>OU342645.1:10998994-11643482 GCA_910589605.1 Chrysoteuchia culmella | reverse complement strand
TCCCACTAGACGTCAAAACTGTAGCACAGTGGTACTACGGGGAAATAAAATTACCCATAGTCCCACCAGGGGGACAAATCGGCGGGACCACGGGTAAAACCTGGTTTTTTGTTTATGATTTTTTGTTATTATCATGTATACCGATTACGCCAAAATTTAGGGACGACCAATTTGCGTGATTATTATTTTTTTCGATGCGGAATAGTTGTCATTTGGTCCCATAAAAAATTGATTCAGTTTGGTCCAGTAGTTTTATTTTATGAATCAGAATCCGATATGGGCATATTCGTTGACCTGGACGATGTCATTTTCACAGACGAATCCTAATACTGTAGTTTACAAAACAACATACAGACACTAAAAAGTAAAAAAAAAACTACGTTATAAAACCGATTTCAAAAATTAAGTCTTTAGGAGTCGGTGCCGGCCAAGGCATTCAACATTGAACTATTCAAGGCTATTAAAGGCTTATTGTTGGTTTTTTAGTTTTTGTAGTCGGTTTTTTTATTCATTACTTAATACCAATTATCTAACGCAAGAAAATTCTGAAGAAGTAATGGATAGTAAATAACGGATAACATACTTATTTAGGTACTGTTTTGTAATTATACATACATCATTATTATTAAACACTTATAAAACACACAAACCTAAACAAATAGACGTGTTCATGCACACAAATATTTGCCTTGTCCCGGAATCGAACCCGGGAGCTCTGCGTAGAAGGCAGGTGTATGCGTAGCCATATGAGTTTATGAAATTGTTACGTAATTAAGGGTATTAAACACAAGTGTGTGTTTAAGATAAAGCCACTGCTTAAAAATATCATGTCTGGTGATATTGTTTGTCTGAAATTGTTTTATTTAAACATGGTTTATGACTCGCATGTACGAGTATGTACACACAGAGATTTCCAATCTGAATACTGTAATGGGATATGTCTAGTCTAGACAGTTATACTTAGACCCACAGTTCTGTGTTTATCCCGACGTAACGACTGCAATATAAACCCCACTATAAAATGGCGCATTTGCATAATTTCCTTACAAGTTGAATGAAACCAGCTTATCTACTAATATAGAAAAAGCTGAAGATTTTGTTTGTTTAAAGGCGTTAAGCTCTGAACATAGTCGAATTGCAATGAGTTTTGAAATAAATAAAGATACTATTCGGAAATTAAAATAATGTTAGCTAATGTCAGAAGAATATAATTTTATACTCGAAAAATACAACAAGGGTTTGAAAAAAATACGAAAATCTTTAATTATGCTTTTCCTAAAAAATAAAAATTGTCTTATAACTACATGACAGAATGTCTAAAACAAAGTATAACGGACAAATTCGCAATCGGTGGCTACTCGCACAATAGAAGTCGTTTTGTATTATTACTTTTGAACTTCCTACGGTTCACTAACAACGTATACCTTTGCAACTCTCGTGAAATTTTATATCATCATATCAATACTATGAGTATGACTCGTACCATTACCTATTTGGTTCGAAAGTGTCGTTTTGTATCACTTTTGAGTTTTTAAACTTTCATTTTTAACATCTTCTAACGTTTCATGTTTGATAACGACGAACCTTAATGATACTAAGTATTAAGCACATCTTACATTTTCGCTAAGTGCTTATTGGTAAATGTATAAAGACAAAGTAAAGTAATGCCACAGGTGTCTGGAAAATGATAATTTTAGCTAAGTTGATAGGAAATAGGAGTTATAGATCGACCACTTAACTGACGGAGCGCGCGCGCGGTAAGAAGAGTGTTTTTTTTTCACATGTCTTATTGAGGTCAGTGTTTTTATTCACATCCCTTACTTTCGACGACTTTATCTTGATCTCGGAACTTGTAACCACGTGCGTGTTGATGCCCGCCTCCACCTACTTCTTACCGCGCGGGCGTTCTGCCAGTTAAGTTTGACGACCTCCGTGGTCGAGTCGTGGTATGTACACCGGTTTCAAGGTGTCGCCTCCTCTGAGGTCCCGGGCTCGAATCCCGGTAGGGGCAAATATTTGTATGATGAATAGGAGCATTTGTACCCGAGTCATGGATATATAATATGTATTTACCTACAGCGCTGCATCTAGCGGTTGCAACGCTAGCTCCCCACGGGACTTTGCCCGCCCGCCACAAAAAAGTTGTGTTATCGGTGAAAAATATACAACGTTATTTTAAGTTTACCCAATCTCTCAAACCATTATTGGTAGAACTCATCCTACCGAACTGTTTCCATACTCTACTAAAATGTATGAAATAGCTGATTTTCTTTTCGCGATTTCAGGGCTGCTTCCATACAAAAAGTTGTTCGGTAGGATGGTAGAACTCATCCTACCGAACAACATTTTGTTGAACAAGTTTCATACATTTTAGTAGAGTTCATAAAAATGTTACTATGAAACAGCTGCTGAAATTTGCCAGTTTTGTTAAGTTAATCTGCTGTTGACCGTACCACTGTCGAAGAAAAATTTATAATACTCCTTCTGTTTTCAGGTCTTTTGATGTCGTCGATGCATCCACGCGATACAATACTACTTGGTGAAGAGTGCTGGATCTATGACACGGATCATGCCGAAATTTAAGAGCAGGTGAATATAAAATTGTGTTTGATGTTGATATATTAGGTTGGGGAAAAAGTATTTTCGCATAAAGTATGTATGAACTTGTAAAAAAATCACTTTGTCTATACTATTTGAATCTGGCTGGTTTTGGTATAATTAAAAGTTTAAAAGTTCAAATTAGGAAAATGTGTGATTTTCATTTGTTTTTCTTACTGCAAGATGAATGAATCTAATGAAGAATTTCGATACATTTTAAAATTTTACTACAACAAATGCATAAATGCAACGCAATCCGCGAAAAAAAATATAGCTCCTCCGTGCTTCGGAAGGCACATTAAGCCGTTGGTCCCGCTGCATTTGCAGTGGTTAAAACCTACCAATCCGTATTGGGCCCGCGTGGTGGGTAATGGTCACGGCCTATTCTCTTTATCCATCCAAAAGTTAGGTCAGTACGTCAGGGAGAACATTCAAAACGGTTGATGTCGACGATAGTCAGTCTATATCTTGAATGGGTATCTTATTTTATTATACTAATATTTATAAATGTAAATGTTTGGATATTCGGAGCGTTAAAAATGGTTTCTGAATCATGCAAAAAAGGCTAAACGGGTTTGGATGATATGCGGCACACAGATAGTTAAAAGTCTGGATAACACATAGGATCCATTTTATCCCGATATTCCCACAGGAACAGGAACCACGCGGATGAAGCGGTTAACTTGCTACGGTTCCACTTGCGACTTCGTCCGCGTGTGTTTGGCTTGATTAAACGACTTCAAAAAAGAAGGAGGTTATCAATTCGTATTTTAATGTATGGTCACCGATTACTCGAGAACGCCTGAAGAGATCGAAATGTTTCAAACGTTATAAAATCGGGTTACTTCCCAAGTTGGTTCGTTCAGTAGTTTTGAGGAAATCTTGAAAAAAACTGTTGTTTTTTCGGTCAAGAGGTTTGATTCAAACTAGTAATGCATACACTACTAGTTTAAGTCAAACGAGGGACGGAACTTATTGTAACTATAAAAATTGTGAAATTAAAAAAATCTTTTTAGAAACAAAAATGAAGACCGACTTCAAAAATAAAAAAATTAAAAGTAATAGAAGTGCAATGTAGAATTCCTTGGCTGGCAATGATTCCAAAAGGCTTATTTAAACTTTTTGATTTTTGAAGTCAGTTTTTATTTTTTATTTAAAATTATGGATGTGGATTAAGTACACAAAAGAGTAGAAAATAATTGGGGGCGCCTCTAGTCAATAACTAGCATCCTTCTAGCAAAAATATTTCAATACTTCCCCTTCTTAATACAAATATAACTATTTATAATGAAGACGCTAAAAGTTTGACAGCAGAACTACCATCTTGAGAGTCGTAATATGGCCTTACATTTAAGTTTGATATTATTCCTCAATAATCCGCTTTCTACTCTTTTGTGTCGTACTGTATTTATTATTCGTCTTTGTTAGTATAAACAGTCAGCTCTGTGCATCGGGAGAGCCCCAAAGGCATTATGCTAAACTACTAAGACGTTTGCGGCGATCGGTGCTACCAACGCTATTAATAATGCAAGTGATTGAGGAACATAGTTAGCACTTTACACCGATACCTATATCGTGGACTGGGCAAAAGTTAATACTCTAACTTTTACCGGAATTTACAAGCACTTTAAAACTAAATCTACTGAGGGTTCTTTTGACTTGCACTTATATATGACCCTAGAATCTTATCCATGTACCCGAAATTACCATCATCCGATTATTTTTTTTAGTAATTACTGCTCGGGCACTGGCCTTCCTTATGGATAGTTAAGGAGAGTAGGCTATGACCCACTATGCGGGCTCAATGCGGATTGAAGGGTTTTGACGACTGCATAAAATTAACGTGCCATAAGCACCGAAGAGCACGAGATAGCCTTTTTTTAGACGGGCAACACCGTAGTAACGTGAATATACTTGTACTAAAAAATTTGGAATTGTCCTTATTAGTCTCGATAGAATAATTGGTCTGTGTATTGGGCCGGATTCCTAAGGGTGGGGGTTCGAGTCCCGTCTGAGCGTCATGAGACGAGTGTTTAAAAATTATAACATAGTGAATTTTTGTTCACTATACCGAGACCGACCTTTGCGAAAGTGCGTAACCGCAACAATGGCAGGCTGAATGCGCGAACTACTGCGCCACCGAGCTTCTCGGTAACCAAAGACAACAGCCCAAGTGTTTGATAGAATCAAAGTGTTATTTGGCAGAAATCTTCTATACATAAAACCAAAAAGATCACACTTTCGCGCATTTTTTTAATTTCGCATTAGAACATCCTCGATTAAAACGAATTCCACAACTTGAGAAAGTTGTAATTAAAATGAGTGTAGTTTGCAACAACGTATTTGAATTTTAATTTATTATTCGAAGTCAACTCATTTGCGTGCCGATAATTCTCCATGAGGCTCATCTCATATAAATATTTTCGATATAACAAGCAACTATGCAACTGCTACAAAATTTAATATTACGCACAAGAATTTGAAGTTCTCTTAGATGTTATATATAAATTCTGTACAAAATTATTTAGAGTTGAGATATGAACATGTTGGACGGGACCGATAAGCTCGTTCACAAGAAAAGCCATAATTAAAGATATTTTAAAACTTTATTATCGTTTTGAAATATTCGTTAGTTGTTCGGTCTTTTAAACAACAATGTTGGCAAAGTTACGGACAGGGGAATAAGTCGGAAACTATAAAGTTCTGCAAGGCAACGGCGGCGCAAGTTTCTTTGTAAAGATTTGAAGAAATATTCCTTCTAGATTTATAATAATATTACGGAGAAGTGGATTTAATGGACTATAGTCCGTAGACTTCGTACTGAATTGCTGTATCCGATTTCAAGCCTTTGTAAAAAACGTAAACATTTTCCAGACATCTTTTTAATATTGTACTATAAAATACCTTATGTTGGTGACATTTTAAGGTACAGTCACGTGCAATGACATAGAAACACTGAAAAACCTTGTCACTTTACATTCATTACAATATTGAAATACATTTTGTGGATAGAGAGAGCTTTTTTCCGTGTGTGTCAATGCCGTAAAGTTGTAAGCAATGACATCTATACAACACGTCATTGCTCCTGACTGTACATATTTTATTCCATATTGCCACTGCATTACTTATTCATTTCTGTGATTTTCGAAAACTCGCATCCTTTTTCATGTGCAACCTATTAGTCGTTTTACAGTTCGAAAATTCATAGTCTTATAGCGACAAACTATACTAGTATCGTAAAAAAAGAAGTGAATTAAATGAGTCGCAATATGTGGATTTGACCGAGTGAGAATGCTCCAGTGTTATATCTGGCCGATAGTCTTCTATGGTTGTGAGGCTTGGACAGTAAAAGAGGACACTCGCAAAAGACAAGAGGCTTTGGAAATATGGTTTTACCGTCGTATGTTGAGGGTAAGTTGGGTTCATAGAGTCACGAATGAAGAGATTCTACGTCGTGTCAAAAAATCTCGCGAACTCATGACCATCATTAAGAGGCGAAAGGTGGCATACTTAGGCCACGTGCTCAGGCATGAACGCTACAACCTTCTTTAATTCATAATGATGGGTAAAATTATAGAATTAGAAACGACGCGTCGGTAGAAGAAAGAAATTGTGGCTCCGTAATATTAGAGAATGGACCGGAATCGCCAGCGTAGAGCACCTGTTCCGCTTGCCTAGAAATCGGAAAAAATATGCGGAGCTGACAACCACCCTTCAGTAGTGGAGAGGCACCGCAAGAAGATGTGGAATTGCTTCACCAGAATTATTCACAGGTCAAGTTAAAATATTTTTATTCAAAGAGACTTATAGATAAGTACTTTCGAATCGACAAATTTACCAGCCAGCCATTCAGGACAGCTTTTAAATGACAAGAAGAACAGCCGCAAGTAACTTAACAGCATTTACAAAGGAATATGCTGTATGGTTCACAGGAGGTTCACGGGAGAATATAAACCTTTGCGCTGTCGCGATAATATGATCTCATCATAAAACAACAACTCACATTATTTTGCAATGTCGTGAGTTGCGACATTTATTCGCAAACTGATATCATCATCAGCCCATTATCGTCCACTGTTGGACAAAGGGCTGTCCAAGTGCACGCCACCGAGTATGATCCGCGGCTACTCTCATCCAGCCCTTGCCAGCCCCACCTAGTCGTGAGGGCGTACGTCAAGAACTCGTTTACCCCAGCGGTTATCGGTTCTGTGGCTTATATGGCTCACTGCCACTTAAGTTTGTTAATTCAGTGGGCTATGTCGATAACTTCGGTTCTCCTTCGGATTACCTGGTTGCGCATCCTATCCCTCAGAGAAACTCCAAGCATAGCCCTTTCCATAGCTATAACTGATACGCTAACCTTGAGATACGACGATTCCACATTATTTGCAAATTCTTTCGTCAAAAACTAAAAAAAAAGTATTGAATATAACATACGTATAACATAAGTATTATTGTTATATAACAAAACTAATAATACAATTAAATATCACCTTAGAAATTCCTAGCAGCTATAAAAGCTATCCTCTAAGTCTAGGGTATATAAGTCAATGCCTAGGATACTTCGAACTACGGCTACGGCATAGGCTACGATACTACAATACGTCTTTCGGCACTTAACAGATAGATTGATTATAATTATAACTTTTAATGTGATAAATATTAAACAAGAAAATATACTAGAAAAAAGCAACTAGTCTGATTTCAGGGCAACATGAGAGTAGTTGCTTTTTTCTAGTATATTTTCTTATTTATAATTTTTTAATTTTTGCATTTTTCAATGCATTTTTATACTTATAATAAATTTTTAATAGAAATAAATATTGGACCGGATTTCTAAATGTCGTGGGTTCGAGTCCCATCTGAGAATTCACTTGAAGCCGATTTGTTTTTTTCCAATATTTTTCTATTTTAAATATATCATAAAGATATATTATTATTATCGTTAGGTTATAGACTTTTAAAATAGGTTTAGGCTTGCCCGCTACCTCGCCTGTATTTGCCTGAATTGCCTGAAAATTAGCGTTCTTGTAATGCAAACATCACAATAAAAATATATAACGTCCATCCTGCATATCCGTAATAATATACAAAAAAATAAATTCAATGGTTGACAGAATCTTGTACAAAACCCTTTTAGTTTTTAAGTTAAATAGACTGCTTGCGTGTGTATAATAAACTAAACATTTTCTGAAGGTATCTTCTTTAACAATTCTTACAATTACGAAAAAACCATGATGAGCAGCTCTCAAAGTTAAACGTTTGTTTATTCGAAATAATGTAAGACCTTGTAGATCCATACTAGGTGACGTAAATCAAATCAAACAAACTAAAGCAATATTTCGGGCTTTTCAAAAACGTTGCCTATATTTATCGCTCATCTCTCATGACTTGAAACAAAGCAGATATTATTCGCGCGGCAGCGGTGCCACGGCCGTACGTGTTCTCCGCGCGCCGAGTCAAGAATCCTGCCATACAACGATGTGACAAGAATATTCCAGTAAATGTCCACGAATAGCACGCACCCGAGGAAGAATAATTAATTTATAGAACAAGTCAGAGTAGCGCGGAAACGCGACTTTTTGACGACACTTATCTCGCGTATCAGTACGGTACGACAATATCAGTACGGTATGAACAGGACAGACACCGTAGACGGTTTATCGATGAACGAGCAGTGAATGGTGAGCAGTGAACGACTTTATGTATTTAGACGTTAAATGTAAAATTAATGTCAAGTGACCTGAGTATTTCTAATTCTTACAAAATGTCACGGCAACAAGTCGTGCGATTGTTGCTTTTGGCAGTCTTTGTAGATTGGCGATCTTTGTAGATCGCCAATCGATGATTCCAAAGACATTCATAGCGCTTAAAGTAACTATTCTAAAAATACTGTCATGTGCGCATTTATAAACCGTGCCAAGTCTGAAACCTAAACTATAGGAATAATAAAATAAAAACAAACACGTGGTTCTGACGACCTGCCGTTCACTGCAGTGAATGGCGCTATTTACACGTTTCATTTCACGTTCATTTCCGATGAAGATGACGGATGAAAGCCCGATGCCGATGAAACCGAACGCTGGTGTAGTGACTTTCATCATAGACGCACATCAGTGATGAAAGATGACTGACTTCATAATTATCATAATTTTCAGACACTTCATTTTCGATGAAACGTCTAATATCCGCTTTACGCGAGAAGTGTCGAGGTGTGCATGCTACGCCTGTAAGCCCTCTGGTACCTATATATTTCGATTTGTTTATCATAATACATATTTAGATTTGTTTTAACTCGTATCCCGGTGTTATAAAAATGTGGTGATTGTTACTTCGTAAATGCCGTGGCCTACTCTGCGTGTAGAGTATGTCTCACGAAGGAAAGGTTCTGGAATGACGACCGTGTACCGAAAGACGCTCCGTGGTGGCCCCCGACGAGGTGGACCAACGATCTGGTGAGCGGTTCCGGGAAGCCGCTGAATGCTGATTTAACAGTTAATTCACTTGAAGCAAAATTAAGCGTTTCTGTTAATTCGTCGTATGCTTTGCAGGACACTGGGTGTCCTGAGAACAATAGAATATGTATTGCGTCTCAAAAATTTCGTTGACAATGAACGAGACACAATAGATTTGTTATCGTTATAACGTACTGTCTGTGAACCAGTAAATACTAAACAAATAATTAATATGAAAATCAAAGGTGTCATTATTATCTAATTTTATCTAAGCAAACATTTGCCCACAAATTTTGTCAACAATGATCGCTTGCGTCAACATTTCACAATTAAATATTATATGAGGTAATAACGGTGTCAGCAACGGGAGTGTGTGCACCGGAGCACGTCAAAATAGGAATGAAAATATTCGTGTATGTACGTTCATTTGTTACGTGACTCAAGCCACTCAAAGGGGCTTATTATGTTCGATTCGAGTCGAATATTGTCGATCTCGCTGGGTTTGTTTTAGTGAAATCGGTTGGTTCTGTAAATAAGCGATAATCTGCCTTTAGCTTCTTTGCCACTTTTCCTTGTAACAACCTTTACGTTTCTAATTTTTTTTGTGATCGTGTATCGAATTAAAATGAAATCGTTATTTTATTTACCATATTCCTTATAATTATTATTACAACGACATAATTTTTAAATTTTATATTTACTAGTCTCCATATCGCTTAGACGGGATGTTGAAAAAAGACGGCATATTTATCTTATGAAAAATAGCATTGTAAATGAAAAGAAATAAAACAAAATTGTAAATTTTGAAATAAACCTTCGCCCTTTGTAAAAGAAAGTCATGGACAAAAATAAAAAGACTAAAAGTGATGTATGTACTATAACATAATTCATACATTACAAACGCAAGAAAAATCTGATGTAACACCTTTCGAATGCAACAAATCGTATCGAAATCGGCCCGGTAGTTTCCCAGAAAAATGGCAACAGACATACATACACACACACACACACACACACACACACACACACACACACACACAAACAACCTCTAACCCCAAAACGCATATACCGCATATCCGTTCCGTCCGTCGTAAGTAAAAAAAGAACTCTAATGACTTTATTTACCCACTGCAGTGAATGGCGCTATTTACACGTTTCATTTCACGTTCATTTCCGATGAAGATGAAGGATGAAAGCCCGATGCCGATGAAACCGAACGCTGGTGTAGTGACTTTCATCATAGACGCACATCAGTGATGAAAGATGACTGACTTCATAATTATCATAATTTTCAGACACTTCATTTTCGATGAAACGTCTAATATCCGCTTTACGCGAGAAGTGTCGAGGTGTGCATGCTACGCCTGTAAGCCCTCTGGTACCTATATATTTCGATTTGTTTATCATAATACATATTTAGATTTGTTTTAACTCGTATCCCGGTGTTATAAAAATGTGGTGATTGTTACTTCGTAAATGCCGTGGCCTACTCTGCGTGTAGAGTATGTCTCACGAAGGAAAGGTTCTGGAATGACGACCGTGTACCGAAAGACGCTCCGTGGTGGCCCCCGACGAGGTGGACCAACGATCTGGTGAGCGGTTCCGGGAAGCCGCTGAATGCTGATTTAACAGTTAATTCACTTGAAGCAAAATTAAGCGTTTCTGTTAATTCGTCGTATGCTTTGCAGGACACTGGGTGTCCTGAGAACAATAGAATATGTATTGCGTCTCAAAAATTTCGTTGACAATGAACGAGACACAATAGATTTGTTATCGTTATAACGTACTGTCTGTGAACCAGTAAATACTAAACAAATAATTAATATGAAAATCAAAGGTGTCATTATTATCTAATTTTATCTAAGCAAACATTTGCCCACAAATTTTGTCAACAATGATCGCTTGCGTCAACATTTCACAATTGAATATTATATGAGGTAATAACGGTGTCAGCAACGGGAGTGTGTGCACCGGAGCACGTCAAAATAGGAATGAAAATATTCGTGTATGTACGTTCATTTGTTACGTGACTCAAGCCACTCAAAGGGGCTTATTATGTTCGATTCGAGTCGAATATTGTCGATCTCGCTGGGTTTGTTTTAGTGAAATCGGTTGGTTCTGTAAATAAGCGATAATCTGCCTTTAGCTTCTTTGCCACTTTTCCTTGTAACAACCTTTACGTTTCTAATTTTTTTTGTGATCGTGTATCGAATTAAAATGAAATCGTTATTTTATTTACCATATTCCTTATAATTATTATTACAACGACATAATTTTTAAATTTTACATTTACTAGTCTCCATATCGCTTAGACGGGATGTTGAAAAAAGACGGCATATTTATCTTATGAAAAATAGCATTGTAAATGAAAAGAAATAAAACAAAATTGTAAATTTTGAAATAAACCTTCGCCCTTTGTAAAAGAAAGTCATGGACAAAAATAAAAAGACTAAAAGTGATGTATGTACTATAACATAATTCATACATTACAAACGCAAGAAAAATCTGATGTAACACCTTTCGAATGCAACAAATCGTATCGAAATCGGCCCGGTAGTTTCCCAGAAAAATGGCAACAGACATACATACACACACACACACACACACACACACACACACACACACACACACACAAACAACCTCTAACCCCAAAACGCATATACCGCATATCCGTTCCGTCCGTCGTAAGTAAAAAAAGAACTCTAATGACTTTATTTACCTACTATCGTTTGAGTGTAAAAAATCATTACAATAACAACATACCTAATAAAGGTACATAAAAAAACATAAACCCTTTCTAAATGTATCCCACAATTTAATGCTAGAACAAAAATACATAAACGCAGCTTTAGCATTTTCATTTTTTTCATTTACGTAAATCTTTGTGTTTTACGTATCATTATTGCAGATACAAGAGTGCCTCTGAAACCGGTTTTCAGGTGTAATGGTGCCGCCTTATCTGGGCCTGTAATTTTCGTCCGGGCCCGCGTCTGAAATACGGCCGTTACGCTGTAATACTCTGTGGTAATATTTGTCATCACCTGAACAATTATAGTGCTGTACAAGATTTACAGGCTTAATGCGAAGATCCGTGGAGAGACTACCTTCGAAACACGAATGAGAGATACAAAACGGGATAGACATCGTTTATTCGGATTTTAAAACTCTGATAACGCTTTTACCTAACTACAATGCTTTTCTGGAAATGGGATATCACTTCGAAAGCTGCCACACAGATCTCTTCACCACTCACCACAGTGACCGTGGTGACAGGCGAAGTGAGTTCCAAAACACTCAAGTAGTGATATTTTGACAGATACTTAGGGCCGATTTCACCACCGACTAATAAATTCTGGGTAGCGTATCTGGCACATAATTTGACATATTTTTCATATCTCAGCTGTCAAATGATCTTCCCGGTAAGCTGTCCAAAACTTATCTCTCGGTGGCGAAACCGGAACACCTATTAATTCCATTGACAAACGCCACGACACAAAACGGTGGCACCAAACTATTTCACTGTGGAATTTGTCAGAATGCCACTGCAGTGATCACAATAAGAACGTTATTTATTTTATATCGAGGCATTTTAGTATAACTAATTTAAAAAAGGAGATCATAATTTTTTGGCATTTTTCTTAAAGGTAACGAACCAAACGGCCAACGAAAAAAATGGTATGTATAGAATAGAATTTTATTTTATAATTTAGTACACAGTATAACCACCTTAAAATATATGTAAGTACTTAGGTAGATAACAATATCAGTTATTATTCTGCAGATACAAACAAATAAAGTCGGTACCTAAAGTAGCTACTTATAAACATTGCGACGAGAAGTTAAAGAAAAACAAAAAATCTTTTTTTTTTTTAAGTTTGGATTGCACCATCTAACCCTAACGATAACTATTACTTTAACGGTGCAAATATTTATAGGATTTGACAGTTTTGACAACCATAAATCGGTTAAAGTTAACTGGTGCAACTTAGCCTTAGTTAACTTAAAATCTATTAACAAAATATACGAACAATAAAAAGAAAAATAATGATTATCTATTGGCGGTATACTAACAACAGTTCTGTACCTTCCGTGCTAGTCGAGACTGTGTTACGGCAAGGTAAGGATTCTCGTTTTACAGTAAAACCAACTATAGTGTTAAAGGAATAATGAATATTTTGACATACACTGATTTATTTGAACACAACAATGTGATTTTACGTAAACACGTAGTAAACGCAAAATCGTCAGATAAGTGGTGCGATTTGCAAGTATGATTAAAACAATTTTTATTGTATTTATTAATGTACTAGTAGATAATACGTATTTTTTATGGTGAATTGTGCATTGATGAATTGTATGCACTTCATATGCTGAGTGAACAAATTAATTACATATTTTAACATGATATGACAAAAAATATTATGAGATACTCACACCTGCAAACAAACATATAATAATCTTGAACACATTATATGAACACAAATATAGACCCAATATCTAAGTGAAATAAACTCAAATATGATAAGAGATCAATGAAGATAAATAAAATCGGTAAATATAAAAATTAAGTAATGTATAACATGTTTTATAAAATATTTAAACATAAACATACTACATACATACCACATAATAACATTAATATACAATTAACATACCTGTATTATACTTTCAGTCCGTTCGTAATCCCAACCTCTCAGAATCTCATCCAGAACCCTTCTACAAACAAATTTTGTTAAATCATATGGGCTAGATCTTATTAATGTGATTCTTTAATAGTGGAGCCAAAAATAAGAGAATCCCTGTCAAAAGTAGTTTTACATGCAACATTAAATAGCTTTTCTTCTGGCAGATGACTTTTGTGATCTATCACAGAAGTGTTGGTTCAAATCAATGCTTTTAATAAAAATTTGTCGTACTGTTAGTACTTCGAACTCCTCGTACAGCTTATCTAAAGTTTTTAAAACCTATATCCTTTAAGAGACATCTGTGTGCCCTTTCTATTTTTATCAGTGTACATTTCCGAGCACCACCCCAAACAGAGATGAAATAAGTTAATATCGATTGAAATAGTGTTAAGTATACAACTTTATTTGTTTTGCTATCTCTCAATAATTATTTTTTACATAGGTATGAGCTTGGGTATGCGAGATTTTAAATTACTTATATGCCGTTTACATTTCAAATTTTTATCTATTTCAATTCCCAGATATTTAATACTATTAGTTCTAGATAGCTTAGAGCAATTGCAGTCAAAATAATTTGTACAGTCAGAGGAATGAGAGGAATTACAGTGAAATCAGAAGAGGGTTGGGTGTTTTCTCTTATACTAAAAGTTATGTATTTTGTTTTCTTTAGATTTTTTTCATTCTTTTAACCGCCTCTGTGGTCTAGTGGTACAACCACCGGTATGAGATCCAGGGGTCCAGGGTTCGATTCCCAGCGGGGGTACATATTGTATTCGGTTTGGTTGGTGGTAGGACTTGTTGTAAGTCCGCCTGGCTAGCTACTACCATCTTATCCAAGTCTGACGCCATAACAACAATGTTTTCAGCATTGTTGTGTTCTAGCAGTTAGAGATAAGATAGCCAGTTCTTCAGTGATTGAGGATTCCGGGAGAGGCTCGCTTCCATCTTCAGCCTTATCAATACTTAACATCAGGTATGATGAAGGCAAAAAGACTCCCTATCGTTCATAAAAAAAAAAAAGATTTAGAGTAAGCAGATTATAGTCAAGCCATTTTTGGTATTACGAAATCCTTTTTCAGCTGACTTCTGTACAAGAGATCAAGATGTATTTTGGAATAAAATAACAGTATCGTCAGCAGAAGTAAAAACTTTAGAATCCGGCAGTTCAATATCACAAAGGCTATTCACATAAATAAGGAACAACGTAGGCTCAAGTACTGATCCTTGAGGGACACCGAAATTCACATTTAGTTTAGAGCTCAGAATATCCCCTATTTTAACAGTAAAGTTAAAGAGCAAGTGGTACACCTCTTATGCCGATTGACTCAAGCTTTCGTGTCAGTAGTGGAATAGAGACCATATCAAATGCCTTTGATATATCAAAAAATATGCCAATACATTTCTTCGTGCTGTCCAGACTACCCGCCACATTAGTAACTAAATATTCAATTGCATCTAAAGTAGATTTGTATGGTTAAAATTAGTCTTTTGGAGCAATAGTTGATATGCCACAAAAGTTGTAGGATTACTCTAAGTCAAGGTATACTAGGTCAAAGATTATTATTAAAAATATTTTATTAATCATATTGCTAAAACTAAAATGATCTAAACTTTAGATTTTAGAGTTTTAGTTTAGATTCTAAACTAAAGACATTGCGAGACAAAACGACTTAGAGGCGCGACATTTTTATAACTACAGTGATACATATTTAAAAAATCTAAAAATCTTTTCTATTTAAGACGTTTGTAATTAATGATTTTTGAATTTTTACATTTTTCAATCGATTTTTATACTTTTGATAAATTTTAAATATAAAAATATTGGAAAAAAACACTCTAGTACTCACTGGGCCGTCTCGATTCGACATTACCTACATAAAAGTATCCATTCGACCTTCTATGAAAAACATGTCCCATTGGACCCCAATTTTAACCAACTTAAAAAATAAGGCGATTATCAATTCATGGCGCATAAAATTTTGTAAGGAAATCAAACCAAAAGTACCAGGGCAGCATACCCGACCGAATATGCTGGAACGACGTCGAATGTGACATAAAATATAATATTTTTAGGAAGCCTGAAAATGAGGTCCAATGGGTACTTTTAAGGGTTCCAATCCTCAAAAGAAAAACGGAACCCTTATACTTTGTTGTCCTCCTGACGTCAGGGCGACATGGGACAAATTGCTTTTTTCTAGTATATTTTCTTGTTTAATATTTATCACATAAAATTGCCTCGTAAAAAAGCAAAATCAAATGTTACAACCGTATATTCAAGTCAACAGGCTGTTGAAGTTGTAAATAAATCAAACTTGTAAGTTAACGTAAAAAGAAGATAGGACCGTTTATGTCGCAAAAAAGTATATTTCGACACTCTCAAGGGAATCAAAATTTATAGGGTACTTTTCGTTCTAGAACTATGAAATTTGGCAAGTAATATCATCTTTTACTACAAATACAGGAAAAAATCTAAAACTATACATATGTAATTAAATCATAAAAATATAGTCTTTAGTTTTGGAAATTGAATTCAGGACAAACTAGGGAGTGCGTGGAGGTATCGAGTTGAAATCGAAACCATATATTTAAGTCAACAATCTCTTCAAGCTGTGAAAAAATCAAACTTGTTAATTAACATCAAAAAAAGGTAGGGCCGTTTATGTTGCAACTCTCAAGGGAATAAAAATTTCTAGGATACTTTCTGTTGACCTAGAACTATGGAACTTGGCTAGTAATATCGCCTTTTAATACAAGCACAGGAAAAAATCTAAAAACTATACATTTGTAATTAAATCATAAAAAATATAGTCTTAAGTTAAGGAAACTAAATTTCGGAAAAAATCGGAAAAAACCGCGAGGCTCGAGTCCTGAACTATTTTTAAATTAAATAAGTACCTACAAAAATTTTGCGGAACGCACGGTGGGAGAGTCCGACACGCACTTGTCCGGTTTTCTCATTAGGGTCGAATCTTGAGCGTCGAGTGGGATTAGTTAGATAATCAGCCTGCCGGTCGACCAGTAGAGTTTTTCAGTGTTATTTCAAAAAGTACCTATGTTGTTTCGAAAATTTATAGCCACAGAATAAATACAACCTCTTCTTTCATAAAAATTGACGGCCGAATAAATAAAAAAAAACTACATATAGGTCTTGGACGAATTAACCACTGGACACGAAACCCGAGAAGAATGTATGAAAACACGATCAACCAATTCTTGCGGGGGTGAGGGGCGATTACTAATGTCAAATAATGACAGTAGTGCTTGAAGTAATCGATATTTTTTTTTATCGATAAGTAAGGAGTGAATGAATGAACCTATTGAGTTTAATAAATCATGTGTGTTTTAAAAAAAATAGTAAGTTCATTGTTTATTTCGTGGAGAAATAAATAGCACGATAAGTAAGGAGTCAATGAATGAACCTATTGAGTTTAATAAATCATGTGTGTTTTAAAAAAAATAGTAAGTTAATTGTTTATTTCGTGGAAAAATAAATAGCACGATAAGTAAGGAGTCAATGAATGAACCTATTGAGTTTAATAAATCATGTGTGTTTTAAAAAAAATAGTAAGTTAATTGTTTATTTCGTGGAAAAATAAATAGCACGATAAGTAAGGAGTGAATGAATGAACCTATTGAGTTTAATAAATCATGTGTGTTTTAAAGAAATTAGTAAGTTAATTGTTTAATTCGTGGAAAAATAAAAAGCACCTAATAATATGAAAATCTCATTAAAAAAATCCCTCAAATTCATAAAAACTATACAATATGGTTTCCAAAGCGTTTGTGTTTGGGTTTTTTTTTGTGAAAAATGGGTAGATACATGCAACCTGATACTAGTACTGTACTGATAAGGCTTAAGATGGAAGCGCGCCTCTCCCGGTATCCTCAATCACTGAGGAACTAGCTATCTTACCTCTAACTGCCGGAACGGACTTGGATAAGATGGTAGTCGCTAGCCAGGCGGACTTACAATTTACTTACTAACACTTTTTAAGTGAGTAAAAAACATTAATATTTGGTTTATGGAATAATATAATTCATTATTTACATTAACTTCTTCAATCACTCGAGCTTTTTTATATAAAACAAAATATGGGTAATTAGTTCATTACAGAACCATTGTATAGGACATACACAATAGCAACCCTTCCATAAGTGTTTAATTTTATAATCGATTGCAATCCCTTTCAAAGGTCAAATAGTTGTGGCGCGATGTTAAGTGATGCGATGCGAATAATATGCACCTTTTAAATGAAAAAAATAAAGGGATTGTGATAGATTTAAAATTAGACAATAAGCCCCCTGTGTGCTTCTCGAGCTGTGATATCTCGTATTCGACATTTTTTTTGGAGCCAAATATCTAAGTATACTAAAACTTATTGAAAATAATCATCGACATTAGAAGATCGTTGAGACTAAAACATTTTAATTTCAACTCTAGTATCCATTTACATTTAAGAAATATGCATATTTGTAAGAAAAAAATTAAACTTGTTTTCACTTTATTAAAGATCTCAAAATTTACGCCACCGTACAAAATTAGCACAACCTAAACCCAAATTAGAAATAGTAGACTAGCGTTTGGATAGCGTATGGTCTAGCATACGCTATGACAGTTTTAAACAACAAACTCCCAGAAGTTATCAACAAAACATCGCATATAAATTACCTATATTTAAGAAAAAGCCAAGGCATTATCTTTCTAGCAACTACTAGCTAAAATAAAAATTGCAAGAATATTTCAACCATTAGTTTATTGTAGTTTTAAGATTGTTTTACTTGATTATAATAAAACAATCTTAAAATTAAAATATTATAAGATTAAAAAATAGTATAATATAGCTTACGTACATACATAAATATAATTAATTTTATTCTTGCTGTGACCTAACAAGAAACAAATAATAAATGTAACCACCATTTATGATAAATTTAACAAGAAAAATATTGGAACAAATGAACTCGGCCTGAAGTGACTTTTCAGATGGGACTTTGGGAATCCGGCCCACTGCTCTAACCAATGAGCTACCGAGTTTTGCGGACCACCGTCGAAATTCTCCGATACTTTTATATTTTTAATACGCTGTAAGAATATCCTTCCTTGCATTCGAAAGAGAAAAAAAAACAAATGTTTAACGATCAATATTATGATGCAACGCTAATAAGTTATGATTTTTGAATTTTTGCGTTGTCAATGCTATTTTTATACTTATGATACATTTTAAATGTTAATGTACAACACACCATGATAATGTACAACATAAGTCTAATACTAAAAAACAATACCGTGACTGACTTACAGGCAAGGCAACGCACAGCCCAAACGGCTAAACCAATTAAACTGAAATTTTGCATACAGGTTCTTTTAACGATGTTGGCGAGCACTAAGAAAGGATTTTTGATATTACCACGGGAACGGGAACCATGCGGGTGAAATAAGCAAATTTTTTTTAAAATTTTAAGCTATATTTCAAATATAACGAGCTCAAAGTTCGTAGGGTTGCGTCGTTTAATTACAGAGTTCCTATAGCCATCTTCTGGCTCCATCATCAGACCTTAGATGTTATCTAAGACCTGAGTACTCGTCCATGTTATCTCCCTGCTTACCGCTTCCACCCAATTCTTCTTGTTAGGGGTTCAACTGTAAATCTGAAATTAATATAATAGTTCCTACATTAAAATTGGATTCGTTCGTTCATTTACATACATCGATATGTTTATCGATATGTTCAAGCCCTATACGACATAAAAATGACAATTGAATGAATGAGTGATACATATAACCCAACCAAATTACTTATGCAATATCTTTGAAGAATTTACATGTACAATGATTACTTTTTGAACTGACGTATTACATTTTGTTTACATACCAAATTTTATTTATTTTTCGAAAAATTGCTGCTCTAATAGATTAAAATTGTACTTACGCGTGAAAAGAAACATTTTTTGATTGTCCGGTATGATTTTTACAAATTAACACAGCGCATTTACCCATTTTTGAGATAATGGTCCACTTCGAGATCTCGCGTCATACTGACAACGCCATATTGCTTACTGTGTCTAAAAGGCAGGGTAAGTGACAGAGGGGTAAAGGCGAACGCGGTCCTCGTTACGCGTCCAGTGGTTAATTCGTCCAAGATATAGGTATATGTAGTTTTTTTTATTATTTATGTTTAAAGATTATCTGTCACTCTTCTTTTGCCCGATTTTGTTCTGAAGTCAGTTCCACTGAGCAAGTAATCATAAAGTTTTTTAGTCAGTTCGTGCAGGTTCCATGCAGCGACAAAAAGTCTTTAAAATTGTCTTATACGAATTCCAAATGTTTCTGAAACATCCTATAGGTGATTCATCTATTTTCTTTAAAAAAATCGGGTGATCAGTAACCACATTTTCCTCGATAGTCACAGTTGAAGGTCATCCTTCACAACATCCGACATTCAGTGGAACACGTCGTCAAATAAATTCAACTATCCACCGCCTCATGGTGCTGAGATAAGGTGCTTTCCACCCAAAAGCATTTTACAGTCTTGTGGCAAAAACTCGTGGAGAAAGAGTACTTTTGAAATCATAGAAAATTATCAGGTTGAAATCCTTTTGCGTCAATTCAGTTTTCACTGCGAATGGCAAACTTCTATGTGAGATAAAAAAAAACATGATTTTACCACCAATCTTTTTTAGTGAAATCTGCTGAGAATGTATCTTTAAAAAAATACATGATTCGAAATAAAAATACATGATTCGAAATTCGAGCAGTTATTGTCCAGAGTGCACGACTTTCAGTGTGCCCCTAGTATTATTTTTTTCGCAATTGGGTTCATGTTTGCAAGTTTTAAACATAAGCTATGATAAATGTTAAATAGAAAAAAAGACGGGTTGCACTCCGGGAGTGCCGGCAGAAGTGAAAACTTGATTATTAACGTTGAGCATGTTTGATATTTTGGAATGGTTAGGGAATAATTTTGCACCAATTGCTTTATCAGTATAAAAGTACTATCATTTATGTGGTAGAATACAATATTCATTTATTGCGCTATCGTACACAAACATGACAAACCATATTAAAGTGAACGTTAAGTTAGGTAATAAGATATAAGAAAACATTAGTTATTATAGAGAATCGAAAAATATATATTGACAATAAAACAAGAGACAAGTAAAAGACATTATCAACAGTCTGTCGCTAAGCAACCGAGACCATAGTCAACCTGTCACCTCAACATTCTCCATCCGTCCTACGCTTTTTCGATCAGGTCACGTGTCCTGACGCGAGTTTAAGATTTTATACCCATTACAGAAAAAGTGCTCAACGCCGCTAAAGAAGTTTTCACTTCAAAAATATTGGAAAAAATTAACTCGGCCCCAAGTTTAATTTTTTCCAACATTTTTCTATTTAAAATTTATCATAAGTATAAAAATAGCATTGAAAATATGCAAAAATTCAAAAATCATAAAATAAGCTATGATTTCAATATGAGTAATGTTTTGCTTGTTGTAGTTTTTTTCCCTTCTGGATTTTACCGCCAAGTGGTTTCTAGTCCATAATAATGCAGCAAATCGTAATTAATTCCTAATTTTAATTTGAGAATCTACATTTATCATTCCACAACAAACAAAAAACAGAAATACTCTCAACAGATTCATTTTTGCGTTGTTGTAGCAAAACAACGCGAAAATCAATCTGTTGAGAGTATTTCTGTTTTTTTTAACAGTTTACTAACAGCCGTTTCCAATAACCTATCCATAGTAACAGAGAGGGCTACTATAGTTTTGTTGCTTAATTATTTCTGCTAAATGACAGGAAATAACAAAGATTGTCTAGCAACTGAACCACATAAATTAGATAATGTAATTTCAGAAAGTATTGCTGCATCCTTTATAATCCAATTATAACGGGCGAACTATGTAAAATCACCAGCTCATTAGATACTTTGAATGATACTGTCATCGGCCTGTGTTCTGATAATGCAAGCTTTAAAGATTCGATCAAGGACATAAATACTGGCCTTGCTGAAATGGAAAAATCTCTGACCGACACCGGCTCGCGTCAGGACGAGTATGATAAAGAACTACAAACCTTTAAAAACAAAATGCAGCAGTACAAAGACCTACCTGGTTATGTTGGCTATTATGAAACAGCAGGCAGGTGAATGCAATTTGGAGATAGTAAACTTGCCCGACAAGCGTAACGAGAATCTTATTGAGATTGTTTTGAAAATAGGAACCGTTCTTAAGCAACCAATCATGGTATCAGATATTGTGTCCGATCATCGCGCACCCCATGCAGACCAGAAAGATACCCGGCCTCAAAATATAGTTGTTAAACTAACAACTAGAGTACTGCGTGACAATATCATATTGTAATGTCGGTTCTTGTATAAGGCAGTATGTCTGCAGACTTCGGTCATTTTAAAATTTCCTTTCATTAAGATATATATATATATATATATATATATATATAGATATAAATATATAGTAGGTGAGGTGGATGGGTAGGTACGATGGGTGAGAGCTAGTAGAAAAAAAAATGTAAAGGAAAAGAGATGCTTAATTCGGTGAATGACTGTATTTAAATGTTTTGTTGTGGTGGCCGAAACGGCTCTTCGAACCTTGTTAACTTTACAGGTTTTCATTGTTCAGAGGTAGCATCAGCCTTGGCTTTTAATTTTGGCCATAGTACACCAGGAATATTATCTTCACTGATTTACGTTTTTAATTCAGTGCGAACGCACGTAACGCCCCATCTGTCAGATCGACAGTGACAGGTATGACACTGACAGGAGATTGTCAGATGGTCTGCGATTGATATATGACAGAAGGTCCTTGCTTTTTAAGGTTACTTTAATTAAAACTCTTATTGATTAATTAAAATTTTATTGATACCAGTATAAACATGTACGTTTGATGAACGAATAGCTGAAGCCGCAGGTTAGTGTCAGTGCACTTCACATCAGAATTTCATAATCAGTGTCCCTACTTGATCTTACCATTATACTTGCCTAATCCACCTAAATTATCAAGTTAAGCCTTGTAATTGATACAAAGGGACCCCCTAAGGGTGTTACTTTCTCTTTTTATTAGTAAACTTTCATAAATAAGTCACTTCAAGTATGCTTTCATGAGTGCACACCATGTGGCATGGAAGCCCTCATGTAAACATAATTTGGGCTAATCTCTGTAGCCAGAGCTTCCCTGTAATATAAACAGAAAGGCATCATACTGTGGAACATAATTTATTAACAAATTAAACATTTACTTACAAATAAGAAATATTAAAAATAAGTCACAGCATCATAATCGGTATGCAAGTGGCCACTTTAGAGGTTAAGTCTGGGGTATCAACCTTCCCCTTGCTCTGATGCTTTTTAGATGAAATAGGGCCCTTCAGGCTTCGTTGTAAAGACATTACAGTAAAGGCCCCTTTGTGAGAATTCACCGGTTACAATAATATCTGAAATCACCTCCGTTCATAATCCACTCTCGCAGGTGACGAGACGCATACGGCGCCCCTCCGAAACACCACTCCGCCCGCGAAGCAGAAAATTCAGTACGCTCGGCGTTAGAGGACAGATCAGGGAAGCCCGGGAGTCGCCTCCGGCTGTTTTACTATCCTGCTAGTATCAAGCAGTGAAAATATAATCCGAGGATCACACAGAGAGCGGTGACCCCATTCCTCTATTAAATTAACCCAAAAAACTAACATTTAGTTTTATAATTAAATATATCCATATCAACAACCACCATTCATTCACATCAGCAAGCTTAGGAGTTCACCCATAGTGTAGCATCATCATCAATTTCTCATCACATTCAATTAAGTTCCATTTCTGATATAAGGATATCATATAATAATAAATTTGAATAAAAAATTAAAATTTGAATTAAAATAATAAAATATAATAAATTTGAAGGTTCATGAATGCCTGCCCAAGGGGGCAGGCATTCATGAACCTTCAAATTTATTTAAGATCACTAAAACAGTAACTTTTAATTAATTGTTTTAACAGTGTACCTATTTTTTATGTTTTTATGTGTTGATTACAGGACACCTTTTTAGTTTTGGTTTGTATAGAGTCAGGATAATAATAAAGATCAATTTACTTGTCACTGGATAATGTTTTGTCTCATTTCCCCGTTGTTGTCCTAGCCGAAAAAGGTAAGTCTATTAAGTAAGTTCCTATTATTATTGAAAGAGAGAAAAACACATTACAATATCAGCAAACCGATCTACCAATACCCTCAATAGTGAACGACTGGGAATATCGGGGCCGTCACGACCAGTCTAACCCTCCCTTTTGGGGGAGGCCTATACCCAGCAGTGGGTGTTATACGGCTGAGACGACGAAGACGACACGACCAGTCTACATAAATGAGCACCTCACCCTCGAAAACAAAAAGTTATTTCGCGAGTCTCGTCAAAGAAGGAAAACCCACGTTTACCAACACGCATGGGTTAAATATGGAGTATACTCGTACGTAAAACTAACACCTCTTCAGTGGTGGCGGTATGCTCCGAGCAAGACCTTCTCCAAATCAAGTAGTATCGCCGATTGGATGCCTCAGTATTATGTTTGTACTAAACATAAAGTACTAGTAATATACGGCAGATACAATAGTAATATTTCTTTCGGTTGTATATTAAAAGCCCTGATTATTGCTGTAATAATTTCTTAAAACACTATTTACTTAATTTTCCTTATGTGCTATAAATTGTCGTACTCGACAGTGTATTCATGTAATGTAATGGTTTGAGCGACTCGCAAAACAATAATGTAACAAAATTTCATGCAGCACTAGCACTAATTCTTATCTTAATAAAATATTCATGTACTGTTTGTGTGCTACCAATAGATACCAATCTACACACCTTTTTATACCTTTAAACATTGTCACTTATCGACGCGAATGAATATAAAATGTCTTTGTTTATATACTCGTACTACTGCAATTGAAAATAGATTTTGTTTGTCCTAAATGGATTGGCTTTGCCATCAAATAAAATTTAAAAATAATTATTTTATACTATTGAATTCCGAGGTTATATCAATAAAAATCGGCCACAATATCGCAGTTTCGTATGTTACGAATTATTATTATTCCAGTCATCGCAGTGTCAGTCACGCCTCAGTGCACAGTTGCTTTAAACCATCGCAATATCACTCTTTAAAAATAACTATAAAATACGATAACGCAAATAATAATAATATCCTATCTGTCTATTATCAAAACTGCCGCGGGCTAAGAACTAAACTTAATACGATCTACATGAATATTTTAATGCACACCTACGACATTATTATCCTGACGGAAACATGGTTACATTCCGATATCGTTAATAACGAATTCATTGATTCCCGATACATCGTGTACCGCTGCGACCGTGACCGAGTAACGACTGCGCGCTAGGATGGTGGAGGGGTGTTGGTTGCCGACCTGCGCTCGCACAGCTCCGCGCTCTGCATACCTTCGCCCCTCACCGCCCCCCTCAACCTACTACCCATAATCGATCATATTCTGATACAGTTACTTATAGGTAAATCTAAAAAGCCGTACCTTATAAGTGCGGTATATATTCCGCCGAAAGTTAGTAATAGTACATACGAATTATATTTTGATACTATGCGTGACTATATACAGGCAAAAGGAACTAATGATTTTTGTATAGTCGGCGATTTTAATTTACCGCAACTTGAATGGAATATTGTAGGCTCTCAGACTACTCTCAATCTAAGTAATATTGATAGATCAGCTTGCTCTTACTTATCAAATTTTATGACCATTTTTTATTGTGCCCAGATCAACATATACAAAAATAGTAAAAAATCATCTACTTGACTTATGCATCACAAGTATACCGAATTGCAAAACTTTTTCTACGACTGTCACCTTGGTCCCGATTGACTCACATCACCCTCCATTTTATATACTTATAACTACTGATGTTAGTTAAGAAAATGTTTGTCGCGTAAGGCTCAGATTAGATATTGTTATGGCAATGCAAATTATGAGGAGGTAAATAATGATATTTCCAAAATTGACTGGTTTAAACTATTTGAGAGTAAAAGTGCCGAGCAATGTGTTGATTTATTCTATGAACAAATTTATTCAATCGTTCGGAAACATATTCCTACTAAAATGAATTCGGACTCTAAGTTCCCTATCTGGTTTAACTCTTCGTTAAAACATATCTTTGTTGTTTTCAATATTTTCAGAATAACAATTACCAGTGTTATTGTTTTGAGTGACTTTGACATTGACAGCGAATGACATGAGATCTGACTTTTTACGTTCCATAACAGGCGATAACTTAATGTTATAAATCACAACTTGTTGTCTTTGTGAAAGTTACTCATTACACAATTATTGCTATTATCTAATATTTTTTAACATTGTAATGTACTTTCAGTACATATGTCTTCTGTATTTAATAAAATACATTTCAATTTGTTGGAAAATAAAAAATATCAATTCCTTTTGTGGAAAATTCGGAAACCATTTATCATTGTCTTTGGTTCGGTTCGTCTATGGTCGCCGGTGACTTGCTTTTTTCCTTTCGATCCTCAGCGTCGCGTCGGTGCGATAAATATTGGAAGTGCAATATTCAGATTGGGATCGTCCGATCCAATGGTTATGAAGATGAGGTGGTGATTGTCGTTGATATGGCCTAGAGACAATATGTCTTTTCATTAATTTCAAAAATTTTAATATGGAAAGCAAGAAATTACCTTTTTTTTTACGATTCTGACAACTTTCCCCGGGCTGATGCACATGTCCCCTTGAAGCAGTGTGTCTCATCTCAGGCCACGGAATATAGAAGTGTTCTCCTCTGATGCATGGAGAGTGAGTGCACCAACACCTTGGAGGATGGCTGCGTAAGCTAAGCAACGAACTCCGTATGTTTTTGTATACTTTTTGGTTGTGAATATCACCGACATGTAAAACGGTTGTATTAATGTAATTTTAATATAGAAGTAACTTAAGATCTTACATTTTGCTTTAGAATAGATTCATAGAAGGACGCTTCCACTGATTCTTGTTTCCCAGGTCATGTCCAAATAATTTATCATTTTTTAAGGAGTCACATGTAACTTTTATACTTTAACTTCCAATAATTTTATTAGCAGTGCCCATGTTTTCTGGTAATAATGTTTAAAAATAATTGTTTGTAATTTTAAATAATGACAGTGGTTTAGCATAAATATACCTCAATTTTTGTCAGAAATGTATCACTTTGTTTGATTTATTCCAACACTCCTGTGTTGGTGGCTCAGTATTTTCTTTCCGAGTGTAACACCCATCAAGGTAGCACCCACGCACACTTCCATGAGTCTCGTGCACATCTGAGCTAGCTGAGCAGACCACATCTTGGCGGCAGTGGGTGTTGAATAAACACAGCTGTCCCCAAGCGCGTAACATACTAAGGGCCCTGGTACTGATGATTTACCACCAATCTTCTTTAAAAACACGGCTTCGTCTATATATATATATATATATATATATATACCGTTACATATTATATTTAATACAAGTCTTCGCGAGGGTGTATGTCCAAAGATATGGAAGTGTGCCAGGATTGTTCCAGTGCATAAGGGGGGCTCAAAGACTGACGTGACAAACTATCGGTCCATCTCTATTTTCTGTGTCTTGCCGAAGGTCCTCGAAAGACTTATACATAACATCTTATACGCTCATGTTCACCGGCATATTCTGCCTCAGCGACATGGATTTGTCTCTAAACGATCGACAGTTACTAATCTCATAGTGTATGCAAACGATTTGTTTCATAATTTGGACGCTAATAAGCAAACCGATGCGGTGTATACTGACTTTTGAAAGGCCTTCGACCGGGTAGACCACAAAATGTTGCTAGAAAAGATCGCATTCGGGGTAATCTTTGGAGGTGGTTTAAGTCCTATGTCAGTAACAGGACCCAAAAAGTAATTATAAATAGACATGAAGCCGATTTAGTGGCGGTAACTTCGGGCGTTCCTCAAAGATCAATAGCTGGTCCATTGCTGTTCGTTCTTTTCATAAACTACTTATATACTTGCCTTGCTGACTGTGTTTTTTTATTATACGCAGATGATCTTAAAATATACCGCACAATTGAAAACGCCAATGATTTACAAGTTCCAAGATGACCTTAACAGATTGACCACCTACTGCAGCGATAATAAACTCAGTCTTGACAAATGTAAGTATATTAGTATAATGTAGCTTTACCAAAAAAAACTTGTCCCTCTACTTTTAACTACTCGCTGTGCGGCACTAACCTGGAAAGGGTACAAAGTATTAGGGATCTAGGAGTGACACTGGACGCGAAACGACACTGGACTTTCACATCGAAAGTATCTGCAGCAAAGCCTACAAAATGTATGGTTTTGTCACTCATGCCTATAAAGATTATAAACGCCCTACTACATATATCCAATTATATAAATCGTTAGTACGCTCACAATTGGAATATGCCACATCCATTTGGGACCCGTTCTACAATGTGTATTCGGACCAAATCGAACGAGCCCAAAAAAAATCTTGCGATCTTATGCAGTTAAACTGTCATCGTAGTCGATTATCATATTCAATTTATATTGCAATAAGATATTGCAATATCTTAAACTTAAGAGACAACAATTACATGCGATGCTGTTGTATGATCTTTGTCACAATAGATATGATTGCATCGATTTATTAGTTTTAAAAACTATGACGTAATTAGTTTTTTGAGATATGTTGTTTAATATAGATAATTTTTTTTAACAAAGAAAAGTAGGTATGTAAACTATGTTTCCTTTGAACTGGTATCACTAGCGATTTTAGGAAGATTTAAAAAAATAGATTTTATAAACAAGCCAATTTTAGGTATAGGAATGTCAACGTCGTTAAAGTTATTGTTATAAGTGTCAGTCAGCAGAGTTAAGGTGATCGTTTTACTGCGTTGCTTGGTCGGAATCTCGGTATAGCGAATAGCTTATTAGTTCGACAGGCCCGCATTCGCGGTCTGACTGGCACTTGATCTTCTTCTTCTTCTTTTATTAATGGCGTGCTCGCGTTAAATACGCGAATTTTGCCAATGTCAAGTAAATATATTTTGTAATATATATAAATTGTACGGTAGATTGAGTTAAAAATGGAGCCTTACAACACGTGTTATTACGAAAAGAACTCGGGTGAAACTCCTGGCACTTGATAACTGATGTTGTTTATTAACTCGATAATAAACTCGATGACATATATATTAAGGGGGGCTACCCATACATAGAACTGAAACTGAATAAATATATTTTTTTCATTAAACCTATACGTTAGGGGTATCTATAGATAAAAATATAGTCTTTAATATAGTTTTTTCTCAAAGTCAAGTTCAGTAGCCGTTTGAATGATATACACTTTCAAAGTGGTAAAATGTGTGTGTCCCCCTCTAACTTTTAAAATAAAAGTGAAAAAAAATATACCTATATGCTGCAGATGTTTATTGAAACTTTCAACGAAAATTGGTTTGAATGAAATATATTTAGCAGTTTCAGAGCTATAGCACATTTTCCAAAACCGCAAATATAACTTTGTAATTCATACAAACACTATGAAAAACAAAGCATATACATATATAGTAATTTTGCAGTCGAAAAATTATAGTGGCATTTTGCGTAGCTGTATTTAATATAATAATAATAATGATAGAAACTTTATTGCAGACGATACAAAAACAAACACTTACAGAGAAAATGACAAAAAAGAGGAACACACAATATTCGGCCTTATTGCTACATAGCAATCTCTTCCAGGCAACCTTGGGCGAGAGATGGAACCCTTCATGTGTGAGTTTGACTCGCACTTGGCTGATTTTTTACTATAAACCACGGAGTGTTGACTGTTTACTGTTTGAAATCAGTTGGCGGCCAGAGCTTGCTGGGGATGGTCGTGGCGCCCGTCGTGGTAAATACGCGTAGTAAGCGGATACAACAGTGGTCTGCATCTGCGAGACGTATGATTATCTTGGGTTCCCTCTATCTGGCAGAATCTCGATGTTCTGAAACTTATTTAGCATTACACATTTGGCAGAATCTTTTTTAATCAAATATATTTTCGCATAGAAATTATTTAGCATATTATTGTTGATTGGCATAATATTTATTTGTCCGAATTTACAATGGCATACTGTTAAGATGGCAGAATTTCATTTGCCTTTGGCAAAATTTTATTTCGAATCATTTTGTTTCGCATTCAGTTTATTTAGTACGACGATTGTTTGGTAATAATTTAACTTGGCATACTACGAAAATGTCAGAATTTCACTTGGAATAATTTCAGTAACAACTTTTTTATAAAACTTTAGGTAGTTAAGTATAGATAGTTATAATAATTAAACCGACAACTGGCAGTCTTAGACAGGTTCGTATGGATGATATAATTTCATTTGGTATAATTTCATTTCAATAACGTTCATAATAAACATTATTTATAACAACACTTTAACTAATTTCTTTTTACACAGTGTTCATTTCATATAATCATCATTTTTCATAATATTATTTAACATGATGCTCATTTTATAAAAAAATTAAGCTATAACGGTCATTTGATATAATTTTGCTTCATATATTCTTCATAATATGTATTTATTTTATTTGACTAACTGGCTCAGCCGCATTCTTAATATTTGGTTAAGTTAGAACTGTGCCCGAAAAACGCGCGAGCCTAGCGAGCGTAGCGAACTTGCCGCAGTAGCGGCCGGCGAAACGTTGGAAAAAGTTATTTTTTTACGAAATGAACGTTACCTATATTAAGTGATTTTCTATACTAATACTATAAAGAGGAAAGATTTGTATTATGTAACGAATAAACTCAAAAACTACTGGACCGATTATGACGAAATTTGGTATAGAGAATCCTTAGACCCCAAGTAACATAGGATATAAATGATCCCAAAATTCCCACGGGAACGGGAACCACGCGGGTGAAACCACGCCCGGCCTCTAGTATGTTATATAATTGTTATGTGTTTTAATTTTTTAAGTTTAAGCCGAAGCTGCGGTAGTGAAGGAAAACCATCTGTGACGATAGGCTCGCGTGGGACCGCCGGAGTCGGAGTCGTGACGCAAGCCATGCTTGCTGCATGCTTGTTACATGCCTGCTACATGCTTGCTGCATGCTATCTGCATGCTTGCTGCATGCTTGCTGCATGCGAACCAGAGACAGTAGTTTTCAACTCAATGCAAGTAGCAAGCAAGCGTGCTTGGCAGCATATCAGCTAATGAATCATCATTTGGCAGAATGTTCACAGGAATAATAGTCTTTTGGCAGATAATTCATAGCTATAGTAATTATAATGAGCAAACATTCGGCCAAATGATGATTCTGCTTTTTTTAGGGTTTCGTAGCCTATAGACAAAAAACGAAACCCTTATAGATTCGGCCAGACCGATGTATGTCACACCCTTTTTATTCCAAAACTATGAGGAATACATAGTTGAAACTTGGTAGGTATGTATTCTGTAAACCGCTTTACGGTTGTTATACAAAAAAAATAAATATATGAATTAAGGGGTGGCTGCCCATACATGGAACAGACACTGAAAATTTTTTTTTCATTATACCTATACGTGTGCGTTATCTATAGATAGGTCTTTAAAATTGCATTGAGGTTTCTTAAACGATTTTTTTCTCAAAGTCAACCGTTTGAAATATGTACACTTCCAAAGTGGTAAAATGTGTCCCCCCCCCCCTCTAACTTTTGAAATAAGAGAGTGAAAAATTAAAAAACAAATATGCTGTAGATCTTAATAAAAACTTGCAACGAAAATTGGTTTGAACGAAATAATTATGGTTGTCAGTTTTAGAAATATAGCATTTTTCCCGAAAGGGATTTGAAAAAAAAAAAAATTTTTTCATCAAACCTATACTTGAGGCGTATCTGTAGATAGGTCTTTAAAAATTACATTGAAGTTTTTATTATAGTTTTTTCTCAAAATCAACCGTTTGAAAGATATACACTTCCAAAGTGGTAAGATGTCACAGCCACTTTATTCCAAAACTATAAGGATGACACAGTTGAAACTTGGTCGGTAGATGTATTCTGTAAACCGCTTTACGGTTTTTACACAAAAATAAAAAAAAATATTGAAGGGGGGCTCCCCATACATGGAACTTACTGATTTTTTTTTTAACAAAATATCATTAGTAAGATCTTTAAAAATTACATTGAGGCTTCTAAAACAGTGTTTTCTCAAAGTCAACCGTTTGAAAGCTATACACTTCCAAAGTGGAAAAATGTGCCCCCCCCCCCCCATATAACTTTTAAAATAAGAAAGTGACAAATCAAAAAAAAAATATGATGTAGACCTTTATAAAAACTTTTTAATAGTTTTTTCTCAAAGTCAAGTTCAGTAGCCGTTTGAATGATATACACTTTCAAAGTGGTAAAATGTGTGTGTCCCCTCTAACTTTTAAAATAAAAGTGAAAAAAAATATACCTATATGCTGCAGATGTTTATTGAAACTTTCAACGAAAATTGGTTTGAATGAAATATATTTAGTAGTTTCAGAGCTATAGCACATTTTCCAAAACCGCAAATATATATTCATACAAACACTATGAAAAACAAACTTATTTTTGCAGACGAAAAATTATAATGGCATTTTGGCAATAATAATAACAGAAACTTTATTGCACACGATACAAAAACAAACATATACAGAGAAAATGTCAAAAAAGAGGAACACACAAGAGGCGGCTTTATAGCTACGTAGCAGTCTCTTCCAGGCAACCTTGGGTGAGAGGCGATACCCTTCATGTGCGAGTTCGACTCGCACTTGGCCGATTTTTTATTATTATGGATATGAAAATCTTGCCTTACAAAATTGTCTGAGAAATGAGGTTTATACCAATTGTTGGTATGCAGAATAATATTATGGCATAGTTCTGCCAAAAAAGGAAGACCCCTTTTATTTTACTTTTGTGTAGAATTTAGTTTTTGTTTTTTATGTGTTATTATGGTATGTTTTGTTAATTCTCATGTTATTAACTGTCACAACGACCTTATAAAGAACGAGAAGCCTCTTAGTCGTAAAGATTATATGAAGGAACGAAGTAGAGATCTCACTTCACCTTGGATGCAAAAAAGACTTGAAGCTCCAACTTTGAAGCAGGACTGCAGGACATTAATCATAATGAGTTAATTATTTATTTAATTAACTCATTATAATTAATGATTGTTAAAGGATGACGGGCAAAAATGTATGGGACGCGTACCCACCGACCAATAACGACCAAACGTATGTCGTTAGAAAGCTCTTTTCATGACATTCATTTGTTATTATTGAGGCTAGTCTAAATTCGTTGTGGGGAAAATGTTATAGTTACTTAAATGATATATATTAAAATAAAAGTTGTTAGTTCCAGATATTAAAAAAAATGTGTTTAAAAGTTAAATATCCCTACGTAAACTATTAGTGCAAGGTGTAACTGCCGAAATGCAAATTGCGTACGCGTCGCCCGCCGGCCGCCCGTCGCGCCCGCGATCGCCGCCATTGTTTGTACCGAACGGCGTATTTCACCCACCCGATGCCAACCGATGACGGCCGAACGTACACGAACGTAGTGATATGTCAGTATTACTGCACTTGTCTGACTGGTCGAAGAACGGTTGGCAGCTGTGCACACATAACGTCAATAATATGGTACATTGGTTACGCAAGGCATGAATCACACCAATTATCTAGCCCACGTTAAGTATCATGAAGAACTTGTGTTATGGGTACTAGATAACGGATAAACATACTTATATACTTTTTTTTTGTTAATACATACATAATATACATAAAACATCCAGACCAAGACAAATAGACATGTTCATGCACACAAATATTTGTCTTGTCCGGGGATCGAACCCGGGACCTCTGGCGCAGTAGGTGGGGTTAGTACCCCTGCGCCAAACAGGTCGTCAAATGATGTAATCGTAGACAACATAGATCACTAGTTTTTAAATAATAAGAATTGTGTTTGTAAATCAGTAATAAACGATTTTAACTCTGTTTTTTTATTTTAATTTTCTTTTTCACGATTTGACTGACCTCATACTTAACATTATAACGCTGAAAGTACACGGAATCCACACAAAAACTGTTTTTTTAGATATCTAGAATTAACAACTTTTATTTTAATAGACATCATTTAAGTAACTATAACATTTTCCCCACAACGAATTGAGACTAGCCCCCATAATAACAAATGATAGTCATGAAAAGAGCATTCTAACGACATACGTCTGGTCGTTATTGGTCGGTGGGTACATTCCGCCCGTCATCCTTTTCACTTTTTAATTTCAATCTTTTAAATATATAAAAGAAGAAACTGACTGACTGACTGACTGACATATCAACGCACAGCCCAAACCGCTAGGTCTAGAGACTCCAAATTTAGCTCATAGGTTCCTTGTATGGTCTAGGGGTGCATTAAGAAAGGATTTTCGATATTCTGCCCCTAAGGGGGTGAAATAGGGGATGAACGATTGTATGAAAGTCCATCAGTTTTGAAGTTATGATCTTCAAATTTTGTAGTTAGGATGTCGTTATTGAGGTTTTATGGGATGTTGATTACGAAAATGTCATCGATTTTGAAGTCCAACGCGGTGGACATAATTAAACCCTAAAAGGTTTGAAAAAGAACTTTAAACTTTGTTTAGAAAAATTATACAAAATAGATATAGCGACTTTTTACGCTTTGGAAATTTTTTTACAATGCTTCGTGACATCAAATACTTCTCCATTCGCACTTAATCAAGCAAAAATGGCTGAACGGGTTTGGATGAAATTCAGGACACAGGTACTTAATAGCCTGGAGAGGAACATTGAATACTTTTTGTCTACTACTAAACTACAAAAATCGATAGGGGCTTAAATAGATGGCGCCACATAATTTTTGAAATCCTCCTATCTTAGTTCTTACTAATATTATTAATGTGAAATTTTGGATGATTAGGTGTTTGGAGGTTTGTTACTCAATCACGCAAGAACGGCTGAACGAATTTAGATGGCATTCAAGACACATATACTTAATAGCCTGTAGAAGTACTTTGGATGTTTTTATCGCGTTAAAATCGCTCAGTTCTACGGGAAAGTACGTATATAAATCAATGCGGGCTAAAATATATTTCGCTACTTAATCTAAGAAAATTTACTATCCTACTTCCTGCTTATATCATAAAAATGTGAAATTTTGTGTGTTTGTTACTCAAAAAATCACTCAAAAATGGCTGACTGGGTTTGGATGAAATGACACAGATACTTTATAGCCTTGAGAGGAACATACCTTACTTTTTGTCGCGTAAAAATCCCTATTTTCTACGGGAAAATACACTACATCGCAATAGGTGGCGTAAGTAGTATTTTTTTAAAGATAAATTGGGTTAAGAAAAGAAAGATATTTCTTTCTTTCTTTTACTAAATATTTCCGGGCCAAGTTTTAAAGACCACACAGACGAAGTCGCGGGCGGAAGCTAGTATTTTGATATACCACTAAAACGACAAATATTTTTATAATAATTTATTTAACAGACTCCATTAAATTAAATTACATCATTGAGCAAATAAATGTAGAAACATGAAACGACTTTGTATAAAATTTTAATTCGTTAAACAATACAATAACTACTTTAAATAGTAATAGCTATATATAATGAAAAATAATTACATTTACAAACGAATTACATTTGATTGTAAAAGAGACACCATTTTCTAACAATCAACGTGGTTATGCTGAATTCACATTTCTTACACAAATTTAATATTGTCTAAATTTATTTATACATACATTATACTTTATTCATAGTTATTTATATAAAAGTCCTTTCATTCCAACCGATTTATGTACTCAAATAATAAAGAAAATGTCAAAATGTAGGAGATTTGCTTTATAACAAAGTAATAGTATTACTTTATGATTTAAATACTAGTTTTCCTTTTTGGAATGAAATTGAAGTTATCCAGTGCTTATTTCACACGTATATGAACGCATTATTAACAAGTCAAATCATTTTATGTTTTCTGATAGTAGAAATACAATTACTTAAGTAGCAAAAGTGTTAGTGTGACTTGGTACTTAAATGTTCAGTTATATTATTTCAAGCCCATCATTTTCATTTGCTTTATATTTGACACAAACAAAGATTAGCAAGAAAGTAGGTTGGTCGAATGGTATGTTTTTTTTTTGAGGACTCGTTTAGAACATAACATAAGAATTAAATGATCTTACTATGTATGTACTTAAGTAAAATAAATTACCTTTGGTTTTTAATAATTACCTTTGACTAGACAATATTATAAAAAAAAATAAGTCTTTACCTAAAGTTTAAGTATGAAAACGTTCATAATCGAAGTATTTTCTAAGATAAGGCTTTGAAAAGCATCTATTTCGAAGAACTTTCTTTTCACAATTTATATTTCATAATGTGTAATGTTTGAATTAGAACCATTCATCTTTTAATAAGTATTAATGTAGATGTGATTCTGTAAATAAATATTTTCTTAAGTTTCCTCTAAAAGGAAGTATATTATTATAAATACTTTATTCCCATTTTTCTGCGTGTATTTCTCAATGAATTGAAACACTTTTTCTAAAGTATTTAATTCCATTTCGTCAATTTACTAAAAAGTAGGTCTAATAATATGTTATAAATTAAAGGAACACACTTAAGTATATGGTTTTTTACTATGGATTTACAATACAATTGTAATCACAACACTTTTATTTGTTAACGCATAGTTTTACTGTTATTTAAGTATTTTTAGAGACATAGTTACACAACAAATAGTTACCAAAATTATAATAAAATAACATATTTTATTATAATTTTGGTAACTATTTGTTTAGTATTAATACTCCTTTGCTGTATAAACTTTATATAGTTATGTTTGAATTATGTAGTGAGAAACAAATTATAGTAAAAAAATGCAACATACATTTTTAGCTAACTTATTTTTAAGTAAGATGTTAAAGATATTTAGATATTATTTTATCTATAACATCAACTGTCATTTATGACTAAATGTTTAGAACATTCTTCCAATAAAAGAATAAAAAAGTTAATAAAATTATACATATTAATAGTCTTATTACTCTTAATTATTTTATATATTTATAATAATAACTATAAGAATTACCTAGTTCCCATCTACGAAATAGTTACCTACAGATCACACAATTTTACGAGAACATTTATTATAATATTTATTACCCTTATATTATACATAATTTATATACAATCCTTATATAAAACGCGGCTTCTGTTAGTCTTAAATTAGTTTGACAAATAATTTATTCTTAGTTATAAATAGCATTCGTTGTACAAAGTGAAGAAAATTATTTACAACAGAAAAAAATAAAAATAATATTTCGTTATAAATAAATCACCAATTTATCAATACAGGGGCTATTTATTGAAATTCTATTTGTATTAAAACTATACCAAATAATAATATCTAATATCTTCTATATTTGATTCCTAAGTCATAAAGAAGTAAGTTAGAAATATATTGTATAAGAAAACACTACATTTCTTAAATGTATGTTATTTTTTTTATTATGTACTTGAAGGGTTTTCCATATTTAAATATACGTTGTGTGTGCAGACACAGTTGCAAAACTCTTTTTAAAATTATTAATCAAAATTCAAACGCAAAATGCATTTTTACAAGACTGCTAAATAACACAATTTAAAATAAAAACAAATAAGTTACGAACCGCTGTATTTTAAAGTCCTCATATTCCTATATTATAATATATTAAAGTATACTCCCTTATTTATAAACATAAGATTTAAGAATTAATATTTATCTCATTTTCGTTATTTAGATGTCTTAAGAACGGAACTTTGAAAACGGACGATAAGACCGGTCCCGAACCGGGATTGTTTAGCCACTTGCTAATCTTAAAACAGAATAGAATAGTTATTTTTTGCTGTAAATATGGTCAATACATAGTTATATATTGCAGTTTCGTTTCTCACATTTAACCAAATAAAATTGGTATGCAACACAGAGAGTTACAATTAATTACAATTAAATTAAACAATTTAAATTAATTTATAAATAAATTAGCAATGTCATAAAAATGACCAATAAAATCATGTCCAAATAATATAATAATGCTAATAAAATGGTATATAATAACAAAAAAAACCAGGCAAGTGCGAATAAGACTCGCCCACCGAGGGTTCCGTACAAATATACAAATATATAATATATATAAATATTTCAGGAATCGAGTTTCGCAGTTTTTTTCGATTTTTTCCGAAATTCAGTTTTCATATCTTAAGACTATATTTTTTATGATTTAATTACAAAAGTATAGTTTTCAGATTTTTTCCTGTACTTGTATAAGAAGACGATATTACTTGCCAAATTTCATAGTTCAAGGTCAAAGGGACGGACGTACGTACCCTATAAATTTTGATTCCCTTGAGAGTGTCGAAGTATACCTATATTATTTTTTTGCGTCTTTTTACGTTAATTTACAAGTTTGTTTTTTTTACACCCTTAACAAACTGTTGACTTGAATATGGTTTTCATTTCAAGAGATAAAATAATAAATATAAATAATTGCATACAAACACACCAATTATCTAGCCCACGTTAAGTTTCATTATGAACTTGTGTTATGGTTACTAGATAACGGATAAACATACTTATATACTTTTTTTTGTAAATACATACATCATATACAAATTAAACACCCAGACCAAGACAAATAGACACACAAATATTTGTCTTGTCCGGGGATCGAACCCGGGACCTCTGGCGCAGAAGGCAGGCTTAGTACCCCTGCGCCAAACAGGTCGTCAGACCTGAAGAAGATAGTCAGAAGAGATAAACGAAGACAGCCGGACGAACAGACAGATGGACAACAAAGTGATGATAAGGGTTCCGTTTTTTTTCTTTTGAGGTTTGGAACCCTAAAAAACATTGATAATAATTAATATTTACAGCTTATAAATTGTTTGATACTAACTTAACTTAGTTGTGTTACACGAAAGCCGCCGTTTTTCGTTATTGAAATGTGACCATTATAAATAGTAACCCGATTTGCATTACACGGCCAAAATGCAAACAGTTGCAAGTGGCTCAATCATCCCGGTTTCTGACTGTACAAGCTTATTTTGACAACTGAAGTGAAAAGTTGTAGCGATAGGCGGTAATGAGCGGAGCGGAGCGAAACTAAACTATTTACTAATCTGTGGCAAAACGCAGATCGTCCAGTTTCGTTTCATTGTTAGTGTTGCCTGCATTAAAGGAAGCACCAGTTTTACGGGTACCTAACTTCGTCTTCTGGATTCGTGACTACAACAACAATTTGGCTAATTCCTCGATTTGAGGGAGGTATTTAAAGACTAAAAGCTATGATTTGAAAAAGCTAGTTTATAAATAAGGGGGTTCGTTTACGTGTAGATTTAAAACTCTTATTTACAATCAATTAATTTTGTAAATAACAGATGACAACCATCGCGCCCAGCCTTACATCATCGCAGGATTTCTCTGAAAGAAAAATAAAATAAGGTTACTAAATGGACGTCAACTTACTACATAAACAACGTTATTTTATTTTGTGAATAAGACCGCTTTTGTAATTTAGTAGTAACACCGCCGGTATCAGGTCCAGAGGTCCTGGGTTAGATCCCCAGTGGGGGTACATATTGTATTAAGTTTGGTTGGTGGTAGGACTTGTTTTAAAAGTCTGGCAACCATTATCCTTCTCTATGTCTGACGCCATTACAACAATGTTTCAAGTAATGTTGTGTTCCGGCGTTAGAGATAATCGTCAGATGTTGAGGATTCCGGGAGAGTTGTGCTTCCACCCTCAGTCTCATCATAACATCCGGTACGATAAAAGCATCGTTGAAAAAATCATTAAAGTAAAAGTAAATCGATTAGCTTTTATCGTACTTGATGTTTTAGTTGAGTTTAATACGTCAGTTATTTTATGAAAAGAATACAAGTATTTTTGTCGCCAACATTTAAAGAATATTTGAATTTCATAAAGCAAAGCAAAATATCGACTTCTACAAGTTGTTACAATAATGATTTTTCTTTTAATATATGACAACGGCAAACTTTTTATGTTCTTGTTCTGCTCTTAAGCTATCCAAGCTATTATTTCCGGAATACATCTTACATCCAACCAATGGCAACGTTTAAGGTGTAGCTATGAGAGTGTTGTTTATACATTTCACTCTCAAGATGTACCTTTGATACTCGCCAACCACGTCATCAGTTATTTTTTATGCCCCCTCTGCTGGGGCACTGGCCTTCCTTATGGATGGATAAGGAGAACGGGCCATGACACGCGGGCCCAATGCGGATTGGTGGGTTTTAACGACTGCAAATGCAGCCGGGACCAACGGCTTAACGTGTCCCTTCTGAAGCACGGAGGAGCTCGACATAATAAATTTTTGGTCACCCATCCAGTGATCGACCATTGCAAAAGTTGCTTAAAAACAACAATCGCATGCTGAGCGCGCGAACCGCTGCGCCACAGGCTCCTCGTGCTCTCCTCTCCCTGCCAAACATTGAGTGGTGGAATTTATTTCTACATTTTCAAATCAGCTTTGATTAATAATTAACATACAACGAACCCTGTCGGAGAGTGTGCTCATGAGCTGCATGAGCTCAAACCACCATCCCCTTTCTTCTATCGGACAACCAGACGCACTGCGGGCCACCACCCTTTCTTGGTTGATATTCCTAAATGTCGCACAAAGCGCTACTCAACATTTATATTGCGCACAGCAAAGGAGTGGAACTTCCTCCCTGCGTCTGTATTTCCGAGTACTTATAACCCGTCCATCTTTAAAGCAAGGGTGAATAGGCACCTTCTTGGTTGGCTCGCTCCATCGTCGATCCTGTCTTAGCCCTCGGGCTTGATTGGGATCAAGGACAAACCCATTACAAGTAAAAACAAAATCAATTGCCTATATTGTTTCAAATAATGTCACGCTCTATAAATTCCATATTTACCTTTCCATTGTTAAATAATTCAAATACTTACCTAACTATTGAATTATAATTTATTATCAGTGCAGCGTATGCAACACTGATAAAGTTGATCAAATATTAGTTAGACTTACTTTTCTATGACGTCACATAAGGTGATTGCTGCACTGAAGATAGTTAGAAGGAGAGACGCTGCCACTTCTGCAAATAAAAAATAAAAAGAGTTATTTTCGAAGAAATAATGAACCGTTTATGAGAATACAGCAGTGGCTAGTGGCCTGCAGAAGACCAGATGATCTAAAAAGGGCGCTAACACAATATTGCTAAGTAAATTCCCGGACAGTTCGTTTATTTGTTTATTTCCTATGAATTTGCTTTTAGTAATCTTGCATTAAAAAAATTAAAGCAAATTCTGCTACACTGACACAGTTCTAAAGTACACAGAAAATAAAATATTAAATTAATTGATAGGGAATTCACCATTGCGTTAGCTTTTTTTAGACCCTCAGAAAGAGGTTAGTTAGATAGCATGTCAGTAATTCAAAACTGTACAAATAGATAAATGTAGATACGGACTGGTTCTGTGCTTTGTGCCTAAAACGGTGGCGACATAATATAAAAAAATTGTCAAAATATAACAAAAGTAAAAAGTGAACTTATATCCAATGTATCCAATCAGGGGTTTTGATATCTGATAAAATGTTGTTCGCTGCGGGCAATATGTGTGTGTGTACTTGAAGCAGATATGTCATACGAGCTCGCATTGTGAAACATTGGGAAGATACCTAGAAGAACCTATATGGGGTCCTATTTAATTGGCTGTCTCTTTCATTTCCGTGCCTTTTCGTATCTTTTGTCCTACTTGCCAACTGTCAATGTGTGCAGTCTTCGTCACAGAGTTCAACGCAAATTACTATGGAGGTAACATATCTGTTATAAAACATAATTGGCTGCGAGTTTTTAGTGCCTATCCACAGTTGACTGTTTTGAAAATCCTGACCCGCTGTTGACTGTACACGATAAGATCGTGCTCGGGAAAAATAACAAAAGCTTAATATGCTAATTTAGTATTATTAACATGTTTGATAATATTTCTCATCTAAACAACCGTATATGAACATGTTTGAAAGTAAAGGATAATAATTCCCTTAACATTGATATACTAATAGGCAAAGACTACCACTGAAAAGCAATACCATTAGACCAGCAACCCACAAATTTGTTTTCACTGTTCATAAACTAATTCCCGATAAATGAACAAGCTTCATAAATAAGGCAAATGTAAGTAACAGCAAGCGAAATAATTAAATAAAGTATACGTTACACTGAGGGAAACAATTTTCTTGCGATGGAAAGAGGACGGTATATAAAAAAAGTATATATGATATAACAGTTTGCTGTTTCGCCGGTCACATGTTGTGGGACTTTTATTTAATAATCCTGATCAAATGAAGAATAGATTTGGGGTAGGATATTACAAGTCCAGCTTGTGGATATTACGCTGGGCGGTCGGTTGGTATTACAAAGGCACTGTTATTGGTTGGTTGTATCGATAGAGGGAGCTTTAATCTATATAGTATAGGATAGGGTATTTACAATAATATTTGGGAGAAGAAAGAAAATTTTTGTGATTGTTTTAGTTATCCATACTTCCATAATAATGCGAAAGTGTGCTTGTTTGTCCTTCCTTCTCGCCCTAACTGAGCAACCAATCGACCTGGGGGCCTACCGCCATTAACGCAGTATTGTTTCAATCTTACCATGATATATCATTCTACGATTCTCCTAAAGTAAGCTTGTTTTTTGACGGAAGTTTTGTGACGTCTTCGCTCAATCATCGCCTCTAAAGTGTGAAGTGTGTTAAAATGTGACAACTTCAATAAAAACAAAAGGAAAACAAAACGTTTTTACGACATGACGGATTTTAAGAGATGGCGGTAGGCCTGCAGGGGCCTAATTCTCACGACTTTGAAATCTCGAATTCGAAATTTTTTGGAGTCAAAAATCGGTATTAAAATCTCACTGAAAGCAATCTTCGTTATTATAGGATTATCAAAGATAATTGAAACTAAGGGTTTTTGACAGTAGTAGAGATTTTACTTACATTTTTAATAAAGAAATTAAGGATATAAAAATGTCGAATTCGAGATGTCGAAGGCGCGAGAATCGGGCCCTTGGTTTTTTGCATAGAGTTACTTGAAAGAACGGAGAGTAGCATAGGCAACTTTCTATTCCGATATTCCCGTGGGAACCACGCCAGTGAAAACGCGGGCGGAAGCTAGTAAGTATTATAAATGTGAATTTTTTTGAGAATGGATGGATGTTTGTTACTTTTTCACGCAAAATCTAGTAAAAGAATTTGGAAAAAAGTGGCACACAATAGATAGCCTGAATTAAAACATACTTTTTATCCTGATATGCCCGCCCACGGGTATCACGCGGGCGAAACCGTGGGCGACCGCTAGTACATATTAAAAATGCGAAAGTTACTCTGTTTGGCTATTACCTCATCGCACTGAAGCCGTTAAACCGATTTTAATGAAATTTGGTATGGAAACAACCTAAAGCCTGGAGATGGATATTTGATACTTTTTAGCCCGATAGATGGCGCCACCACACGCAACCTAAGTCCGCTCGATAGCCTGATTTCACGCGGACAAAATCGCAGTTGGAAGGCTAGTATACAATAAATGCAATATCAATCCTACTATATTATATTAATATATTATAAATATATTATATCTATACTATAATATTAATATATTATAAATGCGAAAGTTTGTGAGGATACTTATGGTAAATTTTAAATAGAAAAATATTGGAAAAAATTAACTCGGCCACAAGTGAATTCCCAGACGGGAATCGAACCCGTGACCTTTGGAAATCCGGTCCAATGCTCTAACCGCTGAGCTACCGAGACTTGCGAACCACCGTCGAAATTCGCCAATACTTTTATATTTTTAATACGCTGTAGGCCAGCGTTGTTACATCAATGCTAGGAATATCCTTGCATTCGAAAGAAACATCTTTTCAGGTGTTTAACGATCCATTAAGATGCAACTGCCAATAATTTATGATTTTGTAATTTTTGCATTTTTCAATGCTATTTTTATACTTATGGTAAATTTTAAATAGAAAAATATTGGAAAAAATTAACTCGGCCACAAGTGAATTCTCAGACGGGAATCGAACCCGCGACCTTTGGAAATCCAGTCCAATGCTCTAACCGCTGAGCTACCGAGACTTGCGAACCACCGTCGAAATTCTCCAATACTTTTATATTTTTAATACGCTGTAGGCCAGCGTTGTTACATCAATGCTAGGAATATCCTTGCATTCGAAAGAAACATCTTTTCAGGTGTTTAACGATCGATTAAGATGCAACTGCCAATAATTTATGATTTTGTAATTTTTGCATTTTTCAATGCTATTTTTATACTTATGGTAAATTTTAAATAGAAAAATATTGGAAAAAATTAACTCGGCTACAAGTGAGGATATTTTGATGTTTGTTACTCTTTCACGCAAAAACTACTTAACGGATTGGGATGAAATTTGGCACACAGAATATAGCCTGGACTAGATATAGGTTTCGTTCCCGTGGGAATATCGGGATACTTTTTATCTCAATAAACCCACGGCAACGGGAACCACGCGGGTGAAACCGCGAGCGGCTGCTAGTTAAGTTATAATTTTCTGATGAGTTTGTTTAAATGCGCTACACTGTACTAGGAAAGAGAGAGGAGACGTCGTGGACGTGCCTACTGGTAAGTGTGTGAAACAGGAAATAAGAAAATGTCACAGATGGTTGCTAGCATAGGATAATAATATATTATTTACAACTTGATTATAAATATTACGCGCTTCTGCAAAAAGGGTGTTGACAGACAGACAGAATGAGAGTACAAAAGTTACCTAATTTAACTTGCGTTCTGTCACTGTTCCTTTTGAGGAATAAAACCCTCAAAAGGAAATTAACCAGCAAACAAAAAGGAAATTGATAATAAAGTCCTAAATATACCAGATATCCGATGATCACTGTGTCTACAATCTCGAATAAGTGGAAGATGTTCCACAAATAGCAATGTTGTTTTATGATAAGAGCAAACATCAGAGAAAGGAATACGCAATAAATACTATTTTATCTCTCTTATCCGCAAAACAAGCAGAGTTCGCAAACATAGCAGTGATCGCGGTTGCGACTTGTGTAGACATTTGGAACCACATCATAATTCTCTTGGTATTGCGTCATGTTATATTAAGATTTTCACCACTTATTTGTTTACAAAACAACCTCTTGTATAACTCTTACATCTATCCAATGATATTATAAAGTGTGTACTTGAAGCAGATATGTGATACGACCTCGCATTGTGAAACATATTGGGTCCGATTGAATTTGCTATTTCTTTCATATCCGTGCTTTTTCGTGTCTTTTGTCGTACTTGTCAATTATCAATATGTGCAGTATGCGTCACAGATATCAACGCAAATTACTATGAAAGTAGCATAACTATCTATACTTATAATAAGAATCAAAGTTCATCGTGTCTGTACATTGCTTGAATTTGAAAAAAAATTACATAGGGTGACTCAGAATAAGCAGAAGAACCAATTTCTATCATTTTTAGAATTAACGTCTGCCCGTCTGTCTGTATGACTGTGTGTTTCAATGAGCATCACACCAAAACCTGATCTATGTCCACAGAATTGTTTATATGTTTAAAGTCCGTATCTCAACTTACCGTATAGGCTATAATCATCAAAATCGGTCAACTCTATCAAAAGTAATTACATTTTAAAGAGAGGACGGATGGAGAAATTTATTTTGTAACGCGCATATGTATATAGAAGGCATAGTTGGAGTTTACGCGTCGTTCAGGATTTGTTTGCGCAGCAACAGTTGTTGATTTTAATTCTTGACAATATTTTGACGTAACTAACTATATCCTTTTTGCTGCTTTTTATTCTTCTTTCTTAACTAATGGCTTGCTCGCGAATTTTGCCAATATCAAGTAAATATATTTTGTAGTATAAAGAAATTGTACGGTAGATTGAGTTAAAAATTGAGCCTCACAATACGTGTTATTACTAAAAGAACTCGGGTGTAACTCCCTGCTTTTTATACTGTAGCGGTATAGCGTGCATGAAAGATGGAGTTGTATGTATATTTTGTCGTATTCTCTAAAAAAATTTTTTTTTTATAAATTTTTAAGCGACATCAAAAAAAGGAGGAGTTTATCAATGTGTCCCGAATACAAGTGGTATTTTTATGTAGTCAACAGCAGGTCGGGTTTTTTACTTTATACTTTGTGCTTGAGATTGCCCTGTACCTATGTCGTTAATTTTGATGTGGTTTTCGTAATACATGTTCTAACATTATTACACGAGTTTTATGTTTCAGTACCTATGAACTGATTGAACAGTCATCATTTACAATTTCTTATGTCACCACTGCCGGGGCACTGGCCTTCCTTATGGAAGGATAAGCCATAAGATAAGGAGAATGGGCCATGATCCAATTCTTATTGGTGAGTTTTCATGACCGCAAATATAGCCGCGACCAAGGGTTAAAGTGCCTACTGAGGCACGGAAAAGATAGTAATGATTGGTCACCTATCCCATGACCGACCATTGCGAAACTAAATCGTAGGCCGAGCACGCGAATCACTGCGCCTCCTCATACCAGACCTACAGTAGTTTTCAGAAAATCTTGAAAACGCTGTCGTTTTCGCTGTCATTAAAATTATATCAACTAAATAATGATTGACCTTAACTTTAACGACTTAGGTACGTTAGTAGCACACTGGCACCAACTCTGACGTATTTTAAGTAAATGGATTTTTGATATGGCCGTCATGGCCATTTTGTTCTTACCAAGACAGGCCTCAGCACTTTAAATAGCTAAAAACGAATCGAAATGTGGGTATTACATTAAGCGTCGGTTTCACCAACTACTGATAAGTTATGGTTAGCTTATGTGGCATATAATTTGTAATTTTTTCAAATAACAAACTGTCAAAATATCCGTCAATTAAACAATCCAAAACTTATTAGTAGGTAGTAAAACCGGCCCGATAAGTTGTTTTTGTTCTGTGGATAGAGCAAATGGTACAGGGGGTAAGAATGGGTTCATGTTGTCCAATCATGATTGTTATAATGGTATGACTTTCCAGTCGACCAGTAGACTTTCTTATGGAGTGTGTTACCTATTTTCTATACGTGTATACTATTTTACCAGCTGTATATAACCTACGTAAGGGAAAATATGCGGATTATAGTGGTTAAGTAACTTGGCTAAGGTCGGTCGCGGGGTGGGTGGAAAAAATAACAATCTTGAGCAACTCTGTTAATTTCGAAGGCGTGTTACAAAGTCACATTGAAACATGACTGATGAAACTAAATCACAGGCATCGGCTATCTAATTATTATCATAACAACAAAAAAAAAGATTTCAAAGACTTTGTATTTTAATAGGTACTTTTACTTTTAGTTCTATTATAAAATATAGGTAAGTACGTAGGTACTGGTAAATTGATAAACTTCGCTATTGAAGGCGATAAGATGATAAGAATGTAATGAAATGGTATCATGTGTTAAGTATTCTCTTCAAAAAGTAAAGAATATAGGCAACTCAATTGTCTCTTCCTTTTTTGAAGTTGGTTAAAAATACCGCCTTACCAAAAATTTTGTCGGGAAGGATTGTAAACGATGCTCCAGTTCTCACGAGAACAAAGTTGCGGGCCCAGATAGTCTATTAAAACATCATTGCATCTATCACAGTTGCTTCCTTGATGTCTGTTCTTTGAGAAGAGCTAGTACTGAGAGAATTTGCTCGATCGTGATTGGCTTAGGATAAGGCGCATTGCCTATGCGCGTTATCTTCAGCTAATCACGTGCGAGCAGATTGCCTATGCGCCTTATATTCAGCCAATCAAAAGCGAGCCAGTTCTCCCAGTACCAGCGTTTGACTGAAACGAGCTAGAACTGAGAGAGTTTGCTTGTTCGTGATTGGCTTAAGATAAGGCGCATTACGTATGCGCCTCAATTTCAGCCAATCACGAGTGACCGAATTGCATATGCGCCTCATCTTCAGCCAATCACAAAAATCTCACAGTACAGTACGAGCTCGTGCATAGTCTATAGTAAAATATGTCTTCTTCTTTTTGTGTAGGTGCCTAATGGATTTCGCCAAAGCACAAAAGGCAATGAGAGATGGATGTGCACAAAATGTCAGTTTGACAGCCTACGGTAGTTGTGTCAAAGGTAACCTTTTGTCTTGAGAACAAATGTCAAAGGGGATAAAAGTTCGTTTGGGTATCATATGGAAAAATGTACACGCGGGCTTATTCGTGTGAAGAGATGCCATGGCGTAATTATAGGAACGCTGTCTAAAAAGTGAAAAATAAGTTTAATTAAACGGTCTAATAAACCGTTCAATTAATAATCATCACTGTGAGCTTGTAATGTAACCAGCTTTATTAAATTCCAAGTTAATTTAATACAACTTCTGTCTATTTACTTATTAGTTTAGTTTTAATTATAGAGAAGTTGATTAAAAATAGTGAATGACAGTAAATTAAAATTTTCTGATATTTATCGACTTAAGCATATTGAAAAGATTTATCTAGACGTTGAAGATGATTGATGAATTATACAGATGACATTTTGGTAAATATAATATTTTATGCTTGGCTGATATTTCCATAGTGATTTTACTTTGTTTAGTAATAAATAAAACGTTAACTATTTAGTTTTTGCTATAACAATTCAAAATAATCATCAACCTAACAAAAACGTGTCAGTACTACTACTAGCTGCAGCAGGCTGCATTCACTGCAACTGATAAAAAGTGGCGCCAATATTCGGACCGTTCCGAACCTAACTCGAATGTCACCTCATCTACGCCCTCATAAATAATACACGCAATAACAACAGCACTCGGCTAACTGCGGCGTGCCGCGGTTATTGCAGCCCCACTCGCCAAACCATCCCCACTCCTCATCCCCTCCATCGAAATCCCCACAGGCACCTAATGCGACATTCTTACGTGACAACGATTTATCCAGCCTGTATTGTGCTCACTTAATTTATGGCCCCGCTTAAAACCGTCCCCGGACCAAATTATTTTCTCATATTCAAATAAAAAAATTACAACCCGACGTTTGGGGCGAGTCATAATTGCGCCGATGACTCCACCGGGATTTTGATTCTGTCAGAATAAGCGAGCGATTCACGATTGTTTTTTTTGCGAGCGAATTCAATGATTTGTCCTTTGTCATTTTGGGTGTCTCTTTTTTGTTTTGCGCGTGAATTTTTCGTTTTGTTTTGATGATAAAATTGTTTGAACGTTTAAAATCGTTATCCGGAAGGCTTCGCATCGTTATTAAAATAGGAATCTCGTTTGCAATCTGTCTTTGTCTAATAATGTCCTTACCTTGACTTTTCATAAAAGTGCGCAATTTATCTTATAATTTGCTGTCTCTCCCACGGTGAGTTACCGGGTCTTTTGATTACGGAGCTTTGTGAACATAGGCATATTATTAGGGTTGAATATAGTGACAAACTTGGCGGGCAATAATTATTATTTGACTTCTTCATCTGTCAATGGAGTTAGCTTAGGTTTGGGACTCGTTTTCGAGACAAATTTTAAATCAACCTAAAAACCTTATGATAAACAAGAAATGGAACAGCATTGACAATCAATGGTTTATATTATATATCAATAGATGAAACTGTTACCAATATTGTTCTGGATCTGGAGTAAACACATAAAATAGACTTTTATGTAAAAAAAAATACTGTGATTTTTATTCAACTGCCCTAGATTTTATTAAGATTCAGGAGAAAAAGTCGCTTCGTCCCAATTACTTGTAGAAAAAAAAGTGAGATATTAACATTACACTATATTGTCATTGAGCTTTTCAATTTTAGGTATAAGCACACCTTAAAGTTCTTACGTTTCCCAGCATAAAGCAGTGAAAATTTACTGAAACTCAGAAACCATTAGTGCTTTATTTTTCCAAAGGTGCGGAACACTAAAAAACAAGACGAACGTGCGATACCAACAGTCCAACTCTTCTGTCGCTCGGCAACCGTGCGATGCTAACTGTATAAATTGAAAGCAGGGAGTCTACTACGAAAAGCAAATGGAATCTGTTACAAAACTGATCTGCAGTAAAACACAGATTTGTTTGCGGAATTATTTTCGCGCGGATTTTTGCGCAAGTGCGTGCAGCGTTATAAAATTTTCATAGTTCACAGAATTTTGCTGGGCTGCTTGAAATCCGCGTACTGAATCTAACCTAACACGCACGGCGAATAAAATTTCTCGTGATTTTTGTCAGTTTCCACCAGTTCTCAGCCGAGACACACGTAATGAACGACAGAAAAATATTGATTTCCCTTTTATTGCAGCTGTCAAAAGATTTCACCAATACTGAGTTCACCCTTTTGCGGCTTTAAGAACTATGAAACGGTTTTTCTATATCAAATGTCTAAATAAAAAAAGCCTTGCGAGAATCTGTGCGGATTTTTTTCCGCAGTGCGGTCAACGGCATATACGTCCATAGCGCACAAAACATGCGCGCGCCGCGGCGCGAGGGATTCTGCAGCAAAACACAGATTTGGTTGTGGAATTATGTTTGCGCAGTTTTTTTCCGCAAAAGCGTGCAGCGTCATACAATTTCCTTATGTCAGAGAATTTTGCAGGAATAATCGCCCGAATTTAATTCGATAAGTGGGCTTAGCTTTAGTCCAACTATCAACTGTAAACGTTATCGAAAACTATCGGATGCACTGCTAAAGAAGTGAAGAGGATATGGAATAAAATAAAGAAATGGATATAAAAGAGATATAGCGCCAGTTTTCGATAACGCACATAACTTGCCAAACTCGTACTTAGGGTGCTCGTGTTGGTAAAGCAGTCGATGGATATGAAAGAGTCAGAGCAATAGTTTTTGAAAATGCATACAGTTTGCCAGTTTGTACTAGGAGGACTATCTCGATAACCGGAATTTTGTTCCCGGAACTCAGTCAATCAAAAGCCAGAAGGTAGATAGAGCTACTTCCAATGTATTAAGAGGCCAGCGACCGGGCAGCTCCCCATACTAACGTAATACCAAAATGATTTAAAATTCGAGCATCATTCTCATGATGTTATTCGGATTTAGACAGTATTTATCTAGGTTTCCATTAAAAAATAACCTTAAATACTTACCCATTTAAAAATAACTGTGAATTGCAGTATTGTATGAGAAAATGTAATGGGCATTATTTTTTATTGGGTAGATATTTTGGATTATGTTTTAAATAGAAACCTAGATGAATACTGTCTGCAATTAACATTACAAGTACAGTCAACCATGCTCTTTAAATTATTTTGCCATTACATTTGTATGGGAGACAGACGTGTCGCGGGCCTCTTAAGTATGTTGGAGGGTGGAAGTAATTATAATTAACCTAATCGTACAATGAAATAACCTTCATTCCATCCTCTACATTACATTAAGTATCTACACGCAATTTTTATGGTAATTACATTTTTGTCATGATCTCTTAATTCAATTAAACGTCGTGGAAATTTTAAATTATGATTTTTGAGACACCCCTCAAACTGAATAATGGATGCCTCATTATACAGTTCCATTTGAATTTATTATTAAACTTATTTACTTTTACGGCTTGAAGGAATTTGTGTTAAAAGGAGGTTTATATAAAAAGAAGGTGTTGTGCTTTTAACTTGTAAGAGGATAGAGGAATGTAACCATGATGTTTTTATTGATATGTAAGGTAATATTCAGAAATTGATTTTCTATTACCCTCATAATTTATTATTTTCTCAAAATAGTTTACTTCTTAGATAATTTTATCATCTGTAATTTACTAAATCGATACGTAGAACTTATAAGTTTAAGTTAAAACCAGCCACTGTGGTTGATGATGGACAAGGAATGTTCAATCATTGAAGGTCTGAAGAGAACTTAAGACTACCTGCCTTCTGCTTAGAGGTCCGAGTTCTATTCCCCCACAAATAGAATAGCATTCTTACCACTAGTTCTTAAGATCCTAATTGATGCGTTAGTTAATAATAACTTATTTTCCCTGAATACTATATAAGGACCTGAGAAGTCATGTTGCAATATCGTTCGTCGCTATACAGGGTGGAAAAAAAAAGACGGTCATTGGAGGGAGAGTAACCTAAATGTGAGCAAATTTTACTCAAAGGAAACAATCCTTCATTTTCAAAAACAAATTAAACTGCATTCAAAGATTTTTGTTTTTTTTTGATTGATTGGTACCAAAAAGAACACGAATATCGTGTTCTTTTTCTCATTCCGCCCGGTTCGATTACCGGTGCAGGTGTCTAATTTTTCAAAAATCTTTGAATGCAGTATAGCTTATTTTTGAAAATAAAGGAATGTTTCCTTTGGCTAAAATTTGCTTACATTAATATTTAGGGTACTTTCCCTCCAGTGACCGACTTTTTTTTCTCCAACCTGTATATGAAGTTTCAGCACGCCGTCCATCATTTCAGCATCATAAATCGCAACTAATGTTGGGAAATATACTATTACATGGCGTTTGACATTTCCATTGTTTGGTGCGCATTTTATGTTGAAAAACAACGTGTTTCTGAAATGTTCAAATTCTTAAAAAAATATTATAAGATAACAAGAATACAAAATTGTCTTCATATTGAGTGAGCGAAAGAATGACGATTTAATTTAAGTTATTTATTAATAAGTACATAATGATTCAAAGGCCTCTCCATGTTTCACCAGCTATCCTGTCTCTATCCTAACAACCTTGCCTTCTTAAGTTTCTTGTTTGTTTGTATTTGTGTTTTAGTAATGTGAATCTCTTTTAACCGACTTCAAATAGGAAGGAGGTTCTCAAGTTGACTGTATTTTATTATGTAATGTACCATAACTTCGCTTATTTTAAGCCGATTTTAACAATTATTTTTTATCTGAGTTTATTCCCTTTTTCGTTAGGTTGGTACCCCTGTATGACAAGATGGCGTATGCGTTAGAAATATCATTTTAAAACCATTTTACTTTCACCGCTTTCTAATGTTTCGAGCATGATTTTAAATCAGAATCCAAAACTTAAAATATCTGTGTCAAATTCTAATCTTAAATTAACCTAAAATTTTGACGGAAATCGACAGGAGTACCAACCAAACGGAAAAGGGAATATAGGATGAAACGCACATTAACATCATTGCGTATAATTCGATTTTTAGTGTAAATAAGTACGGAACATAAATTAAAAAGAAAAGGTTCGATGGTGCATTCTTTAAATTCTACTTTGCACTTTTATACTTCTTGCCTAGGCTGGCACTGACTTCAAAAGGCTTATGTTTTTACTTTTTGATTTTTGAAGTCGAATTTTATTTCTATATAAAAAGTTTTTTATCTCACAATATTTTAAGTTAGAATAAGTTGCATTGCCCCCTGTTGCATAAACTACAAGTTTCAGTACAACCAAGTAAAACAGAAATGAACGGGTTTATGTCAAACCGCTTGACCGAAAAAACGTCATTTTTTCAAGATTTCCTGAAAACTGCTGAACCGATTTCAAAATTTCAAAATATGGGACCAATTTGGGAAAATTACGTTTGAATTATTTCAATCGGTTAGTAGTGAACTATCTTCCTAAACGGGTAACATCAATAACATTATGCTGTAACATATTAGTGTATCTCGTAACTACCGACTTGTCATAAACAATGATTAGACAAACAGACACAGTAATAAGTGTCATCGTTATGAGAAGCAGCAATTGCATAATGTATAATTGCAACCTGTGGGCACACATCCGTGCATACATAAGTTGGTATGTTGCACAAGTAAATTATTCTGAGCAAATAGGGAGTTTCAAACTTTCATACTTCACTGCTGCCGGCATTAATATTATAGAAACTAATAAAAAGTACTATTAGGCAAATTTTATATATATCGTTTATATTTGTTTAAAGCCTCTGTCTCTCTTTTGCTTTCATGGTCCATGTTTTCACGCTATATATTTTTTACGACTGTCCAAAAAATGAATGGGCTTCGTTTTGGATTCATGTAGGTATGTGTGTTAATCTTAATAGATACTAAATGTCTTTACGGATTAAGTTTACGTTTACTTACGTTTCTTTACGGATTAATATATGAGGCGTCGTTTGAATCCTTAATTTCGTAACTTCTTATACCCTGTACCTACCTACTAACGTTTTTTGTTAGGGTTTTTTACAATTGTCAGTCCATCAGTTATAATTCGTATTCCCCACGTACCTCGAAAATTTTGTAATGCCTTCCAATGATCCATTAAAACCACGTTACATTCTGAAGTTTAGTAACAAAATACGGCGTGAAAGTTGAACTTTCGTTTAAGTGTAGCACGTGCGATAGGTGTTAGCTAATCTTTACGGGTCGTTAAATGTCGATGTAAATGTCGCCCGTTAAAGCTTTCGTGGGCAATTCGGATTCAGTGATTCGTCCTCAAAGTGTCTCCGAAACATATTTTACGGTCAACTTGCTACGTCAATGTTGACGTTGACTAATAATCTGAAAAAAAAGTACATAAGCTCATCTTCCATCTTCCTTAAAAGTCAACGAAATTGTGACGATTTAATTTTAGTTCAGTTATTCAAATGTAATTCCAAGTACACCAGCTTTCAAATTTTTTAAGTCATCTGGCAGTGATCGCTTGCAGCAATATGACTGCTTTTTCTCCTATTTGTGTTAACTAATCTTTACGGCTCGTTATATGTCGATGTAAATGTCGCCCGTTAAAGCTTTGGTGGGCAATTCCGATTCAGTGATTCGTCCTCTAAGTGTCTCTGAAACATTTTACGTTCAACTTGCTACGTCTATATTGACGTTGACTAATAGTCTGTAAATAAGCAGCTCATCTTCCATCTTCCCTATAAGTCAACGAAACTGTGACGGTTTAATTTTAGTTCAATTATTCAAATGTAATTCCAAGTACACCAGCTTTCAAAATTTTTAAGTCGTCTGGAAGTGATCGCTGGCAGCAATATGACTGCTTTTTCTCCTATTTGTGTTAACTAATCTTTACGGCTCGTTAAATGTCGATGTAAATGTCGCCCGTTAAAGCTTTGGTGGGCAATTCCGATTCAGTGATTCGTCCTCAAAGTGTCTCTGAAACATTTTACGTTCAACTTGCTACGTCTATATTGACGTTGACTAATAGTAAAAAAAAACTGTAAATAAGCTCATCTTCCATCTTCCCTATAAACCAACGAAACTGTGACGATTTAATTTTTGTTCAATTATTCAAATGTAATTTTTAACTTGTCTGGAAGTGATCGCTTTCAGCTATAAGACTGCTTTTTCCTCTTTTTGTGTTATTTTTTTTTCAAAATAACTGCAATAGCTCTTTAGGATTCGAATGGTTGATGTTGTCGAATGTCTTAGCTAATCTTTACGGCTCCTTAAATGTCGATGTAAATGTTGCCCGTTAAAGCTTTGGTGGGCAATTCCGATTCAGTGATTCGTCGTCAAAGTGTCTCCGAAACATATTTCACGTTCAACTTGCTACGTCAACATAGTTACGTAAAATATTTGGGCGATTACACTTTTTTGTATAACTGGATTTATTTTGATACCTGGATTTACAGTGTGGCTTTTTTATTTCAAATAGATCCAGTGCTTCAAATTAACTTACAAGTAATAGTGAAGCACGTTCAAAAAGCTTCTCATTTTTTATTATTAATTATAATTATAACTTTTTAATGTTGCATTTTACAATGCTATTTTTATGTGATAAATATTAAACAGAAAATATACTAGAAAAAAACAACTAGTCTCATGTCGCCCTGACGGGATAAATACCAAATACGTCAGGGCTACGTCTAGTATATTTTCTTGTTTAATATTTATTGATTATAACTTCACTAAGCTTTGCTTACGAATGAAACTAATTAATAAATACCAAATACGTCCATTAGACGTTTTCAATAAAATTAAAACGTTTGTAATGAACTCCAAAAAGCAAGGAAGAAGAATGTGGAAAAAATCTGAACTATTTTCAAGTGATTTATCCCAAGATTTTCAGTTTACTTTCGACAGACTAATAACAAGTTACCACAAAATATCATACGTTCAGGCCTGTACACACTTGTGCTACTTTCTTCGCAGTCACTCCAAAACTTGTATGTAAAAAAAACACTTAACGTCCAAACGAGAGGAACAAATGAAAAAAAGTTAGTTAGACGCTAAGACAAAAAGGAAGGCGAATGCCTAATGGGCCCGACTTCAGGAAACACTTTGGCTAAACATTTGCTAATGGAAATGGAAGATAGCCAGCAGCCGAGATCTTCGTTTGTTTTTTACGCATGACGTTTGTTGCCAAATTGCGGCCTGTGTTTTTGCTTACTGTAATTTGGTTTGTAACGTGTGAGGGGGTATTTTACAATTTGTTGCTCGACACACCTAATAAGGAAATACTGGCTTGCGCGCTGTCGTCTGTTTTCTTTATACAGTGATTTTTAGGCTGTCGTTTGTTTTTCGATTTATTGTATTTTGATTTTGTAAAATCAAAGACTCTGTTAGGAGACTCTGTTAACTTGGCGCGGTAGTGTAATTTAATGGTCTAAATTTCGTGAGTATACAGTTTAATATACTTTTTTATTCATTTTTAAAACAGTATCTTCTCTATCCTCAGAGGATGAGGATACAGAGATAGGTGCGCTTCCACCTGCAGCTTAACATCAGGTATGATGAAGGCGAAGCATCTTCCGGTTGTTCATAAAAACCTAAACAAGCAACTTTACTGTAACTCAATACTTATAGAAAACAACAAAACAAGTTGAGGTTACCATTATTCTTAATTATTGTGTAGGTACAAGCGCGTGTAAAGTGACTAATAAACAACGAAAACCCTTCTTTGGCTAGGCTCGTATTATGATTAAGATAATATCATAATATTATTATGACGCCAAAATCACGGCGCTACATATTTTTTTCTAATAACCTCAAACTCGTAGAGCAGATACGAAAAGGTCGCAGTTATACAAAAGGAAGAAACTTCGAGATTATTGCCACTCGGCGACTTAGTATGGAACTTTTAATAATCTAAGTGAAAAAAGTTGGACAATAATTCAAGCCGCGGTGGGTTCAGGTGCCGGGAACTGCCCCACTGATTTTCTTGTCGACTCGCTAACTGTTGGATTTGGCTATTTTGTAACATTATGTTGCATACTTTGTTGGCGATTCGAAATCTTGTTAAGAGTTTGTTGACGGAAATGAGCCTGATTTGTTGTTTTCGTTTGACCTAAGGATTTTCGAGGCGCATATTATTAAAGGTTCTGGAATGGCGACCGCGCGCCGGACGACGACGTTCCGTGGGTAGGCCCCCGACAAGTTGGACCTACGATCTGCCCCCTAATTGTCTAATTTAAAATCTATCACAATCCCTTTCAGAGGTAATTTATGGTCAATTTTAAATATAAAAACCCTTTCAGAGGTATTGTGATTGTGATATTTTCGTCTGTCATATTGCTTAGACAGTTCAATTTCGTTTATTCCATACCTTTTAAAACGCGCCCCGATCACATACCCTTTCAAATGTCAAATAGGGACGGCTTGAATATCTTTCAAATTACGAATCGAAAGGGATTGCGATAGATAAAAAATTAGATAATTATCCCCCGGTTCGCGATCGCGGGATGCCGCTGGATACGAGCAACGCAACGACAGTCGTGGACATGCTTGGGGGAGGCCTTTACCCAGCAGTAGGTGTCATGTGGTTGAGACGACGACGACGATATTATTACGAAAATTTGCAGTTTTACAACAGTTTGTTTATACGGTCCGTCATGGAGATTCACGGATAACGGAGAGAATAAAACGGATGTAGTGCGTAAGCTACCATACAAATAGTTCTACGGCTATGATGACAGACCGTATTTTCAAAGATCTGTTTTCACGGATTCGGACGCAGTGCGTAAGGGCTCTTACGATTGCGCCATGGATGCATATAGTTTGCCAGGAAACCGATCGGCAAAAAACGTGAATAGGCTTTTGGTGCAAAATTTTGAGTAATAGCAGGTATACAAACATACATTCAAACCACAAATCCCTTTGGCATAGTCGCAATCGTAACACAGGTCAGGCAAAGAGTTCGTATTGAGATTGAGATGTCATATTTCTGAGTACCTTAAAAATATATATTCAATAGTGAGATCTATATTCTGTAGTACCTAACTTTATTTATTTGTTTTTCCCTTTGTTAATTATTTTTTAAGTATTTCAAAGTTATGTTAATCAACGGTTGTTGAAAAATTTATTTCCCTCAAAAAGTAGCATTGTTCAATTTCCCCTAACAATTTACGACTGTCGAGTTATGAAAATTGTTTTGTTTTTATTCGCGATTTAATAGATTGCTGAGCTTATTGGCAGATAAGTTTTGTTCCCGCTGTTTTTGTTTATTCGTTGAACTGAACGTAGCAGCGAAATGTGCCATTTGAAAATTAATAAACATGTTTTTTAACCAATAATCAATCTTAGGTCAATGGATTTACAGTGCGTTATCGTTTAGCGTTGGTGCGCTCAAAATTCTCGATACAAAACTTTCTGTTATCGTGTTTGACTTGTAAATAAGCGAGTGAAATTCTGATCGGAGGTTACCGATTTAATCCGTGGTTGTTCTTTTCCCTTTGTTCTCTAGCTTCGTCGATGTTAGCAAAGTTAAAGGTTCAAAAATCTAGCACTGTGGCTTGTTTTTTTTTCAAATTGAAATTGAACATACAATTTGGTATTTAGGTAATCTTAATTTCTTCTTGAAAATAGCGAAACTTAGAAACATGTAGGCGCATCTCTGTTTATCTTTTATACGAGGCTTTTAATTAAATAAGTTTTTTGTCCAAGTGGTAAAAACAATGCCATGACTGAATATTCAATTCGTTATGAAATGCTTATTAAACAATAATAACAGTTGCAACAATATATTTAAGCCATTTTTACATTTTATTTTACGCCCCACTTCAGTCGAGGTCCTTCATCATATTTTACGGCTAAAGCACGAATAAAGCCACTACTTTCTGACAAGAATTTCCTTTTCCCTTAAACTTGCAACATTCTATTTCAAATTTGCTAAAGGGGCATACTATCATCTTTTAGAAACCATCATGTCATGAGAACATTTCGTTTAAGTTTTGTTTTTATTGAAGTTGTCTAATTTTGACACACTTCACGCTTTGAAGTCGATGATTGAGCGAAGATGCCACAAAACTTCCGTCAGAAAACAGGCTTACCTTATGACGGTCGTAATACAAAACAGCATGGTAAGATTGAAGCAATACTGCGGTAAAAGATGGCGGTAGGACCCCAAGGCACCAAGTTTGTATTAAATGTTGATCAACAATGAACTCAGTATATTTTGACGTAGACAAATAAAGCTCAGGGAATTTTCGCAAAGATGATAATAATTTGGCGTTCTGTATGGAACAACTTCTGTGGGAACAGTCTGTAATGAACTTTTCCTAATTAGGGTTAAGTTATTTGACTCTGAATCAGACGATGTCAGAAATTATATGTACTTTGTATGTACTTGTAGCGTGCCGCGGTTTGCACGCTTTTCAGACTAAAGCAATAATTATGTGCAAAGAATGGTAGGAATGCGGGAAGTTTGTTTTCCATTATTCACATTTAGATGGAACAATAATTGTAGTAAGTTTGTTCCTGTTAATACAGACGCTAAACTTATTCAGTGTCTATGAAAAAAAAAGCTTTATTAATTATTATTTAGACTAATTACAAGTTTTTGAAATAATATTTATAATGCTTATAAACCTCCAACCTCCTAAAAACTACCAACTGAAAATGCCTAACAAAACGCGCTTTCATCTCCAACCTTTTTTAACTTTTTTTTTATGAACGACGGGAAGACTTTGCTTTCATCATACTTGATGTTACGTATTGATTAGGCTGAAAATGGAAGCGAGCCTCTTCCGGAATCCTCAACCACTGAGGAACTATCTTATCTCTAACTGCCAGAACACAACAACACTGTAAATATTGTTGTTGTAGCGTCAGACTTAGATAACATATTGGTAGCAGGCCAGGCGGACTTACAACAAGTCCTACCACCAACCAAACCGAATCCAATATCGACACCTGCAAGCAATAACATTGTAACTCAGTTTTAGGCAGTATTGAGTTAAGATGATATTCATACTAAGCAAAAAATTCGGATTTTTTTACAGTTATCATCGTATATAAATTCGTTATAATTTAAAATCTGCACCGTGTAAAACGTTTTAAAAACGTTGTATCTCAGACATAAAATTATTTTATTAACAATTACAAATTTAACGAACATATCAGTTTCATACAATATTGATTTTATGTCGGAGTTACAATGTATATTTACAAAGTATACGAGGACCAATTTTATTGTAACTCACTAATTATATACAATAAATAATTAAATATATACATATATGATTATATGGCATCAAAATGATACAAGAGTTTAGGTCTTACCACGTTTACATATGGTCAAGATCGATTGGCATTAGGACTTATCCGAAATTGCTAAGATTTTTTAAAATCTTTGTCGTGCTCTCCTGTAAAATGCCAAAAGCTGAGTTAGCATGTTTTTCCTTGCAGGTGTCGATATACCTACCCCCGCTGGGAATAGAACCCGGGATCCCTAGATCTGAAACCGGTGGTTGTTACCACTAGACCACAGAGGTAGTTAAACTATAAATCTGTTATAATGAAGGCTAAACGATGCTTGCCGTTGATTAAAAAAAAAGTGGGTACCTAATACTTTATAATATATACAGCCTCTCGTATCATTAAACACGTTAAAAAGTGACATTTACCATAAGGCTTTGAAGCTCGATAAAACACGGCCATAAAACCAGCGTAACGTGAAAATAAATTGGCAAAAACCTTAGTAAGACATGTGGCCTAATACGCGCGATTGTGGCGCCCCCTTTGAAACAAAAAATGAGCTCGAATTCTCATCCCCGAGGGCTTGAGCGACTAATTCAACAGATTCCGATGCAGTGACAAATGTTACGTTTTTTCGCTCCCAGATTCGTAAGAAGACAAAAGTGGGGCTATGAAAACTGCGGTTTTCAATCAATCAGTTTCCGAATTGAGAATTCTATGTTTGAGAACGTCTCAAACCTCAGTCATAATGTATATTTTATGAAAAATTTCTTTGAGCTGAGTTTGATTCGTTCTCAGCTTGATTCTCAATTTAGAAAGCGACCACCATATTATCTATGTATTTATAGTTACTGCCATTTTCGATCTTTTGTTTTGTGTTAGCGAAAAATCATTTTATGGTATAAATCACCGCACTATATCATGCAATGTCATGCCTCCGACTGCATATTTGAGAAAATATTTTTATATTTCATCTTGTTTCCATCTTGTCCGTTGACTTGTCTTTTGATATAAGCAGGTTTTTTAGTTTTTAATATATATATATATATATATATATATATAATATATATATATATATTATATATATATTATATATATATATTATTTAGTTATTTACCGGTAATGATATACAATTTTGAAATTCTTAAGACCAGTCCTTTAATTTGATACTCATATTAAAATATTCTTAAAATCTTTTTTTTTTCAATTCAAATAGCACCTCACAGACGCTATATTGGTTTTTATAACATCACTTACCTATGGACACCTGCCTGCCTAGCATGACCATCATTATATCACGCGATATGATATGATACGTCATGCTGTCTTGCTTACCCCACTAAGGTGTAAGCGAGATATAGGATCTTTATCATGCGTCAATAGTCGATAAAAGCCGCTCATGCTAGGCCGGCAGGGCTGTCAAGACAAATCTAACGATATGCTTAGTTTAGAAATCCGTTCAGAATATTACATAAAAACAAACACACATACTTATATAAATGCAAGATACGCGCGAAAAAAATCTTTCCTTTGCAGTCGGGTAAAAAAATAAATTATAACCATTACTCCTTAATTTTTGTTAACATTTTATTGTGATCAGGGGCTTAAGTTACATCCGCTGTTTTCACGGCCCCATTCTTAGATCGTGCAAAAACCGGTCCTAAGCGGAAATTCAAATTGAATGACAATAAGATTGACGGGCCACCACCAGATAACGGACCCATTTCATTTCGCAGGGTTTTATATACAGCTTAAGAGATGTATTACTTTTAGACGTATCGTTGTCTCGCCAGTGATACGTTTTTGCGCCCACTATTTAGTTTTTGCTCAGTCCGTTTGTTACTGCTGGATGACAAATTATGTGATTCTATTCTGTCTGGATATCAAAAGTTTCTTGTTTATTTTTTTCCGACATGAGCTAAGAAGGTTTAATTTTGTCAATGTTCCAGGTTTTGGTAATATTGCAAAATATGAATGTTACTCTGGTTGTCTGTACGTTAACCTTTCCACCGCGTCTATTTAGTGTATCAATTTTAGGTACCTAATTAAGATTGACTTAAAGATAGAATAGACTAGTTCAAATTGTAGAAAAGGTTATTGTCTTAATAAAAAGTGATTCCTTAGTATAGCTTATATACATATCAAAGTGTTCGATATAAGCGAATCCCACATGGACGGAGTCACGGTCGGTCACTAGTGATAAAGAAATATAATAAATAATAAATATATCTTTAGTGTGTGAACAATAAATGTGTCTTTCTTTAAATTTTTTTTCTTTCAGGTTAGGCTTATAACAATTATTCGAACGCATAACATAAGTTCACCTTTTATATGTTTACATGCATGCTTTTTTCGCGTGAAAAGCTTCACGCGTCATACAGCGAGTGTGTAAAGGCAGCTAAACATTGATAAGACTACCTATTTTATATGTTCGCGAGACTGCCTATGTTAATTTTAATCCTTAATGAGAATTTTATTCCTTGTATTAACATTATGTCTCAACTTGAGACATAATGTAGTTTACGTACATCTTATGTTTTGGCGCGCACTGTTCATTGAAATAAAACAACTTTTACGGATATCAAACGCGCTATATTTCCACGAACTAAGTTGTAATTGTCCGTATTTATAGGTTTTTGATTTTCCCGACGTTTCGGCACCTTTACAGCTGCCGTGGTCACGGGATGACATGAAAACCTATAAATACGGACAATTACAACTTAGTTCGTGGAAACATAGCGCGTTTGATATCCGTAAAAGTTGTTTTATTTCAATAATGTAGTTTATTTCGACGACCTGTTTGGCGCAGGGGTACTAACCCCACCTTCTGCGCCAGAGGTCCCGGGTTCGATCCCCGGACAAGACAAATATTTGTGTGCATGAACATGTTTATTTATCTTGGTCTGGATGTTTTATGTATATTATGTATGTTACAAAAAAATAGTATATAAGTATGTTTATCCGTTATCTAGTTCCATAACACAAGTTCTTCATGATATTTAACGTGGGCTAGATAATTGGTGTGATTGTATGGAAATATTTATATATTTATTTACCCGATCTTACAACTATAAAAAAACACGAGTTATCTTGGCGCCGCCGCTGCCTAAACTATTTAGTGCTGTATACTTATTCAAAAAGTTCTTAACGGTTAAAAATGCTACAATTAGGGCTTCTGCCAAGAATTCCTTGGCTATTATTGTTGTTCTAAGAGTTATTATTATTTTCCAACGTCGGAACATGTCGGAAGAATTAATGGTCTTTTTTTCTTAACCCTTAACTGTAGTGGTGAAAAATAATAACGTGTCTGTAGTTGTGGGTCCCGTGGACCCATATATTTTAAAATAGTAACCAAACTGAAATTTCTAAAGTTTGTCTATATATTTTTTGTCAAATCATTTATTAATATTTTATTATTCATATTGTTTATCATAAGTGACCATAGGAACATTATGTGTATTTCTAACTTGCACTTTAATAAAAAACACACAGTTTAGAAATTAGGTTATGTAAAAACAAATATTAATGTAGGGTCAAATAAAAAAAAATATTTTTATCGTAAAAATAAAAGTGTGTTGTTTTACAAAAACCCAATAAGCAACATATAGCTACCAAAACAAAAATTCGGACACTAGTTCAATTGAGACTAGTTACAAACATGAATCGCATAGAAATTTTGTACATGTCACGCAAATAACCTACTGGTTTTTGGTACATAGCTGTCTTGGCTCTAGAGTAGCAGGAAGGCAAAAAAATATACTTTCCTTTTGTTCCTATCGAGTTTGAGGCTACCACCAGAGACGGGTTTCATTGAAATAAAAAAATAAACTTATACGTATCTATAGTCGTGGGTCCACTGGACCCAAGCGGAATTTAGAGACATACCTTTAGAGAATCTAGAAAATCAGAGCGTCTAAAAACGCCGCTAATGCTAACAATTGTCTATTTTCTATGGAGTTTAGAACTGTGTTAGGAATTTGCTATTTATTTTATGAAGGAAAGAAAACTTACTTTAATCAAATTCCATAGGAAATAAAGAAATAAATGAATTGTTAGTGAACTCACTAAATATTTATTTTATTGTACATTAAAAGAAAGCTTACACTATAGTTATACCAATTGATAAAAGTAATTCGAAATGGCTGGCACAATTTTCGATACAAGCCCTTGACATTCGCGGCCACGTATCTATAGAAATACGCGCCGCGTCCATGTAGATTTTAGCGGCTGCTGTAATGAAGGATGCATTGAGAGGCTTCAATTTTGGGTGTGGTAAGATAAGATAAGATAATTATTTATTGAGTACTAAACACATACATCAAATAAAATTTGACACCGTGACCCGTGGTAGTAAAAACTGTGCTACAGGCCACGGTACCCCCAGGTAGATTAATAAATTAATTTAAGTGTTTTTGAAAGTGTGGTCTTAATTAAAGTTATAATAGTACAGTAATATTGAATTAAAATGCTAACAAATACTTGCTACTGTAACCTTACAAAGAGATTTTCTGTCGTTTCATAATCCAGTTCCTTAAGATTATGGTTTAGCGCAGGTTCTCTCCTCTAAATAGGGCCTAATTTCATTATGCAGCGGATTTAAATCTGGGCTAGAGTGGCTAATCTTCGTGCCGGTTGAAGTCGACTTTCATTGGCGGCCTTAAAATTGAGTCCTCTTGGCTATGTGACCAGGCCCTGAAGCCTTATGAAGACCCATTGCTGATTTTTTAACGTAGTTCGACAAAGTGGTCCACGACGTCTGTCAGGACTGTCTTTTGGTGTACATTGCTCTTGTTTTACATATTATTATCCTTTTCTGAAAAAACACCTTTTTTAGGTCAAAATACGACACTCCGAATCAAGCTATCACTGGCGAAGGGTGATTGGTCTTGCTGGACTCGAGAAACACTTTCGCCAGCTTAATCACTGCTGTGGATGCCCACACAATGCACCAATCAAAACGATTAAGTGTTATGCAACACTTAATCGTTTTGATTGGTGCAGTACTCTTTCATTGTTAAAAAATATTCATCGGAAGACAGAATCGGACCTTGCTTAGGCTCAATATTTTTTTTTTCAGGCATGGGTCAAGGAGATGTTATTTTTTTCTACAGGTCTCAGATCTTCGTTCAACACTCTTTCTCCGCTCGTTCTGTTAAGTCCCGTCTGTAATGCCAACAGTTTTCATTTTAGGTCAACGGATGGAGTCGGAACGTCCGTTCCGAATCCATCCGTGCGTAAGCGCTCTAATAGTAGAAATAATAACCTTTTTAAAGTCGGTTATAAATTGTGTTTTTTTTTTAATAATACAGAGAATGTAACCAATACTAACGCTCCTCAGTTTTTATGTGGCGTTTTTATACTAATACATCACAGAAGTTTTTCAACTTTTTCAACTAAAACTAACTTCCTGTGGCTGTAGCCATGCTTATGAAACTATTTAACTTTTAGCGTTGATGCAACTTGATTACACAACTTCATAAAAACTCCACAAAATATTCACTCTTAAATTTTTATGTCTCATTACCATGTACTGTGTAGCTCTGTGTAAACTTTTATAAAAGACAAGTTTTGCCATGAATAAAAATGGTCTTTTAATAATGAACAAAACAGTTTTATGTTTCTTGTGATGTTGGTCTGAATGACGGGTTGAATGTACAGATTTGCATACATATTCAAATAAAATATATTTTATCTATTGTATTGCATAACCTGACCGATTCTTCATTATCATCAGCCATTATTTGCCACTGATGGGGCATAGATTACATTTAACCGCCTCTGTGGTCTAGTGGTACAACTACCGGTATCAGACCCAGGGGTCCCGGGATCGATTCCCAGCAGGGGTACATATTGTATTCGGTTTGGTTGGTGGTAGGACTTGTTGTGAGTCCGCCTGGCTAGCTACCACCATCTTACCTAAGTCTGACGCCATAACAACAATGTTTTCAGCATTGTTGTGTTCCGGAGTTAGAGATAAGATAGCCAGTTCCTCAATGATTGAGGATTCCGGGAGAGACTCGCTTCCATCTTCAGCCTTATCAATAATTGATCAATAAAAGTCTCCCCGTCGTTCATAAAAAAATAAAAAAATAGATTAGATTTCGACTGCAAATGCTGCCGGGATAAACCGGCTTAACGCGCCTTCCGAAGCACGGAGGAGCTCCTGATCATACATTTTTGGTCACTTATCCCACGATCGACAATTGTGGTTAGGTACTTAGCCGCCACAATCGCAGGCTCTCGCTCTTTTGTCTCTAGTCTCATATTTAAAGAGAACGCTCCAAACTTTCCCATATATACAAACTTTAACAAAGTACTTATGAATTATCTAAAATACGTTTTCTCGACTGTTCCACTCTTTGATTCACCGACTCAAGTACCATACCGTTACGGCACAGTATAGATACATACAGTATTTTATCTTCCTACAAAAGGTCCGTTCTTGATTAATACCCGATGCGCCTTGTCTCGGTAAGAGCGCGGCAAGTGTCTCAGTCTCGAATGCGCCGCGGTGACGAACGCACGCTGTGAGAGTTTTGAACGCAGTAAGCATGTGGTAATAGCTAATCTATGTTGGTGGGCAGCCCTCTCGCGTACTGCGTACTTCGCGGCTGCAATAATAATAATCAACTTTTATCAAAATACTGTATGTTTCTCTATGCTGTGGTAACGGGCATGTATATTATGGGTCTATTTAATTCCTGCAGCCCGACAGGACGTGATAAGTTGGCGGGATTCCAAGATTTCCCGCGTTGCACTGTGTCAAAGATTAGATAATGTTTTTAAAGTCACATCGGGAACTGTTTAACCGCTTAACCTTTTTTTTTGTTGGCGAATAAATAATCAACATCAGCTGAACATTGGTATGTTACATCCATAAAAGAATTTATTTTATCTGGACAGTGTTTCTAAAGATATGAAAGTGCCTGTTCAACTTTAATATACCTTATTTTTTTCAGATTACATATTTTTATTTAAATATCCTGTTATAATGTACCTAAATTTCTTAGATTTATACGTGATGTATCATCAGTAGAAAACGAGAACTCCAACTTTTTTGTATTCAAAGACACGCTCAATACATTAATTCCGATTTTACTTTTCGGATTTCCTAAGTAAAGGAAACGAATTTGCATATTTTAACTGATCAAAGAGAAACGCACCTCATGAAACAGCTTCAGTATATTTAACAGCAACCTTATCGATTTAATTTTCAATTGATTCACTAAGCCGAATGATTTACTCCGAAAGCGTTTTAGAGGATTAAGAAAAAAAGACGAAAAAAGAAAAAAGTCGCCATCCATTTGTATCCAATTTAAAATCAAATTAGAAGTAAATACACTCTCTATTTTATCCAATCACGTGCGGGGCAACGTTTGAGCCACAGTGTAGAGGTAGTCAGTAAGTTTAAAATCTATGGTCGCTTGGCCACAATGGGTAGGTATGGGCGTTTAGACAGATGATTTAACAAATTGATAAAGCTAAGACAAGTACAAATCAAATAATGCAATTGAGATCAATATTGATTGAGTTGCAAGCTGTTTTTTATCATATTGTTTAGATGTTTTTATCATTATTACAAGCACAAAGACGCAGATGTCATCCTCATAATATACGCGTTAAAACAAAACTGTCTTGACACTTTTTTCACAAAAGCGCAGTGTCGCGAGATAAGTTTCGACAAAAAGTTGGGGTGCGCATGATACTATGGTTGGTGTTTGAACAAATTGCCACGGGGCATTCTTTCAAAAAGAGTCAGTGCTTGGTTTGTTTACATAAACAGAAAACCTATACCGCATTATCTTCTACTATGGTGAAGTTGAAACCCGTGAATTTTCCCCATTACCAAGACGGGTGGGAGATTTACCCAGAACCGAATTCGTCCCCCATCTGGAATGGGCTTAATTTAACGGACGAATTTGTCTAATTCCAATTCTTATGCTGTGACAAATGTAGTGATTTTTATTCAGCAACCGTCCCAAACTCGCCTTGAAGTGAGTTTTTTCTATCCCGAATCTGGAATCCAAGACGACTTGTGTATTTTAGACCCTAACCGAATATTATTGATAAAGTTGTTAGAATGAAAACTTTTTCTCAGCTTATAACTTGATAAAGGCATTTTCTAAAGTATAGTCAACAGTAAGTCAGTATTTACGTACCAGTAAATTTTTTCCAACCGACTTTGAACTTTATAATGTCAATGGTAGTGCTCAGAATCGGTGTTTGTTCCTCAGCACAGACCAAAATAACTCACGATATGCTTAAGATCACAGCTAATAATAAAACAAATATTTAGTTATGGATTGGTGCTAGTGCGGCTAATTAAAATATAAGTATACCGTACCGATAACACAATTATAAAAAAAATAAAAAGTAAAAAATATAAACCTTTCTTTGGAGTCGGTCCAGCCAAGGTAAGAAAAATAAAAGTAATAGAAGTTCAATGTAGAATCCCTTGGCTGGCACCGACTCCAACAAAAGGTTTATTTTTTACTTTTTGATTTTTGAAGTCGGTTTTAATTTTTTTTATAAAAAGTTTTTTATTTCACAATTTTTAAAGTTAGTATAAGTCCCGCACTTTAGTTTGACTCAAACTAGTAGTGTAGGAAACTACTAGTTTGAGTCAAACCGTTTGGGTCAAACCGCTTGACCGAGATTTTTTATTTTACATTTTTTTAAGCCTAAAGCGGAAGCTTAACTTAGCGAACTTCTTTCAAAATGTTATTGAAACACAATAACGGACCACACACTATCAGTAATGATTATAGTATAGTAACATTATTAAAAAATGTACTTACTTGATATAATAGCGGACCACACATTACCAGTTATACTGACGTAACGTTCATTGTTATTAATGTAATTTTATACCATTTTTTAAAAGAAATAATGTCAGTATACTGTTATTATTACTGATAATGTGTGGTCCGCCAATAATAATAATATAATATAGTCTTCATCAATTTATGTTTATAATAGTAAGAATAGTTGAGTAAAAAGGCAACATCTTGTCAAACAATTCAACTGACAACTGAATTCCTAAATGTAAACACAAAAAAAACCTGTTTTCAATTATACGCCGAACACATTAGCTGTTTCAAAACAACTTGATTTATTTTCACCCTTTCTGATTCAGCAGAAAAAAAAACATTCTACATATGCAGAAAATAAGATTACGCGTTACAAGCCCGAGATGAAAATTTGTTGTTTCAATATATGAGGAGGTTGATGTATGTCGGATATAATTGATTTCAAGAGTGCTTACGTACATATTTCAGTGTAAGGAATTTTTTGCCACGTAAACAAGCTTCTACAACCTAATTTATTCAGGAAATTGGTTTTAAGGAGAGAGAAACGCCCTTTGTGAAGAGATTGTGCATTTCGAATAATTTAAATATTCATATTATATCAATTTTAAAACGAAGTAAGTATAATTACAACTTTTAATTTTTTCATTTTACAATGCTATTTTTATGTGATAAATATTAAACAAGAAAAATATACTAGAAAAAATCGGCCAAGTGCGAGTCGAACTCGCACATGAAGGGTTTCGTCTCTCACCCAAGGTTGCCTGGAAGAGCCTGCTACGTAGCTATAAGGCCGCCTAATGTGTGTTCCTCTTTTTTGACATTTTCTCTGTATGTGTTTCTTTTTGTATCGTGTGCAATAAAGTTTCTATTATTATTATTGTCAAAATGCCATTATAATTTTTCGTCTGCAAAAATTATAATGGCATTTTGGCAATAAAAATAAGTTTGTTTTTCATAGTGTTTGTATGAATGACAAAGTTATATTTGCGGTTTTGGAAAATGTGCTATAGCTCTGAAACTACTAAATAAATTTCTTCAACCAAATTTTGTTAAAAGTTTTTAAAAAGATCTACATCATATATATTTTTTTTATTTTTCACTTTCTTATTTTAAAAGTTAGAGGGGGGACACACACATTTTTCCACTTTGGAAGTGTATAATTTTCAAACGGTTGACTTTGAGAAAAAACTGTTTTAGAAGCCTCAATGTAATTTTTAAAGATCTATCTAATGATATCCCACACGTATAGGTTTGATAAAAAAAAAAATTTTTCAGTAACAGTTCCATGTATGGGGAGCCCCCCTTTAATTCATTTATTTTTTATTTTTGTGTAAAAACCGTAAAGCGGTTTACAGAATACATCTACCGACCAAGTTTCAACTGTGTGATCCTTATAGTTTTGGAATAAAGTGGCTGTGACATCTTACCACTTTGGAAGTGTATATCTTTCAAACGGTTGATTTTGAGAAAACACTGTAATAGATATTTCAATGTAATTTTTAAAGACCTATCTATAGATATGCCTCGAGTATAGTCTTGATGAAAAAAAATAAAAAAATATATCTCTTTCGGGAAAAATGCTATATTTCTAAAACTGACAACCATATTTCGTTCAAAAAAATTTTCGTTGAAAGTTTTTATTAAGATCTACAGCATATATATTTTTTTAATTTTTTCACTCTCTTATTTCTATATTATATAATATATAATTAATAAAATTATTAATATATATGAATAAATTTAGCTCTTGATCGTTTTACTCTGCCACAAACGACGCAGTCTACTGTGATTTCAGCATACGGAATTAAAAATCATCCATAGCAACCGAGTCAGTTGGTTGATCTGTTGTGTGTATGAAACCTGATATCTAGTTGTAATAAATCTTATAAGTAAGTACTAAGTATGTTTATCTACAATAACTATAAAATGTAATATTATAATTAGTATTTTATTTTTGTGATGGAAATTGACCTTACTGATATGTTAAGGTAATTTTTCAATTTGGCGACTCTGTATGATATAGAACAGGGAGAAAAAAACAGCACTTGAGAGGTTCTTCTCGTTACAAGGTCTCCTGCCGTAGGGTTTGTGAACCGCTGGCGTAGCTTCTTTGACGTTTCTAAGTGCTTGTGCCTAGACATAATAAATGATATTGATTTTGATTTTATCCGTTATCTAGTATCCATTACACAAGTTCTTCATGAAACTTAACTATGGCTTAGATAATTGGTGTGTTAGTATGTAATTATTATTTTTGAATTAACTAGTGGCTGAACTCTGTTTTACACACGTGGTTCACGTTCCCGTTGCAATACTGACCTATAATGTATCTTGTTTGACCTAAGCTACCTATCCGTGTGCCAAATTACATCTTAATCCAAAACATCAAAACTTTCTTAATTATAATATAAGTAGGATTAAGATCATCTAAAAAAACGTTAAAACCTAATCTAACCTTTCATTGATAAATCGACTGCAATCAGACACTGAACCAATCATCGCGCTCAAACCAAAACGAGTAATTCATCCATCACTTGAAAATGCATCGCAAAATAAACGTAACGCAAAATGATCTCATTAAACGTAAAAGCGCGTAACTGCTAACTGCAACGTCGCTTTGTAAAACGTTCGCGTAAAAATAACTCTGGCCACAATGCCATGGCGGTGGTGTAATATCCGGGAGCCTTCGAATGCGGATGCGTTCGGCAAATTTGCACAGAACGCTCATTTCGCTAAACGGCATCGGAATATCGATGCAAATGACGCGAACGCGGTTCATTATCGTCAACATCGGAAATTAATTCTCTGAGGACCAGTCAAACGTTAGTTAAACTGTTTTACATAGGCGAGGTTTGATTGCGAGCGTCCGAACTGCGTATATCAACCTCAGATTGATAATGACTGGTGTTGGGTTTGATTACTTTGATGCTGTAGAGTGTTTACGTAAAGGAGGGAGGAAAAGTTTTCGTTTTCATCGTGACCGTTTAGCCTTCATCATACGCTTTTCACCATGTTAAGTTTTGATGAGGTTCAAGGTGGAATCGTGGTTCTCCCGGCATTCTGTACTACAGATAAACTGGTTACCTTTATCTATATTGTGTTATCTGTGTTGTGTTCTTGGGCCTTGAACAACGAGCTTTCTTACCTTTATGAGTATGTCTTAAGAATTTGTGTGTGTTTGTTTTTATTTCCAGACGTTAGGCATCTTCCCATGATCTGTAAAAATATGTTGTAATTTTTTTGTGTATTACTTAGCTATAAAACACCCAACCACCCTGTTCCCCATGGCCTATGGCAGTGTGAAAGCAACCCCTTGTGGTTTAGTTGGTAGTGTTCCCTTCTCTCGATTCTCCCATCGAGTGGTTCCCCTTGTGGGGACTGCCTACGGTGGGAGACTGAAGAGGGGCTGTCCGTCCCTCTCCCCGCACCCCCATCGAGCTTTCGAGCTGGTTGAGGGGTCAGGGAGAGCCTAGAACTGCCCAGCCCTGAGAACAAAGCCTGATGAGGATCGACGGGAGGACTGGGCGAGTGAGGGATAGCTTCGATTTTTAAATGGGGCAATGCTAACAAAACACTAAGCTATAAGTTATGTTTGTAGTTGTAAGTTATGTAACTTATTGTATTTTTCCTTGGTGATGAATAAATTATTATTATTAAATCGAGCCAGTGAGCCGGTATGCCTTAAGATCGCATTTACCCTAACTCAAATATAAAAAAGGTATATAACACCTAATGACTTTCATACATTCGTTGGTCTATCGTTTTTGCTAATATCCGCTAAATAAGCGGGCATGTCACTAAATCTTTGGAGATAGTCGAGCATTAATCTATTTGGGGCTCAAACTAAGTGACTGTCGATACCAGATATAACGTTATAGCGTTATAACGTAACAGTCCGAGTTAGCCAAACTTAGTTACGGTGCGGTTTGATAACTTACTCATATGTCAGTGACGTATTTAGTTGCTGACTGAGGGAATCGGTGATTACTGTGGTTTATGTTCGAGATATAATAACGGTACCTGCTAGTACGGGGGGGAAAGATACCCGTGTTACTACGTAACTAATTGATACTACTGTTGGTAGTTCCATGGGCAATTAAAGAAATATTTGCGACATTTTAAACCAACACTGTCTGGCTCGAAATCAAGCTCTGCAGGCCTACCATCATCTGTTAGAAATCATCATGTCATAAGAAGGTTTTGTTCACGTTTTGTTTTTATTGAAGTTGTCACATTTTGATACACTTCACACTTTGGAGGCGATGATTGAGCGAAGACGTCACAAAACTTCCATCAAAAAACAAGCTTTCTTTTTTTTCGTTGTAGGTACCTACGTAATATCCGTTTGTTGTCCGTGTTAGCATGGTAAGATTGAAACAATACTGCGCTAAGAGATGGCGGTAGGCCCCCAGGCTTAAGCTAGTTTACTAAAAAGGAAAATAAATACTAACAAACATTGTTTTGTAAATACATATTTAAAAAAAAACATTAAGCGGTGGCGCAAAAATTGCGTGCGTTGCAATGCTTTTCTTGCCAAAGACTGTAAGGCAATTCTTGTATAAAGTTCAACAGCTCATCAAGCTTATTGTAAGTTTTAAGTTGCAGTATGAAAACCATCGTGAACGATTACGAGCGTACTAAAGGCGTTTCAAGAGCTAAGTGTGAAGTTTGAAGTGTTGTTGACTGTACTCATTGTTTTGGAATTGAAGTGATTTGGTTCACGTTTTATTAAGGTATTCTAACACGTTTTGTAGAATATCATAAATGAAATGCTAAATAAAGTTGCGTGTCATTAGTCTCATGTGATAACGGATGCTTATGCTATAATATTTCATCAAGGGTATTTTTTTGTCATAAATACGAGTAAGTACTTATAAACATATTGCAGTTTCTATTTGAACGATTGGATTGTTTCAATTTCGTTAGTGTAGACGCGTCGACAGGTTATTTTTTCAAAGTTGGACCGTTTGCTTTTATTTCCCACTGAACTGCATTTTTTTATGCGTTTTAGTTTCAGCAGAAATGTCTATCTGACAATATATTCATGTATGAACACCAACTGTAAAGCGAAAGGTTTGATTTATTAAAACTGCACGTCAAAGCACGTAAAAGGAAAAAATGAAATAGTAAAATAGTGTTATACACTCACCGGCACATTTAATGGCCCACCCCGTTATTTTCATACAAACATGCTCACTTTGCGACTCTATTCATAAAAATGTCAACATATTTCGGCAAAAATCTGTATGCTAATGATTAGGTTATGCATTCGACCGTCTTATGAGCACTTTAATGAGTTTTAAGTAACTTTTCTTCCCGTTTCCATGGGTTCGTTAAAACTAGCATTACTATATGGCCATATCTCTTTGTATGGAATCTAATGAAACATGCTCATTGAATTTAAACAACTTTTACGGATATAGGTGCACTATATAGTGCATAATATAGTGCACTTAAATCCGTCATTGTTCTTCATCTTTGGACAAATGCAGTACTTTAGGCTTTGGTATTCTTTAAAATGGCTAATTGGACAGTCTAACGCTTAACCTAACCATTAGCATAGCATTAGCATAGCACTGATATTTGCAGAAATATATTGACATTTTTCTGTATAGAGTCGCAAATTGAGCATGTTTGTATGTAAATAACGGGGTGGGCCATTAAATGTGCCAGTGAGTGTATTAACTAAAACTCTCACAATATCAAAATCGAACCTGTATTTTCCTTAATCCGAAACCTATCGCGTTAAACACACAAATATGTTCCTTTTTCTACCTCCAAAGTCAGTGGAAAGCTGAAGCAAACAAAACATAAAGCGTAATTCGCGACAATACTGCGAAAGTAGACAAGTGCAGCGAATAAACCGCTGTAAGTATTAATTATTCAAAGTGCATCGGGGTGTTTGGACGGTAGAGAAGAATGAGTGATAGGGCCCGATGTTTGAATCGTTCGACTCGAGACAAGCGTTTGATTTCTCCTGTTGTTTGCACCACTATGGATATTTTTACAGCGCTCGACTGCAACGAGTCATCCTAACTTCTCGTTTTTAAGAGAAAGTGATATGAAAAAAATATCAACATAGCTTTTTTCTTTCCAACAGGACATTTTTTGTTTTGTATTTTATTGAAACACGAAGCAAACAACTTGTCATAGTTTCTATAAAAAAGAATCTTCTTTGCTCCATTTTATTTATGGGACATACAGTCGGGGAACTTCCCGGTTGACCAGTAGAGTTTTTTTTGGGACCTTTACATCTAATTTAACATTATTAGATATTTCATTTGAATAATTAATTATTTCTTTAGTACCTTAGTACTTTCCGAGAAAATGTTTCCCAAAAAAAACTCTACTGGTCAATCGGCAAGTTTCCCGATTGTACCATGTTTCGGTTGTTTCTGCATCAAATAGAGAAATCAAATAGTTTGTATTATGTTAGCAGCATCTACGTTACGTTCACTCTGAATCAATAGCTCAATACACTTTAAACATAAATCGTAATACGTGTGGTTCATAAATAGGGTTCCGAATTTATCTCTGTGCAGTAAAGTTAATAACCGATCCACTTGAATTATTTTGAAAGCGTATATGTTAACAGCTGTAGGTACCCATCGTTATATGAAAGAAATCGGCTGTTATTTCAATCTACACTAGTGAATATTTTGTTAAGAGTCAATGAGTTCACTATGAACGTGAGATTCTCCTTATCCATCCATAAGGAAGGCCAGTGCCCCAGCAGTGGGGACATTAAAAATGGCTGATGACTCCTGAGATAATATAATGACACAACTTGTGGGGATGCTTCTAATATATTCACCGTTCTACGGTGTTGGCCACCGTCGTTTCATTAATGAGAGAAATATCCTCGCATTCGAAAGAAACATCTTTACAGATGTTTGACTATCGATTAATATGAAACAGCCATCTAATTATCCGGGATCGGGACGGGATTCCGGCAGGGCGACATGAGACTAGCTGCTTTTTTCTAGTATATTTTCTTGTTTAATATTTATCACATAAAAATAGCATTGTAAAATGCAAAATTAAAAAGTTATAATTGTGGGTAAAAAGTAGTAACTGTAAAATCGGCTGTGATGTGGTTCGCCACCCAACATGTTACCGGTAAAAGTAAAATAAATGTTGAAAGTATGTATTTATTTAAGACAGTGGAAGTCATATTTTCATGTCTTCATCGCAATTTTTTCCATATTTTCTCACCGTTTAAACCTTCCCTGGACTACGACATACATTTCAAAACCAATATTAGTTAAATCGGCTTAGCCATTATCAAGTTTTAGCGAGACTAACGCACAACAATTCATTTTTTATTTATATATTAAATATTAGATTAGACTCGATGCACAAAATCTTTTTTTCGGATCAGTCAGTTCTCGACCAATAGAATATTTCAAAATAAAGACCGATCCATATTCCAAAATCTATATAAATATATATTTTGAAATATTCTATTGGTCGAGAACTGAAAGTGGTGGGAAGTGCGAAAAAAATATTATGTGCATGGAGTCTAAATAAAATATTAATTAAGTACGATGTAGTATGATAGCATTAATATGTCACATACGAATATTACGTGATGATATTCGATAACATTTCATTTTTTCTTATGGTGACAACCTTACATTAAAACGGCACTATCGTCGCGACCTTTAAGTCACAGCAAAAAAATTGTATACAACGAAGACAGTGTATGAAAAAAAAACCATTTTAAATTCCCATCTCCCATTTCCCACCACTTTTACCTTAAACACCGGTATTATTCCAGTTTATGAAAAACACGAGGCCACCGAGTCCTGGAGCGATATTGCATCCGTTTGCCGGCTTAGCTCATTTTTGTAAATACGCGGCTCGTATACTTCGCGCCGCATTCGAAATGTAAAAGGGTAGTCACTTTACATGTTAATGTAAAAAGGAGGTGCAGAAATAATCTGGATGGCCAATATGAAAGGTGTCAAGGTCGTATAATAAACATAAATAAAAAAATGCTAAAACAATAAAACAAAACATTTGGTGGAGATGGTTTACATTAGTGGCGAGGGGTCGAAATTATTACCCCTGAAACTTTAGGGCGTGGTAGTACCCATCATCAATATAAACAACTTTTACTATGAAGCGACAACGAAATCGCGAAAAAAATATGAGCTGTTCGATACAAAAGTACCTACAATATCTACTCTACCAAAATGTATGGAACAGCTGATATTTTTTTCCCCTAGGGTTTCAAGACAAATAAAAAATTACGGTGTATAATACCTTCATAGATCGCGCAAACAATAAATAGTCTAAGATCCGAACTAGGATAAACCTTCACACACCTGTTAAATGGATGAAAAGTATTTTATATCAAACTAGCTGTGCCCCGGGGCTTCGCTCCCGTGGAATTTCGGGATAAAAAATAGATAGTAGCCGATTCTCAGACCTACTCAATACGCTCACAAAATTTCATGAGAATCGGTCAAGCCGTTTCGGAGGAGTATGGGAACGAAAACTGTGACACGAGAATTTTATATATTAGATTTAATACCAACCGAAAGTATGAAGGCTAATAGAATATTAAATCGTTGGGGTCAAATAGGTGAAAATAACTATTATCGATTTACCTGTTTATACCTGTATTCGCCAACCCAGTAGTAACGCCAGGAAAAAAATAAACAACCCAACGTTTGTATATTCTATAAGCTCCATACTTTCGGTTGGTATTAAATATATTCGTTATAAGTGCTATTTTTAATAATAAGTAAGATTTTGCGTTTTTTTCATAGTCTGGTCATGATTTTTTTAGACAACCCACTCGTAATATATTTTCTAATATATTAGATTTAATATACTTTTATCCATTTAACACATGGGTGAAGGTCGATCCTAGTTCGTATCCTCTACTATAAAGGCACTGTAAAATGTTTGAGCAGATAAAATCGGTCGTTGAAAAAAAGAAAATAAGTCACACAAAATATTTCGGCCAAAAAAGCTAAAATGAGAGAGAAGAATGAAGAAATATCTTTGTTAAAAAGCTTTGTTTTGTAATTAGGAAGGCGATGTGCCCAAGTGAATCATTAGCGTAATAGCGTTAATGGCATGGTGCTGTTTTAGTGAGGGACATGTATCGATAATTGATGTATCGATAAACGTTGCTACGTGACATCCGGAAAGTTTTAAGGATCATAAATTCGACGAAATAAATAGATAAAAACTTTTCCAATTAGATGACACATTCTCGGACAGGATGCTTGTCACTTCTTTATCTATTATGGTGACAAAAAACTGTATTGCTATAAGAAGAATGATGGATCCCTCCATTACAATTCCAGGGGAGGGGTAGGGTTACGTTCCATGCTTAAATATTAACAAATAATAATAAGTCCCGCCTGAGAATAACCTGAGATTTTTTTTTATATTTTTGATAAAAAAGATCATAAAAAATAAGTTGACTTTCAAAGTCTGCAGAAAGTTTACTTTACTTTGTTTACATACTGTAACATTACCTTTAATAATTTGTGTAAGTATTTCTCGATATCGATATAGTGACCTCGAAACAACCTAAGAAAAAGTGCAAAGGCTTTTCAGGAATTCCTCGTTGAAAAGAAAGAAACGCGATAATGCCACGTAATGAATATTTAATTATTGTTTCCGTTTTTGAACATTTTTGGTATAAATTTTGCCTAATTAATTCATTGCTTGACACAATTCACCACTTAATTCCAACAACGTAGATAATTCCTTATTAGATTTTCTTTACCGCGTTATCTGATTCTGATTAATTTAAGTCAGTTTGTCGGAAAAACTGTAGGAAAATGTTTTTGACGCATCATTTTTGGTCTAGAGATGCTAAACAATGCGTATTTCTAGACAGGCTTGGATACTTATAGATAAGTACTTTCGAATAGTCCAAAATTTTTTTTCCCTACCAGCCATTCAGGACATCTTTTAACTGATAAGAAGAACGGCCGCAAGAAACTTATCAGCTTTAACAGAAACAACAACATTTACAATGGAACATGTTGTTGCCAAGCACAAATTTACAATTTTGAAATATATTTAATATAAGAGGAAAATTTTCCAATATTCAATTATTAGAATATTTTCCTTTTATCTAATTTATAATAGTTATGTTTTATGTTAGTATCACATCCATGCATTTTGGTCTTTTAAATAATCATCTACCTTGTAATAACCTTTGCTTAAGAGTGACTTTTTAACATATATTTTAAATTTATGCAAAGGCAGCTCTATCAATTGTTGTGGAACTTTTTTTAAAAAAGCTATACCTTTCCCCAAAAACGAGCGTCTACATTTTTCAAGTCGAAATTTTGGAACGGCAAGCTTATTCTTATTTCTAGTATTAAAATTATGGACATCGCTATGCTTAATAAATAAATCAAGATGTTTCCTTACATATACTATATTATCATAGATGTATTGTCCCGCCAAAGTTAGTATATTAATCTCTTTAAACAAATCCTTAAGAGAATCTCTCCGTCGAAGGTTGTAAATGGCGCGCACAGCTCTTTTTTGAAGTATAAAAACATTTTCTATATTAGCTGCTGAGCCCCACAACAACAGGCCATAGGACATTACACTATGACAATAGCTAAAGTAAACTAGTCTTGCCGTTTCAATATCAGTTAAGAGCCTTATTTTCTTTATTGCGAAAGCCGCAGAACTAAGTCTACTCGACAAGGCTTCAATATGTGGATCCCATTGCAGCTTTGAATCCAATGTAATGCCAAGAAATTTTGTACTCTCAACTAACTCTACTACATTCCCATTCAAATTGATATGCATATCGACCTGCACTACGTTAGGTAATGAGAATCTAACAAACTTGGTTTTAGAAGGGTTAAGAGACATATTATTACTGTTGAACCAGTGTGCGACTTGCGAGAGAGCACTATTTACTTCGTCAGAACAATTGTTTCCTCTATCAATTTTAAAAATTAAAGATGTATCATCTGCAAATAGTACTGTCTCACATAAATTACTCGTGTAATGAGGGAGATCGTTAATATAAATTAAAAACAGCAAAGGGCCCAATATTGAACCTTGTGGCACGCCCATAATAACGGGGGCTAAGTAAAGCTAAAGTATCACAGAACATGAATAAAAGCGCTACGCAATGCGTCCGAACCCGTGAAAAAACGGATCCAAAAACACCGACAGAATTCGGATGTCGCTTAAGCACTGCGATCCGAATCCGATACAAAACTTCCTATTTTAACACTATCAGTGAAAGGAAAAGTTAGGATCTTGGCCTCCACTCAAAAGTGTTTTTTTTTTCTTGGTTCGATTGTTGGGTTGGCTACATTATGCCACCGGTCGTCTCAAAAATGTTTGCTGGGCAGGTACCTATAGGTATTATTTAACAAAACAATAGTCCTGGATTGGGCGAAAAAACATTAAAGAAAAAAGTAAATTTAGTTAATTTAAGTATCCAAACTTAAAATTGGTCTGACAAAAAATCTGCCAGGCTGGAGATCGGCAGACCAGTGTTTTTGATAGTAGGTTGGTCTAAGCCATAGTATTGCATTGGTTGCATACTGGTACTCGATGACATAAAAGCCACCCCCCAATCAGTCCTACTGACTAAGTCGCGAGGCTGCGACGCGGCAGCTCGAATTTTTCTAGCGTTACTCTTCCAGCTCTATCGTATTAACAAAGTTTGATGCTGGTACCCAATGACATGTTTTGTCATCATTCCAGTCTCACTTTTTTTCATGACTGTACAAACCTTCCAGGTTGCGCCTAGGCACCACAACTTTTTTTAACGTTATTTTTGTCCTTCTCCCTATAGTGACTTACCGACCGGTTGCATCCTGTTCTATTACTTCCATCACTACTTGGAACAAATTTATGCAAATTTTTTATTGATTTCGCAAAACTAATTTCATAAAAATACAAACAAAATCGCGAGTCGAGACATTGAGACACTGTTTTTTTTTAAATAAAATGTGTTTTGCAATCAATAAAAATGTTGCATAAATATATTCTCCGTGGTGGTGGAAGTAAGTAGAATCCAGGATGCCAAGTTATCTTTTCACGTATAGTGTTAAAATAGTTAAACAGTTTTTACATACGGTCCGTCATGGAGATTCACGGATGACGGAGAGAAGAAAACGGATGCAGTGCGTGCGGTCCGTCATAGCCGTATATACAAATATATACGGCTATGACGGACCATATTTTCATGGATCCGTTTTTTCACGGATTCGGACGCAGCTCCAAGAGTATAGAAGAGCTTTTAGTACTCGCCACGATTAAAGGCACGTTACCATGACCACGTACAAAGGGTAATTTACAGACTGCTTCGGTGTTTAACGCAAAAAGGTTACGACGCCTGACAGCCAATTTACTACTCCTAATTTCTTGATTGCGTATGGTTTTGACCATCCTGTAGCCCTAGCACGAATAACAAACGAGAAGGACAATAATAACGTTAAAAACTGTTGGGGTGCTTAGGCGCAGTACAGTAGTAATACATTCATGAAAAAAAATGGGGCTGGAGTGATGACAAAACATGTCATCGGGTACCAGCATCAAGCTTTGTTAATACGATAAAGCTGGAAGAGTAAGGCTAGTAGGCTAGTAAAATTCGATATGCCGCGCCGCAGCCTGGCGACTTAGACAGTAGGACTGATTTTAGGGACGCATTTGGTGGGTGGTTTCTATGTCATCGAGAACCAGTATGCAACCAATGCTTTACTACGGCTTAGACCAACCTACTACCAAAAACAATGGTCTGCCGATAGCAGATTTTCTGTCAGATCAATTTTAAGTTTGTATACTTAGATTAATTAAATTACATTTTTCTTAGATGTTTTTTCGCCCAATCCAGGACAATTATTTTGTGAAGTAATATAGATACCTGCCCAGCAAACATTTTTGAGAGACGGTGGCATAACCAACTATTACAATTTACTACTCCTAATTTCTTTCGCATATGGTTTTGGCCATCCTGTTGGCCTAGCACGAATAACTATCCAGTAAGTATCGAGGAAGTACAGTAAAAAAATCTATGACATATTGAGAAGAGTTCCTACCCCAACGTAAACGGAACTACATTTTTTGACATTTCGTGCTCGATGCTTACTCAATACTATTTCGATACTTTTTCGTGCTTGCCCTACTGCTGGAAAGTAAATACGCAAAAAAAAATTATACCTCACCACTCTGCTGAGCCCGCGAACCTAATCTATGCATCGATTGCGCCATCTCAAACAACGGCGAACTATAAACTATTCAGAGTTGCTGTAAACAATTTAATTAATCTCTAACTCTGGCGCCGCAAATTGCGTCTAACTTCAAGCAGATTGCGGTGGTGAGCAACATCGCATAATTTTAATATTACTTTTAAAACTTTACCGCCAAGTGACAGGCTGTAAACCGCGTAATTTAGTTTTGAAAGAGAAGTGTTGAGGTGTTTGCCCACTGTTGGGCATACCAGAGAACACAATAAAAAACGCTGGCGAAAAATTTAAAAGTATTAGAAGCTTGCTTTTGCTTAATTAGGGCGTGGAAGGACAAACAAACAAACACACAAACTTTCGCATTTATAACATGAGTTAGGATTTTAACCTAATTCTCTCTAAGTCTTATCTAAGCCTTATCTAAGTCTTTTACCGTAGCAGTAGCTGATCGCGACCCGAACTCCTAAGGTTACGGATCTGACACATTTTTGGGGATCGTTGAGCCTAAAAAATTGTGTCTCGAGCTCCCCGTGCTTAGGAAAGCATTTGCCGTAGTCCCGGCTGCATTTTCTGTCCTTGAGAGCCACCTATCCGCATAATGCAGTGATGCATTATTCTTTGCACAGTCTTCTTAAACAAACATCAAGCTACAAGGAATGATTATGTAATCAAGACCAGAAGTTTGGACTTTTAAATGGCTGATGAGTTTGCATTATTTTATTATGACTGTAGACAAGACAAGAGTGAAATCAGATGAAAACTAGTTCATTTCGCTTTGCATATCTGGCGAAAGACGGAACTTAAATAGTTCCGGTAAATTTAGAAAGGAAACGTTACAACGTCGTTAAACGACTTTTCGCATTGGCTCCTATAAACCTGCCCTCACATACCGTCTTTAATGCGTGAATCAGCTTTCATGCAGGAAAGAGCGTACATTTAAAGTAAAGGTATACGAGTAAAATAAAAGAAGAAAAATAACGCATGCAGCGCGCCACTTTTTAATGTCCTCACTGCTGGGATACTGGCCTTCCTTATGGATGGATAAAGAGAATAGGTAATTACCCACCACGCGGACCCTTTGCGGAATGGTGGGTTTTAACAATTGCAAATGCAGCCAGGATCAACGGCTTAACGTGTCTTCCAAAGCACGGAGGAGCTCGAGATTGTAAATATTTGGTCAACCATCCCGTGACCGACCACTGCGCAAATTGCTTAACCTCAACCAGCGCCGGCCGAGCGCAAGGACCACTGCGCCACGGGCACCTCGTTTTGAATACCTGACATTTAATTAAATTATACTACTTCAGCAGCTCACACTTCCTGCCGTTCATCTATTATTGACGTTTGACGACCTTTTTGGCGCAGGGTTACTAAGCCCGCCTACTGCGCCAGAGGTCCCGGGTTCGATCCCCGGACAAGACAAATATTTGTGTGCATGAACATGTCTATTTGTCTTGGTCTGGGTGTTTAATATGTATATCATGTATGTATTTACAAAAAAAAGTACATAAGTATGTTTATCCGTTATCTAGTATCCATAACACAAGTTCTTCATGAAACTTAACGTGAGCTAGATAATTGGTATGTTATATGCAATTATTTATTATTATTATTATTTATTATTATTATAACACCGCTTAATTCCATATCGAATAACATTTGGGCACTGGACTAAACAGGAATTCAATTTTATTAAGCATGATTAAACGCTTGCAAAACTGCTTGAAAACGTATTCCCACCGGTGGGTTTAATCACACGGATTGCTCACGATTTAAGTGACGTCTATTCATGATTCGCAAAATACCAATATCGATATTCACAAAAGTCAGGGCTGCGACTACGTGAAAATTTTACAGAAGATGATGTTTTTATTATGTTGTTTTAATAAGAAGAATGGGCCACTCACCATGTGGGCGCTACGGCTTATAGATCCTTTTTTATATCTTTATTTTTAAAAAGGTTTTATTATTTTTGATATGCCAACCCCATCATACCTTATACAAAAAACTTACCATTACACTAAAGTACTCTATAACTATACTTATGTTAACTAAAATTAGAAACCAAGCTACATAATTATAGATCCTCCAGGGGCAAGGAGGAGCATTTTCATTTATAAATGCATGTCGTTTTGATAATAATAATTTCTAGAAACAGCACAAACCCAACGTCTATAATGTAAAAATGTGTCCCGGGTGGAGATCGAGCCCACAACTCCTGGCTCCGTGGTCGTGGTCAAGATCCTTTATCGCTGTCAGTTCAATCAAAACATATAGAGATAGTAAATAATTACCCCAAACACAAACGATAATCACCATGTAACTCAGTAGGCTGTGACACAACTACTACTGAGCCGGTGACATTGAATTAATTTAAATTATGAATTACCAAGTCAAATCGTCAACCCTGGTCACACCATATCGGCAAATGCTCCAGTCGCAGCATGCAATCAGTCAAATATTTGCAGTTGGATTCTGTAGTATCCTAGTGTTTATCGACACTGCATATTCCGGCCGAGTGAGCAAAGGTAATGTTTAGTGTTGCGTCTAGTCAACGCTTGTGTTGCCATGTGCAAATATGACAATGCCACTTGAATCGTGTCTACGATGAAACGTGTGAGATTTTGCTGTTCATTGTTGTGTGTAAACTTCTTTAGAATTTATTTGTTTGTATAACCCCAAACATTTACAAGAAAGCATAATAATGCGGCCGCTGAGAGAATCCATTTTTTTACTGAGAGGTCCATCGAGTGCGAACAGGGGGTTAAACTGTCACTGTGTCAATTCTTTTTTATTTATTTTTTGGTTTCCGTACTTCAAAGGTACCTAATGTTAAGCGTTGCGTCTAGTCAACGTTTGTGTTGCCATGTGCAAATATGACAATGCCACTTGAATTGTGTCTACGAGGGAACGTATTCAGATTTTGCTGTTAATTGTTCTGTAATATTCTTTAGTATTTGTAATAGATTTTAAATTTATGTCTATATAAGTGTTTTATTTTGAGTTAATGTAAAAGATTCCACATTTATGTATTACGTTTTATTGTAAAGGTTTTTAATTAACATCAAGGTTTAGTTGCTTGTCGTTCGTCATAGGACCATAAAGACGAGATTTTTGTTTTTTTAATCACCCTGATACAAGTTGATACTGATACAAGTGCAAACAATCTTAAAAAAAATACACACATTATTCCTTATCTTCGGAACACAATGCACTTATTTCCAGATTATCATTCGATCAGTCATGTAGTTTTATGATTGAAGTGATATCAGTTCAAACATATTACATATCACATTTTTATTGTGCGATTTGCAAGCAAGAATCTGCATAATTAAAATCTAAATGAGTTTATTATCCGTCCACGACAAATATTTTTCCATATCAAACTTTAAACAAAACCAACTTTTTTCTCATTCAGCGAATCCAAATACTAGGTTTACCTCAAAAGTTGCGGGAAATTGCAGCGCAAGTAGCTTGCAGCAAATATTTGAATTGTAGAGTGGTATTGGTTTGCTTTCTGTGCATTCAAGAGTACTGTTTATATAGAGAAATAAAAATTGCTTACGCCATCCGTATCCCGTCGTATCGGCAAATGCGGTGAAAAAAACTTTGATTAAGCTAGAGTAAATAAATTAGACGTAGAACTGTTTGAATGGGCGCGTCGAGGTTTCACTGCTTTATTTCATTTAAAGTAAGTAAGTACTTGCAATGTATCGAAAACAAATTTGAGTTTCTAGATGGAGCTGCCATTTTGATTCTAGACACTTTTGAAAAGCTGCTAGGCGATTGCGTAAAGTCAATCGTATTCATTTGACAGTTCATATTGTATCATATTATATGTCATTCCATACAAATTGCAGCCGATTGAATATAATATGAACTGTCAAAGGAATACGATTACCTTACGCAATCGCACCCCAGCTAGGCGATTGCGTAAAGTCAATCGTATTCATTTGACAGTTCATATTGTATCATATTATATGTCATTCCATACAAATTGCAGCCGATTGAATATAATATGAACTGTCAAAGGAATACGATTACCTTACGCAATCGCACCCCAGCTAGGCGATTGCGTAAAGTCAATCGTATTCATTTGACAGTTCATATTGTATCATATTATATGTCATTCCATACAAATTGCAGCCGATTGAATATAATATGAACTGTCAAAGGAATACGATTACCTTACGCAATCGCACCCCAGCTAGGCGATTGCGTAAAGTCAATCGTATTCATTTGACAGTTCATATTTTATCATATTATATGTCATTCCATACAAATTGCAGCCGATCGAATACGATATGAACTGTCAAATGAATACGATTACCTTACGCAATCGCAGCCCTGGTTTCAGCTGTTCAATTATGTGTGTGTTTGTTAAGTTTTGGTTCTACGAGTATAATCATAGATTTGAATGACTTTAATTTGTCATTTGCTAGCAGAACACCGGTGTCGAAAGAACAATGATAGAATATCTAAAGTGTCTCATAATCCGGGGTTGAGTGCATTTACGTGCTAAAACAAAGATGCTTGAACGAGTGTTTGTTTCACAGAAATGTTCAATCAATGTTAGTTAAATAAAGCAAACTTAAAGCTTGAATTTGCCTATTGCCTATTATATATTTATAAAAAGAAAATATTGACCTAAAACAACCTATATAGGTGTCTTGGTTGCGCAGTGCGCGCATTCAGCCTGCCATTGTAGCGGTTAAGCAACTTTGCAATGTTTTATCACAAGATGGGTAGGTATTGTAGCGCGCGACGTAGCTCTACTACTAAATAAGCACTCGCTTTGAAGGTTTTATCCAGTAATAGATTAATATTTCTAACAAAACTACTGTATCAAAGAGCAGTATCTCCTAACACAGGCTGGTCTAGCTTAAAAGGAGATATTGATCACTAGCTTAGGATGTTTATCAAATTGTTAAAGAAAATAAACATATATTTTTTATTACTTATATACTTGTTATTTACTTGTTATCGAAAATAATTAAACGGAATATTAAAGTCAATAAACGCTATTGAGTACTCAAGTTTGGTAATATATGGTTATATTTGTTATGGCTTGTCAGAATCAAGAAAGATGTTTTCAGAGATTCAAAGATTCAAAATTCCCTTACTACCATCATTTTCTTATAACGATCTTTCTTTTGTCTTTTTCTTATTCGTGATGGTCTAAAAAGCGACATTTTTACTGTAAATCGATCATATAAAACAAAATATCAGATTCAAATAACGGATAAAAAAGTTACGTAAACACCGACGTGCGCTCTCACAGACCGCGCGTCAACTTCGAACGTAAATTACCTACTCGGAAGACCTGCACGTTCCGACACAATTTTTACCCTTCATGTCGCTGGTGGAACTGAACTCGAAGGTACTGAGAAGCACAAGTCGGCAAAAATCAAGGAACAGGGCAATCTAGCAGATTGAAAAACCACAGCGGTCTGTGAGACCGCATGTCGGTGGTTAAAGGTTAACTGTTAACCTAACCTAAGAAACAAAATTGTTCAAAATACCAAATTATAATCAAATCAACACTTTACAAAGTAGTTTTTCTGGGCAGCACATTAATATTTTTTGGAGCGCGATAATTATATCTGAAATAAACTAAGGTCCAAAGTCCAAGATTACTTTTACGATTTTGTTAAATGAATTTTTCTGCAACAGACCATTGCAATCGAATCAAAGATAAAATACATTAACCATTTGCACTACTAAATTCACTAGAAGCACGGTAACAAGAACTAAAGCTTATTTGGAATCTGAAGATTTCATTCCGTTTGGTTCTTTGAGTCGATTGTCTACTTACTTCAGTAATTTCGTGATCAGACATTCCAAAGCTGAAAGGTGATTTTCATTAATTCGAATCAGTCTCGGGTGCTTTAAGTGTCGTAGTTGTTCCATCAATTGCAGATAAGTAACATTAGCGATTTCGTATGAGAGTCGGAAACAGCGTTTTTTTATATTTTCTTGGCGACTGAGATGGCCAACTAGCTTTTCAAACGTGGCGATTGTGGCATAATCCCGTTTTTATGAGACGCTTATGTCCAGCTGTTGAGTTGTTTTAAGCCAGCGACATAATGAAGAGGAAATTCTGTTGTAGTAGATACACAACTGAATGCCACTGCCGATATATTTTGTAAAATAAGTCCGGTATTGTAGATTTATAAAAGACATCATCTCTAATAGTTAAATGACATCATGATGATCAGTCATTTTAATATCGTCAATATTGGGGCACATCATCTCTAATAGTTAAATGACATCATGATGATCAGTCATTCTAATATCGTCACTATTGGGGCACAGTAGGCCTTCCTAATGAATGGATCAGGGGAATGGGCCAATGCCGATGGGTGAGTACTAGCGATTTCAAATACAGCCGGGCTTAACATTGACGAAGCATGGAGGAGTTCGAATTAAAAGTAGAATGAATTTTTGATTATGTCATGATATGATTTATGGTGGTTCACTATCATATTAAAAAGAGTATAGCTTGAAATATCGCATATGATAATCAACATAGTCATAACTCAAGAAAATATTGTTATTTATATATTCGAAATCAGCATTTTTTTTCTCTACAAACTGGTAAAACAGTCATATTTCTAAGTCAGTTGCTTTTTAAAAATATGCCGTTAAAAGCCGGTTTTGCTTGTTGCTATGCCCCTCCCCGCGTCTGTGTAGCGTAGTCGCATCATACTTGATACGGTGTTCGCTCAATAGCCGCGGACACGCACTTCAGTATGTGTTGAATCTTGAATTAATACACCGAATCCGAAAAACGCAATAGCGTATTATCTTTTACTTGAAACTGTATTGGTATTACACCAAAAACAATATTATATCGAGTTATTACTGTTTGGCCTATTTTGTTTACACCTATGTTGGGGCTGGCTTGGTCATATGTTAAAAATATCATATAAATGTAGGCAACATAGTTTTAGCTCAAAGTGGTTTTAGAAAATGGCTTGTAAATTAAATATTAGTTCCAAAGACTTTATTTTTTAAGTAATACGAAGTAGAAGAAAGTATCTTTCTAATGATATAACAATCAAACCATAAGTTTTAAATCTTACGCTATATCTCAAAACTACGTTTTTTGATTTAGGACTATGTTTATTTTCATGTGCAATATCATGATCTACAATTATATTGTTCACACGATAGTAGTTCAGATTTTACGTCTCGACCTTCAAAGCACCGTTCTGCCGTTCGCAATAACAATAGTGGCGGTTTTTGTACTGATTGTGTTAAGCCAGGCGTGCTGCTGACTGCACCTATTCGTATTAGAGGCGACTTAGTCCAAGCTAAAGGCAACATCAAAAAGACGATGTCGATTAATACATTGAAATGCAACACGGTGCCTTCAAATTCTGCTGACATTGAAACTGGATCTACCGGTACATAGAGTCTAAGTTCATAAACCAACCAAGTTAGTGAATTTACAATAGTGGTAAGTTGCACAAACGCAGTGCCCGTAGTTACAGATAAAAGGTTCTTTAGACCAATCAACTAAGTAATGGAATGACTCAGGTACTTGGCTGGTTTAAAATGTAAGGGATGTGATGCAATGTTATTGCTTTAGAATTTATTTGGCTGTTTCCTAGTCTTTGGTGCGGGTACCTGTCGGTTCGATTCTTAAAATATGATGTCATTTTTAATAAATATGATGATGATGATGACGATCAAATGCTTTTGTTGCACTGTTTTTCTTTAAATAATAACTGGTTAGGCATTTGACCACCATCTTGCTTAATTAATAAACAGAATGCGGTCTAAGGTATTGCATGCTTGCCCGGGAAATGCCTATTCACTCTCGCCTTGAAGACTCCAAGGTTGTAGGAATCGTGTAACACATGAGCAGGCAGCGCATTCCATTCTTTAGCGGTTCGCCTAAGAAATGTGTCAGTAAAGCGCTTGGTACGGACCGTTGGAATGTCAACGACGTTGTCGATTGCTAACGCCATAACATTACAAGTACGTCTGTACTTGGTAACTGGTATTAGATATATATATATATATATATATATATATTATGAATGTAAATTATGTGTGTCCACAAATTGCTGCGTCCGTCTGTTGCAAACTCCTTCTAAAAAGGTTTCAGACTACACTCCTAATTACATGAAGTGCATAAGTAGTCTATTATTTTTTTTTTATGTAAAAATTAGCTTACAAACTAGTGATCCATATTAGATTCAGAATTTCAGATTTGAATACAGGGTGGGTCAGTCCGAATTTAACTCATCAATTATTAAAAATCTTATCTCCTTAAAAGAAAAAAAATATGGAACTACATTCTTAGGAGCCGGAAGTGAGCAGGTAATAAAAATATTTTGCCCAGTTCATTCATAATAATTCTGTTAAAGTAAGGGTTTCGCTTATCATAATCACATGTAGCATAAAACAGTTAATGAGGTATTTCAGGATTATATCCAAAAGAGTCGTTTCATTTTCATGGAATTAATAAGGCTTAATTATTTTAAATGGAAGGTTATTTAAGTAGGATTAAAGAGGTCATGATATACATATTTAATTCTTTAATACGACGATATTTTATAAAATAATCATGTTTTTAATAATAATATGTGATTTAAAGCAAAGCTTGAATTAATGGACGAAAAATAATAAGGAATAAGGATAGTAATTACACGACTGCGAAAAAGGGGCATGGTAAATTTCCGGCTGATACCTTTCCCTGCCACGATCACATTTTTATCTTCTACAAAGTCCGTCCTCCTAAAGTAAAGCCTCAGGTACTGAAGCAGAGTAATTTTAGTAGCATTGATTTCGATAGCCTATGCAGTGATGCGAAGGCAATAGAATGGAGTCCGCTTTTGGGTCTGGACACAGTTGACGGCAAAATTCAGTTTTTTGCTAGTACTCTCATTAATTTGTATGACCTGCTTGCCCCAATACGTGCCATTAAAGTAAAACATCAACCTTCTCCTTGGCTAATCGAAGACATTAAGTCACTGAGTCACCTTAAGGCTGTCGCTAAAACAAAGAATAAGCACCGACCTACTGCCTCAAATTAGGAGAAATTTGTTGCAATCCGCAATCGCTGCAATAGGGTGTGTAGGAAAGCAAAACGCCACTTCTTTCACAGTTCTGTTGAAAATGGAGATCCAGCTAAAGTCTGGAAATTTCTGAATTCAATGGGGATCGGGACATCGCGGCACGCCGCTATCTCAGGAGACTTCGACATTAATTATTTAAATCAACAATTCTCCTCGTCGTCACACTTTGACGGGATCGCAAAAGCCAATACTCTCCGATCTCTTTCATTAGTTGCCCGCCCCAATCATGAACCTTTCTTTTTTACTCAACTCACTGTCCTTATCCTTGATGAATTCCGGTCATCACCCATATCCTAAATTTTTCCTTATCTAGTTGTGTCAAATTACTCCTCTTCCAAAAAAACCGAATCCAAAATCCGAAATCCGAATCCTTTTCCGATGGGCGCCGAATATCCATTCTTCCATTCCTTTCCAAAATCCTAGAGGGTCTTGTTCACAATCAAATTAACGATTTCCTTTGCAAGAACAAGCTCATGAACTCCCATCAATCCGGTTTCCGGCCTAGTTACAGCACTACCACTGCACTCGTCAACATTACGGATGATATCAGGTCTGGTATGGAGGTTAGCAAACTTGCACTTCTATCTCTGCTTGATTTTAGAAATGCCTTTAATACTGTAGACTTCGATGTACTGCTTGAGACACTTAGCTCTATTAACATACCTCCAACAGTGGTTGGCTGGATTCGTAGTTACCTGTTTGGTCGCCGGCAGCGAATCCGTGTAGAGGATTTATTCTCTTCATGGTGCAATGTCATTGCCGGGGTGCCGCAGGGTGGCGTATTATCTCTTCTTTTCGCTAAATTTACCACCTTTATGCAGATGATCTACAAATTTACACGCATGCTACTGCTGATAATATTTCTTTAACCATTGATAATATCCAGCCCGTGTCAACTTTGTATGGAAACTTTGCGAATACCTACAAGGGCTGAATTTTTAATGTTGCTATTCAAATAAATACTCCAATTTATCAGTTATGGCAATACTTTTATAACACGTGACCGTGATCCTGAAATAAAATAAACACACCAAACAATATGGCGTTTGCATCTTTGCAGAATCCCTAATTTAATTGATTATTTGTAATTTACCACTAAAACGTTGAGTCGAGCTCTTCTCCTGGTCAGTTCTAGGTGTTACAAAGTTCAGTGAATTGTGATTCGCATCGTGAGACAGTGACTCTAAGCCTACTTTGTTTGTACTGTAGTGAGTTATTGACTCTTTGACCCTATTTATTTCGTGCCTGTGACCTGCAATCCACGGTTCTACAATGGCGGATGCAGAGCAAAGGAGAAAATGCTACAAGCACGGTTGCTCATTTGCCCACGACAACGTCAAGTTGTTTCGCTTTCGTTCAACATAACAATATGCAGTCGGAGGCGTGACATGAACGATTAATTATAAAATTCCATGCCTCCGACTGCTTTATGATGTTGAACAAAAGTTCTATATTTGATCTTGCTTCCATCTTTTCAATTGACTTGTCTTTTGAAGCAGGAGGAATTTAGTCTTTTAATTTTGATACATAGATATCTATATAAGTATAGTAATTTGTAGCGACTGGCAAGCTATTGTTTCCAGATAACATTTTAAGCCGGGTCTCCACTAGAGACAGCGTCGGGATTTTGTCGGTTTTTGCGCGTGCTGAAAGGCGCCCGTCTCAGAGCTGTGCTTTCAATGGAGACGGGAGCTATAGACTCTAAATAAGTGGATCGCGACGCCTCACTTCCCGCGTCCGATCCTCAACGTCCCTCGTCCCTGTACCTTAAGAAGAGCAGCCAGTCTGCCCTGAGGCTGCTCGGCCTGAGGCTGCTCAACTGGATACGAAGCTTTAGACCCAAACAATACCAAATGTGACGTCAGCGTCGTCGTCTGCCAACCCCGCTTGGGATTTATGGCGTGAATGTGTATGCATATAATATGTAAATTCATACGATGAGAGACATGGAGTAAAATGGGGTAACACTATAAGCTTCCAATTTAACACTAATAAATAAATGTACAAAAAGAATCCGCTGACATAGGTCCGGCGTTGACAGTGGTCACGGGGGGGCTGAGTCACAGGAGGTATGCGTGTCGATGAGAGTGATAGCGAGCGTTACTCTTGCACTCGAAAAAACGAGACGGCAGCTATAACGTCCATCTAATTTTAAACAATGTAAGTGCTAAATCTATAAATGTAATTTATTTAATAAACGAAATTATCCATGAAAGAACTACTTTTCGATATCTTAGTAAAGTAATAATTGTGCAAGTATATAAAAAAAAACTATCGATAAATACGTGCTATCATTTCGCTGTAAAATTATTAAAATAAGAAAGTAGATCCAACTTTACGAAATAATTCTACTGGGAAAATTGTATTAAATCGTGCTTCCCTTTTTCCATATACTGGCAAATACGATAAAAAAATATATTTACGAAAATTAGACCCGCAACCTACGTATCAGTGTAAATATTTTAAATCAAAAAGACCCTACTTTTATAAATGCCAGCCCTTAATTAGTTATACTTGTTTATGATCAATTTTAAATAGAACAATATTGGAAGAAAACAACTCGGTCACAAGTGAATTAGTTGTTCATGTCCCCGGGCCTATTATAATGTGGATGTGGAGTGCACGATTTCGCTTATTGGAAATGCCGTGAGCATTTCGACAAATTTACAGTGATTACTGCCGAAATTGCTTTAAGTACTACAGACCATCAAAATATCGACGGTTTATTACCGTAACATAATTTCAGATTCACCATTAATTTACGTAAACCGTTGAATGTTTTCATAACGATGTTATTATACGTAAATTATGGAAATAAATCAATGTTCGTAGTTATTTCAATTTATTAATTTATTAATTATTAATTTATTAAGTTTTTGGTTCCATGATTTTTATGAATGTCCATTGATGTAATAATTAAATGTTCATATTCCTGTATCAACAAACGGGCTGTATTCTGTTCACATTTTCTAGTAAAACATGATGGTGTAAATATTTAAATTGACATGACAGATGGTAAGTATGGAAATACAGGTGCCGAGAACACGTATCGTATAAAATCTAACTTTATTATTGAACTATTCCCCGTGCACTCGCATTTCATGCCTCGACTCAGCTACTGTATATCGTTCTAAAATAGAAAATAAATAGTAATAGTAGTAAATGTATGTAGAAAGTTTCCACCTTTCAGTTTGGCCTATTTATTAAATAATTTCAGTTTCCATATTATTTAAAAACGATTCTACGAATGCGTGATCAGTATCTGCGTATCGAAAATTTCTTACTGCAATTTTTTTTATATTAGTAATATTTTTGTAGATTTCTTGTTCTGTAATTGCACTGTGTTGACATGAAATAAATGCCAAATCTTCTCGTTCGTAATTTTTTTGCTCTTGAGGCACAGATTTTTATTGTCGTGCTGTGAGCATAACAAAAACCAAGCTTAGTTTATTGTTTCTTCTTGTTTGGTTCCCAGTAGTCCATGGCCTGAATTGTACACTGAATTTTAAACACGTGAATTGAATACAAGTCGTGAAAGAAACTCAAATATAGTTCTATATGTATACGCTGTGAACTGTGGACAGGTCAGCCGCAGCTGCACACACTCGAAAGAGTCCTGGGGCTAATTGTTTAATCTTGAAATCTATCTCAATCTCTTTCAATTTGTCATTTGAAAGATATTTACATACTACAGGCCGTCACTATTTTAGACATTTGATAGGGATTGTGATTGGGACGCGTTTTGAAAGACATTGAATGAACGAAATTGAACGGTCTTAGCAAAGTGACACTCGAAAATATCTTTCAAATGTAAGGAGAAGTGCCAAATGAAGTGCCATTTAAAACATCTTTCGTTCCAAAAGGGATTGCGACTATAAGTTGTTCAATTCCATAAATCACTATCATAATCACAATACCTTTGAAAGAAATTGTGATAGAATTTAAATTAGACAATTAGCGGGCAGTTTCCTTATAAATTGTCAAATGCTGTTTGAAGCATTAGCAATCTCTTACCTCCTGCCCATTAATTCGTGCTAAGCACGGAAGCTATATGTGGCCGTTCCGCGTTGATAGCGAACTCCGCGTGCTCGCTGTACTCGCTATGAACGGCCGGGACGCAGGTCAGCCGCAGCTGGTCACACTCAAAAGAGTCCAGTTTCCGTAGATATTGAGTACAAAATTGCTGCCATAAAATCTTGGTGAAACAAAGCTCTTCGAAGCACTAGCGAACTCTTACCTCTCGCCCCGTCCCTCGTGCCGAGCACGGAGGCTATCTGAGGCCGCTCCTCATTGATGACGAGCTCCGCCTGCTCGCTATACACGCTGTGGACGGTCGAGATGCAGGTCAGCCGCAGCTGCCCGCGCTCGAACGAGTCCGGCCGGACCATGAACGACAACTGGCTTATTGACGCCACCTGAGAAACAGAATAAGGTCAACTTCTATTAAACTAGTCGATCTTTTCTATCATAAGCGGTCCCTTCCGGAGTTATGAGAACAATGGAGTCTCCATTGTTCTCTGGACACTGGTGTCCAGCTAGCAAATTACGATAAAAAAAAAGAAAAATGAATAAAAAACAGTAAATTTGAATTGAAATAATTTTTCATGGATATTATTTTACCGCGTATAACAAACGAGTTAAAAAAATATGACGTCAAAGTGATTGACATTTCATTCCCCCGAATAATAAAAACCGGCGCAAAAAATACGATGCTAGCGAGCGGTACGAATTTGGTGGCGTTTTGAAATGGTGAATTGTTGACAATGTTCTATTTATAAGTGCTGGATATACAAATTAAGATCATATTCCTTTCAACTTCAGCTTTCCTTTTTTATTCGCAATTCGCAGTAAAAGTATTGTATGTTTTCTCAAAGAAAATATGATAAAAGACACAATAAAAAAATATGTTTTTTTTAATACCAAAAAAAAATCGTCTTGTCTCACGAGTTGCTGAAACGAGATTCAAACCCTTTGAATATCTGGACCTATGCTCTCTCGATTGCGCTACGGAATTAAGACTCCGAAGCCTAAGAAGAACTCCTAAGAAGTAAGCACTTAATACTCATTAGTACCATACCACAATAAGTATACACAGAAATATTTAAAGAAACAAATATTTGTAAAAATGCAAAAATTTCGAATGATTCGTAATACTTTGCTGTTCTTGGTATCCGTAGCATACGTGCTTAAGTAAGAATCCTGAATGAAGCGAAGGATTCAAGTCTGCCCAAGGCTAAGTTCTTTTATGATAAGTTTGATGAAAATATTGTATTGCTTCACTAACTCAAATTGAGGATATATGAAATTATTTATGAAATCATAGAAGGCTTGGTAGTTTGTTTTGTTTGTTTCCTTAGTTCCTACAAAATGTGACTACAATTACAATTTTTGACAGTGTAATAACTAAAGTTGGGTAATTGTGTAATTAATAATTATAAAATGGTTTTTTTCTGTAATTTAATTCTATTGTATCGTGTATATTTAATTATTTATAAAAGTGTATTACGTAAATAATCAGTCAATATTATAATAGTTCTTATTTATTATTATTATCAACCGTAATGCTAAATTAAGTGTAATTTTAAAATAATGTAAAATGAATGTTATGAAATTTTATACACTATGAATTTAATTAATAGTAAGTAAAACGGCAATAGCTGTCCCTCGTGGTTGCTGTGCCCTTGCAGGGCGTCACTTGTACATATTTATATTTTGTAACACCTTGTTATACCTGTAACTTGCAATAAATATTTGAATCTGAATCTGTATGTCGCGGGCAGCATATTGAATCCTAAGCGAAGCGAGGTAATTATGGTAAGAATCCTGAATGAAGCGAAGGACTCAAGTCTGCTCAAGGCTAAGACACTTATCTCCGAGGAGCATACACTACTTTATACACCTACTGTGCCTACTGTGACGTTAAATGAAGAAGAAATTATAAATTATAAAACTAATAAATGATATCAATTTAACAATTCGCGGAATAAATCGAAAGGATCGGAAATCACCGAATTTTTCTTTGGATATTTAGTTCCGTAGGCAACGCAATGATAATTTTCATTATATCTGTGACCAAGAGTCAAAACTACAGACATTTACAATTTGATGATTTGCCATGTTTTACTGATAGCTAGATAGATAGTAAGACAAAAAACACGAAAAAGCACGCAAATGAAAGAGATAGCTATTACATTATATTTAAATGAGTGCACATTAGCATATTTCTTTTGGTGCTAGGGACCCCGATGCATACAGCCAAGTCTCTTTGAAGTGTCAATTTTATAGTTAATAAAACTTTTTGGACCAGGAAGTTGTGCCTTGAGCAGCCTTTTTTTCAAAACTATTTATGATTAAAAAAATGGTTGATATTATGGCGTTCGAAAATTAAATGTTATCATAATTACCCAAGGGAAGTTCCATACAACATTAGCTCCCTCCGGGAATTAATAGCTTACTTTCAAATTGAGAATACTTGATATTTAATACGTGCTACAAATGCAGGTGGTGTATAATAGTACATTATTGCAAAGGCCGTGAAATAGCCAATTGTAATGTTCCAAATTAAAAAAAAAATCGATACTTCGCGTGTTCTTTTTTCGAAAATAATGACAACATTTCCATGCATGTTTGAGAAATAGTTGTTTGTAATGCAAGGCTGGAAAGTTGGTTATTTAGCGGCGAGTTACCTCTATTTAATTCTGAGCGAAGCGAGGATTTCAAAGGTTTTCTTTAAACATAAAGTTTAATCTATTAAAAAAATTCTTTAAACATAAAGTTTAATCTAAATATGCCGTATTCTCGTTATTTTAATGATATAAAAAACTAAAATAATAAAAAGGGATTATTATAGTTAATTCAAAGTTATTTAAAGTAGGAATATATTGTTACTTATTAATAAAAATAAAAACGATTCCGTAAATGTTGACACTGACATGAGGTACAAGACAAAGACAATTTAAAAATAAAGATTTATGTCACAGTCCGAAATCCAATTATAGGTTGTGAAATCTTACCCAGCTTTATATAAAATTCTTATAACAAATAGTTTAATCTTATTGTTATTGTTTTTATGATTCATGTTACGCACTTGGGGACAGCCGTGTTTATTCAACACCCACTGCCTCCAAGATGCGGTCTGCTCAGCTAGCTCAGATGGGCACGAGACTCATGGGAGTGTGCGTGGGTTCTACCTTGATGGCTGTTACACTCGGAAAGAAAATATTGAGATTAGTTCACTAAAAGGTTCTAATTCTTACTTCTAAAGAGGGCGCCACCAACACAGGAGTGTTGGAATAAATCAAACAAAGTGATACATTTCTGACAAAAACTCTATGTATATTGATTTTAAACCAGTCATTATTTAAAATTACAAACAATTCTTTCTAAACATTATTAGCAGAAAACATGGGCACTGTTAATAAAACTCATTAAAAGTTCAAGAATAAAAGTTACATGTGGGTACTCAAAAACACATGGTAAATTATTTGGTCATGACCTGTGAAAACAAGAATCAGTGGAAGCGTCCTTCCATGAATCTATTCTGAAGCTAAATGTAAAATCCTAAGTTACTTCTATATTAAAATTACATTAATACAACCGTTTTACATGTCGATGAAATTCTCAAACAAAAAGTACACAAAAACATACGGAGTTCGTTGTTAGCTTACGCAGCCATCCTCCAAGGTGTTGGTGCACTCACTCTCCCATGCATCAGAGGAGAACACTTCTATATTCTGTGGCCTGAGACGAGACACACTGCATCAAGGGGACATGTGCATCAGTCCGGGGAAAGTTGTCAGAAATGTAAAGAAAACAACTTAATTTCTGGATTAAAACAAAGGAGCGGCTCTCTGCAACAAAATAAGAGAGCACACGATAATTCTCAAGAAGTTCCACCATGAAGCGTGAGACTCCAACCAAGACGAAACGGTATGAAAAACTCACCTGCCGCTCCAATTAAAATTCTTGAATTTACATAAAAATATATTGGCACTAGGCCATATCTTGGACAATCACCACCTCATCTCCAACAACGGATCGGACGATCCCAATATAAATTTTCTGCTTCCAATATTATATGTCGTATCGACCGACACCGAGGATCGAAAAGAAAGGCAAGTCACCGTCACCGGCGACCATAGACGAGCCGAACCAAAAACAATGATATATTGTTCCAGAATTTTCCACAAAAAGAATTTAGATTTTTTATTCTACAACTAATTGAAATGTATTTTAATAAATACAGAAGACATACTGAAAGTAAATTAAACCATTACAATATTAAAAAACATTAGACAATAGCAATAAATATGCAATGAGTAACTTTCACAAAGACAGCAAGTTGTGATTTATAACATTAAGCTATTGCCTGTTACGAAACGTAAAACGTCAGATGTCATGTCATTCGCTGTCAATGTCAAAGTCACTCAAAACAATAACACTGGTAGTTGTTATTGTGAAAATATTGAAAACAACAAAATATTACGGAATGAACGCTAAAACTTTGGTAAATACGTGTAAAGAATGATTCTGCAATGAAATAGCTCGGTGCGCAAGGAACCTACGGTTAGTAACACTAAAATCAGTGCCACAAAAAAATGGTAAACAAAACACTATCGTGTCCGGGGCGACGGTGTATCCCGTGGTCTGTTCTTGGCGTCGTTGATGGTGAATTCAACACGGGGCCTGAACCCAGTCCTGCGAATAGACCACCAGACACACCCTCACTCCAGTCTCGAGAGTGAAAATACCACGGTTGCGTATTATACACGCAACAGATTCAATGTACTAAAATAATATAATTAAACCAAAACGGAGTATTATAATTAATTTAAAGCTATTAAAAATAAGAATCAAATATAACAAAAAAGTCAATAATGCGATTCGGAACGCATTAAGACGTATTTTTAGGTATTAAATTAAAAAAGTACTTTGTCGCGCTAGGCCGCAAAAAGCGATTTTCTACGCCTAAACTGATTGACAAAACCTCCTTTTCAGAGCGTGTGAGGTGAAAAATATATTATTATGTTACCTTATTTGACGTCTGCGTGGTAGGCATAGGATCAGTGACGTCATCATCTAAGGGCGTCAGCTGATGCCTCGAAGTGGGCAGCACTACGGAGTCTTGGCTCGGTAGCAACTCGCCATCCTATCAATGTTATATTATCATTAGATAATTTATACATATACCTACTAATAAACTTTATGGCACGCGACACAAAGAATTACATATTAATACTTTCCAGGCAACCTAAGAAATAAATAATAAGATAACAGGGACAAGGATATGGTGCAAAAAGAAAAAAAAGAATTAGATATAAATAACAAGTTCACACTTATAAAAGTTGAAATTATAGGACTTTTCATAAAGATGGTAGTTATGTTATTTCTTAAGCTTTTGTCGACATCCTTAATATTCAATAATATGCAATTCCAATGCATCCATATCACAAAACGCAACAAAGAGGGGGTCCGACGGTCGGTCGCAAGGCTCGGTAGCTCAGTGGTAAGAGCAGAGAGCCGGATACCCAACGGTCGCAGGTTTGAGTCTTGTCTGAGAATAATTTGTAGCCGACTCGAACTTTTTTCCAAAAAAAATCTATTAAAAAATATTATACGCAACAAATAATTAACAAAATAACATTGTAAATTGCAAAAATTTAATCTAACAAAAAAAGAAAAAATGTAATGTATGTAGAATAAAAAAATTAATTGAAGGTGGTATAATAACAATGGTACAATGCGAAATCAACGTTTTTGTTTGTTGTTTTTTATTTTTTGTTTCTAAAACTTTAATTTATTAGCTTCATTGTATCATCAAGTATACTTTCTTGTTATTGTTTTTAAACATAAATAAAGAAAAATAACATTGTAAAATGCAATTGTTTTTTAATGTTAGTATTAACAAAATAAAATGAAATTAGTTTTTTCTATGATACATTATATTTTTGGGATAGCAAAGAAAACTTTTTCATGTAAAAAATATTTTTTCACGCGTAAGGTCTACATAAGTATCAGTCTAAACTTCTTTCTTCTATCACTATCTATCACTTCTTTTAAATTTTTTTTTGTAATTTTTATAGTATTAATTAATTCAATTTCCGAATTTTGTGAATTTGCTTCTACATTATTTACTTGTACTTAATATCAGTATATCGAATGTTTTATCACCGACTAGCGGACCCGGCGAACTTCGTACCGCCTCAGAATGTTTAAATGTTGTCTATAATGTCAGTGGCACAACGCCCACTGCCTGCTGGGTATACTATTTCAGTACTAATGAGTATAATGAGTAATGCACTTTTTCCCCTCTTTCTTGAGTTCTGGGAACCGTTCAAAATAACATCTTTCTAGTACCAATAGTCCCTGAGTGAGTAAAATTAATGAATAAAGTTATATTTTATTCATAAATCTATTATTTCCATAAATTTCTGTATTCTATTTACATCAGAAAAATTAATCAGGATGTAACCGTTAATTACTTTCTAAGCCATACAAGTTTTTAGTAAAGGCAAGTTGATTCCAATTAGTCTCTAATTAGAACGCGAGAACAAAGGGAGGCTAATTAGTGTCGTCTATATACAAGAATTTTGTTTCCTGTTACATACGTACAGTTTACTAATTGATGATACACGATGTCTGCTAATAAATGTAGAAACTCACAAGCAATCGATGCTCTATTCTGATACTATAAATGCGAAAGTAGCTCTGTCTGTCTATCTGTTACCTTTTCAGGACTAAGCCGTTGCACCAATTTCTGAAAGTTTTGGCACACATATCCTATTTTCTTTAGGGTGGATTTTATTATTTTAGTTTTATATCAGTAAAAGGAGCCAAAAACCAAAAACAAATGCAGTCGGGATTAAAGCGTTAACGAGCCTTCCGAAGTACGGAGGAACCGAATATAGTAAATTTTAGGTCACACAGCCCGCAATCCACCTTTGCAAAATTTGCTTAACCATCGCAATTGCATTCCAAACCTGCTTACCAGTTGCGAAGGGTCCAAACATACCGGTTCGCATCGGATTCCCTTTTGGAAATCCTACCCCAACGTTCCACCCTACAGATCATAATTATGTTATGTTCTTAATTATTACCACCAAATTAAATATACGTGGATGCTAGGTAGTTGCAAAGTGACTACATTGTTTAATTTTCTATGTATATTATTCTCTGGTTTGTGGATTTTCGAGGCTTACCTTCGCCTGATTTCGGCCCGTCGCCACTGTGTTACTACTAACTGTGCCATCGCGCTTCTCATTTGATTCTTCATTATTCTTTATTTACACAACTAAAAATCCTGAGGTTGTGACATTTTAAATGAAACAACAATTCTACCAATGCGTAATCAAAGTAGCTTTTAAAAAGTTGTTCATAATGGCCAACACTCTAGGTTGTCCTTCTTCCTTCTTCTTCCTTTCCAGGTTTTGTGTAAACTTTAAAATAAATGATTATAGTACCTAAAATAATTATAAGTTTTTAGTAACAGTTGAATTTAGTAGGTACCTACCTAATATTTCTTTCTCGCAACTGCTAAGACGCTAACGGAAAGTTCTTCAGCCAATTTTGACAAGGGATTTGAAACCCCCAATATTTTAAGGAAAAGATTAACTCGTAGCACCCTCCAAAAATAATGAATACATTCCGAAATGATTGGCAACCAACAACGCTCGTAAGCAAGCTGCCATTAGTCAGTGTCAGATAGCAATTAGTGGGTGTTGCTGGAATCCTGATCTTGGGGGGTAGTCGAAACAAAAGCAATAAATTACTTTCGAATTTCAATGTAAATCATAAAGTGACAAGTGTTTTCGTGGTCGAATTTATATATAACGACGACTGGGTATATTTTGCTAGTGAAAGGATTTAGTTGGGAGTAATCTGAAGTCGTTTCAGATTTTAGGGATTGTTTGTTTACATCTTTATATTTTTTGCTAAAGATTTTATATATTTTGGGTTTCCAGTGTGAATACATTATTGTGATCCCAGCTGTTTTTCTTCATTATGATGATGTATCAGAAATCAATGCCCATTTCTTAATAATACAGCTTACCAATATATTATTGTTGCTTGCACGCATGATTTTTGTTTTGGCTGAACATGATGTTCAGTAATTTAAATATCTTCATATTGGGGACAGTGGATCGTTATCAATTTATTATAATATGTAGTTAAATGTTCTATTTTCACGGAATGTCAGTAGTTTACTTCCTCGGGGATATACATTTTCTCCTTTTTTTATTAAAATAATACAGCAAAAATCTGATTGTTATACGAATGTTTGTAATTAAACGATGATGTTTATTTTACGAGCCCTTTCAGTCAGTTTAATTTCCAGCATAACCTTGAGTAATTATACTAAGAAATGTTTAAATTTACAAGAATCATCTAGGTTTAAAACATCAAAATGGTCGGAGTCAGTGTTTGTTCTGAACAATTATGACAAGCATTCAAAGTAAAAGCGACGCAAATTCAACAGAAGTCGTTAACGTAACAATGGTTATGAAAGTGTATATTTCAGTCACTCAGTAGTAAGAGGAGAATATAATTGATCATTAAACTGAGCTAAGCCGGGTAAAGGTAAATCTTTGTTAAACAATGTTTGGGAATATTAGGGATATTTTACGTGAAATGTTATAATTAAAGTTGTGACTTTATATTTTTGCAACTTGCCACCTTTTTAATAATAATATAAAAGAAAAAAAATATACATTTATTTTGGAAACACAACGACACCAAAAACAATACCTACATAAAGTACACACTACCTATTGTAATGTAAACACATACTAAAACTGAAAAAAGATGCACAATATTTTGTGCGTCGTCGCGTGAAGCTAAAATTGTGTCCAACTTAGTATAACTATCTATATATAGGTAGTTTTGGGATGGCTGACCAAACATTGCTTATTTCGAGCTTCTTCGTGCTTCGGAAGGCATTTTATACCATTGTTTCCGCCTATAATTTCCGCCTATAATTGTAAACCTATGATCGCCATTGGACCTGTATCGTGGGTCATAGACCATTGACCTTATTCATCCATTAGTTAGGAAATCCAATGTCCCAGCACTGCAGTGGGGGATAATAAAATGGCCTATTAAGATAGGATAAAATAACCAGTGTTCTAACCGCGTCCTCGTGGAATTCCGATAAATCACATCACTAGGGATCACTTCAACTTTGAGCGTCTAAGCATAAATGACCCTCTCCAATGTCTAGTCTAATTCTATTTGCCAATTCCATCATCATCTATCATTTTTTTTTTATAAAAATGATTTGATTAAGTATTTGTGATTGTTGAAAAAATAAAGAAACATAACTTATGAGTTTATATAATTTTGAATGAAAATAATTTTATTCGACTCAAAACTTGCCTGTATCGTATCGACGAAAGGCCCAAAGGCTTTCCATGGGCTGAATATAATGTTGTTGTTCTCATCACCAGGTGGCGCTGTGCTCCTGCCTTGGTGAGGAGCGTCTATTGACACCACTGGGCTAGGCAGGATTCTCTGCTGGATCACTGGCTTCCCCTGGATCTGCAAAGAAAAAATAAATTTTAATGAATATTAGTTAGCACTTCTTAAATCTGAATAATAGCCAAGCAGCTTGAACAACTGTGTTAGGCATACCAGAATCGACAAAGGTATTTTAAATATCAACGTGTTATAGTTATGCATAGGTAAATTAGTTTTTTTACAATTCTCAGCAAGAGTCTAAAATTACGCGGCCTAAAAAAATTGAGAATGTAAAAGCAGCGCTCTTTCATACGAGATCCCACATGCCCTAGTAGACCCACTTTGAATTTTAAGACCCCCTTTCAGTCGCTTTTGCATATTTTTTTTAAATTTCTCTCATAATTGCAAAATATTTGGGCAAACATCATCTATAATTATTCCAAATTTGAAGTTGATAGCATTAGTAGGTCTTGATAATTATATCCAGCTGTGTCAGACAGACAGAGAGACAGACTGAGTCGCGCCATAAGGTTCCTTTTTACCATTTTGGTACGGAACCCAAAAACATGATCATACCACTACTGTGCTATTATTGGGTCGGTCAAATAGAAATATTTGTGTCTGTAGAAAGTCGTAAAAGAGTTTCACATTAAATTATAAGTGCGGAAATCTAGGGAGTGATTAAAATTCTGTTTGTTCAAACAACACATTGCTCTTCATATTTTATTTAATGGAGCATTTTCTCCTCATGGACTACCTTTATTTATAACTGTAATTACGAGTGTAATAAAGCTATTAAGGGAAAAATATTTTGTCAGCACCAGGTACCTACGGCTTTACTTTGCACTACGAAAACCGCCGCTATTACGAGCGACATAAGGGCACTCTCAAGGTCAAAGTGTAAGCTGCTGCTTACTGTACCTTTGATATAAACTTTTACTAGAAAAATACTAGTAACATTATCATACTTATAAAATAACTAAGCAAGTATATTATTGAAAAATCGCAAGTAATCCGTTTGGGGAAATACGGGCCGAGCTCTGGTTCTTGTATTTTTCTTGTAAAAAAATTGTTAAGTTTTTAAAACATGGCCCAATGTTTTAAAAACTTACACTTACTGTCATCTTTTAGAATCTATCATGTCATAAGAACGTTTTGTTTTCAATACTCTTCAAACTGGTACCATGACCCTCCACGAAGCAAAATTTTATTATTCCTGTCTTTTGCGATATATCCTATGGATATGAAATACGTACAAAAAACGAGCTAATGTATACTCGATGACACTTTGTAGTTGCTTTACTAGGCAGCTACTCAACATTCGCAAGAAAAATATCGATATCGAAATACTTAATTATGATATTGTTGTATAATGTAGGTTTCTAAAGACAACTATCACAGTTCCATATACTTCTATAATCATTGTTCCAGCCAACGAACAAATTGATGTTGTAAAATTTTGACACACTTCACACTTTGAAGGCACAAACTTCTGTCGGAAAATAAGCTTATATATAAGAGGGTCGTGGTACGAAAGAACCACGAAATCGCTTCGTAGTAAATAATTTAATTAAATTAAAGAGAAATGAAACTACTTGATTCTAAATATTATTTGTTTCAACTGATTAATCCAATTTCAAATTTCAAACTCTTGAATTTTCGTATTTTTAGGGGTCTTTTTTTAAAGAAAAAGTGTCCAAGCAAAATCGTAAAATCGTGTTCTGAAAATTTACAAATCTAGTTAACACTAGAAATGCCGCCGTACCATTTTTGTCCAACCCGCAATTTTGATCGTCATTACTTTTTTTTTATGTAGTACCGTAAACTCTTTGACATATAATATTTTATTATAATTATTATATATAAGATATTTTTTGCCTAATAAAAAGAAAAGAAAAAAATTGGTCTGCCGTTGGATCAAATTTGTCCCTCCAGTTTGCAGGAGTGAAGAGTTGATGTGTGTGTGGCTATGCAATTATGCATAGGTTCGATTAATCAGTTGCACATTGTTTAGCGAACAACACTACCCAATAAGTTCATAAATTGGTATTTTGTTGTAATAGCGCATATAAGCGCAATAGAGCATTCCTCACGTTATATAAATTACTTATATATTATTTAAATTACAACCATGCCAATTTTGTCCCATTATAATTATATCAAAGTTCATTATTATAAATCATGAATTTATAGTCAATATGCAATTTGTTGCGTACGTAAACGTGTTTGAAGTTAGTTACAAATTGTTTTTATAAAAAATTTATGCTTTAAACTTAATTAACGTTGCTTTAAATGTACTGGGACAAAATTGGGACGGCGGCAGTTCTAAGGGGGTCGATATTTTTGGCACTCCCAGTGTTAAAACTCCGCAGAAATAAATATCTCTTTACCAGATTTGTAACATCTTTAACCGTCCCATAGTTTTATAACAAAAAGTACGTCCTTTTTCCGTATTGCGTCTTACCTAAATACTTAAACCTCAAATAAAAGGATTGGAACCAAGCTGCTTGACGCATGAGCACTTTAATTAACAATTCAAAACCAGAGCATTTAAACACGCAAGTCATACTCTGGAGAATACACTTTACTTACCTACGGAAAATAATAATTGGGTATCGTAATGAAATAGGCATATAATTTAACTTCTTAATTGGTATTAGGCGGCTGGCTGTCTTTCTAGTCGTAATTTGACTGTTGATTGAACAATAATTTTCAAATTTTCCTGTTTCCTCAAGAATCATTGTAATGACCTAAATTTTTATTAGTACCTAAATTTGCGTCTTATATAAGTCACATATTGTTGCTTTTGATATTGAAAGATAGTCTCAAAGCCGTTCTATATGTACAGTCGGGGAACATTCCGGTTGACTAGTAGAGTTTTTATAGGAAGTGTTATTTAAAAAAGTTATCGACTTATAGAACGTTTAACTTTTCGTAGCCTGGATTCTAGACACAATAGAAAATCAATTTGTGTCTCGCGTGGATCTACGTTCCTGCATACAAAGGGTTAAATCACAAATAATAGAACATTATTAGGTATTACATTTAAATATTAAATTATTTCTTTTACCTTATTGCTTTTCGAATAAACGTTTCGCAAAAAACTCTACTAGTCAACCGGGGAGTTCCCCTATTGTACCTACCTAAAACTTGCAGCTTACCATTTTTACCTTGTTCAATGGCCTACTATCATATTCGGAAAAAAATAAGAAATTAAAAATCGTATGCTTGATTGGTAGTAGTTTCTAATATAAACATGTATGAACAGCATAATTATATTATGCATATTTCTATAATCAGTGAATCATTGTTATGTTTAAAGTATTGAATAGACATGTACAATGCTATTTTTCAAACTACATATTCGTAATCGAATGTTCCATAGGTGTCTTTACACGCAGTTGGTTAGAATTATTGAATTCCATTTTCGTTTCAGTTATTGGTAGAATCGGTAGAATTTCGTCCAGTGTGCTTACAGAACTGTCCGAACAACACTCATGCGGACCCCAGGCAAGGTAGTCGAAACATCAAGTAAGTTTTCTAAGACCCTATCTTGATATAAGTTAATTATAATTATTGAAGCCGTGCGCAACACGCTATTGGGCTTCTCGCCAATATAGATAAGCCATTACCACACGCTTACTGCGTTCAAAACTTTATCAGCGTGCGTTCGTCACCGCGACGCGACTGAGAATCTCGGCGAGCTCTCACCGAACCGAGGCCCGTAGGGTATTACTCGCGAACGGACTTTAAGTAGGAAGATAAAATACTTTGCATCTGTATACTGTGCCCCAGACTTCAATAATAAACCCCTCCGCTGGCCACTCGAGTTTGTATACTGTCCCGCTTAATCCAGATAGCAGATAGAACGAAATGATTGAGTGTTAACATCGCTCACGGGTGACAGGCGACGGAACTAGTGACGCAACTAATCGATTATCTGCGGTATCGACATCTACTTGTTATCGCCGAATTGTCACCGTTAGTTGCTACGATTATTTGAAAGCGCTGCTGTTCAAAGCTGCCTTAATGAGCACGCGTACGATTCTCGCATTCTCTAGGCACTCTCTACTATGGGTCTTGACTTTTATTAATTCAAAAATACGAAATAATCTCCGGGTGTAGCATTTGCAATTGTTAGAACGCATCAACATGCGTTCTAACGTTTGCAAATACAGCCGGGAGCTACGGTATAAAGTGCCATTCGAAACACAAAGGCGCTCGAGATAAAAAATTGTTGGTCACCCATCCCGTGACTATACCCAGCAGTGGGTGTCATGTGGCTGAGACGACGACATCCCGTGACTGACCATTAAGAATGTTGTTGCTTAACCGCTACAACCGCGGGCTGAAGCTCACTTACACTCGACATGAACTACTGCATCACCGCGCTCTCCCGATCTGTGATAAAAATCTCATTAATTTCTAAAACTAAAAATAAAATTGTTTGGTTACCTACCCATAAACTGATAGACTGTAAAAACTCCGTGTCATAACAATAGATATTTTAGATACATTTTAAATTGAAAAATAATGGAAATAATCAACTCTGCCACAAGTGAATTCTCAGATGGGACTCGAACCCACGACCTTTGGAAATCCGGTCCAATGCTCTAACCACTGCTTTTTTCCAATATATATATATATAGCTAAAATTTATCTTAAGTATAAAAAAGCATTGCTAAATACAAAAATTAAAAAAATCCAAAAAAAGATATTTTACCCGGGTATCAATCGTGAAGTATGTTTTAGAATGTATAGTTGGGCTGGCTTAAGTCAACCCAACTGGCGCATAAAATAACCTTTCTAGAGTAATAAACTAACTTTAGGCGTAAAAACCTATTAAAACGAGAGTTTTATTTCATAGAACAATCTCGAATCACACCAAAGGCTTAACTCGATTTTAAATCTGTACGCTTTGCGTAAGAGTTTAATTTGAATACCATCAAGTGTAAGATATCTTCCATTATATCTGATTCATTACAGACTGTCGGAGGCGCGTGATTGTTTATTAATACAGTACATAATGATAATTGCCAATTAGAGAAGCGATAATGTACGATATCGATGATTAGAAAAAAATAATATAGACCACGAGCTTGTATGGAAAGACTGATGAATGTTAATGAAGCTAGAGAAGTACCCATGTCAGACGCGGAGTTTCTTAATCTCTGATATTATATATGTATGTATGTCAATAAAACCTAAAGATAGATTGCATCATCATATATAACGATAACTAAGTATAGCTTTAACTGTAGAAAAAAATATAGGACTTGACAACCATAAATCGGATAAAGTTAGATGGTGAAACTGAGCTTAAAACAGGTGGGTTAGAGTAGAAAATATTTATTTTGTAATAATACTTCATTCAAAACCAACTTCATGTTCAACGGAGATGCGATACATCGCATGAACATCCGTGTAAATGTACACATTTCTATTTTTTCTGGTTGTATTTATTTTAAACTTTTGATACCATCGGTAGTTCTGATATACCCTACTACGTAACACAAGTGTGTGATATTGTATGATATTTATCTGATAATAAAATTATCGGTCATTGTGCTAACTTGGACATAATATTAGACTTAATAATACTTTCCAAAACATCAACAGCATAGGGAACAATATAGATATAATTAATTATCGTAGTTATTGTTTTCTGAGGGTCTAAAAGGGCGCTATCGCAATATTGCTAAGTGGATTCCCTATAATTCATATTGTTTATTTTCTATGGATCTTAGAACTGTGTTAGTGTCAGTGTAGCAGAATTTGCTTTTCATTTTTTGAAGGCAAAAAAACTTACTAAAATCCAATTCCTTTAAACAAAAAATGAATTGTCAGGGTGTTCACTAAGCAATATTGCTTTAGGGTACCCTTTTTAGACCCCCTGAATTAAACTTTAAGAAATTACTAAGGCTTTTCTGGACGAAATTTTTCATGCGCTCCGCTCTCAGAGGCGGCTCATTAAAAGTTATCGTAAAATGAAAATAAATTAACATCGATACTTTCCCAACACTATTTCTAAAGAGGAAGGTTATTAAGAACAGAACTGTCATTGGATGCCTATTATATTCTATGGCCTCGTAAATTATGGACGATGAATGTTCCATCTTATCGTTTAGTGTGATACTACGAGTTATAACGCTAATAAACTTTGGTTCTTGTTTCTTTGTGACCAATTTTTCTTTAGTTGAAATTCTGCACTAGCAGTACTTTTGTTTTAATTGTCTTGTAAATAATTTTGAAGAAAGTTCTTTAAGGGCGACTCTCAAAATCTGTTCCTTATCACTAGATAAGGGTCAGATTGTGACATTTTAATCCTAATTCTAAATATTATAAATGCGAAAGTGTGTTGATTTGCCCTTTCTTCACAACTTAGCAACTGTTAGGTATGCAGCTTAGGTCAACGTCCGAGCGTTGCTGTGTCCCGCACCCCCCGCCCCGCTCCTGCGGGCGGGTCTTTCCCTTTATTATTTGTGCCAATAAATTAGTGCGTTACGAACCACCACCGGTAGTTTTACTTATCTCTGATCCGCGTATTTAACCAATCGACTTTAATATTGGCATAGAGTTATTTGAAAGAACGGAGAGTAACATATAGGCTACTTTTTAGCCCAATACCACGTGAATGAAAACCACGCGGGTGAAACCGCAGAAGGAAGCTAGTGATTAATGAATATAATTACATTTTAGGCATTTCTATTAAGTTTAAAAGGAACAATGTTTTGAACATGATTAAAATTAATCGCGATTAGATATTATACTTTAGGATTATTGACCAAAGGTCATGGTGAAAGTCGCTTCATTAGTTTAATAGTGTGGTTTCGAAGTTTAAAACGACTCATGGCTCCATGATATAGTAAATCACAAAAAAAAATACGGCGCTTCACCACCAATCACGTCACGGCGTCGACGTGAGCTGCTGTATCCTTAGCACGAGTTTGCAAAACTATAAGTTATAATAAAACAATACCGTGACTGCGTGACTGACTGGCAGATAACGCTCAGCCCAAACGGCTGAACATAGGATCCTTAAACGGTGTAGGCGAGCCATAAGAAAGGGTTTTTTTTTAATTCCCACGGGAACCGGAACCACGCGGGTAAAACTACGGGCAACCGCTAGTAAGTTATATTCGTTATCAAAAACTATCAGACTGTCTCTTTCATATCGATCAACTGCTTTTACCGATAACATTCCGACATCGACAGTGCATCCCTGTAGGCTTTTTTTAGCCCTCTTGGGCTACCCTGGTCGTGCGGGTAACAAATTGACTGGCTCGCTCCGACCTTGCTCGCAACTTGCGTTTGCGGTTTCCTCTCGCACCCTCTCTGCCGCCCTCTTTTTGGGACATCACTTCCTCGCAGTATGTCCCTACTGCCTTCCAACATCTGTCGCCATGCATCATGGCCCTCAAAACACCCGAGAGCGATAGGTTCATCCCGATTGTCGCCATCAGGGTTCCTCTCTGTTGCTGGAAGGCTGGACAGAACTCCAGAGTGTGTTATGCTAGCATGAGCTGCTTTTATCGACTCGATAACGTGTCACTGTCGCGCTCACATCTGAGCGGAGTAAGCAAGACAGCATGATAAGCTATGTCATATCGCAGGATATAGCGGTGTTTATGCTAGGGGGCTGGAGGATACTGCTTTACAGCTAAAATGATTTGTATCGATCAACACATCCCTTGAAGCACATCTTAAGTTTCTTCGTGCACTTATAATTGAAATAAAACATTTTTTGCGGAGTATTTAGTGCGATTTATTTACCCGAAATATATACTTGGTACTATAGTTTTTCGGTTTATTTTTCCCGACATTGTTGTAAATAAATCGCACTAAATACTCCACAAAAGTTGTTTTATTTCACATCCCTTGAACTTCACTAAAAAGCTTGGAAAACCACGAAACCTCTCGAGATCCGATATGTCGATCACAACTAAAATATTTAGCAAACAGCGCTATCCAAACATTTTCGCACATACAACTTGACAGTCTTTTATGTTTGAACAACGTTAAATTGTGCAACTGACCGTTCTGTCGCCACACAATGGGAATTTATCGAATAGTGAATTTGCACAATATTGTGTAAAGAAAATAGTCTGACAAAAGAAGTGTTTGCGTTAAGGCGACAACGTTCTTATGGTAGTGCTTGTGAGAGCGGTGTTCTTATAGAAATAATGTATAAAGTATATAAATACTGCATTCACACATTCGCACGAGTGTTGAGGCGAATGGCAAAGCGATCAGGCGAATAGCGACCTCGCTTGTGTAAATAAAGTTTAGCTATTTGCCTAAGATATCGCTACTATCGCGAGCGTACGAGTGTCAAAGCGAATAGTGAGCTTATGTCTACACGTGGGAGGTCGCTATTCGCCTGATCGCCTCGCCATTCGCCTCAACACTCGCGCGAATGTGTAAATACAATATAAAACTAGCATTCGCCTGCAACTTCGTAAATGTGGAATTCAGTTAAATCGTGCTCCTGGAGCACTTAAAATGTTGGCGACAAATAGTCGCTAATTTCGGCTTTCTTCTAACGATTCAAATTGATCAAAATTGGCGTGAACAGATAATATACAAAGACTGTCAGATTTACTTTCTCATTTATATGGTAGAGATTTAACAAAGGGTTTTGTCAAATAACATTATTGAATCAGTTTTATTTTGATCCCACCTTTTCCGAATATTTCAATAGGCCATTAATACATTATATAGGTTCATTGCTTGTTTCTGTACATATCTTTGTAAACTGGAGGCACTTTGTCTATCCCTTATAATATGCAATATCCTTATTCCATACAAATAAACGCTAATGGGGAAATCGTATTTCCCACTATGCGGGTCGGTCAGAATGAATGATTCTTGATATATCTAACCAGACACCTTTATCGGACATGAAGACGGATATTGGCACATATTACAATGGCCTGAAATTCAAATTACTACCCTTTGTCAGAACTTAATTGGTGTTGAAGATGCTCATTCAATCAAAACAAATAAAATGTTCTACTTTATTGCACTGCATTTCAAATCTAAATTTTGTTTTTTTTAAGTAAAAAGAAATGTCACGTAAATAATTAGATATTCTGCAAAGGGAAACACAAGAAAATACAATTTCAAAATTGAAATTATTGATTTTCAATAAAAAAAATAACTGAAAAAGTTCTTTGATAAAAGTTCATTGAAAAAAACGCAAAGTTCCACTAAACAATTGAATGTTTTTCCAATACTTTTCTATTTAAATACTACCATAAATTGAAAGTCGGTTGAACCTTAAAAATATGATCATACCGTACACATTTTTCAGCCGAAATAGCCGATTAGAACAAATTCAAAGAGAAGAACGCCGAAAAATACTTTAAAATTAAAAAGCGAACATTCCTTTAGAATTACCTAGTCGGGTAATAAATTTTTGCCTCGCCTTCACCTATTAGGTATAGTTCCGTACAAAAGTCATGTATGTGAAATTTATTCCCATCGTGGCCGCGTTCTCTTTGTGTTGCTAATTTCATTCTTTTGTGATGTCATTAACCTGAAAGGAATAGTTATTTAGCTCGGGGAAATTATTTAAGGCGCCTCTACTTTACGATTGGAGCTCACGAGAGAGGTAATGTGGTTAATTCATTTCGTGTTAAAAAAGAATTCTAATAAAGATTATAAAATTATCCGTTTGCCGGTTCCTGGTATGGTATAATGTGAACATTCATTTTGTTGTAAATTGTTGTGCACGATTTCTTCTACGTTAATAATTGTACATTTTTATCGCATGTAACGTTCAGTTGTGAATTACTCCTTACAAAGAATGGCAGAAAATTTATAAACATTGACCTGATTCCGAGATAAAAAACTTAAACCGAATCTTTAACCACTGAGCAACTTTTGTCAGAATAAAATTCTACTAATACCTATTATAAATGTGAAAGTATGTCAGTTTGTTTGTCTGTTACTCTTTCACGCAAAAACTATTGGACGGATAACGGATGGACCTCAAATAGCTTTTTAATCCCGCTATTCCTAGGAATGAAAACCACGCGTGTGAAAACGCGGGAGACCGGTAGTAGAACATATTTTAGTACTCTCAAAATACACAATATTCATAAGACTAATAATATAAATATAGTGTACCTACATAATATACTAAAAAACCTTTTTATAAAAAAATTAAAACCGACTTCAAAAACTAAAAAGCAAAATATAAACCTTTTGGAGTCGGTGCCAGCCAAGGCTATTCTACTTTGCGGTCCTACTATTTTATTTTTCTTGCCTTGGCTGGCACCGACTCCAAAAGGTTTATTTTTTGCTTTTTAGTTTTTGAAGTCGGTTTTAATTTTTTTATAAAAAGTTTTTTATTTCACAATTTTTAAAGGTAGAACAGGTCCCGTACCTACGCTAATAACCTTATGTCAACTCCTCATTACCTTTTACAAAGCTGCTTTTCCTGGTGCAGGGACGTTACTTATTGAGGGTTTATAGCCTATAGGTATGTTGGCTAGGACCAATAGCTATTTAACAAAAAAGTTTCATCAAAATCCGCTCAGTAGTCTAACAATTACCTGGATGATATAATTGTTTCATGACTTCCATGACATTAGGCCCCATATCTCCGAAGATTATCATCGGATCTCAATAAGACTTATATGGGACCAAATTGACAGTGTACCCGATCGAACAAAAAAACAACTATTAAAATCGGATCACCAACACCGGAGAAATCGGTATACATACATCGGACAAAAAAAAAAAAACGGGTTGAATTGAGTACCTCCCTCTTTTTTTTTGTTGAAGTCGGTAAAAATATGTCGGGTATTAAGTTTTCAATCTGTCATGGTGAACAATATATCTTTGTTTCTTTCTGTTGCCTAAAGCATTTGTATAGTAATTACGCCCATTTTTGTACGAAATCCATAAAAAGTCAAAAATAGTTTGTTTGATTAATTTTGTATTATTGTTTTTTTTTTCTTTCACTCTCGCAGAAATAATTGTTTCTAATGACGCATGTCGTCGTAGTCCAATATAGTACTTAACCTTTTTTAGTAATTGTACTTTTTGCTTTCATGACTGTACTGCTGTGTGTTAAATAAAGTAAAAAAATCAAATTAAACTAAAAAAAATGAATCGTGCAATTATAAAAATATTAAATGCAAAATTATGATTGAAGCTAACAAGCTATATTTAGGTTGAGGCTGCCTCAGTAATGTTCAAAGAATTCCACACCACGCTGATATTCTGTTATGGTGACAGACATTTAAGATGGTGGTAGCTAGCCAGGCGGACTTAAGAGGATGCATTGTGCATACTAGCTAGCACCGCCATTGAAAGAAAGATAGTGCTTAAATAAAGATAAAATCAGTATAAATTTATCTCTCTGTAGAAGATCTACCACTAAACCGAATACTGGGTTTCGAACCCAGGACCTCAGAATCTGTTACCAGTGCGGTAAAAGTATTGTTTTAATAATTATGTTATATTTATGTAATATAAGAGCAATACTCGACTAAAACAATTATTAGAACTTCAATAATACTTATCTCTACAACTTTTCAACGGTAGGTACTGTCCTTTCAAATTGGTTAAAGTAAGAATTAACAAGATTGGAAGTTTCGTTCTAATTTTCAACTTATAATTGGAACAAATTGTTAAGTTTCGAGTTCGAATACAATACTCAATTATTCAATATAAAGCAACACCTTAATATACTATTAATCAATTGAAAAGTTAACAATCTTTATTAAGGTAAATATCATATTTACGTATAGATAATATGCTGGTGTTATAGTAAAACTCCTCTCTTTATTCTCCTTATTCATCCATAAGGAAGGCCAGTGCCCTGGGACTGCTGGCAGTGGGGACATTAAAAATAGCTGATGATGATGATGACAGTAAAAATGGTTCTGCACCTTTATTTTTTTATGAACGACGGGGAGACCCTTAGCCTTCACCATACCTGATGTTAAGTATTGATAAGGCTGAAGATGGAAGCGAGCCTCTCCCGGAATCCTCAACAACTAAGGAACTGGCTATCTTATCTCTAACTGCCTGAACATAACAATGCTGTAAACGTTGTTTTTATGGCATCAGAGTTAGATAAGATGGTAGTAGCTAGCCCGGCGGACTTACAACAAGATCTACCTCCAACCAAACCGAATACAATATGTAACTCCGCTAGGAATCAAACCCAGGACCCCGCCAGGAGTTGTATTACCACTAGACCACAGAGGCGGTTTGAAAATCAATTTTTACGTCAAATATTAATACGACGACAACAACGGTAAGTAGTTATACATACTACGTACAAAGATAAATCGTATTTTCTATTTTCGAAAATATATTTTAAGGTGTGATGCATATAATATTGTTAAGTCAATGGATTCACGAACAAAACTGTCGTTCTGTAATACAAATTACAAAATGAAGCCAGGAGAATATAAAGAATTCACATCGTTACTTCGTATTTGGTTATTGCCGTCACTCGACAACTTTGGTAAGCAGCGTAGTGTAGGTAAATACGAGTACCTAACAATACAAGTAATACTAATTTGTTTACATCACTAAATACACACGCTTTAGAATTCTCAAAATAATTATATTAAAATACTACTAGAAACAGGTAATAACGATATGAGTTCCAAAGCTATCAAGAAAAATAAAAGTATAGATGTGCAATGGAAAATTTGAAGAATGCACCATCGATGCCTTGGCTGGCTGGCACAGACTCCAAAAGGCTTATTTTAAGTTGGTTTTTGATTTTTTATAAAAAACAAAAAAACATTACAGTTTTTAAAGTTATAATAAGTCCTGTACTTACCTACACTAAAAATACGACAAACAAACAAGTAACGACAACGACAATTTTTTCAAGATTTCTCGAAAACTACTAAACCGCTTTAAAAATTTCAAAATTGTTATAACGTTTGAATCATTTCGATCGGTTCAGCTGTCTTTGAGTAATCGATAAACATACATAAAAAAGTATACGCGACGAATTGATAACCTCCTTCTTATTTGTCGTCGGTTAAAAGGGGAAAAATGTTCACGATAAAGTACAAAGACTTTCGCACCTCTGTTCACAAACTAGACGAGATATGCCCACCGACCAATTTAAACAATCTCGATCATGCGGGAGTCATGACATGCGTCACTGGATTATGTTGGGGTCCTTTGACTACTGTAAGTAAATGCATCTAAGCAGCAAACTAAAAACTCTATCTCTTTCAAGGCCAAAAACAATAAAGGAGAAATACTTGTATGTCACACAAAGGCATTAGCTATTGTATTCCAATTCGTCATGACTTCAGTAAAGTAAAAACAATATTTCACATGCCGCCAACATATCTACGCAATAAGTAATTCTATAAAACCAGCAGCGACGAAAGGCGAAATAATGCAAGAAATAAGGGTTGCGTGCATCGAATACAAATGAACCGCTTTTTCAACTGACAACGGCGGCGCTCTTGGAATTATTGGATTTATTTTAAAACTCCGCAATTGTGAAAGAGAAGGAAGATAACGGTTTTTTATAGGTAGGTGTACCGTTTTTATTAATATGAATGAGCCAAGATAGCGTAGAAATTGTATTTTCAAAAAACATTTAGAAGGAAAACATTGATATTGCATATTTAAGCACATTGTGATGCTTGTGAGCTGTCTAAACGATCATTGATAATAATAAAATACAACGATAGCAAGTGATAGAGAGGTCAATGCAGATCTGTTCATATAAAAAATGCACCCCTTTTTGACAAACTTTAACAGATTTTCCTTTAGAATAGGAATAGTTTTAAATCATGCACAAAGATAGTTACTACTTCTTTGAAGATATTTTTATCTGCTTTAGTCAAACTGTATTCTTATTTTAAATATTTAAAGATATTAGGTTCAAATGTAGAAAATATGTTATTTTAATATAATTGTTACCCTTAAGTGCTCGCGCGGGGTCCGCTTGGACCCCAGCGGAACTTTAAACGTTTGTTATTCTTAAAATTTTGATAGTAGGCTAACCGCTCGCTCAGTAGCATACTAAAATATTGACCGCGACATAAAACAGTTGGAAGCGTTACCCGAGTACAGGTAGGTAGGTAGGTATAATTACGTATTTTTTTGTCACTATAGATTTGTACGATATTTTTATTTTTAACTGACTTCAAAAAAGGAGGAGGTTCTTAATTCGACGGTTTTTTTTTATGTATGTTTTACCATAACTTCGCCAGTTGTTAACAGATTTTTATAATTATTTTTTTATCTGAAAGAAAATGTTTTATGTGTGGTCCCATATAATTTTTACGAAGATCTGGCTAGTAGTTTTTCATAATCTTGAAAAATATCAATCACCTTTTGGCAAGTAGTCGTTTACCTAGATGACATTGTTGTGTATGGGCTGATTTTTAGTGTAGGTAAGTCACGGCACATGATGTAACTAAAAAATCTGAAATAAAAACATTTTATAAAAAAAATTCAAACCGACTTCAAAAAGTAAAAAATAAAACTTTTGGAGTCGGTGACAGCTAGCTAAGGCCAAAAAATATATAGTTAATAGAAGTGTTATGTAGAATGCCCTGGCTGGCACCGACTCCAAAAGTTTTATTTTTTACTTTTTGAAGTCGGTTTGAATTTTTTTTATAAAATGTTTTTATTGTTTCTTTTTGTCCTAGAACGTCATTTTATTTTGTTTTGGATCTAGGAATAATAAAATAAGGTCAAGATGCGCAAAATATATTAAATTCACCTGCAAGGACTATTTATATATAATATACCTAATATTAGTTTATTGAATTGATTTTTAAAATTCTTTAATGAAAATATCTGATTTCTTAATGAAAGTAGTGTCCGTATAAACCCTGCGCAAGTCTTTACGTAACATTTTGAGCGCGAGTAGTTGAAAAATTATAATATTTATTTTTCGACAAGCATTTAATGAAAATATTCTCCAATTTAAACCACATTGTATATTTCTTTTATCTCTAACTGAAGGCAACGCGTTATTAATCGATATTAATAAAAAAATACCAACGGGTCATAACTTCGAGTGTTCACAAAAGGCGAGCATTAATTCAGGGGTCGTAATAATACTTCTTTTGACCCGAAGAATTTGTTGATGCTTCAATGAAACAAAGCTGCGTCGTTGGAAACTTTTAACACGAAAGAGACACAAAGACTGCCCGAAGAACAAGAAGAAAAATAATTTATAACTAGTACAATACAAACTTACATTCTCATGGCTTTCTAAGCAGAGATCACTTATTTCTACTTGCTACATTCTTTATCATTCATTAATTTGTATTAATTCATTAAATCTTGTCAAACATTGATCCATGAATAAGTTGTATAGCCATGGCAACGCTACTACCTTTACCAATGTTAAGCGTTTCAGTGTATGCTCCATTTATACTAACACAAGCATTGCAATCGCCACAGAGAGATTTGAATGTTTATACCTGAATCAGACTGTTGCTCACTCCATTCATGGACAAAGCTGCCACAGTTTATTCCTACCCAATTGCTGGCCTTCATTAAGTCCACGCAAGCGCAATATACCTGTTGGCTTTCCGCCAGATTTTTTCAGAAATAACTTATATTCTATAAATAATAAATAACTTATACAAGGTACACAGGATAAATAAACCGCAAAGTCCTACTAAAGGAATAATATTCAAACATACGAATACTAACACGTTTTACATAGCTTCATATTTTACGGCTACCTATAGGTAGGTATTTTTTAAATATTTTGTTACTGTTGTCAGAAATATTAGTTCCGATAAATTCGCATAGATATAGGTACCTAAAGAAGTCAAAGGTTTATTATCAAAACCTTCTCCCAAAGACAAATCTCGTTATTATGTACCTATTCATGAATTCCGTACGAAAGAAATATATAGTGACGAGGCAGGTACACCCGTTAAAACAATTACGCTAATGAGTCCGTAAGTGGAAGCGCGAAGTCAACTTATTTCCAAACATGAACTTGCTAACTTCCTAACAAGCTTTTTCGTCAGCACGCTAACTAGTTTTAGTAAATTCATTTCATACTACTCGGTGATTTCATGTTCTGTTGCTTTGAAAGCGAACGAATGAGTTTTGTTTATTTATTTTCGAAATTAATTAGCAGATATTTCAGAAACAATATGAAAAGCTAAAATTGTTATAATCTTTGTTATATGCTAAATAGCGGGGCTGTTTCGAAAAGTAACTGTTTTCCTAAAATTTAATACATCCTTTAAGTGATGATAGCCTCTGGAGTAAAGCAAAAAGTCGTCTTTTAGGCAGTTTCGCTTGGTTTCTGCTTATACACCTATGTCAAGAAAATACAGACGTAATATTCAAATAGGTAATAACCAATATGACGTAACTTACCTTCTCAAATCGGTCAAAATGTGTCTTGAGTAGGTAATATTATGTGCCTGAGGCGCACTTCAACAAAAAGTTACAGTAAACATTCCGTTGAGGTATGAACAAGAGCGATCGCATCGATCAATGTCCTAATATTTATATTAATAAGGTAAGATTGAAGTAATTCGATCATCTAAACATGTGAAAAGGAGACATCCATGTAAAAGGAACATGAAAGGAATATGACAATATTAACGAACAGCCCAAACATGGAACTTAAAAGCTTATACTAGGCAAAAGTTTAGAGACGACGGTGTACGTAAGACAAGGAGAAAAAAACAGCCCTTTACGAGTTTCTTGCCGGCTTTTCTCGTTGCAAGGTCTCCCGCTGTAGGGTTTTGTGAACCGACGGCGTAGCTTCTTTGACATTCACAATTGCTTGTAACAGCATAGACTAAATAAATGATGCAGAGTTTGAATTTAGAAAACATTTCAAGGATTATGTAAATTCAACCTTAAATTGGATGAAAAGAGCAAAAAGCTTACGTATGAAAATAACTGACTCTTAGACTAGAACAAAGTTTATGATTTTGTTATTTTTGCATTTTTCAATGCCATAAATTTACCATAAGTAGAACAAAGTTCTCTAGGACGAAGTTTTGGGCGGGCTTAGTTTTCATCCTTTCAATAATTAACAAGTAGGTTTTGAATATGAAATCGAGTTCGAAACCTTGAAATAGACATAATGTTTCGTTTAAATCAATATACCTACGTATTTCACATTTCGCGGAACTTCCCGATTGATCATTGTTTTTTTTTTGTGAAACGATATTTCGGAAAGTATTAAGCTCAAAGAAATAACTTATTTTTAAAATGACATACCTAATAAAGCTCTACCATTTGTGATATTAATGTTATCTATGAGAATATTACTTTTTGAGATAACATTCTTAAAAAAAACATTACTGATCAACTGGGAAGTTCCCCGAGTGTACAAAGTTTGTAAAACGTGTTAACGTGTTTTTTATTTATTGTACTTTACATCTAGAGGGGTTGTGTTTTCTAGTATATATATCTTAAAATCATTGTGAAATTAAACGAATACCTATCAGAATGAAATGGTTGATTAATCCTTATCATAACTTTTTTGAAGTTGTTTTAATAAATCTCGGTATCTTAATTTGGAGAGCAGTGGATCAGAAAACCAAAGGTTGGGGGTTCTTGTCCTGTCTGAGCTACTTGAAAATTGGATACGATTTGTAAGTATAAAACATCAAATAACTGACAGCAAAATATATTCTTCCTTTAGGCGCCCCCTAGACGCTCAGTAAGCATTATTTACTTTTTTTGTGATATATACTGATCGTGTAGTCTAGTGTATTGACAACTGTCAGTATTTATTGCAGTTTTCGAGATTTCCTGATTCCGTATGGAAATGGATGGTGATAAATACTGACGGGTCTATATTAATTCGCGTAAAGTAATACCCCAAATTCTGATTCGCATAACGTAAATTGTCATTATGCTGACTTGGGATTAATAAAATAAGCATATATAATAAGTACTTTTGTTGTCTGAAAAAAATTAGCCCGAAATTTGAGTAACTTAAATTTCTTACCCATTACGTGACCTACAGGAATAAGACAAACTATGCGTTAAAATTTTAGATATTCAAATACGTGGTACCCTCTCAGTGAGATGTTAATTAGAATGTAAAAATATCTTAAATTTGAATGTATTTATTATCGGACTGGTACAAAAAATACCTAACATCGAAGGCTAAGGTGGGAGCTTCGCTTCTTTTATTTTATGAGAATGAAAGTTATATTTAGTTATTAATGTTATGCATATTTAAATTATGCGAATTCATTATCATGCGCAATAAGTGTTATGTTTTTATTAAGTTCAACGTTATGCACAGTTGTTTTGCCGAATCTGTTCTACGAATTCATACAATTAATGTTAGGCGTATTATAAGGCACCAAATAGCCACACTAGCTTTGGTTTTTGGCTTTTGGCCACATTCATTTCACACGTGTGAGCTGTATTAAAAACTTTGCAATACTGACGTGATAAATACTGAATGTGTAGGCTTTATTGTTCACTCCGATAATGAAATGAAATTTATCAGTATTTATGATAATTTCATTTGATGATTTGATTTCAATGATGGATCACAGTATTTATTGAGCGTCTAGAGAGCGCCGTGCTACTCCTACCGATTGAGGTAGCAATTAGCAATACTAAATTAGAAGCTACGAGTTACTACCAACTAACTTACAAAGGAAATGAAAGTTTGTCCTTTGACCGACTAAATACAGAATAAAGGAATAAAGGAAAAGGAAGTACGTTTAGAGTTAAAGAGGAAAAGAGGATTTCTAAAGAAAGGACCATTGCATTGTTTTTTTTCAGCCTGCGCTAATTGATGAGATCAAACTAGGGCGTTGTGTGCTGTGAGTAAGATCTTTATTTCGTTTTTGTAAATAATATACGTAACTTGTTCTTTTTACCCTTCAGCGTAAATTTGTGTAATTAACTATTTGTGTAAATTGATATAATTTCTGTACTGAAATCAGGCTGATAATCAGGACTTAATTACGCATAATCCAATTCAAAATATTATTAATATCTTGTGGTGAAAATATTTATTCAACTGAAATGATCGCAGTCCATTGCAGGGATGCCATTTTCGTATTAATTATAACAACACAAGTCGATACTTAAATTGTAAAACTAAACTAAGTATTCTTTATTTTATTCTTATTATTTATTTATATCAAATCAAACTTATATAATAGGATAATTCTTATAAAATTGTGTGGCTATCTAATAAGATATTATCTTAAATTAATTTATTATTTCAAAAAGGTTAACGTTTAATAAAAATACGAATTTATTTAACCATTTACTTACGGATTCAACATTAACATATCACATCACTAGTTAATAGTACAGACAACTTTAGCAAAATGGTTTAAACGACACAAAGGACTTTATTTTCCCAGGACCATCGGAAAGGGTTAACCCATTTGATGGTTTGCGAAAGAGTTAAGGCTATACGTAGAGTCTAATAAATTAAATTAACATTTTTACTGCATTTCTTTGAGAATTTTATCACTTGTACTACAAGCACTTTAATTAATTTTACTATAAGTATATTAGTCGCGTATTTTTACGATTTTCTTTAAATATATTTTACTTATTTCTTTAACTTACTGTTTATCATGATTATCTATGAACCGAAAGATGTTTTACTATATTTACCACATCCTTTGGCCCCTTTTTAATTTTAAAGGAAATTTTTTTTTTGTTAACGCATTTTTGTAAATGATTCATTTATTTTAATAAATATCTAGTCACTTAAGATACTGAAATACAACGTTATTAAATAAATTATTTGTCAAACTGTAAACTCTGTGTGGTCCCGACTCAATAAATCGCCCAAAAGTTTACCCATTGTCATAACATAACTCATCTAAATTCCTGGTTTGATCAACTCTGTGTAAACTACCACCCAGATTTATATTTAGAAAGCGAGAGACAAGTTTAAGCGAGTTTGCATTAGCCAGTTTATAATTTTACCAATAGGTCGTGCTTTCAATAAAGAGAATGTTCGTGTTGCTTTATACCTGTATTTTAACTAACTCTTTCTTTGCAGTCGGGTAAAAATGAGGATATCATCAATTCGTCGTGTAGTACCTATACATTAATATTAGTATACTACGTAGTTTGTTCACAATCGCGCATTTAGTTATAATATATTTAATCTATTCAATGACGATAAAAAAAGACGCGCCAAAATTTAAGATAGTATACTTGGTATTTTAGAATGACATGTCATGCATGATGTATAAAATTCAGATAAAATTGTAAACAGATCTGTCATTGCGATATTTAATAATTAAGAACAGCTTTTAATTAATTTGAAACAGAGATTTTAAGCTGTGCGAAGTAGCGGGGACTATTGCTATTCAAGGAGTTAAAGGTAAATTTTCTAATGGATAGTGATATCATGATGTTTTGCGAACGTTAGCGATAATATCGTTTTGCAATTATACACTGATTAGGAATCGTAACTTTAAATTCTTATTGTGAGTAATGCATGGGTTTTGATTAACTGGAATCTTTTTAGAATTAATACTAATACTCTAGAGAGTCTCTATTTTCAATATTTTCCCCGGTTCTAGGCCCCACACAGTATATGATACTCGTTCCATATTAATCACCAACGCTAAATAAACTTACATGCACCAGCAGGTTGAGAGATGTCATTTAACGTAACTTCATAGGATAATTATAATCGCTTATTATGTAGGTAAAATTTGCAATCGATTAGGTATGTAAATAATCTAAAGACCTACACTTATTGTATTACTGAACATGTTAAAATAAAACAACTTTTACGGATATCAAACGCGCTATATTTCCACGAACTAAGTTGTAATTGTCCGTAATTTTTAGGTTTTTTAGGGGTTTTTTGATTTTCCCGACGTTTCGGCACCTTTACAGCTGCCGTGGTCACGGGATGACTAACTACTTATAAGTCTACCCTCGAAAAGTTAATTTATTTTCGTTCGGATACGGTTAGACATTTACTATGGCACAAATTATTATTGATTTGATATTTTTATTTAATTGTTATTTTAATTCTTTATTATTAAGAAAAGAGAAAACTAAAGACTCTACTGGCAGTTCACAAATTGGGAGGACCTTCGAAGAAAGAAAACTGCCAAGAAAACTTCGAAAGCGGGCCGACCTCCATCTTTATAAAAATATTAAAAAATTAGGATATGTTGTCTCCACCTTTACTTTTTTATATTTATTTATCTACAAAAAGAGCTAACCGTATCTTTGGGTCTTGCAGTGCGTGATTTGGGTTGAGACTTTAATTTATGGATAATAGGGTCCCAAGCTGGTGGAATCTTCCACCCATCATCTCTATTGAAGTTTGGGTATTTGGTAATTTCAATAGCCTCACGCAGCATTCTGGGGACAAATTTTTGTTCCTTGGCGAGGATCTGTGGATCTCGATTCTCAAGTTGCTTTCCGCATTTTAGCAGAGCGCAAATATTTTTTTTATATGAAACAGCAGTTTTTTTACTCGAATTCAGAATTGCTTCCTTTAAAAAAAGTTTACGTAATGAGTTCTAGAGTTCTACAAATGGTTTTTAGAGAATATAACATTATATTTTACGAATTTCAGTGCACACTGTTTATTGTGTATATTTAATGGATAAAAACAAAAAAGACCTTGCATAAAACATTAAAATCATACAATATACCACTAAATATGGGGTAACAAACAGTGTGCACTGAAGTCCGTAAAAGATGTTTTATTTCATTGTTAAATTTCAAATGAGTGCGCGAAGAAACTTAAGATTGCTAAGTGAATTCCCTGACAATTCATTTGAATGGAATGTATGTAATGAATGAAATCTATAAAAAAAAAATCCTATGTAATTTGTTTTTAGTAAGTTTTCTTCCCCTTAAAAAAATTAAAAACGAATTCTGCTTCACTGACACTAACACAGTTCTAAACTCCATATAAAATAAACAATTGAATGAATCGTTACGGAATTCAGTTAGCAATATTGCGTTACCGCCCTTTTATAGACCCTCAGAACTGACAAAAGTAACCACGCATCATCTAAAGTTACAATTCCAAGCATGAGGGTAAGGATTTTACAAATAGTATCTCCACTAAGTCTTAGAGTGAAGGCAAGGTAAGTAAAACGATCCCATGGGAAATTTGCAACAACAAAGATCCAACTAGTTAAAAATAAGCTTTCTGCAGCTAGAAAATTGCTTCTGATGCTTTATGTGACTTGTGTACTTATAAGTTGTTAAATGTGCAAAGCCAAGCATCGGTGCTTCAGGCATTGCTTACAATAGTTTTGTTTCCATATTTTGGCAATAAAATAGTTATTTGTTATGCAAGGCTGGAAAGTTGGTTATTTAGCGGCGAGTTACCTCTATTGAAATCTGAGCAAATGAAGGATTCTAGGATTGAACCACGAGCGTAGCGAGTGGTTCAAAGATTGAATCCTGAGCGAAGCGAGGATTTCAAAGGCACAAGACGCTAAAAACTTTTCTGCCGAGCGCAACACACAATTTTTCACCTCACAACAGCGAGGAACATTTTATGGTTGTTTCCTCGGTCAACTTCCGGTAAAAAATTCTTTAAACATAAAGTTTAATCTAAATATACCTTATTGTCGTTGTTTTAATGATATAAAAAACTAAAATAATAAAAAAGGGAGTATTATAGTTAATTCAAAGTTATTTAAAGTAGGAATATATTGTTACTTATTAATAAGAATAAAAACGATACCGTAAATGTTGACACTGACATGAGTTACAAGACAAAGACAAGTTAAAAATAAAGATTTATGTCACAGTCCGAAATCCAACTATAGGTTGTGAAATCTCACCCAGCCTAATATAAAATTCTTATAACAAATAGGTTTATCTTATTGTTATTGTTTTTATGATTCTAAAATAATATAATTAAACCAAAATGGAGTATTATAATTAATTTAAAGTTATTTAAAATAAGAATCAAATATAACTAAAAAGTCAATAGTGCGATTCGGAACGCATTATGACATATTTTTAGGTATTAAATTAAAAAAGTAATTTTCTACGCCTAAACTGATTGACAAAACTTCCTTTTCAGAGCGTGTGAGGTGAAAAGGTTTTTTTTTACGTTCTTTCAGCGGAGCAAAATGCCTAAATCTCTTTCGATTTGGTTGGCAGAGATTTTAATATTTTCCTAAATTGTGCTGTGATTTAATTAGCTACGGTGCATTTTATAATATTTAGGAAGAAAACGAGTTTGCTTAACAGTGATATGGAATTACTGTTTAAAATCATTTACATTGTTCCTACCTAAGCTTCTGAGAAAAATAATTCACTAGTCCCATCATAGACTACTTAGCCAATTTTGTCTACAGGGAATATGAGATTTGTGGTGAAATAACCTAAGATTTTTTTTTCTTGAGATTCAATATTTTAATAAAGTAATTTAGATTTTGCAACGGTCAACGAGGTAACGTTGGTGGAGAAAACAAAATCTATTGAAGTTCAACTTTAAAGGTTTTGTTTTGGTTAATCAAAAGGCTGAACTTAAGTACATTGTTTCCGTTGAGCAACGAAGTAAGTTCATCGAGGTAAGGTAAATGTGATAAAGTTGGCTGAGACAACAATATGCCTTTTTAGAATAGGGGTCTGGGAGTCAAGTCTGCTAGCAATTAGTCATAATCGTGACTCGATCTTTTTTACGCAGTAGTATAAAAATGGGGTAAAAGAGCACTACAATTATTGTAAGACGATTATGACTTAAACGTTGTCAGATTAGGTATTGTATTTTGGTCCTACAAAAGGCTGTACTTACATCTCTTCCATTGAGCAACCAGGGGGTCTACCGCCTACCGGTCTAGCCATATATCTAGCTAATATAGCTAACGCCATCGATACAAGGGTTCTCGCTAACGCTAACTTAATACCTAAAATGCAAAAGTGAATCCAATAGATGAATAAAATTACTCAGGGATTGAACAAAAATTCTATCGTTGAAGGGTTGTACGAGGGCTTTAAGTATGATTATTTTAGCGATAGCGATAGCTTGACCGTAGGTAGGAGACCCCCAGGTGAGGTTTGCGGGTGGGTCTGCCGGCGGTGACGTGCACTGCGCTATGAGGGAGGTTTCCGACGCATACAATCTTCTCTGCCTTTGTTGTTGGGTTTTCTGGAGGTCAGCAAAAGGCTGAAGCCCTTGTTTGCGTGGAGCAACGAGGTATGGTCAGCGGAGGCAACAATATTCATCTATTGAAGGTCAATCTATTAGATATTGTTTTTGTTTGAGCAAAAGGTTGTATTTACGTTTTTTTCTTTTGAGCAACGAAGTAAGGTCGACGAGGTAAGTGGGGAGACAGTATACCTCTATTCAATTTAGGAATTTAAAAGGTAATTTTGAACAAAAGGCTGTACTTACATCTCTCCCATTGAGCAACCACGTGAGGTTGGCGGGCGGGTCTGCAGGCGGTGACGTGCACTGCGCTCTGAGGGAATCTCCCGACGCATACCATCCTTTCTCTGCCTTTATCGTCGGCTTTTCTGGAGGCAGTTCTGTGGACAAGAGAGTGATGTGGTAAGAATAATGATAGTTTCTATATAATTCGCTTTTTAGATAGTCGAAAACGCATTAATTGATTGAATAATCTTAAGGTGTTGATAAATCAAAATGCTTTTTAAGTTCGTAAAACCGCAATATTTTTTTTTATGATAAATAATAATTTTAAATAGAAAAATATTGGAAAAAAATCAACTCCGCCATAAGTGAATTTTCAGATGTGAATCGAACCCACGACCATTGGGGATCCGGCCCACTGCTCTGAGAATTCACTTGTGGCCGAGTTGAGTTTTTCCAATATTTTTCTGTTTAAAATTTATCATAAGTATGAAAATAGCATTAAAAATGCAAAAATTCAAAAACATAAAAAGTCTTTTCTAAATTTCAAAAATCGCCTTTGCCCACCATAGTTTTATGTAATCATATTGTCTGTAATGTGTGTGTGTTAAATAAAGTATTTATCTAACTCATTTTTTTTTACCTGAACACTTTTCTATTTAATGTAAAAATCCTTTCAATACGTATTTCAAAATTGTTTTATATTTTGATACTCTGAGCAAAGTAATGGCATCCATAACAAAAATCAAACACAACTAATCTGTATTTTCGGGGTAAAACCAATTTATACGGATTTCTCTTCGTTATAGGCGTTGACAAGGTTTAAATCGAAACCCAACTCAAAATCTGTGGTAAACAAAAACCTCACGTATTTCATCAGCGTTGACGTTACAAAAAAATTGAAATGGAGGCGATAATGCCATGTAAAAATCTATTACGAGCGAGGTGAGGTAGTGGGTCACTGGCGATTTTTATTGATGTTTTTTTGACGTCCTGTTTGGCGTAGGGCTGGGGATACCTGCCTTCTGCGTAAAAATCGTAGGTTCGATTCCTACACAAAACATATATTTCTTTAGATACCTAAACATTATTATCTATGAAATTGAAGCGTAGGTAAAAATAAAGGCCGTAACTTAAAAAAAAAGATTAATTAAAACGCAAAATCTGGAAAAGTTTGACTAAAAAGGAGCTAAAAATAAAAGTTATTTTCAATGAAAAACTGACCAATTTGAATCTTAGTGCGTTACCGCTAAGGGATCTCAATTCGATTTGAAAGAGATTAATTAAATCGATTAATTAAGTTTGACTGCCCGCTTCGTTTTTTTCCCATGGGCTCGAAAGTTGAATCCAAAACTTTCTAATTTAATATCCCTCGTGCCTTCAATATAAGTGAATGTCGTAAATCTATAGTGAATGAAATCATTAATTAAATTATAATAGATTTTCTAATAAATGCAGTCTGAGTCTCGTCAATTTGTGCAAAAATTAATGAATTGCTTTAAAGGTCTCTAAAATGAAACGTTGGACAGGTTTAATTAGTAATTTTAAATAAAACTCAGCTTTGACATGGAACGAATTGGAGTTATTTAAAAATTTACATAATTGTGTAAAACCTTTTGATTTTTGTGACATAACTTAGAAAAATATAAACTTTGTTTGTTTTCAGCTTAACCCACTTGCTCCTACTGTGTCTTTAACGACACACCAACTTAAAAAAAAAATTCTGTTGTACGAGGGTACTTTATTATTTTATTTTATATTGCTACTAGCTGTTGATGCCTTAGTCAGTCATAGTAGAGTGGTAACCGTGATATGCAGTTTTGTTTTTGTGCAAAATGAGGTTAAATTACGTGCTTATTAAAATGATAAATACAGGGTAATTTGAAATATTGTTTTATGCTGTTTTTAATTTATTTGTTATCTAATTATCAATAGTCGGTTCCTAATGATCTCGAAAATAAAAAAATACGGTATATTTATAAGATATTCATCAAGTATTTTCGTTTTACTTTGTCTGTTCCGTAAAAGACACAGTAGGAGAATGTACTACTATCAGTGTAGTACTTATATTTGTTACAGGGCTTTACGACAACCTTTCACTCTGAACGAGATTACTGAGAAATAAGAGCAAAATGATGAAAAAATAGTTCCAGACTCTATAACTATCATCATCACATTCATATCGGCGGCATGAGAACGACTGCTGGGTATGGGTAGCCATCGAACAATCGTTGTGAAGATCCTCTAAGGCCTAAGGATCTTCACGTTGATCGGTCGTTGGCGGGCTGCCCTCATCCAGGAGCTTTCCGCGATCTTCACCAGATCATTGGTCCACCTTGTTGGGGGTCTACTCACAGAGTCGCTATTCTAGAACCACCCCGCCCCATCCGCTAACGGTTCTTCTCGCTATGTGTCCCGCTTACTACCACTTCACCTCAACAATTCTTCGAGGGATGAAGGTTTACTTTTGTTTTCCTGCGGAACTCCTCATTTCCGATTCGATCAAGCAGGGAAACGGCAAGCATGTCTTTCTACATTGCACGCTGGATGACGTTACCTAACATCATGCCTCCGCAAAATTGTGAGTAACGGATGAAGACTCTGGAGACAACATTTTGTTTTTCTTCAAAATGTCCCTGGGCCTTTACTCGGAGCACTTGCTGAATTTGTAACATGAATGACTTCTTTGATGAATGTAAGTTGAGTCATTTTATTATTTCCCATGCTGGACTGAGCGCAAAAGACAAGTAAAAAATGCGTCTAATACGGGTACATAGAGTAAAAGTGTCTTCCAACTGTCAGGGCTGATGAATGAAGGATATTCGAAAACTATTGTAAACGATGAGCTGGCAACCTGTCGCTATTGCCTAACGTCTAACCGCCTTCGTGATCTAGTGGTACAACCACCAGTATCAGACCCAGGGGTCCCGGGTTCGATTCCCAGCGGGAATACATATTGTATTCGGTTTGGTTGGTGGTAGGTCTTGTTCTAAGACCGCCTGGCTAGCTACCACCATCTTATCTAAGTCTGACAACAATGTTGTGTTCCGGTAGTTAGAGATAAGATAGGCGTTCCTCAGTGATTGAGGATTCCGAGAGGGGCTCGCTTCCATCTTCAGCCTTATCACTACATAACATTAGGTATGATGAAGGCTAAGAGTCTTCCCGCCGTTCATAAAAAAAAAACGCCTTAATACCTGAGACCCAACCAATGCCAAATATGGCGTCGTCGAGGTGTGGATATGAGAGTGATTCTTTGGGTGTTTTACTTTATTTCTCCTATATATGTCGAAGCCTACTGAAATCGACGTAGTGAAAGATCATAGTAGTAGATTCTCCTACTGTGTCGTTTACGACACGGCATTTTCCAGCTTTTCCTGAACTGAATTTTTTTTTTTATTATTTTTTATCAGTTTTATGTTTCCGTTCTGTGAAGTATACGAAATTTCAAGTCAATTGTGCAAAAAAAGTTAATTCAGGAACAAGTGGGTTAATAAAGTGTGCTATGCATTTGTTATTTGAAACTTATTAGGTTCCTGAATATATAATATTATATAATTTCAACAGCTATTTATTTTAATAGTACGTTCTTATCTTGAAGGAAACTTACCAGGAAATAGAAACAATATCATATTTGATTTCTCGATTCGCTCTATCTGCTTGTCTGTGTCTTGTGTTTGACAAATCTCTTGGAAATGCATTAAATGTATCGAGTTGATACGAAATAAGGTCTATCTATAACTTTTTAATTTTGCATTTTACAGTGCTATTTTTATGTCATAAATATTAAACAAGAAAATATACTAAAAAAAAGCAACTAGTTCATGTCGCCCTGACGGGATTCGAACCCGCATCCTCGGAATTCCGGCCCAATGCACTAACCAATTATGCTACAGAGACCTATAAGGACACGTCGAATTTCTTGTTTAATATCTATGCTATGGTATCTGTGAAAATCTATGATCACAGAAAAAACCTAATCTAACATAACCAAAATATTATTATTATTGATCAGCAAAAAACTTGTTTGCTTAGAAAGTGTGAAATCAGCCAAAATACCAATTTGATATTTTGTTGATCAAGATATTATATTCCTTCAAAATAATAGATCAACATAATTAATGAATGCTTTTAACTACATTAAATAATTTACAAATGCTATTAAACATATACTATTTTAACAAACAGTATTCATTCAAATTTTAGTGCCATTTTTATTTGATATAGGATCATAAAATTCTGCAAGAAGTATTTAAAGCTGTGCTCAAAGTTTAACTTTCAACTGAACAAAAAAGCAATCTAATGTTAATTACGTCTATTAAAAAACATCATACTGAGATCTTGGTAAAACCAACAACAAAACCACACCACTTCATCAACTTAAACACAACAAAACAACGGAACCACCTTCGTCCCAGCATGCAGTAAATTTATTAGGTGTTTTCAAATTTTAATTAACACACACACTTCTCTCAGAGGATGCTGCATGGTAAATTATTTACAGCTCACTTCCCCTTACACCGTGCAGTACATTGTATGGATGCCCATTTAGAATGGTAAGGTGATCTTTGTTATTAAGACAATAACGTTTGTTATCGTTGTATGGGTCTTTTGAATCTTTTGAAGCATAAAAGTTTGTTTGAACGCTTTTATTCCTTAACTGTAAGTCGAATGATAAAGTGTTGTTGAGGGGTTTATCGCTACCAGTGGCTTGCTAAAAAAGACACTAAAAAGATTTATTGTTTGCATAGAGTTGATTTTGAGAATGTCTCAAACTGACTTCAAGGCAAAATGTTTATACTTGATGACTTCCGTGGTAGAGTGGTACGTACACCGGTTTCAAGGTGTCGCCTGCTCTGAGGACCTGGGCTCGAAACCCGGTAGGGGCAAATGTTTGTATAATGCATTGTACCTGAGTCATGAACGTTAAATATTTCTGTGCCTAAATAAATTATATGTATTAATACAAGCCTTATATTGCTTACTTTGGGGCTAGGTTAATTGGTGTAAGTGTAAGAAATATTTATTTATTTATTTTATTTATTTATAACATATCATGTATGAGGAAGGTTTGAGTCCGAAATTGAGGTTTATCTTAAATTAAAATTCTCAATTTAGAAACTGGCCATTAAGCTAAAAAGGTCATTGCCTAAGCCTCAAATGTTGGTAGTTCTTCGATGACTTGGCGAGCTTAAGCTATTTTAAATATAATGCAAAACTCTTCAGGACCATTAAGTTGAATACCCGTTATGTTGAAGCCTTTTTTATGAACGACGGTGAGACTCATAGCCTTCATCATATCATCATCATTCATCCCGGAATCCCCAGCCACTGAGGAACTGGCTATCTTATCTCAAACTGCCGGAACACAACAATGCTTAAAACATTGTTGTTATAGCGTCAGGCTTAGATAAGATGGTGGTAGTTAGCCAGGCGGACTTACAACAAGTCCTACCACCAACCAAACCGAATACAATATGTACCCCCGCTGGGAATCGAACCCGGGACTCTGAGTCTGATACCGGTGGTTGTACCACTAGATCACAGAGGCAGAACCTATCTAAAAGTTGGATAAAGCATTTTAAAAGGGACAGTGGTAATACTCGTATAGTAAGTAAACGCGAAGCAGAGATACGTTGTGATTTCAGATTTATTTCTCATCACTCAATATATATTCTGGGATTCCAAGGATTCATTGTTTTTTGTTTTAAAATGTGATATCTTTTTATTGAAAAATAAACATGAATAGAAATTCATAATTCATTTAGGCATTAATAACATGATTAAACTCCCACGTTTCGCTCAAAACACCGGTCATATTAATTACACAAACTTAATCAGCAAATCGAATCTCACGTTCTGAAACACAATCTTTCTTTAGCAGACAATTCAAAGGCTATAAATGTATCGAAAATGTATTAGTCTACGAGAGGGGTCGCTTGAGGAAATCCCGGAAATTCATTTGAAGGTCTTTGACGTTTCGAGTTAAGGTGGGTCCAGATATCCGTATCGTACCTCCGTTTCGTATCAGTGTAGCGATCAAGAACGCTAGTCTGGACGCCCGTCTGGTACGGTACGGTGGTACGGCGCCAGGATACGGATACAGAGCCCTAAGCCAAAGTAACAAATCCAAAAACGATAACGAAATTCGAAAAGAAATAAATGTATGGGATTGGCGGATTGGCATAGACCGCGCAAAATCACGCGGTCTTACCGCAAGTTAATTGGCGAATATAGACAATAACGAATCAAATTATCGTTTCGTTACATAACGATGTTACTTTGTCTACAGGCCCAGGTATGTACGCTCTGATCCATCGCGAGTCGGCTTTTCGCCCGTTCAAAGGAAATGAACGCGCGATGATCGCGACGAAGAACTTTTGGAACGCGCCGTCCAGAGTTTTTGGAACGCGCCGCTGATACGAAACATATCTGGACCGACCTTTAGATGTCGATTTTTGTAGATTTCGTAATGGGCCCCTTTGTGGCTGATGAGGGTGACAAATCCAATTATAAGATTTTACGATCCCTGATTCAATCCCGATTTGTTTGCTGTTCCGGTACCGACAGTTAAATGTTGAACGTTTTAATGGAAATTGCGATTTTTGAGTTTAAAAGGATTCGCAAGTTGAAGGAATAATTAGAAGCATATTTTTTTACAATTCAGCTTAAAGTAAGTTTCATTAAGATTGTTTTAGGGATGTACAGAAATTACAACTACTGTAACGTTGTTGTTGTAAACTACTCTGTGTAACTATTCTATATTTTATGCTTTTTTTTATGAACGACGGTGAGACTCTTAGCCTTCATCATACCTGATTTTAAGTATTGATAAGGCTGAAGATGGAAGCGAGCCTCTCCCGGAATCCTCAGTCACTGAGGAACTGGCTGTCTTATCTCAAACTGCCGGAACACAATAATGCACAATAAAACATTGTTGTTATGGCGTCAGGCTTAGATAAGATGGTGGTAACTAGCCAGGCGGACTTACAACAAGTCCTACCACCAACCAAACCGAATACAATATGTACCCCCGCTGGGAATCGAACCCGGGACCCCTGGGTCTGATACCGGTGGTTGTACCACTAGACCACAGAGTTGCTGTTTATTTTATAACCTCCTTTGTGGCTTATTTTTAAAATTTTTAAGGATAGTTCTAAAAGAGAATAATTTAATGTCATACCTATCATCGTTGTCATGAATTTTTTTAAGCAGTTAGTTATCAAAAATATTATAAATGTAAATTTAATCTTACACAGAAAACCTATAGCCTTCTACAGGTTTTTCTATTTTACTCATTAAACATACTGAGCTGTGAAACCGCATTTCATTGTTTAGGTTTGCCCATTAAACCGAAAGTTAGTTGATTTTGGTGTTTATGTGCTAGGCAAATGTCACATTTAAAAATAAATGTTGCGACGTCTTTATACATACCAGGCCTAAAGTAGTAATCTAATACGATGATAAGTTTTGATAATGCCAAAATGAGTTGAGTTTGTTGTATTGTGGTCATAGAAATTATATTCACTCTGAATTCTGTGGGGATTACTAATTTCTAACAGAATTCAGAATTAAATGGAGTGTTTGAGTGTATGTATAGAGTTTACTGTCCTTGAAGAAGAGTTTGTTTTACATGTATTAAAGACGGTAGTATACCAATTATCTTTTATTTGAGAGAAATACTATTATTAATTCTAGACAACAAATGTGGAACCAAATGTTCTGGACCTCGTTTATGTATAACTTCGAAGTTGTACATAGAAAGACGTATGTACCAACGTGATAATGTACCGGTTATCTAGACGTAAAAACCATTGTAAAGCAGAATGATCGGTGTAAATAGTAAATTTTTGGCCATTGTCGAGATAGCAACGCCAATGTTCTAAGGCCGTAATGACGTTTAAGAGGTCTCGTTCAATAATTGAGTAGTTTCTTTGAGGACCGGATAGGGTTTTGCTCATAATAATATGGGCAATGGGTTTTTCAACGCCGCTAAAGTCCTGGGTAAGCATTGCACCAATGCCGTGGGAAGAAGCATCACAATGTACAGCGAAAGGTTTAGAAAAATCTGGGCTAGCGAGAATGGGTGTACTACTAATGCTTTTTTGATATAATTGAAAGCGTTATCTGCCTCTGATGTCCACTTTAAAGGTGTTGCCTTTTTAACCGACTTTAAAAAAAGGAGGAGGGTATCAATTCGTATGATTTTTTAAATGTTTGTTATCTCAGTACTCGGTCATTTATGAACAGATTTGAATAATTATTTTTTTGTTCGAAAGAGTATACTTTCAAGTTGGTCCCATTGTCGTCAAGATAGGATCTGATAATGGGATCTTGGAAAAATTCAAAGAAGTCTTCAAATGTTATAGGCACACCTACAACGATTTCGGTGTTTTCTTAAGTAACTCGTGCATTTGCTTCCATAAAGTACCATTTGGTGGAGTGGAACGGATGATGAAGACCACACGTGGTCATCACCTCAATACGGTCATTTATGAACCGATTTGAATATATTTTTTTTGTTTGAAAGGGTGTACTTTTAAAGTTGGTCCCATTGTTGTCAAGACAGGATCTGATGATGGGATCCTGGAGAAATCAAGGGTACTCTTCAAATGTTATAGGCACGATACCTACATCGATTTCGGTGTTTTCTCAAGTAACTTGTGTATTTGCTTCCATAAAGTACCATTTGGTGGAGTGGAACGGATGTTGAAGGCCACACGTGGTCATTGTTGTTGTTCAAGTTTGGTTATAATTTTGTTCAATTATTCGACATGGTAAAAAGTTTGAGTGGCTATAACAATGTCATCTAAATAACAGAATATTGAGTTATCACACATCAAGTCAGACAGATCAAGAGTTTGTCGAGAAATCTTTGTTAGGTAGCGGGTGCATTAAGAATCTTTCAGGTTACCATATAAAATTAAAAGTAATTTGTAGACATCTTTCTGTGTGATATCGTTTAACTTGCGACTATCAACACAAAATCGCAAAGTCCATCCTTTTTAGGGGTTATTAAAACTAGATTGAGCCAAGGACATTCGCATGGTTCACTAACTTGGAGACGCATCATATCGTCAACTTCTTTGTGAAGTGCTTTTTGTTTTTCGGGGGAAAGACCATAACATCTCTGGCGAATTGGGGGGTGATCACCTGTGTCAATGTGATGTTCTATTAAATGTGAGGTTTTATTCCTGTAGAAATTTGTTTAAATGTTTCTGTAATTAAATCTGTAATAACTTGTTGTGTTTCTGTCTAATTACAGTACGTATTAGGTTGAGATTTTGGTAGTGTTAATAAGGAAAGTAGTTTTCTGAAGTGTTGTATGATAGGAAATATTTTAGGGAATATTTGGGGCAACGTTGAATAGCTTCCAGAAGTCAATGCCAAGTATAAGGGATTCTGAGATATCAGGAATTACGAGTAAGGTTAATAATGAAAAAAATATTTTTAAGAGTAAAGGGTAAGGTAATTGTACTAATAGATTTAAAAGATTATGCATTTGCTACGGATCCTGAGATCTTTTTGGCAGTTTGTAGTTGAAAACTGTATTGTTATAATGTTTTATGTGCTTTTTTTCCCAAAATAGAAATTGCGCTGCCGCTGTCTAGAAGACCGTTAAGTTTTAGATTATTTACTTGAATATGAACATAAGGTCGTTCGAAGTCATATGTGTTTTCAAAGAGGAGGGAATATACATTGTATGTTTAAAAAAATATTTTAAGAGATTGTAACCAATTTGTTCAATCCTTTTTGTCAAAGTGTGATTTATGAGATTTTTGTATATCCTCCTCGTTACTTAGTTATTTTGAAAGTGATTTATTGCAATCGGGGCTCAGTTTAATACGGATGACTCTTTTTTACCACAACGGAAACAAATTCGTTGAGTGTTCTTACACTCACGTAGAGTATATGTATTAATACGGCAACGTGGACACTACTTCCCACATATTATATCTCTTGCCATCTTATCTCTTCTCTATTCCCATAATAATGTAGGCACTCATCATTTTTTTTTGCTTGTTTGATGTAACGGAAAAATTGTGCATCAAAACTGTCAACCGAGTTGTTTGAAAACAAAACACTCGAAATCGCGAGTGAACGAGAGCACTTTGGATACGCTAAATGAATATAAAAATAATAATATACTAACCGAATTGAGAACCTCCTACTTTTTTGAAGTCGGTTAAAAACGTATAAAAGCAGGATTAACATGCGTGGTCACTTAACAGTAAAGGTTGATTGCGGGACTTCCGCAGAATATACATAGAAAACACACTGACCAAGACTCAAAGATAAACATTTGTTCTGAGCCGGAATTGAATCCGCGGGCGCAACCTTTGCACAGTTGCTATCTCAGGTCGTCATCCAATTATAAGTAAGGGCCACTGTAACGGTTCTAAAAACCGTACACCCACTTAAATCTTAATCTAGTACTTACTTTTAACTAAATTAAATCAAAAACCATTTACTTCACTATTCTTACTTGTTTGTTTACTTTATTTTGCTTTAGTAAAACTTAACGCTGGTAATTAATTCATAAAATATTACTGCGTACCCTCGATACTGCTAACTTCACGGCTGGGAGATTTCGTGTTTCGGCCAATTTAATTAGACTACGAAAATTAAATTCTTTTTATTTAACTATTTATATGTATATAGAAAAATTCTACATATTTTTCAATGTATAACTATTATATTTTTGTAACTTTAATATTTCGTACTTCTTCGGTCATAGACAAAACACCGTGTTTAGATCGGTCTTACAATCATTATTTGTCTATGCCAATGACAAAACATTATTCGTCTATAGAATTTGTGTATCGTCTCCCACTTTAATTTTTGAATACGGAACATTACGGATAGATTTTTTGTATAAAAATAGTCTCCGGGGTAATATTTCCCCTTTTTGTCTTTCTACTTGCTACGTCGGGGTCGTATCCACGAGCAGCAACTACACCTGTTCCGTCTACTCACCTACCTCGGAACCTTCATTTTTTTTATATACTAGGAGAAATGCTTTTACGCATCCCTCGCCCCCCAGGTGTAGGGGCGTGTCGAAATTCGAAATGTTGGACTCACCTGGAGTACACGGCCTATACAAACATATAGGCCACGCACTCCCTAGGGTACTAACAGCTAAAACTCCTAGTACTTGCCCTCCAGGCCGCCGGCGGGGTAGGGTTCGCAATCACCCCTAAGACCAGGCGGCCGTGGCCCGATTACCCGGGCCCCCTCGCGGCTGGAAGATGGCCGAGCAAGTTTAGCCATCTTCCCAGACGGTGAAAACCGTGCAAGGCCAGCGTTGGCACACCCACCAACGCCAACGTGGTTTCACTATAGGGGAATAAGTCGATCATATACCGACGCCTCCTTCCCCTTAACCGCCTGCGGCGGATACGAGCCGCATGAGCGTCTTGCTCGCGAGCCCTCTCCGCTGTCTCCTTCTCATGGATCACATCCTCGCATAAGGAGACTGCACCTACCTCGGCACCTACCTACCGAGCGCTCTGCTATTCCGGCCTACCCCGGAGCAACTCCTCATCGTGTCTACGTGCGCATCACCACACCGAGCCCACCCTCCTTGTTACCGAGGCTGAACATACTGCTCCGCTGCAAACGTAGTTTGTAACGCCGGACTTTCGTTTCTGCCTCCTCTAGGCAGTTCTTAAGCTAACCCCCCTTCTTACTCTCGCGAGAGCCAACTTTAATTATACTTGTTAACCACATTATTGTGTTTCTATTCATCTTTTCTGCACACCAGTCGTGCTTAACACGGCCGCAGCGTGTCATCACTTGTCACAAATCCTAACTAATATAATGCGAAAGTGTGTTTGTTTGTCATTCCTTTACGCCCTAACGAAGCAACCAATCGACTTGATTTTTGGCATAGAGTTAGTTGAAAGGACGGAGAGTAACTGAACATATGCTACTTTTTATCCCTGCGGGAACCACGCGGGTGAAACTGCGGGCGGAAGCTAGTAAGTTTATAAGTATTTTTGTTATGAAATACCAAAAATGCATCAAAACTGTCGCAGTATTAATTTTTCGTTATCATGTGCGTTAACATTTATCGTGTGCAGGAATAAAGTTCTTGGGTGCGACTCTTGCACGGACGGCAGGCCTGCCTGGTCATCCAAAAGTTTAAAGTTAAGCTGGCCATAGACGATAGATTATGCATGATAGTTTTGACCTTACAGGAATAACCATCATGCATAACCTAGCGTGTGTGCAAGAATAACTGCACAGTTTTATCGCACACACGCTAGGTTTTGTAAGATGGTTATGCCTGTAAGGTCAAAACCGTCATGCATAACTTATCGCCTATGGTCAGCTTTATAGACTAAATATTATGTGAACACAATCCTCATACAACGTCATCCAATCATCAGTAAGGTTCGAATCATTTAATACTTGTTTTAGTTACGAAACGCCAAAATGATGCAACAAAACTGTCGCAGTATAACCCTAAGTCCACCGAGTTGTATAAAAACAAAACACTCGAGACCGCGAGTGCACGAGAGCACTTTAGAATACGCCGAGTGAATATCAAAAACGTATAAAAGCAGGATTAACGTGCGCGGTCACTTAACAGTAGGGGTTGAATGAGGGACTGCCGCGGAATATGTAGATTGGCGGTCTGAATGACCCGTTTGGATAGTAATATGAGCTATGCATAGAAAGAAGTGTTATGGAGGATCTACATGGAGATGAAAATGGTATTAGGGATTAAAGGAGCGTGTAGAATTGACGTCATCTTTTGTCTTTATTTTTTATTTTTATCTGATATGAAGTATTAATTTTAATCGAAAAATACAAAAAAAAATATAATATTTATAATCTTAGAGGAAAGCATTGAACATGCAAACCTAAAAAATCATAAATTCGTTTGATATTTATTTATTATTAGTTTTAGGTACACTTAAAGTCATTACAAAACTGTTGTATGCTAATGCTGAAGACCTCCGTGGTAGAGTGGTACTCACACCGGTTTCAAGGTGTCGCCTACTCTGAGGTCCTAGGTTCGAATCCCAGAAGGGGCAAATGTTTGTATGATATATACGAGCATTTGTACCCGAGTCATGGACCTTTATATATATTTCTACACATAAATACTTATTATATGTATAATTATATGTATTTATATCCGTTACCCTAGTATTCCATAGCACAAGCCTTACAGTGCTTACTTTGGGGCTAGGTTAATTGGTGTGAGTGTAAAAAATATTTATTTATTTATTATTATTTATTTAATGTTCTGGAGGCCTGCCGCCATCTCTCAGCGCAGTATTGTTTCAATCTTACCATGCTATTTCGTAGGTACTACGAATCTCTTAAAGTAAGCTTATTTTTCGACGGAAGTTTTGTGACGTCTTCGCTCAATCATCGCCTCCATAGTGTGAAGTATGTCAAAATGGGACAACTTTAATAAGAACAAACTTTAATAAAAATGTTCTAATGTCATGATGGTTTCTAATAGATGATGGCAAGCCTGCTGGCTCAACCATTTGTAGTAGTTTTGTGGATTACTAGAAGTACTGCCGTTAACGTGTTAAGCAAATACCAAATGACTTCATAAGTTGATATAACTTTTTATTTTCAATTTTACAAACCCCACGGGTGCGGGTTCGAGTACTGTCTGAGCGACATAAGATAAATTGTTTTTTTCTAGTATATTCCCTTGTTTAAATTTATTCAGCAGTATCGCTGATCATAACTTGACTAGCTCGTCCAACTATTATTCATGTGAAAGATGGGATGCTGGTTACTCAATCACATCGGATGAACGGATTTTAGTGAATTTAGAAAATTGTTAGTTTATATAGCCTGGTTAAAATAATGAATAGTTTTTATCCTGATCAAGTTTTCCTTAGAGATTTTCCAAGGGTCAACGCGGACGAAGTCCGGGCAGTAGTATAGATCTATAAAATCATTAATTTCTTAATAACGGGGTTCCATTTGGACCCATTCTGATAATTCCTAATAATAATAGTTTCATGAGAGCAATTATAAGCTTTCCTATCCCACGTCTGTTACATCTAATCGGTTACAGATCTTCTACATAATACATTTATCGGAAACCTCCCTATCCGCTCGAATTTGTTTCCAAAGGCGGCGTACAGGAAAGTCTCGGGGCTTACCCAGTGTCGGACATTGAAATCGATTATCAAAGGCTATTTGAACGTTTCCGACACAAACGGCATAACGTATGCCTTCAGAAACAAAGCAGAGTTTGCAGTAATACCTACCTAAATTTTTCAAAGTCAACGCAGGCTATAGAATTTTTCAGTTAATAAATAAAAACACTAATATTTCTTACACTCACACCAGTTAACCTTATGTTATGGGATATATATATTTATATATTTATACATATATATACATAAATACTTATAGATATAAATATTTATATATATAAGTATTTATGTGTAGAAATATATAATTATAAACGTCCATGACTCAGGTAAAATGTTCGTATTTATTAAACAAATATTTGAAAAAATTAGGATAATTGGTAACATCTATTAATACGAACAATTTCACTAAGGAGCCAACACGCGAAAAATATCTGCTGTTTGTCAGATAGAAAATACAAATAAAAACCAATTTGATCAAATTATACGGAACAACGATTTTTTTTGCAATATCGTTTTTGGTCCCGTAGTAAAACTTATTATTATTGATGGACCAACCACTAAAGTATTTCTGTAAATTAATAAAATACGGTGTATTATTACGTGGTCAGTGCTAATAAAAACTTTTTATTCGCTGTTGTAGTTATTTTTCTTAAGATATTCTAAATTGAAAGTAGCACGGAATTATGTAAGTAGGTATGTACGGAATAATGTATGTATATATTCGTTTCCATTACTGTATGGTTGTGGATGACAAATGTTACAAGGCATTATGACGTAAGACAGAATTCCCGGAATTCACTCTGAGTAATGGCTTGTGGGGTTATTAAATTCAATTTACCTACCAAAGATACACATTACTCAATGGAGTTATTTAATGAAGTACTAAGATTTGTACTAAATTAATCGGCCTAACAACATGGATTTCAGCATTATTGTGTTCCGGCAGAAGAGATAATATACCCAGTTCCTGGTTAAGGATTCCGGGAGAAGCGCAAGTTACTCCACTCATCTCTACCATAACAAAATTAGATATGATGAAGGTATATGCCCCGTTGTAGAAAAAAATTTAAAGAAACTTGGATATTATGAAAGAACAGAACAAAGTGATCAATAGTATTATGGACACATTTCTCTAAACTATATCAAAAAGGAGATATTTAGTTTTGTATTGTTCATTAAAATAATCTAGCATATTCTCGTAGAAAGAGCTACACAAGAACTAGATGCAATATTGGGTCACTCTTCGTCTCAGCCACATGACACCCACGGCTGGGTATTTGGTCTCCCCCAAGGATCTCCACGGTCCGGCGCTGCCCGCATCCAGCAGCTTCCCGCGACCTTCGCCAGATCGTCGGTCCACCTTGTCGGTGGCCTACCCACGGAGCGTCGTCCGGTGCACGGTCGTTATTCCAGAACCTTTCAACCCCAACGGCCATCGGTTCTTCTCGCTATGTGTCCCGCCCACAGCCACATCAGCTGAGCAATCCTTTGAGCGATGTCGGTTGCTTTAGTTCTCCTAAGGATCTCTTAATTTCTAATTCGATCACGTAGAGAAATCCCGAGCATAGCTCTCTCTTTTGCACGCTGTGTGAGTGTGACCTTTAGCTAGCGACCACCACTGGCGTAAGTCATCGCTGGTAATACGCATTGATCATAGACTTTCGTCTTGAGGCACTGAGATAAGTTGGACGCAAAGATTTTACGGAGCTTCCCGAATGCTGCATTTCCGAGTACGATTCGACGAGAGATCTCTTTCTCGAAGTTTGACTTACCTAACTGGACTGTCTGTCCAAGGAAAACGTCGTAGTCAACAACTTCGAGCGTAGTGTTCCCGACGTGAACTCGAGTGGGCACAACATGGGAATTTGACATCATTTTCATCTTATCCATGTTCATCCTAAGATCCACTCTTCAGGCAGCACTACGGAGATCTTCGAGCATTGTGTTCAGGTCCTCCAACGTCTCAGCCATAGGAACTATATCATCGGCAAAACGAAGGTGTGTCAGATACTAGGCATTTATGTTAATGCCGAGTCCTCCAACGCAGCTGTGAACAGTTTTGGAGTAATGACGTCTCCCTGTCTCACACCTCGCTGCAGTTGGATGGGATTTGTGATCTGGTTCTGTAATCGGACCGACATGGTGATGTATATTCACCCTCCTTGATATACCAATAGTCCACTTGGCATCTCTGGAGAGACTGCAGCACCGTCCAGGTCTTATTATCAGTCGGTCGGACTATCAGGCACAGTAGATATTCTATTGTTCTCTAGACACCAGGGTCTGTTCCGGGTTTGATGAATTAAATCAAAGGCATTCACATAGTCTACAAACACCAAGCAAAGTGGCGGATTATACTCCTCGGTCTTCTGTATAACCTGCCGCAGCGTATAGATGTGGTCTATGGTGCTAAAGCCTTTTCGGAATCCGGCTTGTTCGGGAGGCTGGAAGTTCTGAAGTTCTTCAAACGGGTCTTTTCTCCCTTTTTGAAGTACAAAATGACCTTACTTATAATCCATGCTCAATCACAGCATCACCAAATAAATGCTAATATCACAGCTCCGATGCCACTTTAGAACAAAAATAATTAAACATATATGCACACTTAACATAGCACAATAAAGTTATATTAATATTATGCGTGACCGCTGAAAAAAAAATTACCCCACTAGTCCATACTAAGTTACCCAAACCTCTTTATACTGGTAATATCAAAGTCTTCTGAAACTACAAAAAATGTTTTTATTTTTCAAGTTAAAACTTTGCTTTCTAAGATTTATTTACCTTTATCACGTTACCCTAAACATGAAAGACGCCCAAAGGGAATATTTCGAGCGATTTCTCTCAATCAGTTACGTACCTTTGAAAAAAGACGACATTAGGGGGCAACCAGCGAACTGGCAAAGTCAACGGGAAGGCGTTTTAACGAGACGTTTCGGGTTATCGGGTGCCGGTAAATATTTTTCATGTTAAAAGAGTTGGAAAGTTCGACTGTTGCAATTTGATCGTGAATTTTGATCGCGATTTTTCTATGTATTCACGTATTGGACCGTAAGGCTGCGCCAATAATGCCTACACAGTGGTGCTGATCCTGCCTACAGTATGTAGTATCCTGAATCTTAAAAGAAAGATTTGTCAAAATGTGAGCCGACTTCTTCATGATAATATTCAACGTCCTTTATAAATCCTGACTATAGTAGGTAGTATAATGAATCTTAAAAGAAAGATTTGTCAAAATGTGAGCTGACTTCTTCATGATAATATTCACCGTCCTTTATAAATACTAAACATTTTAGCTAAATAGTGTATTGTAAAACTCAAAAACAATTTTTTTTTTGTTATTCACATTTATATTATAGGTCGACCTCGACCTTCACTCACAGCTAGGTTACATGCAGAGATGTGACTTTTTGAAAATACTACTATTTAAAATGCAAAATACTAAATACAAAATACCTATTTCTATTTTATATTCAAATGCTTTTTTTAGAAAATCATTTTGTATTTTTAACCGACTTCAAAAAAGGAGGAGGTTCTCAATACGGTTGGTATATATATTTTTTATGTATGTACACCGATTACGCTGAGATTTCTGAACCGATTTCCATGATAATTTTTTTGTTCGATGCAGAATAGTTGCCAATTGGTCCAATAAAAATTTGGTTTCGTTTGACCCAGTACTTTTTATGTTATGAGCATTTTTATATATTTCATTTCATTGTTGACTTGGACGATGTAGTATTTACGATAATTTTGTTTATAATGTACATGAAACCTTATCTAATCTAGAAAAACCCTGCTGTAGTTTACAAAACAGCCTGTTACAGAAAAAAAACCGACTTCAAAAACTAAAAAGCAAAAAATAAGCCTTTTGGAGTCGGTGGCAGCCAAGACATTCTACTTTAAGCTCCTATTCTTTTATTTTTCTTGCCTTGGCTGATCAAATTTATGTACACCGGGAAGACACTTATTTCACCATACGTGTTGAAGTAATGATAAGGCTGAAGGTGAAAGCGCGCCTTTCCCGGAATCCTGAACCACTGAGGAATTGCCTAATGCTGTTATTATATTATTATGGTGTCAGATTTAGATAAGATGCTGGTAGCTAGCCAGGCGGACTTACAACAAGTCCTACCACCAAATAAACCGAATACAATATGACCTCTGGGTATGATACCGGTGATGTTACCACTTGATCACAGAGGCGGTTAAAAATCTCGTATTGAGTTCATAAGGAGCCCGTGGCGCAGTTATTCGCGCGCACGGCCTGCGATTGTTGAGGCTAAGCAACATTCGCAATGGTCGGTCACGGGATGGGTGACCAGAACTAGTAAAAAAAGAAATTACTAGTAAAGAAGAGTTAAAAAAAAACTATGTTGAGGTCCTTCGTGCTTCGGAAGGCACGTTAAGCCGTTGGTCCCGGCTGCATTTGCAGTCGTTAAAAACCCACCAATCCGCATTGGGCCAGCAGCGTGGTGGGTCATGACCCATTCTCCATATCCATCCATAAGGAAGGCCAGTGCCCCAGTGGGCCAGTGGGGACATTAAAATGCCTAATGACGAGTTCATAAAGCATGTCATTATAAACTCGATTAATTAACTTGAACTTTACGATATGAGATTCGGTAATAAATGTATTTTAAAAATACGTATTTTGCATTTAGTATTACAAATACAAAATGAGAATCTATTTTGTATTTTGCATTTGAAATAGAAAAATCAAAAAGTATTTGTATTTTCTATTCAAATACATTTTAGAAAGTATTTTGCACATCTCTGGTTACATGGTAAGTATAGTCTTAAAAAAATTAGCCTACGATAACTTTTATTTTAAACTCTAAACATTTTTTGCGCACAGTAATTTATCATATCACGCTTGGCTTATTTTTCACCGTTCAACTCCATCCAAAAGGCTTTGAAGTACACCTCTATAATTAACTTTAAAATTGCGAAAAGGTTTAAGCATACATTCGCAGTAATAGAGACGAACGGCAAAAAGGTGACGGGGCGATCACCAAATCAAATACCAATTTTCTTCCCATACCCATGATTTGATTGATTTGACGGCTTTAAAAACGTACGTGGACGTGGAAAATACCGGAGCACTTACAAAGCATTAGCTGCTTCGGTAGTGAAACCCATATTTTGCATTTGAGGGACACACGACCACAGTGCAGGTTTGAGTAATTATTATAGCCCTTGTTTGTCTATGAAATGGTGGTAGACGTGCGCACTGTGTGTTTCTAATTATCCGTACTTAAGTACTATTTTTACATTGTAATATTTACAATGACGGCTGTCAGTTTTGGTCTAATTGCTTGGATTGTGTGGACTATTGATCACGTCTTCGTTTGTTCGATTCTCAAGCCCCGGGTTATGAGACACTTATTGATATTCCATTGTTCTTTGGCCAGCCCTGGACACACCGGTATTCTGCCAGCAAATGACGAATATTAAAAGACGGCTCTATGTTTTAGTTATTTCATGATGTAAAGTGGATGGGGACGTGGTTATTGCAGGACACAAAACACGACAAGGCGAGATGGTGGACGGATGATGTCTTATTTTATATTATTAGCACTTGTATGCAGCTGATAAACAAATAATAAAAACGTCCCTTTCCAATTTTTATGCCTTACATTTGCCAAGTTTACATCGCATCACAATGATATATTTGTTTGATAGATCTAGAACCCGTGACGTCACAGGTGGCTCGGTGAAAAGGCGCGGGTTGACTTTGTAATTCAAATCCAACGGCGAACGGCACATTTAAGGCGAAGCCGCTATATTTAAATTCGGAATATTAGATTGGCTAAAATATTATACCAAAGAACGGGAAAATTTTTTGCGGGTTCACCGTTTACGAAACTTTAGCTTCCCTTCAACGAAGGAAATTTTCTCGTTCTTCGGATATTGGCCCTTTTTTGTACTGTACCTTGTTAATAAATACCGATTTTGTTAAACTAAATTTATGTTGCGTCATTACTGGTTTAACGTAATTGTAACCTTACCCGATAATAACACGAAGGAAAGATTATTTATAAGAAATTTCTTAATTGGGAATATGTTTTATTAAAATTGTTACGGTGAAACTATTATTTTAAATGTTGGGGTGAATTAACCTTCAATACGAACATTTAATTTACCTTTATACTTAGAAAACCTTACGATTTGTAAAACAGAACGACAAGTTTCCATACATCTTTGGCCTTAATCTAGTATGGTAGACAGAAATTATTTTTCTATTTTATTTAATTTTAATGTTAAAATTAATAGCCATTTTATAATTTCGCTTGAATCTGAAGATATTTGCAAAATGTTATCAAAATACCGTTAATTTTAAATGTAGCTTGACTAACCAAATGCAGACAAAACTGACACTTTTTTTAACTAATTGTTGGTTTTGACCGACACATAAGCCAAAAGTACTTTTGACCAAAAATGAGTTTCGAATAAAAAGTAGTAGCGGGCGCCCGCGGTTTCACCCGCGTGGTTCCTGTCCGTGGGAATATCGGGATAAAAAGTTTTAGTACTACTTGTACTACTTTAACTCCCTATATACCAAATTTCATCTGTTAAGTAGTTTTTTAGTAAAAGAGTAACAAACAATTAAATAATCTATCAAACTGACATACTTTCAAATTAATAATATTATATGTATAGTAGGATATCAACAATTCGGAATAAGACGTAGGCGTTGTTAACAAATCCGTTTTCACCTTCAGCAATAATAACATATGTCTCGCTTTAATCTTGCTAAAGTGTGATGTCAAAAGTTTACAAGAAATCATTATCTACACATTGATCATGAATATTACATGAGATACGGATTAAAGTGTTATTGTTAGAATAATGATTTCAATATCCCGTAAGCTTCACGTAATTATAAGATTTTCGAGATTAGCGTATGCGTAGGCATAATAGGAGACTCCTTGTATTCATTAAAATAAATCACTTTACGCATGTAAGCACGTATAATTATTATTTGGTATTGATTTTGTAGCTCCTATGACGTCATTGAGTGGCATCCATGAAAATATGGCGAATATGGGAAGATTAAGATACAAACGTAATAATGCAAAAATCTATATCTTCAATTTTAATAATATTTCGTTGTAAAAAGATTAACTAAACTGTTATTTTAATTCATCAAACCCGAGCAGGATACCGGTATCCAGAGAATAATAGAATAAAAAAAAAGACGATTGTGTCTCATAATCCGGGGCTAATTGAATTTTAAAATGTTTCCCGTACGACTATTTTAACTTGTCCGGACAGTTAAGAAAATAAAAAAAGAATTATCCAATTTGGTGCTGTCGTTCTGAAGTTATGCGCGTACGTACGTGTATGTGTTTTAGCGAATCTTTTCGATTTTTTACTTTTTACTGATTATTTATTGAGATTACTTTTCCATGGGAGTTATTCTATTCATTAATAAATCAAATAATAGTGCCGTTATATGACTCTGAATGAGATAAGGCACGCTGTAAACTGGTATACACCTTCATTTTAGTGTTAGAACACTACTTTGTTTTACTTGTGTCAAAAGTCTCATAAAATCTGGTGTTCGCGCCGTCAGTTATTTAAGGTCAAAGGTTTTAAAAAATAACAGTTTTTCGCGATTATCTCTGTTCCAATAGTTCCAATGATATAAACATTTTTTATAACAATTGGAGAACACGAAATTTCTCGATCATTTTGTTTCAAATTTTTATCATACGTCCAACCGTTTTAGACATAGAGGACAGACAGCCCGAAGTACCCGACCCAAAACCTGGGATTCTTAATCATGTTCTAATCATTTTTGAACTTGGTAATAAATACAATTTATATTTTCCGAGCTGCTGCAGCCTCAGGGTAGCTTTCTTGTAGCAAAACTTGAGCCCGTCTGTTCGAAGTTTTTGTAGAGCTTATTCCCTCTTTTAAACAGTGCAGAAGTTGTGTCATAGAGCTGCTGAACGGACTGAGATTCACAGTTGACTTGCATTACAGTGAGAATGACTGGGCGGTATCGGTATCTAGGTATATAAAAAACGGTTGTTCGTATGAAAAAAAAAACACCTTTTTGAACCTGTCTAGTTGTTCAATCTTCCACCGACATGTGCAGCATTGCACGAGTCCGTCAGCATATAAATCCTGTTTATTACCAGGTTCAAAAATGGGGAGAAATGGGATCGGGTGATGCGTGCTCTCTGCCCTCTACCTCAAAAACGGTGGGGCGTATGATAAAAAAAAATAAAAAAAGTTGGTCACAAATTTTGTGCTCTACAATTATTATAAAAATGTTAACAACATTAAAGTTATAGCATTCGAGATAATTGCGAAAAGCAGTATTTGATGACTTTTGATCTTGAATAACAGCTGACTGACAGCAGATTTTACGAGACTTTTGACACAATTTTTAGAACAACACAGTGTAGGTGTATACGAGTTTACAGCTTGCCTTCTCTCATTCCGAGATCTACCCCTTTTTTGGCTAAAGTGACTGGACTATAACTCTACTTAGAATTTTTAAAATGTGCTGAGTACTTACTTGGTTCAAATTCTTCACAAATAAACAAAATTAAAGTATATGCTTGTAATTTCAAAGTAATTGGAAATTACAGGTATAAATTACAGTAATTTGAAATTACAAAGTGAAAGTCAAAGTCAAAGTCAAAGATTTTTATTCAAATAGACTTATAGATAAGTGCTTTCGAATCGTCCAATTTTTTTTTCCCATTCAGGACAGCTTTTAACTGATAAGAAGAACGGCCGCAAGAAACTTGGTACAAAAGGTTTGTACTAACTGCACAAAATAAATTACCTAGTAAGCAAAAGGCCCGAAACGATTGTTATAGCAACTTAACTTAAACTATATTTATTTTAGAAAAAGAGCCCGATAGTTGTGTTATAGTTAGAGAGTAGCGTCTATAAAAAGAAGATTTGCCTCAAGTCTTTTCATGATTTTATTTTGTTACATAAAGAATTATTGCTACATAAAGTGCTTTGCTGTAAAATAAACACCTGAACAAGTATAATATAATTTAGGTGAACCACACATAAATTCTTTAAAATAGAACTTTGTTACAGCACAAACCTCATGTTTTCCCCATATTGTAATATTGCCTTAACTTGGCTCACAGCCGACATTTCACAACCAACCTTTCTTGAATGTAAAATAGGTGAAATATTAAACTTAGAGGTAACAAGAAAAACACATTTGCGCCTGAAAAGATTCCGCGAACGCTGAATGGGTACGATCATTATAATAATGGGAATTTTTCAAACTTGCATGTCAATATAATCTGTATTTATCGTTACAGTTTTTTTTTGCTTCCTATATTGATGTTTGCTTACGCTATATTAGAGATAATGTTTTTGGCATCTTCAGCCTTATCAATACTTAACATCATGTATGATGAAGGCTAAGAGCCTCCCCGTCATTCATTAAAAAAAAAAAAAAAAGTAGATATATCCTGAGGTAAAAATTATAGGACCAATATTGTCTTACATTCTTCATATTGTCGAAATACGTCATAATAGTTATGTCAATTGACGTGATTTTAAGTTTAAAATAACATAAAAGCATAAAACGTTCGACCTCTATATTATAGAAACTCGAATTAATTACTTTACATAGCATATTATTTATTGAAAAAATATCTCCAGAATTATAGCTTGGAGAAAATTCAAACACCTGAGTAAGAAGTTCTAGACTAAACATGAACTAAAATAAAAGATCCTCTGCAGCCGTTAATATCGACATTTCCATTACAGAACTTATAGGAAACAAGAAAAACACATTCGCAGTTGAAAAGTTTCGGTAGGCCGGGTTGACCCAAGCGTTTATTACCAATTTTAAAGACGATGAAGCCGTTATTGGACCCAGTCCCGTTTCGAATCGCGGTGAGTGCAAAAACTCATTACGATGAAAGGGTTGCTATGATGCCGATGTTGGAGAGATTGGTTGATTCCAATATCTCTGTAAAGTCGTGCTTGTTTATCCTATGTTACAATAAAGGAACTTTAGTAGAAGAAAAACAATGATTTTGAAATAACTCTGCTACTTTTTTAGAACAGTTGAATTCGGGCTAGCCCTGACATTTATGTATCAATAAAATGTATCTAACCCCCATATTCTAAGTCGTTCCTCCAAAACTTCTTACACTCCACTCAACCTCGTCGTGGGTAAAAATGGTAGTGTGCGCTAGGCCTACATCTAAACATAAATAAGATTGTGGCAACGTAGAAGAATCTACACTAATTGGTGTATCGAGTTATCTCTTGCTTGAGGCACGCAGTGTCGGTCCCTGCGGAATATATTGAGACTGCACACTTTTAAGCTCCTCTAATAACTAAAACAAGTACCCCATAGCATTTTCTTTAGAGTTCTCTCTTTTATTATTTCCTATTTTATTTATCAAACCTTCCTCTATCACTCTATCTATAAAAAAAAAACCGCATCAAAATCCGTTGCGTAGTTTTACAGATCTAAGCATACATAGGGACAAGCAGCGGGAAGCGATTTTGCTTTATACTATGTAATGAAGCGACCGTATAGATAACTATTCACTCTCAAAGGAGCAAGATCTTGAAAGCCATCGAAATAAGTAATAAAACGTGTTTAAAAAAAATGTATTTAGTTTAGTTTTCGTTTTTTCGACTTTTGTGCACCTTTGCAACACTTACTTATAAACACGTTTATAAGAAGTGTTTATAACAACTTAGTCGTGCATTGGTAAAGTTTCTTTTTTTGTATGAAAACATAGAATAGAATATAAACAAGTTATTTTGTCAACGATATCTCACTGCGTGTCGTCCACTGCGGAGTTTAGTCGACGCCGCGTACGTTATTGGATTGGTCGTGATTAATTGAATCGACACAACACCGATTTTCGCGGTTCAACGGTTGCTTTTCAGGATTTTACCAGTTTCCGTAGAAGGCGTATGTATTTCTTTTGCAAGTAAGAACTTGGGTCAATTTAACTAAAACAAGACACTTAAATGTTTGTAGTTGGTTGTCCAATGTCAGGGGTTGAAACAAAATCTGTACCTTACATTCGCATACGAAATCAGTGTCAGCTGGTATTTTTTGTTGGAGTATTGAAATGTTAAAGCCATTTCAAAAATCGATATTATGATATTAATGATCTCTCGTTTAAAAATATTCTTTTTATAAGTCTATCTTGAGTAAATCGATCCAATCAAAAGGACTATAATGCAGACTAGTCCTGAATATTTATAAGATACATCTATTGATGTATCTAATTAATGCTAAATTTAATGCTTGACCCGACTGTTTTGGGTTAATTCATCTTTTGCATGAACGAGCTCGAGAGAGAATTAGTCTACATCGAAGTGTCATATATAATATTTAGTTGTAGACAATTCCTTTGTTCTACTGTCAAAAATGATTATCCGATGTAGGCATATAACTTTATGAAAATTAAAATATCTAAAATCAATTGAGCATATTACATGCATTTTTGAATTGTCAGTTTTGACAGGATCATCATGCTCCGCTAGAATGAGTAAATGAATGTGACATTATAACTCGATCGGATCGACGCCGACGATCAGATTCGAATATTGATCAATTTCAATAGTGAACCTGGGTATTCCATTTTGTATGACCCCGAGTGATTTATTGGGACGAATTGGCGATCGTCTCGCGCGAACGATCACGATAATCGATATCCCAGCTTCACTTTTATTGCGGCTTCGTTGCGATTCGTGACAATTGGCGCAGTTGCAACTTTCCACGATATGAATTTTAGAGGTCCTCCGCTCTAAAGTTTGCGTCACGGTTTTTACATTGTAATAAAGTGAAGTCCTCGCGTCGACTGAAAAGATTCCCCTCTCCGAGGATAATATCAACTTTACTTTGTAACCCAGAGCTTTGAGAGTGGTATTTCATCATAAAAATCTGAGGTTCTCTAGGTTATGGTAAAAATAATGATAGTTTATTTAAATTACTTTTATGCAACGGAACTCCGAGCGTTTAACTTTTCGTTGTCTGCAAATTCTTTATTTTTTAAAGTGTATTTGTAAATGGAGGAGCCTTTGGCTGATTTTTAAGTAGTTAGATTTCTGTTTATCTTATATTTTACTGCTTAAACATATCATCGTAAGCTTTTAATCGGTATGCAAAAGCATTTGTAACAATTTCGATATTGTTGATACAAATAAATACTGTAGAAAGTCTTCGGAATAATTCGGGCATCTAGCCGAGCAGAGAACCTAGCGGCATGAAGTGAACCGATTTCGCACTATAATTAAAGCTATAAAGATATTATACTAGGGCCAACAAGCGACGTAGTCACGTCATGTCTGAATAAAACAGTTAATTTTAAATGAAACAGCGTGTATCAATTGATGTGACCATAATATTCCAGATAGTGGCAATGACATTAACAGCTACAGATAATAAGCATAGACAATATTTATTAAAAAATTGTAACAGAACCTATCAAAGATCTGCGCATAGCTCATCATATTACCAAGTGAATTTTACTTATTTTTAACGAAAAGACCAATGATTTTAATTTATATTCTTCGTCCGGGGCATCAGGAAATTGCCCCACTCGGCGCAGTCACGCGTGACTTTATTTTGACGCGGGCGCTAGTGTGCCGCCTACAAAATTAATGGAAGTCAGGGCGAAACACTTTAGTCGAATGGATTGTCATCCTCACGCCATATAACATTGCGAATTTTAGCCTTTTTGACGCAAATCAGAATTTTCATTAAGAATCAGAAGGAATTTTTTTTACTCCTCTAGAGATTAACACTACTTATCACCGTCGTCGTCCTACTAGCTACGTCCACGGGGCTTACATCCATCTCTTAGCGCAGTATTCTTTAAATCATACCAATGCCATTTCGTACCACGACTCTCTTAAAATAAGCTTATTTTCCGACAGATGTTTAGTTCTTTCAAAGTGAATTCATGAATGAATGTCAAATTTGACAACTTCTTTTTTCTGTCAACGTCTTTTGAAACTTACATAATATAAACATATCATAAGTATTTACATCAAAAGTGTCTAGGGATCAATTACTTTTTAACTATAAAAAATATAATATCCAATTAATTTTATCAAATGTAGTCTTTTGGACTGGCTTTTTACTTTAAATCTTTCTTTGTTTAGATAGTGAACTAAACAAAAAAGAATCATTAACGATCCAAAAAAGTTAAAATAATAATCCCTTAAAGCAACAATACTCTAAAATGTAGTTGATCCCTAGACACGTTTTCGACATACCCTAGATATTTTTCTTGGGAATGTTCAGCATCTGCCTAGCTAAGTCGGCCATTATAAAATATCATCGAGTGAAGATAAGCATGTTTTTTGTAGGTATTTCATATCCATAGGTATATCTCAATGGACATGAATAACAAAATTTTACTTTTGATATTCCTGTCCATTGAAGACAGTTTCATTCCACATTTTCATTCCTGTTCATGATAGAGGGTCATGGTATGAAGGTAGCTAGTTGCTTAAACAATTATGATCCAAATCCTAGATATAAGGAAAGGAAATGTTTTTGGTCACTCCAAATCAATTGAGTCGAATGAATTGTCATCCTCATGCGATATAACATTGCAAATTGCGTTTCCGACATAAGTCAGTATTTTCATTAAGCATACGAAAATATTTTAAGTCTTTATGAGATTAACGTATCATACCTACTTGACGTAGAGTAGCTAAAACTATTTTATTATCCAAAACAAATGTTCGCCTTAAGTAAATAAGGGGAACGCTCTCCACTTAAGTACTATAAGGAAAAAAAAAGTTAAAAATGAAGAAAATATTAAGTACCTATATCAAATACGTGTTTGGTCACCCAATGAATCAATTTAGTCAAATGGATTGTCATTTTCACGCCTTATAGCATTGCGAATTTTAGTATTTTTTTTGTTGCAAACAGATTTTCAAAATGAAAATATTTACATTATAGTCGTATGTGATTAACGTATCATACTTGATGACTCTAGGACTATAACGCCTCTCAAATTAATAAATCAGAGTGTTGGATAATTAGACCATCAAAATCTCGAATAATTTCTTAAGCCTCTTAGTTTGATTTTAAAGGAAGTTTTAAGAAATGTTTAGAGCAGTGATTTACTAGTTTATGACTAAATGTGACTATCGCTACGATATGGTTCTAAAGTTATCTTAATTGAGATTAAACTGCTAGAGTTAATATTATGTTCCTGCGTGTTTGAAGTAATTATTTAAATTCAAAATTGATTCTTCGCTAGTAGCTACCAAGTTTTGAATTTTTTTGAATAAACGTCTGATTTATAAACATATTCATTCTTCACTCATCCGTTGTTGTATGTGGTCCAAAACCTACCCATCTTTCTTTTTGATAATTAGCTCAAAATTAATGAATGCGTATTCGCTAATAAGTTTTGTAATCAATCAGTGTTATTATAAGGGAAGAGTTTGCGTTAACAAACATGTAAAGAAGTTTCTGCAACACCAGTTATAGCGGTTTAATAGCGAGTAAACTTGTTAGGGGTACCAGCTTCACCAAATTGATGGAATTTTCGTTGCGTCACGGCAACACCGAGTCGTTTACTAATACAATTTGGCTATTCGATCATTTAAAACTTTCCACACCTACTTCATTTTTCAAATAATTTCTGCCCTCGGGATATTTTTATTTTCTATGAGTTGTCTTCTTGTTGTCTTCTTACACGCTGATATCGTCTCTCTCTCGAGACAAAAACCGTACCAAAAAGCTGGAATCTTGCCAAAGTGCAACCAGTACACTACACAAAAGGGAAGTCGTGTCGACCTATGCAGCTACCGACCGATCGCTGTTGCTCTCATACTGTAAGGTTATGAAGAGAGTGATGAACAGTAAGTTGCTTTCAGATCTAGAAGACCATGACCTTCTAGAGCTTTTTTTCACTGCTGGAGCGAGGAACTCACTACTCACGGCCAAACATGTCGCTTGACATCTCGAAGGATTTTGACAGGGTTTGACACGCATATTTGATTCAAACGTATGGTGTTTCCGCTGACTTTTGTAATTGGATAGATGATTTTCTGACTGAATGATCAATCAGAGTAGCTATCGATGGCTTCTCCTCTGACTTCGTTACTATTTATTCCAAAGCTTTTCAGGGGTCTGTTTTCTCTTCGACACTCTTCCTGTTAATGACCTGTTGATATCAGGAATTGTTGGATATGCAGACGACAGTACTATTATGTAGAGATACCTGCCTAATGCAAAAGACAGCAGTGACGAAGTGATGAGAAAGGCCATAGTTAAGCGGACAAACCAAGACAAGCGGTTAATGGGAAGTAACCTCACTTTCAACGTCTCCAAAACGCAAGCGTATCTGTTCATGGCAAAAAAGAGTCCTTTGAACCTGACTCACTTTCTGGGTTGCATCTGTACCTATTATCGACGCTCTTGAGCTTTGGCATTAAAGGCTCAAACTGCGGCCAAAAAGCTAGAAGTCCTAAATATGACAAGTGACATTTTCACGCCTGGAAACACTTTACAAAGGTCAAGTCCGTTATTGCATGGAATATGGCAGCCACTTAACACGATTCAGCGCAAAGCTGAGAGGCTTATTGCTGACAACAAATTAGAGAAGAGTAAGATTCACACCTCAGATCACCGCCACAAAGTTGCCTGTTTGTCGATCTTTTACAGACTTTACTTTGGAGAGTGTGCTCAGAAGCAGCTGCATGAGCTCATGCCGTTATCCCCTTTCTTCAATCAGATATCCAGACGCACTGCGGGCTCCCACCCTTTCTAGGTTGCTATTCCTAAATGGCGCACCAAGCGCTAAACAGCATCTTATAATGCGCACCGCAAATCAGTATTAAAATAGGTGGATGGAACTGTATGTCCGAGTCTTCAAAGGCAGGGTAAAAGGCACCGTCTGAGTTAGCTCGCTCCATCGTGAATCATGTAATGACCCTCGGAATCGATTATGGTGAACAGCGAACCTATTTACAGGAATTAAATAAAAATAAAACAAAGCAATAGTCCAAGAGGATTTTTTAAGTCCAAGAGGATATGAAAGTACATTTATTTAATGATAAGAAACGAGGTAGTTGCGCATGTATTTGTGAATTATTAAGGTATGATGAACCATTTAATGTGGAATGTTTGTTTGTATGGAAGTCGCACCACCTTAAGGAAATACAACGTACAATAAGGAATTTAAGGGACATAGCTATTATTATTATAACAAAAAAAAATCTTAACCATCATCATCAGGATGCTAATGCATGTTACTAAATCAAACATTATCAATATCTTTAGTGTTTATTCTTATAAACACAAAATAGCTTTTCCTGAAAAGTAGCTATTTTGCATTTACGCCCCTTTTCATGGTATACGACGTTAGATAGGTATTATCGTGCGATGACATTTTGAAAAAAAAAAGAAAATGGCGTCTCATACTACGGATTTGGACGAGGCCAGCCTCCATACAAAAACTTCAAACCCCTTTAATAAAATCTTAACCCCAAACCGCTGATGACTAATCAGGTTAAAAACAGGTGAAATACCACTCAAGCTAATTAAAAGAAACAATGGGCAAGCGACCTTTGTATATAATTTTGAGCGTTCGCCTGAGTTTTAATACCTAATGGAACAGCATTAACATTTTAGCTTTAATAATAAGGTGCTTCGGATGAGCTAGCCGGCGTCGTTCGGAGTCAGAATACCACTTCGCAGCCTGAATATTGTTTATAACTTGAACTTTAGAGCTCTTTTAGTGCTTCAAACTCGGCTAAAGATATTAAAGTGCTAGTTTTATTCTAATTTTGCAGAAAAATTATAAAAAAAAAAATATTAAAAAAAAATCTCTGTCCAAGTAACACTTTTTATTAAAGCACTTATTTTATTTCATTAAGTAAAGATTAATAATAAGTTTTTTTAAATAAATAGTTTTCTACGACAGTGTTATTTTTTAATATTGACCGGTAGCATCTCAAAAACGTTTGTGTTGATAAATCGCTTCCCGGAATCTCAAAAATTAAGCTATCAATGCAGAAATGTTTTCAAATCGTATGGGTACTTACTGATAGTTGGGTGTTCGTACCTCAAAACCTAAATAAGTAAAATACACCATACTTCCTTCTAATAAACAAAGGAACACTTCAGTGGCCATAGAGCAGCAGGACGGAGAGTACATCGTTGCAAAAAGACGCTCACTATCAGATTTACATTAAGATAGCTTGATTAATGGCAATCAAAGATAAATTCGTCGACACTCTTAATCAATTACGTATCTCCGCATTCTGATAATCTCCTCATTTCGACGTAGGTAATTGTTTAGTGAACCATCTCGATCATCAATCACACAGTTTCCAACTTAAATCCCTTGAATGAACGTTGCAATTCGCTTATCAGATAATGTCAATCAGTAACAAAGAGGAATCGCCGTCTTCGCCTCGGACAGGAGATGTGTTGACGCACTGACAGACAGACGGATTACCTTCCACACTGACAAATGTTAGCTCGCCTAAAAAAGAATAATGAACTTTAAATCGAATGGGTAAAGTGGGAAATTCCTTGCGAGGAAGTGACAGTGAAATATTACATTCTGCAGGGATTTAAGAATGGGATACTTTATTCATATGTCAAACAAGAATTCGAATGTATTAGAGAGTGTTTTTTGTGTAATCCATGGATTACTAGAGCGTAAGATTTGCCAGAGGCCTGTTACAGAGAATCTCCTTAAAGAATAAATGTTGATTTATTTTCTTATAGACACTCGTGTAACATACTGAATAGTTACTTAAACAGACTAGTGGTTTTGTGAGAACGGTAGACCTCGCTTGCAAATTAGGACGGATAATAGATATATGTTATATTTTAATGCAAATTTTCATACCTGCATAAAGTAATTTGCGCAACAAAAGTAGGTAATGAAGAAAGTCAAATTTTAAATCAAATTTCAGGTGCTTGAATTTTCCAAAAAGCTAACCTATGTAGACTTTTGAGCTAAATAGGGGTAAAAGTTTTAGCGATTACTACCGTTCCCTTGGTTCAAGAAGGTCGAGTCTGGCGTCTACGTATTTGTCTCGCTAAGGTTAAAGTAAAATTTCAGAAAAGGTTCAATATTTGAAATCCGTTCATATGTAACGCTACAGAAAAAAAATTCCCCTTCCCCCCTCCCCCCCCCTATTTTATCCCCAATCAAAAATGCGTTAGATAAAAAAGTTTAAATAAATCAAGGAACATGGTGTGCCAAATTTCATAAAAATCGGTTGAAAAATGCGCCCTGTAGGTGAGAACAGACAGACTGACAGACAGCCAAAAGCATTTTTGGCCAATCTCGAAACTGAGACGTTTCGCTCGTTCCGTCAATGAATGATTGTTGCGAAAATATAATCATATTGTATAAAAATCCTAGAATTCGGGACGTGAAGATAAGTAATTACACATTTAAACACATCTATTTGTTACACAAAGTTTATCTTTTTTTAACTAGCGGCCGCCCACGGTTTCACCCGCGTGGTTCCCGTTCCCGTGGGAATATCAAAAAATCCTTTCATATTGCTCGCCTTGTTAACACATTGTTAAAGGATCCTGTATGCAAAAAAAACATTTTATAAAAAAAATTCAAACCGACTTCAAAAAGTAAAAAATAAAACTTTTGGAGTCGGTGCCAGCCAGGGCATTCTACATTGCACTTCTATTAACTATATATTTTTTTGGCCTTAGCTAGCTAGCACCGACTCCAAAAGTTTTATTTTTTACTTTTTGAAGTCGGTTTGAATTTTTTTTATAAAATGTTTTTATTTCAGATTTTTTAGTTACATCATGTGCCGTTACTTACACTAAAAATCAGCCCATACACAACAATGTCATCTAGGTAAACGACTACTTGCCAAAAGGTGATTGATATTTTTCAAGATTATGAAAAAACTACTAGCCAGATCTTCGTAAAAATTATATGGGACCAAATTGACAGTGTACCCGATCGAACAAAAAAACAACTATTAAAATCGGATCACCAACACCGGAGTAATCGGTATACATACATCAGACAAAAAAAAAAAAATACGCGTTGAATTGAGTACCTCCCTCCTTTTTTGTTGAAGTCGGTAAAAAAAAGCTTAATCGGTTCAGCCATTTAGGTTGTGCGTTGTCTGTCAGTCACTGTATTACTGTAACTATTAGTATATAAATAGAAAAGAAGAACAAAACTTTATAATTCGATTACAAACTACCTAGGTATCCAGATGAGTGACGAAAAAAGAATATTGACTAACAGGACGAAGGCAGTGTTAAAAGTTATCGGAAAATCACTTTAAGAACTTATGTCCACCCATACTATTCATAAAATAAATAAAAAAATCTGCTAACAGCGCGTTTCGATCAGATGATTTGACCAACGTAGTTCGTTCGTTTCGTTAAATCGAAAAACGTAGATATCTTTAATTTGTTGTTTAAAGTTGTTAATTAATGCTTGACATCCACAAAGTACCAAATTGCAAGCAGCAGTTAGCTTACATTAATTCAACTAAGATAACTATATGCACGGATTCTTTACCTGCAGAGGACTGCGTTATTTGCATTGCTAATTAGTTCGTTGGACGCCGTACAGGTGTCATTTCCCCTTTTTTCATATATACATGAGTCGAGCTTTATGATACTTTAAATTTTAATTTAAAAATGGTATAACGTACTGCGAGATAGACAATTTTTGACGGAGAATTTTCGAAATGTTTTTCTAGTTTTTTGTTATGAACGGCGGGGAGACTCTAACCGCCGCCGGTTGCACCAAAAATTAATTTAACGAATTCGTATAAAGTAACTGAAATTTGCCTGTCAAAACTGTCCAATCCATACATTTTTAAACCATTAAAAGTAAAAGTATAACGTAAAAAACTTGGTGCAACCGGCGATTAGTGATTTTGGTTGCTGGACTTACTGCACGTTAGAGGACCGTGGACAAATGTATAAACTACCGCTTCCACTGATATGCAGGATGGAAAAGCTATGGGCCCTGAAGGGGAAATCCTATAGTTAGCTCACTTTACTAAAAGGAAACTTTTATTTATTTTCAAAAAATAAGTAATCCTGCATTCAAAGATTTTTGATAAATCACTTGCCTGCCGCGGGATTAGGCAGGCAATCAAACAAAGGTATCTATAACTATTAGTGATATTTTATCTTTCTAGGCTTTGCCTTTGATTTTAGGTACTAAGTAACTAAATTGGGGGAGGCCTATACCCAGCAGTGGGTGTCATGTGGCTGAGACGACGACTAAGTAACTGAAACTAAATTGATCTTTATGAATAAGACTAATAAGATTGGTACCAAAAAAAAATACATGGTGTTATTTTTTCTTATCGAAGCCGGTTCGATTCCCGGGGCACCCTGTACAAACCTTACTTTCATAACACTTCACCTCACTTCGAAACATTAGTGACATGTTGCTATGCCAGTCTATGTCTTACAAAGTTTTCCAATATGCCTTGCCCAAAGGCAAAGTCAAAGTCAAAGTCAAAGTCAAAGTCAAAGTCAAAGTCAAAGTCAAAGTCAAAATATTTTTATTCAAATAAAAAAAAAAAAATCTTTATTGCAACAATCACCAAAAATTACAATTTAATGTAGCCCTGCCCTTTGAAAAAAGTAAACTTGTGTTACAAAAGGCAGTTCCTTCCTATTAAAGACTAAAGCTCATTGGGAATTGTTGTAACAGCATACAGATTAGTAAAATGAATTACAAACTAAGACCATGTTTTAAAATAGATAAGATCTTTCAAATCGTGCCATTTTTTTCCCTACCAGTCTTGCTGAGAATAACACGAAAAATAAAATGACGTCATTCCAAATCCAATATGGTGGAACAACCAAGATGGCTGACTAGTTAATTTGATTACTCCTACAATATGGGTATCAAATAAAAGGGCTTGCTAAGAATAACACGAAAAAAAAAGGCGGAATAACCAAGTTTTTTTTGTGAAACAAAATTAATGGATTTATAAAAAAAAACTTACCACGTGTTCTACAGGACTAAAGGCAAACTACCGGGTTTGCGAGGCAAACTCGCTTTCTGAAATGTCAACACAGCCGTGCGTAAAACTGTAGCGAGACGGTCGTCTTTTGAGGCGGATAATTCGCTTGTGGTTATAAAGTTATAAAGTAGGTACCTACGCGCCATTTAACATGGCGCGTGTCAATATCTGGAACTAAAATTATGACATGGGAATAAGGCTTATTTTTCCGACCGACCAAGACGATCAGCGCCCTATGACAAATGCCAAGTTATGTGGCGTGGACTCTCTGAGAGGCCGATATTGTTTTCTCAATTTTATTTATAATAAAGAACTCTCTAAAAATTCATTCTAGTTTTAGAGGCATTTTCTTTATGACGCCATGTGGCGTCAAACGCCATACACAATGGATGTCAAATTTGGGAACAAAAGGTTTGCAACCTCTGAAGTCTTTAAACTGACACTATTTCCTAAAACGATTATTACAAGCATAACCTACGTGGCAAGTAATGGAAGTTCTGCTAATTAGAACTCTCTAAATAGTCATTGTACAGAATTTCAGAGGAATTATTTATGACGCTATTTGGCGTCAAACGCCATACGCAAAAAATATTAATGACGCTCCACGGCGTCATCCGCAATGAATCGGTTAAAGAAGGCTATGCCTTTCCCCAAAAACGAGCATCTACTTTTTTCAAGTCGAAATCCTGGAACGGAACCAATGATGGCCCTTTGCTATTAACACTGGAAAGCTAGTGGCACATTCTACATTTTTCTTTCACTCCCAGTCTATCATGCGAGGAATAGTAGTATAATATTCATCAGCTATAGGTCAACCACTACTGAGTATAGTCTTCCTCATTACCACGTCATCCCTTTCGGTAGTATACTTTCCTCCAATAGTAAAGGTGTTTGAACTTCTTTTGTATGCAGGCTGGCCTCGTCCAAATCCGTAGTATTAGACGCCATTTTGAAAGATTTTCAAAATGACGTCGTACGATAATACCTATATAAATGAACGGGGGACACACAGAGGAAGAAAAAATGTTATAATATATAATGCCCTAAAGTGTCACGTTAGCCAGATGTTAGAGTTAAACATGAATAATGCCAACCCAAAGTATCACCATTGTAATGTATTGTTCATATTTACGTTCCCTATCCATTTATGTAGGTAAGATCGTGCGGCGCGATTTTGAAAAAAGAAGTCAAAATGGCGGACCGGGGACGAAGCCAAAAGGTTCAAACCTCTTTACATATTATCTTTGTTTTTATATTTCGAATGAAAGAACGCTAAGCATATTTCATTCGCTATACATTATCTCGTTCTTTTACGCTCCCTCGCTGCTAGATGATTTATAGTACATCACACATATCGCTCTCGCATTAACCATTGCCCCTAAAAGGCTAAACCATATCGCAGGACGGGAATTATTATAAATCTCGGGGCATTACCATGAAACGAGTCCGGGAACTTTGCTCTTCAGGCAGTAAGTGGGCTCTAACTCATGGGGCCGGTACTTTTTGTTTACGATGCGATCTTTGCCATATTGTCGAAGATTGGTGTTTGGGTTTCTTGATGCTTTTACTTTTTTGTACTTTTTCGGTTAAGCACATAGAACATACCTATGTACTACGGATACCATACAATTAAACCTTGATCGAAGCAAAGTTTGATAGTAGAAAATATGAATTCATCTCTTACTATCGGGTTAGATGGAGTTGTTATTTTTATTTCGGAAGCTCGTCCGCTGATCTATTAATTAAACATATTTAAGTTACTCATTACGTTTTTACAAAAGTAGCAGTATATTTTTAAGCTAAGCATACGTATAAAATTAAAATTATTTATATTTTTTGTACTCTTTTTTGTACTGTCAAAGTTGAAACAGTTGAGAATGTAGATTACAATATTAAATAAATATAAAGCATTAAAATACACAAAATCTTGGTAATGATGGTGTAAAAGAAAACAATAACTTGAAAAATAATAACACGATTTAAGATACGTAGCTTTAAGTTTAGTAGGTACATATGTGTAATGTGTTCAATATTGTTTATTTTAAAATCAGTTAAGTACTTTTTTATTGCCGCCTAGATATCTCTTACATCCTTTCCGGTTGACTGGTAGAGAATGCCTAAGGGCATTAAGTCCGCCATTTGCTGTATATGTGCAATAAAGATTAAATAAATAAATAAATAAGATAGAAATACTTGCAGAAGTTTAAAGTATACGCTATAACTTTTCTTTCAACTCAGTTTTTATGTATTTTTAACAAATGCATTGTTCTTTCTTCTCTATCTCCTTATATTACATTAAGAAGTTTTTTGAATCTTAAAAGATTTCTTTATCTTAAGTAAATCAGACAATATAGGCTTTTAATTACCAAACCAAGAAAATAATTGAAATCTGTTTTGTTCTTTATCCAACTTTAGTTCTTGTTTTCTTTGAAGTCATTCTTTTGATTGTTTTGAGGGAACTATAGCCTTCTCCTGTGCTACCTATTATAGATTTTTGGGTACTGAAAAAAAACGTATATACAGTTTATAAAACCATACATATTATTTTTAAAAGCTACCTTAATAAACAGGACAGATAGATAGAATTTAGTAAATATTTTGGAATTCTAGAAGTATAAAATTAGATATCAAACAAGGAAATTTTTTATCAGAAGTTTGCTCCATTTCTGCTTCTAATTGTAAAACAAATATAACGAGCTCAAATTAGAGAAAAAAATCGTCTCGGCTTACTAGTTATTCTCGGGACTGGGGACGTATTTTTCTTAGAAAATTTCTAAATTAAAAAAGTACTTTACGACGCTAGGCCGCAAAATGCGATTATCCACGCAGAAGTTGAATGACAAAACCTCCTTTTCCGAGTGTGTGAGGTGAAAGGAATGGATAAAGAGTTGTACCAGACGTGTTTTGATTTTGATTTTTATCTGTGGAAGCTTGTAATTACCTTTGAAGTGCTTGCTTATTTAGCTAATTTGTAAATGATGATGTAAGCATCCCAAAGAAAATAAGCTAAATAAACAATCATTCAATGAATTAAATAATCCACAAAAAAAGCAAATCACCGAAAGTGGACACTGTTTTGTCCTTACGGAAATACAACAAATATACAGGGTGGAAATTTAAAACGGGGCATGAAGGGCAGATCTTTAACCGTTGTAGCTACAAGAAAACGTTCTTACGAAACCATTCTTAATTTTTTTGAGAAAAAAATACAGTCGGCAAAAAAAACCGTTTTCAACATTTTTTTAAAGCCAATCGATCCTGTTTCGTATCAGGATTAAAACACTCGAAGACACCTACTGCGGTATGAGTACTAGAAAAGTTAGAAATCGCAAAATAATATTTAAACTCATTCGCTAAGAAAATATAAGATAATTCAACAAAGGTACTCACTCGTATGTAAAGCGGATACGGTTCCGAGTAGCGCGAGTGCGGGGCGAGTGTATTTCGTAATTTATGACGTTTCTAGTACTCAAACCGTTGGTATTTTAGAGTGTTTTGATCCTCCTAAGAAACAAGATCGATTGTCATCAAAAAAATTTTTTTGAGACCTCCCAATTTTCTGCTGACTATACATATTTTTTCAAAAAAATAAAGAATGGTAACTAAGAATGTTTTCATGTACCTACAACGGTTTAATATCTGCTCTTACACCCTGTGTATGTTTTTTAGTAACAACATGAAATAGAGTTTCGAATTTTCGACCTGTGACCAAACATTTGTGCGAGTTTAGAACTTATGCTACATATGCTTCTACTAGTTGTTAAAAAATATATTTTTATTTTTTGTGGAGGATGGGATTGTGGAGTTACTTTATTTACAAGCGTATTCAATTGATTAGTCATAAAACAACACAAGTAATTCTCAAAACAATATACTAAAGTGATTTCTTACAACGAAAAGACAGATAACACCTCGTCAATCTCACAATCTCATTATTGTCAGACATAAAAAGACTCAAAAACCTCAACTCGAACACAGCCGACTCATCCGTCAACTGTTACTTATTAGCTTGCAAATATTTACTTTGCCGTCGTGAAAATGGTAGGGGTCTTGATTGATGGGCGTCGTCAACTATTTCAGTGTCGCTGTTAAAAAATAAGACTGGCCGCTGAGAGGCTGATATAGAATAGGTAGGTACTCAACTTGTTATGACTCAATTTTCAGCCTTATGAAAATTGTTAAGACTTTAAAAAACTCATAACAACACTTTTGTTTATAGAAAATAAAAAATTGCGTTGCAATGATTTAATTATTTGTCACATGTTTATGTATAGACCCTTTAAAAAAAATTAAGTAACTAATATGTTGGTTGTGGTGTTCGGAAGCATTAAGATTAAGAAAAACACCATCTCTCAAAGCTAAGTATATCTCTATCGAAAGATTTATCCAAACTTATGGATTATCCAAAGAAAAATCGATGCTAGTGCACTACAGTCCCTAGTGCTGGGTTACAGGTTAAAAACTAAACTTGATGATTAGTTTTGATGTTTGCATGTTTATTACTCAATCACGCAACAACGGATGAACGAAGTAACGCACACAGATAGAATTTTTATTCAAGTTAAATTTTTCTTAGGGATTTTTCGATGGTCTAAAACAGACCTTCTCAAAGTGGGCGATAACGCTTTCTTGCTGGCGCTGGTGGCCTGGAGGGGGGCAGTAGGGCCCTAAAAAAATTGTGTTTATTGCGGTGTGATAAAGTAAATAAAAATGGAAGGCGCTGAAAAGTTTTTGATTTTTCAAATTTGGGCGATAGACGAAATACGTTTGAGAACCACACTGCTCTAAAAGGATGAGTCTACTAAACGTACTAATGAATGCCAATATTAAAATAATGGCATGTCGGTCGAAACAATACTTACATTTACTAAAATAAAAACTGATATTTACAGAAACATTTTACGAAGTCAAAGCGCTTGAACTTTGCTGCCAAGACTGTTCAAGTTGACTCTCGCGAGAATTGTTTGTTTCAAGTCGAACAGTCAAGTAAGGAGCGTTTGATTCAACAAAGATTTTGCATTTTACTGCATCATTCTTTCTATATCATTGGTACTTCTTAACAAGCTATATCTTACTTAACGAATGTTTTAATGAAAAGAAGAGCACTGTATGTATATTTTCCATTTAAGGCAGTGTTAACAACTGCAAATGCACCCAAGTCCAAATGTTTATATAACGTGCCTTCCAAAGCACACCGACAGCCGACATTTTGATCACCCGTACCGTAACCAAAAATTGCGAAAGTAACTTAATCGCTTTAATTGCACGCCGAACCTGCCGCTACTGCACCACCAACCTAATCAAAGAGTAAACAATTAGAGAAATCATAAATTAGTCACACAAAAAAGCAACTTGTCTCATGTCGCCCTGACGACCCGTCAGGTTGCTTTTTTCTAGTATATTTTCTTGTTTAATATTAATCACATAAAAATAGCATTGTAAAATGCAAAATTAAAAAGTCATAAATAGTCACACAAACTTTACGGTTAGGAAAGAATTCATACTAAATTCTTCAGCTCTACCTCTATACATAGGTATGTTATGTTATAAAATACTCAGTTTCGTAATTTTATTCTACTGAAAAACCTGTATCACCGAAAAAAAACACAAATTGTTTTACAACCAAAAGCAAGATAAAAGAAAAACAAATGAACAACGAATCTGTATTGAAAATACAAAATGAGAGCGCAAGCTTTGAGAATACTCTAGGGTAAACGGTACAAAAAGTGTACGTCAAGAACCGACAAAGGTAGAAAAATATTGTTGGAAAAGCTCTTTTGATCTTCGAGTGTATGGAAATATTGGAGATGCGGACTCCGGACCAACTGGCGTGTGTGAAGTTCACGCCAATTGTGGACGTGAAACGAAACGTTTGCACATCTTTGATTTCAAATTGGACTTTTACATTGAGCGTTTGACTGGCTCGGGCGCTGTAGTGGACATGAGTACTAACTGACAATATAATAAACTTCTTATATCACATTCCGAGATATTATGTAGCTTAAGCAGACGTATTCAGGCATCAAAACCAGATCTTGCAAATAAATACCTGCCGTACATTTAGGTACAGGTGAGAGCGTATTCACATTACCCTATCCGATATCGGATACACGAAATTGTATGAAATACGTACCTTCCTTTCACACTGTCCGACCCGTTATCGGATATCGGAGCAGACACCTTCATAAATTTTACTTGCAACGATATTAGGGGTCGTTCCGATAACAATATCGGATCGGATAATGTGAAAACGTTCTAATACCTAACACCCAAACAGGAAAAAAACCGTAAATGTTATACACGAATTGTTTATCATACGTTTGGATCGAAGTATCTAACAACCATTGCACCATACCCTGTATAACGTATTCTATTTTATATTATGATATAATATTATAAACAACGTTATTTTACCCAAAACCTCAAAACCATTTGTAGAACTCATCAATACGAACAACTTTTTGTATGGAAGCAACCCTGAAATCGCGAAAAAAAACATCTGTTTCATACATTTTAGCAGAGTTCAAATAAAATTTTCTATGAAACAGCTGATTTTATAATGTCTTATAATTAATCTTATATAATCTTTCGTTTCCTAGCACAGTTGAAAACTGCTCTAATAGGATCCACAGGTACTCAACAAATACTATTTACTCCTTTGATCAACGTATACGGGCTCTATGCACGTCAAAATTGTGGGTTTAGCTAGAATTCAAAGGCTCATGTATTAAAAGTAAATCAAATGAACGTGAAATGGACACGTACCATATTTATATTTGTATTTTCTATTTCAATTCACATTACAGAACCGTTACTACTATTAAACTAAAAGCATGGAAAAAAAACAACTTTCGGCTGTTGAATTTAAGCTAGCGAGACGATAGAAGCCGTGTGAAAATTAAATAAGAAAGTAGGGAATAGTAGTACTTGGAAGTACGTATTATTAATACTTTTAGTTAAGTCAAAGAAACATTGTTGCAAATGTTTTTTTAATATTAGAATAATCTTAAAACAATAGAATTATTTTTTGCTTAGTTAATTGATTACTTTGTGAAAAGTTCAAAGTTTTTGCAATAATTGTTTCTTTGACATTTAAGTACCTTTCATACAATCCCTTTGGCAATCAGTCTGGCGAGCCACTTTTAAAAAATGACTTTATATCGTTGTTCTTTGACCTCTGTTAATTCTGAAATTGCAAACAATTTCGTTTAATCATTTTCACTGTGAATCGAATGGTCTAGCAAGCATATATTTTTTAATTAAACACTGGACTGAACCCGGTTTTTTGGTACACCTCTTAAAGTAATATTCATCTGTATCCCTGTCACTGTTTGAATTTCGTATAAGAGGGTAACCCTTAAACATTTTTCTAGTAATAACGTTATTTCCAACGCAATAGAAAGCTTTAAAACATTAATACTACATAAGCATCCTCAGGTTGAGGATTCCGAAAAAAAACGCGATTCCACCTGCAGCCTTATCATTCTTAACATCTGGTATGATGAACGCTCAGCATTTCCTCGTTGTGTGTAAAAAAATACCTACAAATATTTCAAATTTGCAAGTTCACGCAAAAACTACTGAACCGATTTGGATGTATTCAACCAAAAAACCATAATAGTTATGATAAATTTTAAATAGAAAAATATTGGAAAAAATTCAACTCGGCCGCAAGTGAATTCTCAGATGGGACTCGAAGCCACGACCTTTGGAAATCCGGTCCAATGCTCTTCAATCCAATCCAATGATCAAATTCCTGTACAAATATTTCAAATTTGCAAGTTCACGCAAAAACTACTGAACCGATTTGGATGTATTCAACCAAAAAACCATAATAGTTATGATAAATTTTAAATAGAAAAATATTGGAAAAATTAAATCGGCCACAAGTGAATTCTCAGATGGGCCTCGAAGCCACGACCTTTGGAAATCATTGGATTGGATTGAAGAGCATTGGACCGGATTATTATATTTTTTCTAATATTTTTCTATTTAAAATTTATCATAAGAATAAAAATAGCATTGAAAAATCCTAAACCATAAAAGTTGTTGGCTTTAAACAATACTAGTAGAAATGTAACCTCCTCATCGCATCGCTTTTTAAATAAACGACTCATTCTCGATTATACTATTATTTGCGCAAATTCTCTTAGAAATTGCTTCAAAGCAATTTAGCTAAGAAATATATGAAGTAAGCAAGTAAAATTTCACCACTTTAAAACATCGTATACAACAATAAAACTGCAACAGTCTCGCTTTATTTAATGTTGGTAGATTCTGTGCAATTTTCATCCCGATATTTCTTCGCGGGTAGAACAAAGGGTAGCACTGGATAACCGCACAGTTTAATGAGCTACTTCTATCTACGTCGAGGTCTTCTTGATAGTGCTATATTGCAGGAACGTAAAGGCGGAACGTAACAAGACTTGGCATGTCTTAGTTCAATGAAAATGACTAACAACCGCTTGTCACAGCCGACGGAATTTTTAACCTTGATATACTGGCGGTCTGGGAGACCGAATAAACACGTTTTTGTAGGTAATTATTTTTCTATTTGTATATTGTTATTAATCTTTGCAGTTGCGAAAAAAGTTTAAGTATACTTACGTCGGCTTCTTGCAAGAACTCATTATGTGACCAAAAGCAAATTATGAGAAATCAATTTACTGCTATAGTACATTAAGTATACAAAAAAATTAAATGCAGTTTGACAGTGCTATATTTTTATTACTAAACTAATGTTGCCATTTATCTCCAAAACTACTAGTCTGATTTTGATGCGGTTTTCAGTAGGTAATGGGTTTGAGTTTGATTGGTTCTTAGATAAGTGTTTTGGTGACAATTCACCAGGGGGCGCTGCAGTAAACATTTGTTTGAGCGAAACCAAAACTACTAGTTTGATTTTGATGCGCTTTTCGGTAATGAGTTTTCTGTAGTACAATATATCTATGCTCTCAAAAACCCACGATAGTTAAAACGTAATTGAAAAAGGATCAAATAGTTTGAAAATCCCCGACTTAATTATCTGTCGGGGGCTGACATCATTATTATATATTTCAGCATGAATATAAATAAATCCAATTATTCACGTTACTATAAAACTGCAAAATTATAGTTATTTAATGGCAGCCCCCGACGGATAATTAAGTAGCGGGATCATAAATTATTTGATCCTTTTTTGCTTACTGTATCTCATTTTACTCGAGTTATTTTCAAAAGTCCTATAATGCCCTGCCTATACAGTACCTTCAGTGCATTGTTGGAGCTGCCACGCTACTGCAGCGCCTCTAGCATGTTCGCGTACGCAGGGGTCTACAGTTTTCAGGCCATAATGCATAAAAAACCGGCTCACTTCTGGGGCGAGTTCGTGAGAGCCGCAACAATGTTCTGCAGGTCATCGCTGGCACTGGGGACTGTCCACTTCTCCAGCATATGATTAATATAACAAAATACCTAGTAGTTATTAAGTACTAATAATAGTTATTAAGTTTTTTTTTATATTGACTACACCTATGAATCCTGTTGTCCGATTAATAAACATTTTAATTTTTATATTTTTTGGAATAGTTATATTGTTCTTCCACTGAGTCAGTTTTATTTTTATAAAAAGATAAACGTAGCTTTCTTTTGGTTACACAAGAGGTTCTCAGTATTTTTGTCAACCAATTTAGCCGAGGCTTATTCTTCGTTACTTTAATCTTGTATTTTGGGAAACATAAGTTGTAAAGGAGACACAGTTCTGTATGTAGATAATTGAAGGCTTTCTCAATATCATTACAACTATATAAATCTGACCATGGATAGTTTGCTACACACTGCTTGAATTTTTATATATTTTCCGAACTAAAATCTCTAATTGTTTTGTAAAATCACTGATAAGATTTTTCGTGCTCCTTAATTGGCATTGTCAATATTTGTGCTTTTTCGTGGTGGAAAAACTGGTAACGTATAGCCGATTGCTTCTTTGATGTTGCTTGCGAAATGATCTAAGCAGGACTGCCGCCACTTCGTCGGCGTGTTAATATGTAACTGTAAGTTATAGCTCTCTATAAATTCTTTTAACTCAGGTGAAAATTTTAAATCTTTCAATGTATCTATTTTCCATTCTTTGGTAAGTATAATTGATAAATTGGTTTTCCTTATTAATTTAGCAAGTAAGATAGACAGATTTTCAATGAATATACGTGTGTCAGACTTAGGAATTCTTTAGATACAGTCATATAATTGACTATTTCTACACCACAAAATTCTAAATATAAATGTAAGTAAAGTAATGTTAGTAACTGTTACCTACGTGAAAAAAGGTAAAATTACATATGAAAAAGGGTACATATTCGGTCAGAGATGCTGTGTGTGTGTGTGTGTGTGTGTCGTGCGTTACAAAAAATATGCAAGATTTAAATTTTAACGACCGCAATTCGCCTCTTTAACAAAATTGAATCAATAATTTTTGTGTGAAAAAGTTTTCTCCGTATTTCTAATATTAGTACGGGTATCTAAATTGATTTAATTAAAACGCTTATTTTGGTACAAACAGGAACATTTAAAACGCAAACATTTTACTTGTAATTTAATTCAAACTTCGACTTCAAAACTATAACGATAAATCGAATTACCAAAAACTCACAAAAGGTTAACAGTATCGTCAAAAGGTAAACCAAATCTTCAAATAAACCCAAACATTGGACACTGTTAAAATAATTATCACGTTAGAAAGTTTTGTCTATACCAGTGGCCCAAGCTGACACTGTAAATACGTTTGATGGCTATATTACTTCAAAGGGTCCACTCTTGGGAACTCCTGGGTCTGGTCGGGATTCCCACTAACTTAATAATTGATGTCTCTGATTCCTGTTTACTGGCCCGAGTGTTTTATTTGCGGTGACATGAGCTATATAGTTTTAACCCAAAATGAATAACCCTTTTAGAAAATTAACACTGTTTTATCAGATACACATTTTCACGAAAAAACAGTAAAGTACAAGGCTAAAGTCTATTCACTCGAGCTATAGCGAAATTAGACTTAATCGGTCGATTAATAATAGGTCCATTTAGTAATCCATAATATTATGCAATGAGTTTGTTGGTATTGTTTTTGGCATATCACATTTTGTCTTAACGTATAATTAAACTTTACGAACTTTCATGAAGAGACAAATTACTTTCCGTGAAAAAAAGTAAGGATACTTGAAATTATGATAAAACAGGTCCTTCAATTCAAGTCGTATATTCAAAATATTCAGACTAACGCGCATAATCTAAATTTTATTTTGACTTATATTATATGCAAAAGAAGTAATTATATTACAGATGAAATTTCATCACCACCAGCTTTATAAGTATTAATTACATTGTTCTGTCAATAATTACTCGATAATCGATTGCGTAGTTTATTAAAATATAATGAATAATATATTGTGTGTCAGTACATCGAATTCGTAGAAAAGCTATAGATTCTTGTGCTCTTAGTCAGATTATACTAAGTCAATTAAGTCGAGTGCTTAATTATCTACACAAATTGTAAGCAATAATTATTGGCATTAATACTTATTAATTTATACTACGTCAGTCTCTGTACCAATTAACAAATAACTAATCAAGCATCATGAAATCTAAACTATCTAGCTTTATTAAACCAAATTTCGTTAATAAAGAGCTCATTTGAAGCCGTTAAAGTTGTTTTATTTCGGAAAAATATGTTTAGTTCCAACTCCCAACGATTAGGCGATCTGATTGGCGCAGGGGTACTAAGCCCGCCTTCTGCGCCAGGGGTCCCGGGATCGATCCCAGGGCTAGACAAATATTTGTGTGCATAGATGTTCAATAAGTACATTATGTGTGTATTTGCAAAAAAAATATACGTTATCTAATATCCTTAACACAAGTTCTTCATGAAACTTAACGTGGGCTAGATAATTGGCGTAAAAAAATAAAAAATCTCTTGGCTCAATAGGGTATCATGACCCTTTCATCAGCGGAAGACGGATCTCTGTTTGCATATTAGAACGCCACCTTGCTTACAAAATTATTGTAATATTGCTCTATGGCATCTGTAGCCATGGTCGGGCCCGCCGATAGAAGAAGAAGAAAATCAAATCTTTATACCATCTTATAAAAACCTTTGACGTCAAGTACTTACTTATATATTGTTCACATTAGTCGAGTATTAAATTGTTAGTAGAACTCGACTGATGGACCTCATAGTACGAGAACACAAAATGTTTTTTTTTTGTAATCTAACAAGTGTACCGATGGTATTTGTGACTAAAAACAAACAAATTAGTCTTTAGCAAAGTTTTAAAGGGTTTTTCATGCATCTAAGAACCGTGTCTCAGGTGTTTCCGAACCCAGAAGAATCATAGGCTAATAATACCAACCATGTGAAGTTCTTAATACAGTATTCATACGGAACTCAGGGCATTCATCGTTGTCGCCACTAATGGAACTCGGCTATTTTCTCTAATAGATTTCACTTTGTTACTTGTATTTTAAACAGTAATGGTCTCATTACCCACCTTAGAAGCCTAGCCGAAGGGTCTGACGAACAAAGGCGGGTTATCATAAGATTAAAACTGAATAGTTAAGACGTAGAGTATCTATTACGAAGGTTTATTTACCCTTAACTGAGGTTTACGAATGATTAGGGTATCAATTGTCTTTTAATTATGGTAACTAGTGTTACAATAAGGGCGTAATTTGAAGAAACCCTTTTGATGTGAAAACACGCTGTTAGAGGTGTTAAATAGCACAATCTTGCTTATTTTGGCTTGACAGTTTTGGAGCAGTGTAGCAGCATCATTGTGCAGAAGTGTAAGTAGATTGATATTGAGCTTATAGGAGTATAGTAATATGGGTTTCTGTGATGGTTATTGTAGTAAAACAAATTTTATATTATTTCCATATTTTTCAGATATAAGCAGTCTCGGTATGCTAAATAAACTACTGAGAGGATTGGCCAAGACTTTCTTTTAGCGTAGGATTTTTTTTGGCTAACGTGACACAATAGTGTCTCAGCCAAGTATGGTAAACAACAAAATAGTCACAGAATTGCGAAAGACGATTTTATGTGATGTTTATTAGGCTTGAGTATAACAATTATTCGGTAATTCTCACCAAATACAAATTTACGACACGATTTTTTTTCATTAAATTCTTTGTACTGACATAAAACTTGAAAAAACTGCGTTAAAAAAAACCGACTTCAAAAACTTAAAAAGCAAAAAATAAGCCTTTTGGAGTCGGTGGCAGCCAAGACATTCTACTTTAAGATAAGGTTTCATGTACATTATAAACAAAATTATCGTAAATACTACATCGTCCAAGTCAACAATGAAATGAAATATATAAAAATGCTCTTCACATAAAAAGTACTGGGTCAAACGAAATCAAATTTTTATGGGACCAATTGGCAACTATTTTGCATCGAACAAAAAAAGAATCATGGAAATCGGTTCAGAAATCTCGGCGTAATCGGTGTACATACATAAAAAAAAAATTATACCAACCGAATTAAGAACCTCCTCCTTTTTTGAAGTCGGTTAAAAACCACTTTAAGTTTCTATATTTACAATTATATTTTGGATTTATGAAGTGATCACTTCACACAAAGAATTTAAAGAAAAATAAAAATCGTGACGGAAATTAGAATGTCGTGAGAATTACCGATTTATCATCATTCAAAATTTTTAAGCCACTATCAGTTCGGTATGCAAAGTAAAAGGACTGGCAAAGATTTCAGAAGACTTTCTTTAGGCTTAGAAAATTGTACGGCAAACGTGACACAATAGTGTCTCAGCCAAATAACACATGACAGGAGGTAAGTAGTTTGTTTTTGAGAGCCTTATGTCACTCGTAATAGTGGCGGTTTTCGTACTGCAAATATAAATAATATGACGTGCAGTTGGGTCGAACAAACAAACAACAAAAAATTATTCACGTAATTGCGAAAGATGATTCCACATTCAGCATTCTAACACTATTAATGACTCAACTTCAAAGACACTTATCCGAATTCAAGCGGAGTTGCTGTCATTTCAGATTCGAAAGAATGGAATGTGAAAATTTCCTTTAAAACAAATTATGTTAAGTCGAGTCTCTTGCTCCATCCGGAGAGTTTACTTCATTACGATTGAGGGTATTTGGATGACTTAAGCTTTTTCGTACCTCTTTCAAGAAGAGATTTTTTAATCGCATCAAAAAGACTTTAGCAATTCGATTCAGCCGTCTTTGTAGCCACGAGTATGACGTTGAAATGCAATGTAATAATATAAATGAATATTAGCACACTTTATTGGTCACGAAAAAAGAAACATATAACAATCGAAAACGTTCCTTTCCACGACCGTTATAATTTCCAGGACAAAATAAAATGCTGGACTGGGCTAAGAAAAGGGGCACTAAAAATAAATAGTTATTTGTTATGCAAGGCTGGAAAGTTGGTTATTTAGCAGCGAGTTACCTCTATTGAAATCTGAGCAAGTGAAGGATTCAAAGATTGAAACCTGAGCGAAGCGAGGATTTCAAAGGTACAAGACGCTAAAAACTTGTCTGCCTAGCGCAACACACAATTTTTCACCTCACAACAGCGAGGAACATTTTAAGGTTGTTTCCGCGGTCAACTTCCGGTAAAAAAATCTTTAAACATAAAGTTTAATCTAAATATACCTTATTCTCGTTGTTTTAATGATATACAAAACTAAAATAATAAAAAAGGGAGTATTAAGTTAATTCAAAGTTAGTAGGAATATATTGTTACTTATTAATAAGAATAAAAACGATTCCGTAAATGTTGACACTGACATGAGGTACAAGACAAAGACAATTTAAAAGTAAAGATTTATGTCACAGTCCGAAATCCAATTATAGGTTGTGAAATCTCACCCAGCCTAATATAAAATTCTTATAACAAATAGTTTAATCTTATTTTTATTGTTTTTATGATTCAATTAACTAAAATAATATAATTAAACCAAAACGGAGTATTATAATTAATTCAAAGCTATTTAAAATAAAAATCAAATATAACAAAAAAGTCAATAGTGCGATTCGGAACGCATTATGACATATTTTTAACCGACTTCAAAAAAAGGAGGAGGTTATCAAGTCGACTGTATATTTTTTATTTTTTTTTATGTATGTTCCGCCATAACTTCGCCAGTTGTTGACAGATTTTTAAAATTCTTTTTTTATCTGGAAGAAAATGGTTTATGTGTGGTCTCATATAATTTTTACGAAGATCTGGCTAGTAGTTTTTTCATAATCCTGAAAAATATCAATCACCTTTTGGCAAGTAGTCGTATACCTAAATGACATCATTGTTGTGTATGGGCTGATTTTTAGTGTAAGTAACGGCACATAATGTAACAAAAAAATCTGAAATAAAAACATTTTATAAAAAAAATGAAACCGACTTCAAAAAGTAAAAAATAAAACTTTTGGAGTCGGTGCTAGTTAGCTAAGGCCAAAAAAAATATAGTTAATAGAAGTGCAATGTAGAATGCTTTGGCTGGCACCGACTCCAAAAGTTTTATTTTTTACTTTTTGAAGTCGGTTTGATTTTTTTTATAAAATGTTTTTATTTGGTATTAAATTAAAAAAGTACTTTGCCGCGCTAGGCCGCAAAAATTTTCTACGCCTAAACTGATTAACAAAACCTCCTTTTCAGAGCGTGTGAGGTGATAAAGCTTTTTGTTTCCGTCCAGACAATATCTTAAAAAGAAAAGCTATTTTAAGAGGAGCCCGTAACGCGGTGGTTTGCTCACTAGGCTTACTATTGTTGAGGTTAAGCAACTTTTGCAATGGTCGGTCACGGGATGGGTGATCAAAAATTTTTTTGTCATAAAAAAAAATTGTTATTAATTAGAATTAAATTTTGACATGGATTTTATATATTGACATTATTAATTATGAGTATCTTATTTTTGACATTATTAATTATGAATACCTTATCTTTGACATATTATATGATCTGTAAATGTAAATTATATTATCTGAAAACTTGATTATGCAAAAATACCATATTATAATCAAATATTATGAAATAATGTCAACTGTTTTTATGAATGTTTGTTTATATTTTTATTTTATTCTGTAGCAAATTAGATATAGTAATTATTGTTATAAATTAGAGAAATGAGTAATACTGACATGAAACATTGACATTAAAATTATGATTAATCTATCTGACATGTTAGCGAATAAAATCATATTTACTTTGTTTTTTGTTGAATTTGCATGCTATAATCCTTGTCCATCCATAAGGAAGGCCTGTGTCCCAGCAGTGGGGACATTAAAAATGGTTGATGACGAACTAAACCTAACACATGGTACATGTGGCATTATCGTTGTGGTGTTACCCCACTTGCCAACCAACCCAATATGGGTTGTCATTACAAGTAAGGAGTGCCACGTGCCCATATTGGGTTTCAATGCCTGCACATGATTTTTTCAATTTGCTAAATTGCAATCTAGACCATAAGTCGCGTGCAGGCACTCAAACCCGATATGGGCTCGTGGCACTTCGTACTTATAATTAAAACCAGTGGCATGTTAATATTTTGATAGATTATTTCATAAAAATAACAAAAATATTCAATTTGTATATATTTTCGAACAAGAAATAGCTCAAATCGTTGTCAGAAGTTCAGGGGGACTACCGTCATCTTTTAACGCAGTATTATTTCAATCTTACCATGCTATTTCATACTACGAATCTCTTAAAGTAATTTTTGACGGAAGTTTTGTGACGTCTTCGCTCAATCATCGCCTCCAAAGTGTGAACTGAGTCAAAATGTGACAACTTCAATAAAAACAAAACGCAAACAAAACGTTTTTATGACATGATGGTTTTTAAGAGATGGCGGTAGGCCTGCAGGTGCATCCGCCATTTTTAATGGCTAGCACTTAACGTCAACGTAGATTCAGACTTAGCCGCCGGGCTTGATTGGGATCAAGTGCGAACCAATTGAAAGTAAAAAAAAAAATTGGCAACTGACGGGATTTCACCTTCAAGATGCTCTGTCAACCCCGCAAGGAATTTATGGTGTGAGAGTATCTACGTGTATGTCATATAAGTCAAAAATAGAGACGAAATTAATATAATGGCTACTGTATCTATACTAATATTATAAAGAGGAAAGATTTGATTCTTTGTTTGTTTGCATTGAATGGGCTCCGAAACTACTGATCGGATTTGGATGAAATTTGGTACACAGGTAGGAGATAGCCTGGTTATGAACATAGGATACTTTTTATCTCGTTTTAGCACCAGAAGTGGAAAAGCATTAAAAAAAAAACAATATTCGACACAAAACACTGTAATTATCTTTTCAAAATACAAATTGAACAAAATAACCAAAAACATTAGCTTTATTTATTAAGAGATTGCACGGTCACAATAATCACATTAAATGAGAATAATAAGAGTTAGATGAAATAAAAATAACGTCACCCAACAGCAACTCGAGCAGAGATCCGTCCGCGCAGAGATCCGATAACAAAATGTGCTCCGTTACCGTTGCGCGCGCTATTTATAGAAACTGGCCGGAGTGGGGGTAAAAATATGGTAGTATTCGCTTATACGGCCTCTCCTGACGTTGTGGCGTCCTCGACACAAGACTCGCTGATGGCGCTCCCAAGATGAGGTTACAATGTCCTCGTCTAGTAGAGGCATAGAAGGTGCGACTGCACGGGGAGACACTGCTGGCGGCGTGGTACGACGTTCTTCCATATCCTCTTCTGGCAATGGTCTAGAAGGGGCGGCTGCAGAGGAAGATACCGTCGGTGCAGAATGAAGATCGTCCTGGTTATCTTCTTGCAAAGGCGTAGAAGATGTAGCGGCTGATGTAGATGCTGGGGGTTCAGTAAGGATATCGTTTTCGTCTTCATCTGTAAACAATATTGCATTAAAGCTTTTGTTGACTAACTTAAAAAAAAAATTGTCATTCATCCTTACACTCCAACATCCTTTCTTACGATCATCATTTATTTTATTTATCCTTCAGCTAGCACACTCATCGTACGAAAACCTCACATTCATCGTTCTAAAATAAGGCAGAGACGTCTCTTTAAAGATATCAAACCACGCCTAGGACTTTTGATTTGAGCCGTCCTGGATCTTCCCTCGCAGAGAAGACAGACGCCGCTGTGCTGGCCACAGCTGACACCACAGCCCGGCGGGTTGATCAATCGCGTCTTCAACGCGTACTAACACATACACATCATAGGTTAACCATTTGGTTAAACTATGCAGCAAACTTGGGGCCCACCAAGCGCTGAGGCGACACACGCCAGGGTGTAGCGACAAACGCTCGGGTTGCATAGCTTCCCTCACCCAACTGGACTCATCCAAGGCGACAAACGCCATTAAGTTAGACTCACTCTCGAAGAACGCAGCACAAGTCTCGGGGCACCACTCGCCCTGCCACGGCACCATGTGTTGAGCCGCAGCCTGCGTCGTCTTGCCATAACCACCGCTGATCAGGCGAAGAGCATAGCGTCCACTGGGTAACACCCTAGTCACCCTGTAGGGACCGCGCATGCCTGGATCGAGTTTTCCTGTTGACTGAGAAAACTTGATTACGAATACACAGTCGTTAATTTTAAATTGACGCGGCACCTGCCTTCGTCGGTTAACACGCTCGTCTTGTCTGCTCCTGTTGTCTTCCAACAGTTGACGCGTTCGGCTCCTGGTGATTTCACGCAGAGCTTCCCGGTTGGGAGTTGAACCTTCAACTGCAATATCTCGCACCAGCGACCGTATGACAGGAGTGGTGCCATCAGTTCCAATGAGCAGGTTGAGCGGCGAAGCTTGTGTGGTCTTCTGCTTCGTTATATTTAGCACTAATTGTAACTTCCACAATGTATCCGACCAAGAGAGATTTTTGTGGTTCACTTGAATGCGTAACATGTTTAAAACCGTCCTAACATATCTCTCGACTTGCCCGTTAGCGTGATGCATTTCGGGTGTAATACAATGAAGATCACAGCCTAGTTCGGTTATCCAGGACACGAATTCATTTGATTCGAACATACGTCCTTTATCAGCTACCATCAATTTAGGTACCCCAAACAATGAAACAGCTTGCGTGACAACTCGCTTAAGCTCTATAGCATCTTGTCGACATATAGGAAATAGCAAGGTAAACTTAGAAAATGCATCAACTATCAACAGGACGAACTTGTATCCTTCAGATATAGGTAAAGGGCCAAGAGCATCAACATGCACAGTGTGAAATGGGGTGTCGGGCTTCTCCCATGAAGTGATATTTTGTAAAGGTGCCCGTGGAACTCTCTTTTGAGAGATACATATTAGACAATGAGATATGTACTTACAGACGAACTGTTTAAGCCCTGGGAACCAGAAGTGGTGCAATATAAGATCCAACGTCTTGTCGGCGCCTATGTGTTCGTGCTCATCATGAAAGGCTCTAAGGAGACTGAGGCGATGACCTTTCGGAACATAGCATAGCAGTCGTGGTTGTTCGCCAACTGGTGTATACTTGTAGTATAGAAGGTCATTTTGTACCGAATATCGGGTAGGATCTAGTTTACCATCGTTAAGGCTCTGAATAAGGTCTTGGGATTCAGTATCAGCCGCCTGAGCTATTTGAGCCCAGTTGCGAGGCCTAGCGATTTGATTGACCCTAATGGGATTTCGGCTAAGGTAGTCTGCATGAGGCATGAGAACTCCTCTTCGATATTCGATCGAAAACTGGAAATCCTGAAGGTATATCCACCAACGAGCGACCCTCGGCAATAAATCCTTCTTACGTTCCGTGGATTTCAAAGCGTTACAGTCGGTTACCACTACGAACTTTAACCCAACAAGATAGTGACGGAAGTTTTGAAGTGCCTTGACGACCGCGAGGGTCTCCAATTCATAGGAGTGGTACCTACTTTCAGCTCCTTGGGTGACCTTACTAAAATAGGCCACTACGTGTTTCCTACCATCGGGGTGAGCCTGGAGGAGAACTCCACCATAGCCTGCACTACTGGCGTCTGTGTGAACCTCGGTCGGGAGACTAGGATCGAAGATAGCTAAAACTGGTTCGCTAGTCAGTTGTTTAATTAATTCTTGACGAATAGTCTCACACTGAGGGGTCCAATTAAAGTTAACACCTTTACGGGTTAAGTGGGCAATGGGAGCAGTTAAGGTGGCATAACTTTTTATATACCGACGAAAATAGCCGGCGAGACCAAGTAGCTGTCTAACTTGCTTAACATTTTCTGGGGGAGTAGTGTTAGCTAAAGCTTCAACCTTACGGGGGCTCGGCCTAACCTGACCCTGACTTACTACCCTGCCTAAATATTCTACCTCGGCTACCAAGAAAGAACATTTCTGAAGGTTAATGGAGAACCCTGCTTGAGTAAGGGTTCCTAACACTTTACGGAGCAACTCAATACCTTCGTCAATGGTGTTACTCATGAGGAGCACGTCATCGACGTAAACCAGCACGTTACCTACATTTATAAGTTCTCGCAAGGTATCATTAATAATGCGCTGATATACGATCGGAGAATTGGCTAGTCCAAAAGGCATTTTAGTATACTCGAAGTGCTCTTCGGGTGTGACGAAGCCAGTAAGGTGGATGCTGCTCTCCTTAAGAGGGATTTGGTGGAAGCCAGTTGCCATGTCAAGGCTTGAGAAAAATCTGTAACTACCTAACCTATCTATGTAATCGTCGATTAAGGGTAGCGGGTAACGGTCCTTCACTGTGATCCGGTTAAGTGCCCTAAAATCAACGCAGAGCCTATCGGAACCGTCACGCTTCTTCACGAGTATAATAGGACTAGCATACTCGGAGTTAGAGCGCCTAATCACTCCTTTATCCAAAAGATCTTTAGTTATCTCCCTAACTCTGAGTTTTTCCTGATAGGAGAGTTTGTACGGCCGGTAAACCACTGGCACTGGACTAGTGAGTTTGATCTCCATTTCACCTGTCCTAACTGTCGTGGCGGCAGTGCCAGATATCAAAAATTTCGAAAATTCATTTATGACCAACATAAGCTTATCTAAATCATTGCCTTGCAGAGGCGTGTTCACCGGCAGCTTATCCTGCGACTGGATGTGATTAACGCAGGTACTAATGTCAGCATGAGTTAGGTATTGCCTATCCTTAGTTCTTACGTAGGTGATACCATCACGATTTAGAACATCTGTGCCTATAATGATAGGAGTACTCATAAACGATGATGGAACCACAATAAGATCAGCCTCAATAGAGATATCACTAAACTCTATAGTGACGGTCACATAATTAGAAGTTACAATTTCTTTGTCACTTATACCTTTCAAAACGCAACGTTTTAATTTTGGTTGACACGAGATATATTTTAAAACGTCTGAAGAAATCAGGGAAACATCGAGGGCACCACTATCGATTAGTACGTCAACCGGCACACCATCTATAACCGCAGTCGTTACGTCATTATTATTCTTGTGATCGACTTGATGAGAGCAAAGGTTAACATTACGCGGGTTGCGAGACTCTGATCGTGCTTTCGCAAAACAGGTGTCCTCTGTGTGTCCCTGCTTTTTACAGAAGGTGCATGAGTTACTGACACTCGGTTGTTGAGAAGAAACGAACGCGGTGTTTGATTTAGGACGCTTACAATTTTTACCGAGGTGACCTCTCAAGCCACAATTAAAACATCTTGGACCAAAACGAATATTAGAACTGTGATGAATAGGTTTCTTAGAATTGACAGGCTTATCGGTCTTAATTTTACTCGGTTTTGTATAAATCGATAGAAAAGAAACAATGCTATCGGGCGTTAATTCGGCGTTGGCGGCCGCCGCGCGAATTTGGGGACTGTCAATGCCTCGTATGACGATAAGCGTTCTCAAATCGTCACTAAGTCCCTGAACTACTCTAAGGCGTAACAGAGTTCGGCGCGCGTACTCCGCGTACGTTGCGTATTTATCTGAAGTCGTATTCATCGCTTCGAACAAGATGTTTGCGTAGTCTAGTTTGCTTGGGCAGAGGGGCTTAAACTCCTTTTTAAAATTGGACCACGTCCTATCGTTCGTCACCCATTCGCCCAACCAAACCTTAGCATCACCCCTCAGACATGACGCCACGCGAGACAAACACTCGTGGTCACTCCATCCATTCGCGTCCCTGGCGCGATCCACCTCCTCGCACCATGCCTCGATGTTATTTATTGACGGATCGAAGTTAGACACGTAATAGTGTTGAGATCTCGTCGGTTGTAATGTTTTTATTGCTTGCATCAGAGCATGAGCGAGTGTGGATGCCTCAGAGGGCGGAGGGACAGACCCCGTAGAATGGCCCGCACGCGAATCACTCAAAAGCATGGGACTTGGCGTTCTAGTAACTCTAGTAATTGCAGTATGTCTACTATGCAAAGGTCGGTCTCGATGACGCGAAAGGCGACGCGAGCGAGATCGGGACTTGCGAACGTTATTTCGAGAGTGACACCGAGATCGCGACCGAGTACGAGAAATGCTTCGTGAACAATCTCTATCCCTACGACGCAAACGGCGTCGATGCCTATCGCTCGAAACAGACGGATCACGGCTACGAGAACGGCTGTGAAGATCACGTCGCCGTTTCTGGCTAGTCTGAGAGTGCCTCGAGCCATCCCGACTACGATCACGGGACTTATTACGTGAATCATGACAACGACGCTTTTTCGATCTATATCGATCATTCGAGACACTCCGAGAGCTTCGTCGTTGACGGCTGCATGACCTTGATCTGACCATATTCAACTAATACACAAAAGTAAGTAAATACAAAACAAATATGAAAATGTGAGAATGCAATCTAACCTCAATTTAAAACAAAAATTACTTACACGTGGGCTGATTTATCTAGACAGGTTCTTTATCCCACTTCTGATTTTAGCACCAGAAGTGGAAAAGCATTAAAAAAAAACAATATTCGACACAAAACACTGTAATTATCTTTTCAAAATACAAATTGAACAAAATAACCAAAAACATTAGCTTTATTTATTAAGAGATTGCACGGTCACAATAATCACATTAAATGAGAATAATAAGAGTTAGATGAAATAAAAATAACGTCACCCAACAGCAACTCGAGCAGAGATCCGTCCGCGCAGAGATCCGATAACAAAATGTGCTCCGTTACCGTTGCGCGCGCTATTTATAGAAACTGGCCGGAGTGGGGGTAAAAATATGGTAGTATTCGCTTATACTCGATATTCCCACGGGAACGGGAACCACGCAGGTGAAACCGGAGGCGACCGCTAGTGAAATTTTCAATTTTCAATCAAATTACCTACTAATCAAAATTAGTATTTGTAGTCATTTGAATAGTTAAATAGAGGGCTAGCCACAAATCGTATTTCGGTAATGGTAAACCAGAGCGTTTTAGAACGCGCCCGCAAAATATTTCCTGACACTAATAACTCAGAATTGGTACTCGAAACTTAAATACATGTAAAGCAAATAATATTAAGAGAATATTGAGGTTTCATTTTGAATGTTGTTTTGACTTGGACACAAATTATAATGTTTTACAATTTTAATATAAAACAGACGCCGATAATATTTGAACTATTATGAGATAATATGCTAGAAAAATTTAAATTGACGTTGTGATGAAGTAGCTGATTGTTTGTGGCTTTCATGGAACTTGTTGGAATGCAGCCATAAACCGTGTAATACTGAACGCATCCATAACAATGTACCTTCTTCTTGCTTGTCATCTCGCGAACCGATAACGTGCTTTTGTAATTTGTTCTCATAAAATAAAACCTTTTTACTGTTAAAGTGCAATTACTTTTATTTCCCAGAGGTTATGGGCCGCTAAAAGTAATCCGTTCGTACTATAGTGAAAAAGTTCCGCGAAGATATTTTTTTTTCAGCAACAAAACTTGAATTTGCATTGGAACAAAAAAAAAGATGGCGATGTCAAATGTCCAAATTGACAAATTATTGGGAAGAGAAAATTATAGCACATGGAAATTCGCAGTACAAACTTATTTGGAGCATGAAGACCTTTGGAGTTGTGTCGAGCATGACGAGAAACATACAGTTAACCCAAAACTTGATGTCAAAGCGAAGTCGAAGATAATTTTACTCGTAGATCCGATAAATTACATTCATGTACAAGATGCTAAGACCTCGGCGGAGGTATGGCAAAATCTACGAAATGCCTTCGAAGACTCCGGTCTAACAAGAAAAGTAGGATTACTCTGTGATTTAGTAAATACTACGTTAGACAATTGTTCAACCATTGAGGAATATGTTAACAAAATAGTAACTACAGCTCATAAATTACGAAACATTGGATTTAATGTTGATGACGAATGGTTGGGAACTTTAATGTTGGCTGGTTTGCCGGAACAATACAAACCAATGATCATGGGTCTAGAGAGTTCTGGGGTGAAGATAAGTACGGACTCGATAAAAACCAAGCTTCTACAGGAGATCAAAGAGTCCAGTAACGCCTCGGTTCTCTATACAAAACATCACAGTAATAGTACTCCCAAGAATAAATATAAAAGTAATAAGTCAACAGGTCCCCGTTGCTTCAACTGTAATAAATATGGACATTTAAGCAAATTTTGCAACAATAAGAAAAAACCAAATGATAAAGGTTTTGCTGCTGTTTTCTCAGCTTCTCATAAACAAGCAGATAGAATGGAATGGTATGTTGATTCCGGAGCATCTTCACACATGACTAATGTTTCTGATTGGATGTATGATATCAGGGCAGCTCCGATTGATAATATAACAGTTGCCAATAATACAGCAGTCGCCGTACAGCAGATGGGTAATGTAAATTTGAACATAATTAGTGAAGATGGTAAAATAAATAACATACAGGTGAGAGATATTCTATTTATTCCACAATTGAGTACTAACCTGTTATCTGTTAGTCAACTAGCAAAGAATGGCTGTCAAGTATTTTTTAATAAAACTGGATGTGATATTTATAATAAGGAAAATCAATTAGTTGCAACAGCCAAGCTAACAAATAACATGTATAAGCTAAACACTTTCAAGGGGAATGCATTCATGTCATCATCAGAAACTCAAAGTATTGATCTGTGGCATCGGAGAATGGGGCATCTCAACTATAATGATGTGAGCCGGCTACCATTATACACAGAAGGTGTAAAATTTATGAATACTAAAGATACAGAAAATCATTGCATTCCATGCTTGAAAGGCAAACAAACCAGATTTCCATTCTACAATAATGGCTCTAGGGCGAGCGCACCACTAGAAGTTATCCATTCTGATCTTTGCGGCCCTATGGAGACACCTTCAATCGGTGGAGCCAAGTATTTTATCACCTTTATAGATGATTATTCTCGTAATGTCAATGTTTATTTTTTGAAATCTAAAACAAATGTAAAGGAAGTTTTTAAAATGTATAAAAATGAAATGGAAACTCAATTTGACAGAAAGATAAAAGTTCTAAGAACGGATAATGGCTTGGAGTATATGAATAACATTTTTGAACATTATTTAACAGGTTTGGGTATTAAGCATCAGACGACTGCTCCATACACACCAGAGCAGAACGGGCTGGCGGAGCGCATGAACCGCACCCTTGCAGAACGTGCTAGATGCATGTTATTCGATGCTGGACTACCAAAGGTGTACTGGGCAGAAGCAGTGGAGACAGCTGCTCATATTATTAATCGTTCTCCGACTCGAGTCCTTAACTATGTGACACCACTGGAAAAACTTACAGGTATGAAACCAAAAATTTCGCATCTGAGAGTATTTGGTTGTAAAGCTATGGTGCACGTGCCGAAGGAGAAGAGACTAAAGTGGGACCCAAAAGCAAAAGAAATGATTTTTCTGGGTTATTGTCAAAATACAAAAGGATACAGATTGATGGACCCACATACTAAGAAGATTACTAAAAGCAGAAATGTGATTTTTCAAGAATATTGCCCAAGCAATGAAAATGTAGCTTTGCTAAAATTACACACCGCATCACCTGTTCCATTAAGTGAAAATATTGAAACCGCTATAGAAAATCAGAACTCTAACAATGATTTGGCTACAACAGAAGACAGCTCAATGAGAGATTCCTCAGATCATGATCCGAACTATGAACCAAACACAGACTGCATTAATGATCCTCCTAAGCATTTCATGAACCTGAGACCCCGAAAAGGACAGAGAAATTTCAGAGATGAAGATAATTACAACTATTATTTGTTGGCTCTAAATACCGATCCCGCTACTTTGGAGGAAGCTCTGTCTAGTTCAGAATCCAGTCATTGGCTGAAAGCCATGGAAGAAGAATACATATCATTGCAGAATAATAAAACTTGGATATTATGTGATTTACCAGCTGGAAAGAAAGTCATAGCTTGTAAATGGGTTTTTAAAACAAAAAGGGATGAAAAAGGCGATATATCCAGATACAAAGTGAGGTTAGTAATAAAAGGTTGTGCACAAAGAAAAGGATATGATTACAATGAAGTTTACTCACCGGTAATCCGATATTCATCACTTCGATATTTGTTCTCTTTGGCTGTGAAATATAACCTAAACATTGACCAAATGGATGCTGTATCTGCCTTTCTTCAAGGTGATATTGAAGAAGATATATACATGAGTCAACCTCCAAACTTTGAAGAAAATAAAGCACAAGTTTGCTTATTAAAGAAATCCTTATATGGATTAAAGCAAGCCAGCAGGCAATGGAATAGAAAACTCGATAGTAAATTAAAAGAAATTGGTTTAACACAGTCTCTACTGGATCCCTGCATTTACTACAAAATTCAAGATAAAGATATAACATTTTTAGCTGCATATGTAGACGATCTCATTTTATTTACAAGTTGTACTGAAACAAAGGAGTATATAAAGGCTGAATTATTTACAAAATTTGAAATGAAGGATTTGGGTGAACTGAAATATTGCCTTGGTTTACATGTGTATAGAGACAGAAATAATGGAATTTTAAGTGTTGGTCAACAAAATTATATACATGACATATTAGAAAAGTATGGAATGTCCAACTGTAAACCTGTGAAAACACCCATTGATCCAAAAACAAAGTTTATTACAAATGAGAAAGAAGATTCAATTGCAGATATTTATCCATATCAAGAAATTATTGGATGTTTACTGTATCTATCACAGGGGACACGCCCTGATATCTCATACGCTGTAAACACACTCAGTAGATATAATTCTAAACCTGAAATGCAACACAGGGTTGCACTGAAACGTATACTACGATATTTAAAGTTTACAGAAGATTATGTTTTAACATTTAAAAGGGATGAAGATACATCTCTAATTGGCTATTGCGATGCTGACTGGGCCAGCGATGAAGGCGATAGAAGATCATGCACTGGTTATGTATTTATACATCAAGGTGGTGCAATTACGTGGAACTCACGCCGGCAGCCAACGGTTGCACTTTCTACTACTGAGGCAGAGTACATGTCTTTGTCAAGTTGTACTCAAGAAGCTATGTGGCTTAGACAAATGCAAGACGAGTTTTGGCCTCATTTATCCATTGTTCCTGTAACCATTATGTGTGATAATCAAAGCGCTATTAAACTTGCAGGTTCAGAAAATTATCATTCCAGGTCTAAGCATATCGACATACGCCAAAATTTTGTCCGCGATAAGCTGCAACTCAAAAAGATTTCCATTAAATATATCCAAACAAATGAGATGGTGGCTGATGCTTTGACAAAGGGCACTCCACAGTCGAAGCTTGATTATTGCTCTATGAAGATGGGTTTACGGCCAAGGGAGGATGTTGGAATGCAGCCATAAACCGTGTAATACTGAACGCATCCATAACAATGTACCTTCTTCTTGCTTGTCATCTCGCGAACCGATAACGTGCTTTTGTAATTTGTTCTCATAAAATAAAACCTTTTTACTGTTAAAGTGCAATTACTTTTATTTCCCAGAGGTTATGGGCCGCTAAAAGTAATCCGTTCGTACTATAGTGAAAAAGTTCCGCGAAGATATTTTTTTTCAGCAACAAAACTTGAATTTGCATTGGAACAAAAAAAAAGATGGCGATGTCAAATGTCCAAATTGACAAATTATTGGGAAGAGAAAATTATAGCACATGGAAATTCGCAGTACAAACTTATTTGGAGCATGAAGACCTTTGGAGTTGTGTCGAGCATGACGAGAAACATACAGTTAACCCAAAACTTGATGTCAAAGCGAAGTCGAAGATAATTTTACTCGTAGATCCGATAAATTGCATTCATGTACAAGATGCTAAGACCTCGGCGGAGGTATGGCAAAATCTACGAAATGCCTTTGAAGACTCCGGTCTAACAAGAAAAGTAGGATTACTCCGTGATTTAGTAAATACTACGTTAGACAATTGTTCAACCATTGAGGAATATGTTAACAAAATAGTAACTACAGCTCATAAATTACGAAACATTGGATTTAATGTTGATGACGAATGGTTGGGAACTTTAATGTTGGCTGGTTTGCCGGAACAATACAAACCAATGATCATGGGTCTAGAGAGTTCTGGGGTGAAGATAAGTACGGACTTTTGAACTTTTAATTTAAATTATTATTGTAAACATACATAATAAAAAATAATATTTTTTCACTGTTTGATAATGGCTTATAGTGCTAATTTCATAAAAAGTCACCTCAGCATTCCAGTCGAAAAAAAATCCTATTTAATTTCTTAAAAACTACTGGTTAAAAGAAAATAAACTGATCGTAACACGAAACAATTTAGTGCGTTCGTAGCAGTTTCTCGTAGCACGAGCTCGTAGTCGTTTCTCGTAGCATGACACGGCTCCCATTTCATAGCGGCTACGGTCGTAGCACACATTTGTATGATCTAAGTGAGATAAACATCTGTGGTATTGTGCGATTATATGTACTCAGTACAAATGAAATAAGAATTCAAAGATAAAGTTGTTACTTGAAAAATGTAAGCAATGTTCTAAATTATGGCTCATACGATTACGCACTCGCAACGTATCCGCATATCCTCTCAAGTGGATTCGGACAGACTCGCAATAGCCGTCAAGTGTGTAGTGTCGTGTAGCATTGCAACGGAAACGAACTTTTCTGAAAATTTTATTTACACAGCCTTTTTACACTTGACTATATAATATTTATACATAAAACCTACTTAATTATATGGAAAATTTTATCGTCTTTCTAAATCAGTAATTACATTTTCTTCACTTATTGTGGATCTCGAGAAATATGGAAAATAGTGGCAGTAGGTACGCAGGGACAATAATCCCTGTAACTTGATACACACTTGACGGCTGTTACTGTTTTATAAGTACACACTCGAGAGGATATGCTAGATCATTCATCCGGCTTCAACTAAGCAGCTTATCTATAGAATAGATAGTCTGTTCACCGAAATGAGCTTATACTGAGAGAACTCGCTCGTTTGTGATTGGCTGAAAATATGGCGCATTGCCTATTCGTCTTGTGTTCAGCCAATCGCAAGCGAGCGGATGGCCTATGAGCCTCATCTCCAGCCAATCACAAGCGAGGCCATTCTCCAGTACTAGCTCATATTGGTGAACAGACTATGAGCTTCGTTTGATATAATGCTCCGATGTATTTGCTGTCGTTAACACTACATCAATCCGTAGTGTTCCCGCGTGGTGTTTCATAATCTATGACTTCTCCTTATTCATCCATAAGGAAGGCCAGTGCCCCAGCAGTGGGGACATCAAAAATAGCTGATGACTATCTGACTTTATAACTTCATACCCACACGCTATCCCAAACTTAGTCAACCAGGTTATCCAACCTTAACAAAAACGTAGACCGTCTACATAACCAACTCTTTGACAACATCATATCAAAATACTAAATCACTTAGTGGAAGATCAAAGATAATAGTTTATACTAAAAATAATAAGCAAGGTATTAGGGGCTCAGATGGTTCACGAATCTGCATACTGTCGCAATCCTGATGAATGGTCGAATCAACGAAGAAGTTTATATCTGCACAGTTCCTTCTCTTGGTGTAATCTTCATCTTTTAAAAATATCATCGCGAATGTTGAAAATTGATTTGAATGTTTAAAGCTGTTTCTCCCGGCTGTATTTATTAATACCAGAGACACCGTATTGGGTCCGCCTGGTGATTCATAACCCATTCTTCATAGCCACAGTAATAGCCAGTGACCCAGCAGGGGGATGTAAAATCAAATATCACACATTTACTCCATAATTTCTTACCCAAACGCTATCCCAAACCTAGATTTTCCAACCTTATCACAAACGCAGACCTTCTGCCCAACGTTTAATCTATGACAACATTATATCAAAAACTCCCTGGACAAACCGACAGCACTAAATAAATTGTAACAAGTTAACGCGAATTAGCCGTTTCCAAAAGCCATCACCTACTAATTTACAAAGAGTCGGCAGATAAAATGCCTCTGGTGCGGAATGTTAACAAGTACTAAATCACTTAGTGGAAGGAGGAAACTTTTTATAATGTATTCGCAGTCCTTCGCAGGGAGATAATGGAAAAATCCCCCTCTTTAATATTCATAAAGCGAACAACAGTTTTCTGATTTATTGAACTTTATGATCATGCGTTAACGCTCCTTAAATTTTGCGAACTTTAACAACGTTTATGTGGGCGTTAACTGTTGACATTAATCATACTAATATTATTAATACGATTTAATATTTGATTTTAAGATTACTTGTCCGCGCCCCATGGAAAGTGTCAACACGTAAAGTAAACAAAAAAAATATATATAAAATTGACAATAAACGAACATTTTTAGGACTATTTTTATTCAAATGGGTATTTATCTACATTACTTTTGTTTGTTCTTTTTTATTAGGAATACCATGTTTGCTTGTTGGTAAGCTTTAGTCAAATAAATGTTTTTATAGCACATATCTTCATTTATTGTATTTTTTTATTAATTATTTAAACTTGTAACATCTTATTAGTTTTATGGAGGTAACGGCACCAACATTTTCCGCAAGTCTTGCGAAGTGTCAAATGGTTCGTTCAACTCATTTCACGGGTGGCGTGACGTCACTCGTCTCTCCGCTCATACATTCTGAGCGTTTGTAATTTTAGCGCGTTGCCGTCGATCGTTCGAGATACGCGCTGCAAGCCTCAAGCGAGCTGCGTAATTGCAATCGCTTTGAACTCTGTGTGCAGAAGTTGTCATCGTTAACTTCGGCTTGATCAAAGTATCCAAAGCTTGGACAAAGCGTGGAGAGGTATGCCTTGAGACTCAAATCCATTATGAAATTGAAAGATCAAACTCTGAAATTCCGTAACTGTTAGGTGCGTGGTGCTTATATAATTATTTATGTTTTAAGAGTTTTTAATTTTTCTTCTACGGTTTAATAATGTTATCTAAAAAATACAAAATCTTAAAATTTTTAGATTTCACATATTGTGTTGCGTGAGAATTTGAACTTGCCCAATGTTTTGGCACCAATTCAAGGGTCTGAGGTCAGGAAATGATTGACTTTATAAAATATATCCATAGAAATTCAATTAGAACGTTATTAATGGTCATAGTGGTTAGTGTTGGAAAACATAAAATGATGGTACGATTAATTTCTCCAATAAAAAAAAAATCCTAGTATGAATAAAACTAACATGTATGAAAACATGTAAATAAGAACAACGAACAACCTCCATGAACTTAATTCAGTAGTACAATTCGCTAACATGGTGACATAAATTTTTCACCTCACACGCTCGGAAGAGGAGGTTTTGTCCTTAAGTTTCATTGTAGAAAATCGCTTTTTGCGGCCTAGCGCGGTAAAGTACTTTTTTAATTAATACCTAAAAATATGTCATAGTGCGTTCCGAATCGCACTATTGACTTTTTGTGTTACATTTCATTCTTATTTTAAATAGGTTTGAATAAATTATAGTACTCCGTTTTGGTTTTATTTTATTATTTTAGTTCATTGAATCATAAAAACAATACAATAAGATTAAACTATTTGCTATAAGAATTTTATATTAGGCTGGGTGAGATTTCCCACCTATGATTGGATTTCGGAACGAGACATAAATCTTGATTTTATATTGTCTTTGTCTTGTACCTCATGTCAGTGTCAACATTTATGGAATCGTTTTTATTGTTATCTATAAGTAACAATATATTCCTACTTTAAATAACTTTGAATTGACTATAATATTCCCTTTTTTATTATTTTAGTTTTTTATATCATTAAAACAACGAGAATAAGGTATATTTAGATTAAACTTTATGTTTAAAGATTTTTTTACCTGAAGTTGACCGCAGAAACTACCATAAAATGTTCCTCGCTGTTGTGAAGTGAAAAATTGTGTGTTGCGCTTCGCAGAAAAGTTTTAGCGTCTTGTACCTTTGAAATCCTCGAAAAATTAATTGTAATACTCCGTTTTGGTTTTATATTATGATATTATTTTAGTTCCTTTAATCATTAAAACAATAAGATTAAACTATTAGTTATAATAATTTTACATTAAAGCTGAATGAGATTTCACAAACTATGATTGGATTACGGAACGTGACATAAACCTTTATTTTTAAATTGTCTTTGTCTGTACCTCATGTCAATGTCAATCGTTTTTATGGTTATTATGTGTAAAAGCTACCTACACGTGACATTGGCGGAATTATGTTTAGAACATAGAGCAAGCCATTCATAAAGAAGAAGAAGAATTCCAATTTTAAATTACATTGAATTAACTATAATACTCCCCTTTTATTATTTTAGTTTTTTTATATAATTAAAACTACAAGAATAAGGTATATTTGTAACAATAAACTATTTGTTAAAAGTTTTTATTACCAGAAGTTGACCGCGGAACCAACTTAAAAATATTCCTCGCTGTTGTGAAGTGAAAAATTGTGTGTTGCGCTTGGCACAAAGTTTTAGCGTCTCATACCTTTAGAACTCTCGCTACGCTCAGGATTCAATCTTTGAACAATCCGATTTCAATCCTATAATTGCATAACAAATAACTATTAGATTTATCAAACCTAGTACCCTTTCATAGATGCGACAGTACCTGTCTATGTTTTTATGTTTTTCACGCCTAAACCACAGGGCCAATATAAAAAAAGTGATAAAGTGAAATATTAGACCTTAGAAAACGACATAGGCCTTTTGTCGCAAAAATTTAAAGTACCTAATCCTTACCCCGGCTTTCGCGCGAACGAAGTCGCGGGCGGATCAATAGCAACAAATTTGGCTACATATCAAATCCCTCACTATAAACTAGCTTATACTAACAACTTAACTTTGTTATTTTAGAAGTTCCACTAGCATTTAGCTAAGTTACTTAGACATTAATTCATGATCCCTTTGAACTTAGCTAACTCAAGTTTAGTATCTTTTGGTGATGCGATTATCGTATCACAGGAAGATGTTACTAATCTACGTTTAAATGTGCTATGCTCTATTTCATAAAAGAAACGAGTTTCACAATAAGGCTGACATCATTTAAAAAAAATAGTAATTCCGTACTTGTTGGGGTATTATAAGTTTGACGTGTATGTGTTTGTGTGTGTGTATCTGTCTGTCTTACTGGGGCAAAGTAGCTCCTAAACGACTGAACCTATTTTGTTGCGGTTTTATCTTATTTCAAAGCTGGCGTGAGCGATATGGTTCTTAGCTATAAGATTCGTTCAGCCGTTAAAAGATCATCAGCTCATTTCCTATTTTAATTTTCATAATAATTACCCAAATGAACTGATGGCATTCAAACGGCGTAGCCGATCTTAATAAATTAAAGCTATGAACCATCTTGATTATATCAGCTTTCAAATAAAAAAAACGCATCAAAATGGGTCCTTCCGTTAAGGAGCTACGTTGCCTCAAACAGTCTCATATTTATAAACTTTCAGAGGACATGGATATTTACTATACATCCACTTGACCGATCGAGTTTAAATTTGAAAACTGTAAGTAAATCTGGTTCCGTAATTAAAATATGCTTGACTATCAGGCTTGACCTGATGAAGCGACCAGCACGGTCTGCACAGTTCACAACTCCTCGATGACTTACAGGGGGACTTCCGTCATCTCTTAGCGCAGTATTGTTTCAATCTTACCATGCTATTTCATACTGTGAATAACTTAAAGTAAGCTTGTTGTTTGAGATAAATGTTTGCTCAATCATCGCCTCCAAAGTGTAAAACATGTGGCGACTACAATAAAAAGAAAACGCAAATAAAACGATGGTTTCCAATAGATGAAACGGTCTTGGTGAGGGGATATCCTACTACAGTTAGTGACTTTGACCTGAGTTTTGGCATTGGACAATTATTGATCTTAATAATAAAATAAAAAAAACTTGAATTACTTAAGTAGTTAAGGGAAATAAATATTATTTTTAACTTTGTAAAAGTATTTTTTGTGTTGGGTTTTTTTTTGCATTTACAATACCATTTGTATGTGATAAATTTTATTATTTTCATAGCCCTTTGAACGCGTGCAGCTCACACATAAATTATTTAGAGCTTCTAGTCATGTTTATTGTTTTTGCTTTGTTTTGCTTTTGTTTTAATTGTCCCTATAACTCGTCGATCTCGTTCGATCTAAGCTTTGAATGTTGTACTTATTTACCTTTTGTCCTTGGGTGGGCCTGGCGACCTGTAGGTAATTATAGGTTAATATAATTAATAAATAAATAAATAAATATTATTATAAATAATTAATTAAATTATTATAATAAATAATTGCATACAATCACACCAATTAACTAGCCCAATTATCAGTATGTTTTATGAAGAACTTGTGCTATGGATACTAGCTATAACGGATAAACATACTTATATACTTTTTGTAAATATATCCTATTAAACACCCAGACCAAGACAAATAAACATTTTATGATTTTTTAATTTTTGCATTTTTCAATGCTATTTATACTTATGATAAATTTTAAATAGAAAAATATTGGAAAAAAGCGACTAGTCCCATCTAAAAACTCACTTGTGGCCGAGTTGATTTTTTCCATTTAAAAATTATCATAAGTACAAATAAACATGTTCATGCACATAAATATTTGTCTTGTCCGGAGATCCAACCCGGGACCTCTAACGCAGGAGGAGGGTTTATAACCCTGCGCCAAACAGGTCGTCAAATTAATATACTTATAGGTTTCTTCTGGTTTAGAATTTTTTTTTTATGCCCATCGCAAATATCGTAGCTTTGTATTGATGGAATCAATTTCAAAATCCCTTCAGTAATTCCAGATATTACTTGCTCCTAACTTTACATCTTAATAATATTAGTCTGGATTAAAATAAAACGAATTAAGAAAGTATAATAATATGTTCTGTAAGTATAAACGTTTATAGCGAGCGTTGAACAGCCGGCGTGTTTCGCGCCATGAGATGCTAATTCAATTAAGAATTTACATGTGTTAAGAGGTGCTAGCTCGGCGAGCAGATGTTGTAAGACTTCTGTCATACAAAATTGCGGTTCTGTATATTTTTGGGGTGAATGTTTGGTGGAAATCATCCAGTTTATATAAGAAAACTATACAGAAGAAAAACCACTAGTCATTATTTACATTACATTATAGGATGGTATTTCGTAAACATTAAGGTTAGATTAATTAAACGGAAATTTCATTGCAGGTAGTTTTATTCTAACTTCTTAAAATACGTTAATGACTTGAAAGTGTTTAGGCAAAAATGATAAGATTGTTAAGTAGCAACTTTTTCTGTATAATTATTTCTTGTCATGTACAATATTTAAAAATATTTTATCTGCGATCTTTGTCTCATGAGCTTCTAACGCGTGAAATTAGGGTGCATCCTGAAGGCATTCCCGCTATCCTTAAATCTTAACTCTATTAAATTTCACAGATACTATTTACTTACAATTGTACATATGTATCTGATACTTATAATTGTTCATATGTATCTGATAATTACAATTGTACATATGTATCTGATACTTACGCTGACAGTAAACCAGACACAATAGATGTTTTATTGTTATAACATCTATAGACGTTTACTTTCACTAAACGTGTTTAGTTATCTTTGACCACTTTACACCATCTATTTTATAATCAGACAAGGGTTAAAATATTTAAAATAACAACGTTAACTGCAGAAAATAAAATTGAAGACATGACTACCCTTTTCGTCGAGATTCGCTTTTAGTTCAGTTGGCTAAACAGTCACCATAATTATTGATTGAAGGCATTTGACGTGTTGGACGTTAAGTAAAAAAAATAATATGGGAATTTCATATTTAAATAACCCTAAGATGCTGCTCAGAACCCGAAATCCTCATAATAGTTTAATAAACAGTTAAAGCATAAGTTTTTGCTTTACTTTAATGAAAAAAAAATGCCAATACACAACCTTTCCTGTGTACCAAACCATACATATTTCGTTCCATAGAAAGAGTGATGAAAGAAGTTATCCCATGGATGGGAATGGAAAGCTCTTAAATAGAAAAACAAGAAAATAGGGAATGGAAATGTAAAACCATCAATCACGAATGCAATCATGACTGGCAAGGTAAAAAGCGATTACCTCTCGATTTTTTCCCAAAAAATACTATAAGTGTGTCCCGAGCCTAATCCGCGTAAAGGTGCCACTACAAGACACAACGCAAAGGATTACAGTACGAATGTACCGTAATTGCGTTTCATGTTCCCCAATTACAATTGTAATTAAAACGGAGACATTCAGCAATTTCTGCGTCATAACCCCTCGGAGACAATCGCTTTTGAGTTCCACGCTCAGCTCAGTTTGAGGTGAGCAATATACATCGCCTATTCCGCTGCGATCTCATTTGTGGGGATAGACAATTTTATGCGTAAGCACTTTTTGAAAAACTTTATAGTGATAGTGTTTTGTTTCGTAAAACACGTCACTTTAACAACCCGAGATAAAACACTGCTTATATTTTATTTCACTAAAAGATCAAGATCTATAAATTATTATTATTTAATTAGTCACTGACACTGCTCTAGGTCATGTGTAGAAAGGACTTTTTAAGCTATCTATATATTAAAAAGGATCAAAAACATTTCGCGACCTAATCACTCCTTTTATAGCAAAAATGCGACTATTACAAACATTATAGTAGATTATGCACTGTCTTATGCCACGGGCAGCATATTGAATTCTGAGCGAAATTAAGGATTCTGCAGTTATTTCCCGAACGTAGTAAGGGAATTAAAAATTATGGTAAGAATCCTGAATAAAACGAAGGATTCAAGTCTGCCCACGACTAAGACACTTTTATCCCCGAGGAACATACTCTACTTTTACACCTACTATGCATACTGTAACGTTAAATAAAACTAATAAATGAAATCAATTTAACAATTAGCGGAAAATATCAATGATCGAAAATCACCGACTTTCTCCGTAGGCAATGATAATGTGCGACCAAGACTACACACATTCACGATTTGTCAATTTGCCGTTATTTACTGACTAGCTTCGCCCGCGTGGACTACACGACTTATGCTATTGTGGATTTCACTTTTAATGACACTTTTTAATTGCAGTTTGTGATCATCACGTTTAACATTTTGTATATTTTATAGTTTTCGGAACAAATAGACTCGAGTACCTTTAATTTGATACCTTACTCGGCCGCGTAATACGCGCCAAAGTCCCTATCGTCACAAATTTTGCGAACCTGCAAGGTTAGCATGCATTATGCACGAATAACTATCGAAATAGTATCGAGTTAGTATCGAGCACGTAATGTCAAAAAATGTATAGGAAAATGTAGTTCTATTTACGTCCGGTAGGATCGCTGCTCAATATCTCATACATTTTTTTACTTTACTTTCTCGATACTTACTCGAAAGTTATTCGTGCTAGGCCTACTGAAATAAGTATATAGATAAGTAGGACAAAAGACACGAAAAAGCACGGAAATTAAAGAGATAGCTAATTTGAATGAGTGCACAATAACACATTATTCCAATTTCAAATGTTTTCTTTATGCAAGGAAACTCGATACATACAGCCAAGATTGTTTGTTAAATATTTTTCATAGGAGTAAATTCTCTTTGATGTTTCTATTTTATAATTAAAAACTCCTTGGAGCAGGAAGTTATGCCTTAAACAGCCTTGTATTTTTTCGAAACTATTTTTGATGTAATTTTTTGTTGACATTTTGGTGTTCCAAATTTAAACTCAAAATTACCCAAGGGAACTTCCATACAACATTAGGTCCCTCGGGCTTTAATATCTTACTTTTAACTTGACACTAAATAAGTGCTACAGATGCAAGAGGTGTGTAAAATATTATAATAAAACCGAACAAGTCGGATTCTCCCTCCGAGGGTTCCGCACAAATTTGTAGGCACCTAAGCACATAATGCTATGAGAATAAAATGATATTAATAAAAAAAAGTAAATTAATATTATAGGTATAGAGTTCAGTAGGCTTATTACGAGTTTGGCAAACTTGACGTTACAGTAAACGTTAACGTAAAATGTAGCTCTGTCTCTTTCATATTTAGCGACTGTTTTACCGACATGAGCAGTGTATCCGATAGTCTACGCTCACGAGTCCTGTAAATGTCATGTTAAGCAAACTCGTAATAGGGGTACTGGAATAGAGTCTCGCAGTTTTTTCCGAAGTTTTCCGAAATTCAGTTTCCAAAAATTAATGATTTTATTACATATGTCTGGTTTTCAGGATTTTTCTTGTACTTATAGTAAAATACTTACTACTTGCCAAATTTTACGACCTGTTTGGCGCAGGGGTACTAAACCCGGCTTCTGTGCCTGAGGTCCCGGGTTGATCACTAATGATGATAAAAACAAAAAGTGACAATTTTGGGGTGGCCGAAGATCTTAATTTTTGAAATGGTCCTATCTTTTTTTACGTTTATTTACACGTTTAACTTTTTTACCCCTTGAACAGACTGTTGATTTGAATTACTTAAATTTTCTTTTAATTTCAACTCGTTACCTCCACGCGTTCTCGAGATAAACGAGGACAGACGGACAACAAAGTGATCCTATAAGGTTTTTTTTTCTATAGAGGTTCGGAACCCTAAAACACGAATACATTTTTTTAGTAGAACACGAAAAATAATAGAGTAGTCGGTGAAGGTGCAAGGTGTGTCACTGGGCTGCATCTGCATTTTTTCTTGCGGAATTACGCGACATATTTTTTGTGTTCTACTAAGATATGGATTTCCGCCAAGTAACGCCTGATTCTATCAAATACGAATACATTTTGTTTTCTTTCGAAAAATATAAAGGTCTTTAACACAAATATTGTAAGAGAACTGTTGGTATTTGCTTTGTTTAATGTCGGGTCCGTTTGATGTTTCAATTTGATTCACAGGAGAAAATAAAAAACAATTTTCATACTGAAAATACATTTGAATATTTTAATGGCAGATTTACGACGCCTCATTTCACTGGAATTATACACTTTTATGTTTCCATTGTTTGAACTTAATCGTTTAATAATTACAATGAAAAAAAAAAATGGTTATTAAAATGAGGTTACATGGAATTTAGACAGGAGGATTCGATTAAATAAAAAGATTTTTGCGTGATTGAGTGTTTATACAACAAAGTCTGCCAAAATTTTAACATTCCAACTTTCACATTCATAATACTGGGCCAGCAGCGGCTTCACCCGCGTGGGTTCTGTTCCCTTGGGAATATCGAGATAAAAGTAGTCTATGTTTTAATCCAGGCTATCTTCTATCTGTGTAACAAAGTTCATCCAAATCGTTTCAGCAGTTTTGTGTGAACGAGTAACAAACCAACTGACATAGTTTCACATTTATAATAGGTATTAGTAGGGTTATTAGGACTATATTTAATTTAGGCTATAAACTATGTATGTGCCAAATTTCATTTAAATCTGTTCAGCTATTTTTGCAAGATTTATTACCAAACATCCAAATATCCAAACATCTGAACATCCAGACTTCTTATGTTATTATTTGTAGGCCTTAACGTCAAATGATAATTTGACGCGTCAACGTTCAAATCGGCTTGACGCACACAAACTGACAGACCAATTCTAATTGATTGCATTTCAGAAACCACTAGGAGCAGTTGACAGTATGCAAAGTTCCATGAATATGGATGAAGGGAATCTGGTGGACTGCATCTGACGCCCGTACGGGTAACCAGGCCAGACGTTGATATAATCCTATAAGCCTATTGAGTTGCTTATCTAAAACTGCTATTTGGCAAGGCCTATATTCATAATGTTTAGACTTAGAGTGTGTAAGAAATGTAAAAAAACATGATACAATAAGTTGATGTAACCACTGTATCTGAAATGGTGCCGAAACATCGGAAAATCTGAATAAATAAAAATCCCATAAAATAATAAAAAAAAACAAAATAGTGTCGTTTTAATAATCGAGCGATAAAATCCGTACAATCCATGCGAGTTGTTTTATTCCATGAACAGTACGCGCCAGAATTTAAAATGATTATGCTTAACTAATATTTTGTCATACGTACAACTAAAAAACTAATAAAAAGCATACTTTTGAGAGTCAATCTTTCAACCGCACAATACCAAAAATTTTGTCAATCAGCAGTTTTGTAAATGAATCCCAATTTATTATATTATAATTTAGTTCATTTTCTGTGGTAACAGATACTATGCGGACGGTAGTCCGCATTACTCATTAGCATCAGTTTTTATAATGTGTGGAATCATGCAATAATAAATACATCATATAATTTGTCTTCATCTTTTATAATTGAGGATAATCACCCTTATGTCAACCAGTAAGCGTGGTTAAAAAAAATTATCTAAGAAGTCGCTAGTCATCCCATGACTATGGAGGAAGTGCTAACATGTAGTGGTAAAAAAATCTAAAATAAAATCATCTTTAATCGTCACAATTAACACACGTTTAAAAAATTCTAGTATTTACATACTGACAAAAAGATTATTATGTAAATTTGAAGATGATAGTGTGCGGAAGTAAACAAAACTTACGTAAGTATTACTCTCATGGGCACATCTAATAGCCCACCTGTTATTTTCATACAAACATGCTGACTTTGCGACTCTTTACATAAAAATGTCAACATATTTCTGCACAGATATGCTATGTTTAGGCTAAACGTTCGACTGTCCAATTAGCAATTTTAGTAAGTACCGAAACCACTGCATTTGTCCATAGAGACAGAACAATGAATGCTTCATAATCACATTTTAAGTTTAATCACGCACTCATCATTGAAACAAAAAACCGTTTTACGGATTACACAGTGCACCTAAATCCGTAAAAGTTGTTTTATTTAAATGAATGCTTCATCAGATTCCATAAAGTAATGCTTTGCTTAAGCAAAGGTTTGGAAACGGGAAGATAATTTCAAAACTCTTCTAAAGTGCTCACAGTCGAATGCTTAACCTAAACATTAGCATACAGATCTTTTCAGAAATATTTTTTATGGATAGAGACCCAAAATGAACATGTTTGTATGAAAATAGCGGGGTGGGCATTAGATGTGCCGGTAAGTGTATTAAGATATTTCTGTAGTGTAACCACACAACATTAAGTCGTCTACTAGATCAGAGTTAAACACGCTTCTATTCGAACATAACATTTTTCAACCTTAAATAAAAATTCTCCAAACTCACAGACAATGTAGGTTCTTAAAATCTTTCTTCCTTGTGAGTTGTGGAAACTTTATTCAAATGGACCCACAAAGAGGACGGCGTGAGACCCCGGTTTTTGTCAAGGATTTATGCATAAAACATCGCGGTCGCAGGTTCGATGGTCTCGTGATTGCTTTGCATTTACGGATAGTTGTGAGCTACGAGTATATTTGTAACCTTGAGTAGCTTTGAAAGCTTAGACTTTATATTTTAAACAATAGAGCGTATAAAGTTTATAAATTAAAAACTTCACAAATTTTGAAATAAAACGACTTTTACGGATATCAAACGCGCTATATTTTCACGAACTAAGTTGTAATTTATGATTTTTGATTTTTTGCATTTTTCAATGCTATTTTTATACTTATGATAAATTTTAAATAGAAAAATATTGAAAAAAAATTCTTGGAAAAAATTATCTCGGCCACATGTCCGGTCAATCCGGTCCAATGCTCTTAGCATAGGACCGGATTTCCAAAGGGCATGGGTTCGATTCCCGTCTGAGAATTCACTTGTGGCCGAGTTAATTTTTTCCAATATTTTTCTATTTAAAACTTATCATAAGTTGTAATTGTCCGTATTTTTGGGTTTTTAGATTTTCCAGACGTTTCGGCACCTTTACAGCTGCCGTGGTCGCGGGATGACATCAGTCATCCCGTGACCCTAAAAAACCCAAAAATACGGACAATTACAACTTAGTTCGTGAAAATATAGCGCATTTGATATCCGTAAAAGTTGTTTTATTTCAATGAAAAGTGCGCGCCAAAACATAAGATTCAATTTTTTTTGTAAAATTTTGATAAAATCGATCTATACCTTTGAAATCATAGACTTAAGTTAGATTTAAATAATCAATACATGGTGCTTATAAGCATTCATTACTTTTAGTACAATATTGTTAAACTATTTCTTGTTACCTTACCAGAGTGTCCCCAGAGGACGAATACCAGTTGGCTGACCCAATTACCGCTGGATGGATCAAGTCGCCAAGGACCTGGTAGTGCTCAAAAGTCCAAAACAAAGTTTAATGAGTATTTAGTTCTTTATATATGATTTTCATAATATTTGACGTTACTATAACGTTATAAATGTAATATTGAAGTTACATAATAATTTTAAAAAAAAAGCTCTTTATCTATGCCTGTAATTGAAGCAGATATGTCATAATTTTGGAAAAAAAATCTGGCTACATTGCCATTATTTGAATTTCCATAACCTGGCTTTGGTTTGTCAATTAGAATAAGAGATAACGTTTTTTTAAATACGTGTTGCATTTTATCTTGTTGTCTTCCACTTGGTGTTTTTCACTTTGACGAACACGCCATGATTCCACAGGCATTTATACGCCAAATGTAATAAACATACGAAAAGTCTTATCCAGGAATGAAGAACTGAAATACCAAAGGAAAAGTTTTCTTTTTTTACTGGTTTGGTAGCAATAACATCTAAGTTGTTGAAATCTTTTGGTGTCGCTTCACATAAATAGCATTTCATTGTTGACTTGGTACTCGTGAACGGGTGCTGCCAGCGGGATGGGTCTGCTCATGTTTGCTTGTGTTAAAATGTGTAGAGATATATGTTGTTTTGATTTTATGTTATTTATGATGTTTTGAGTTGAGATGCGTGGCACTGCTTGATCAGAGTAAACAAAGGTAAATAATGTTTTCAATTATTCCAAATATATTAAAGCTTTTTTTTATTTATTTTTTTAACTTTAATTACGATTGAGATTGTGACCCAGCTGATGCGTCTTCTAGTGACATTGTAGGTTGTGTTGTGTCTTACATTAAGGCACTTTTATCTTTCTTTTTTTGCTGTTGCCATTGTGTTTTTTTATATTTATGCAGCTTAACATAAGTACCTGAAGTACGTCATGCTCACTCAAACGTTTCTTCGGCGGTGTCGTGTGAGGCGGGTCGTTACGTTCCCTAAAATATGGTTGAGCGAAGCGATGGCTGGTTCATGCGTCATGCTCGTGAACGGGTGCCGCCAGCGGAAATGGGTCTACCTCAGTCTGCTTATCTTAATGCTGTGCTTAAAGCCTAAATATTTTTATCTAAAATAAATTGATACTGACCTGTATATACCTCACAACTTGCAGTGTAGTAGTCTTGTGGTGCGGGAAATGTTGTAATGTATGATAGACAAGTCTTTCTTTGCCAGTTAAAAATTGTTTACGTTTACAATAACCATAAAATGTAATATTTTCATTAGTATTTTCCTTTTGTGATGGAAATTGACCTTACTGATATGTTAAGGTCACTTTTCAATTTGACGACTCTGTATGAAATAAAACAGGGAGAAAAAAAAAGCCCTTGACGAGTTTCTTGCCGGTTCTTCTCGTTACAAGGTCTCCCGCCGTAGGGTTTGTGAACCGATGGCGTAGCTTCTTTGACGTTCATAAGTGCTTGTAACAGCCTAGACTGAATAAATGATATTGATTTTGATTTTTGATTTTGATAGTGAATTGCATATTTTACCATCCACCATAGTTAAAACCAATTTGTGAGATATGAAATGTTCCTTACCATTTACCGACAGTTTAGCACCAGTGAGATTTTCGCTTTGACTGTTTACGCTTGATGCGAACACCATAAAATAGTTGCGGTTGCAATAGCCAGTTGGGAAGCAGTGGACTGTTAATTTTAATATCTTCTCTTCAAGGGGCACAAATACGAACACCAAACATTACTATTCACGTTTATATTTTAAGAAATTGCACACACACCGCGTTGTCGGTACAGAGAGCAGGGATACAGAGACGGGCGGGGATATAAACTAGTCTCAATAGTGTTGCTACACTTAAATAATAAACTTAATAACTTATGTTGCCAACACGCTAATCATAAGTTCTTTAGAACTTTCTGCCGTTTCCTTTTGGTATTGAAGTTTTAATGGCCTACAAAAACGTGGTGACGAACATCTTGGATTTTGCCAAACAATTAAAGAATTGTTATCATTTGTTTGTGTTAATTATATCTTTAACTTCTTTTGCTTCCACTATTTTTCCTTCTTCTCTGAATTTCATCTGCGCAGCATATGCCAGTTCTTCAGCACCATGGGAATCACGCAAATTTGCTATTTTTATTCGTTTTGATTGCTCACTACATACTGTGAAGCTCTTAACTGGTCTTCCACCAGTTACTTCCTTTGGGGCTGGATTTTGTTTAAAATCACAAGTTCCACTAAACCACACTTTCTCATTTTCCATAAATTTATTTTCATTTCTTGCCGATTTATTCCACTTTACAAGAAATTGCTGTTTAAAATTTCGTAAATAATATTTTAGATCCCGCATGTTATCCTCGTTACTTATGTAAATTTTGTTACTTAAAAATAATAGCAAATCTATGTATTTTTTGTCCATATTCTTGTATTGAGAGGAAAAGAGTATTTCACACATACCTTTTCTAGATATATTTAGTTTTCTGTGTAACAATTCTTCTGTAAAATAAAAACAAACGACTACTACAATTCTCAGGTTATAATGTAAAAACGTTTCTCTATGGCTTATATATTTGCCTGAAGTTATTTAGTGTCAGTTTCAGCTCGAACGACTTACAAATATATGGACTTATTTAAATCTTGTAAAAAATTAAAAAATCCCGAGCATAAGAAAAAAAATGTTTTTTCCAATAGTTGCAACATGCTTTCACTTCTGCACTCGCATTTTGATACCTAAGGGTTTACTATTAATCTATGTTAATAATTTTAAAAGTGTAATGCAACTTTACAAAATAAGTTATGAAATTGTTTTTTTTTTCCTTTTACGACTAAATACGAATCTTGCTATTCGCCAAGTTTTTGTCGCCAATTGACCTCTCAGCTCTGCGTTAAATCATGTCCAGTGCAGCAATTTGGTATTTCGCTGATCCATTCCAGAGGTGATCCCATGCAACCACCCCTGTGGTCTAGTGGTGACCATTCCCAGTGTCTACCTATATCTACATATTGTATTCAGTTTGGTTAGTGGTAGGACTTGTTCTAAGTCCGCCGGCTACCTACCACCATGTTATCTAAGTCTGTCGCCGTAGCAACAATGTTTTCACCGTTGTTGTGTTCCGGCAGTAGTTGAGGATTCCGGGATAAGAGCGATTCCACCTTCAGTCTTATCATTATTCCTAATAACATATTTAACAATATAAATATTTATATATATATATTACTCCTGATTACATAGGTACACACTACGAGTGTGTAGTCAACAAATTTGTTTCAATAATGACTAAGAATAGGCAAAATAAGTTCCTATATTTTAATTGACCATACCAATGTTCACGAAGAAAGTTGAAGTATTACCAACTGTGCTATCATAATGTAAAACAATGCAAAGAACTATTTAGTTTTTTAATGAACATTTGACTACATTACATTATATGGATATTAGAATCAATGAAGGAATTACAACTTTTACAACAAAATATAAACACAAATTATATTCTACATCTACTTACATGGTTAGCCCGAGTTGAGATTTATACACGAAATCCAAGACTATTTAATGTTATGATGTAATTTAATTGTTGATAACACGTAAGCTTATTTTGAAAGATAGTTTATTATCTGTCACTTTAGATAATTTTATTCAGTTCCAAAAGGTTTATTTCCTATAAAAACACGACTTACTTGTTTTCTGCTATTAAAATAAAAGTTAAAAGCAATCGGTCTACTAATAATCTCAAGTAGCTCAAGTTACTTGTTTTTAGAGTAGAATATTATTAATAATTCGATAAATATTTCTACGCAGAATAATACTATTTTCGTCCGTCAAAATGTAAGTAGGTTTGAACAGCTATATTTTTTTACATTACCATACTTTTACATTATATATCTATGATATTAGATACTTGTTGTGTTTAAAACTTCACAACTTTTAAATAAAAGCACTAAATAAAGTTTTTTTGTTAACCCCTGTAAAAGGAAATGGCTCAAAAAAAACCCAGCCGCGGCGCAAAAGTTTTGTATCTCAGATTTTAGAGGATACTTGAATTTGGGGCAGCATTAGGAGTATGTAATTAAGTTTCTAGTTAGATATTTTGGGTGTTCTCACTTCAGTTTGAAAAACATACTTGTACGATGACCTGTTATTAACTTACTGTACCGTCATTCGAAGCCTTGATAATGAGAGTGGCAACCCTGTTTTTCTACTCTGTGGCGGAAATAGTGTGTGTTTTGACTAATTTTTGCCCCCCCTCGTGTCGTATCCGGTTTTCGTTTTCAAATTCTCCACCAGGTGGCGTAGTTGTACTGTTAAGCACGGCGCCATTTTGGAGTCATTGGTGATTCGTTTTTCGATCTGTGCGGACGTTCGCGAAAATATTTCAGTCGCGAGTAAAAGTGTGTCGATATATCGCAACCAACAAGAAAACGTGAGTACCATTAATAATTTTCATTGTATAACGGTGTTACCGTTTGGATTTTAGTTTAAATTATGAATTCAAAAAGTTCAAGTGATAATGATTGTTCTCTGTCGTCAAATTCTTCTGAGGAATCCCACCCATCTCAGTCAGCACGTGCAAAAGTGCACACGCCAAAGAAAAGAAAAGCCGTTGCGCAAACGGAATCAAATAATGCTAAGCGACATAAAAAATCTGACAAGTCGGATGAGCTGCGCAAGCTCGCGGAACAAGTGAACAATATTGAAAATTTGTTATCTCGTGGCATGCTGCCGCAAACGGCATTTTATAATTGCTCATATCCTATGCCTTTACCCGTGAACAATGACGATGTGGTTAGTCTTAATGTTAGTAATGAATTATTTTCTGACAACGAGTGCAATGATATTGATGAGCCTAAATCTGTAAAAAATGATTCTAGTGTAAACTTATCTATCAATACTGTTTTGAAGGAACCGTCCCTTCCTAAATCATCTAAATTTCATCTTGAGTTATTGCAAAAAGTCCAACATTTTGATAGTTCCGAGTGGCGTGACGTACGCTATTCGGAAGTGCAAAAGGCTTATTCGACTACCCCCGGGTTTGTGGAACTTGAATGTAATGATGAAATTAAGCCTTTTGATCGCTATACAAATTTTTGTGTGACAGAGCGTAGTTATGCTGCCATTACTCAAGCTCTAATAAATCAAAAAGATGCCGCGCAGGCTGGTTTTGAATCGCTTCTGACTTGGGCTTCCGATAATTCGAATGATTTATCTCCAACAACAATCAAAGATAAATTAAATGAAATTTTTATTGAAGGTAGTTACAATAAAATATCAAACCATTTATTGCAACTTGCATGCGGCCACAGGGCTGATATAATTGAGCAAAGACGCGATTCTATATTAAGATCTGTAAAAGACAAATTCTTGCGATCTAAATTACGTAATATACCACCCACAAGTTCTTTTTTATTTAAAAATGATGCTTTTTTCGATGCAATCGAAAAATCTGGTGGTGTGGGTAAAGCTTTCTGGCCTATCCGTAATTCATCTCAGAAATCGAACTGGACAGCTGCGCAAGCTGGTACATCGAATACAAAAACACCCGCGCAGGGTTTTCAATTTAATGGTCCAAAGGGACCATATGGCAGGTTCACCCAGAGCCAGCCCATGCAAAACATATATCCATACGGTTACCAACCTTTTTATGCGCCACCTGGTGGTTCATCTTTTACTAACTATTATCCCACGATTCCCACACAGGGAAATAATTACCAGGCTTACTCAAACAGAAGGTTTGCGCAAAACCATTACAAATTGAGACCCGATTCTAGCAGAAACAATCAGCAAAGGTCTAACCTTGATGACTGTGTAATTAAAAGTCAATCAAAGCCAAACAATAAAAATTTTCGCTTCAAGCGAAAGTTCTGACTCGAACACGTTCAAAGCGGGTCGTCTAGCGCACTATGTTCATGTGTGGGAGAAGTTTCATGCTCCAGAACCAATCTTAAAAATAATCCAGGGTTACAGGATTCCATTCAAACAAAAACCTCCTCTTTACATGCCTCAGTCTTTAGCCCAAAAGCGCCAGACCCAAAGTTCACCCCAAATGGAAAATGCCATAACTGCTTTGATAAAAACAGGTGTATTAGAACAAGCACCTATATCCCCCAGCTTTGTATCCCCCATTTTCCTGACGCCCAAAAGCGATGGAAGCATGAGGCCAATATTCAACCTTCGCACGCTCAACAATTATGTGATTGTATCCAAATTTCGACTGATAAACATCCAAAGGATACCAAATTTCTTACAGCCATACGATTACCTTGCAAAAATAGATTTGTCAAATGCTTACTTTCACGTGCCGGTCGCTCCGGCTCACAGAAGATTCTTGAGGCTGATATTCGACCAAAAATTGATGCAAATGACATGTCTCCCTTTTGGCCTTGCAACTGCACCGCATGTTTTTGCAATGTTGAGCAACTGGGTCGCGCAGACCTTAAGGGAACAAGGAATAAGGATTGTGACGTATTTGGACGACTACTTAATAGTCAACCAAAACAAGGAAGTGTTGTCAGACCAAATTCGGTACACGGTGAAACTGCTAGAAGACCTGGGTTGGCAGTTAAATATAAAGAAATCAATCCTTACGCCCAAAAAATCAATCGAGTTTCTAGGGATCTGCTGGGACCCTTGGTTGGGACTGAAATGGCTCCCCGTCAAAAAGTGTTTGTCCATAGAAGCCAAGGCCGAACCGATCTTATCCAGACAGACGGCCCATTTGCAGGAAATTCAAAGCATATTAGGTCTCATAAACTTCGCAAGTTTTGTGGTACCTCGCGGTCGGTTGAATCAAAGAGAACTCCTTCGATTTTGCAACCATCTGTTGAAAACGCATTCCTCTCGCCGCTTAAAAGTCCCAAAAGAGGTAATATACGATTTAGAATGGTGGATAAAGAACAAAAATGCTCGTTCTCGGCTCCATCAATTACCGACCAGTCACTTTCTGACGACCGATGCATCGGGAATAGCGTGGGGAGCCCGAGTCGACGACCAAGAACTTTGTGGCATTTGGTCCCCCCAAGAGACAAAACTGCATTCGAATGTAAAGGAAATGCTCGCCGTGCTTTACGCTCTGAGAGATCAATGTCTTTACCTATCCAATTCTTCGATAATGCTTCAGAGCGACAACAAAACAGTAGTGTCATATCTGAAAAAAGAAGGTGGTTCAAAATCTCGACTGTTAATGAGTCTGACACGCGAGATCCTCGCTATTCTAGACAAATACCATATAAATCTGATCGTATACCATCTGCCAGGGACATTGAACAGCGAAGCAGATCGCTTATCACGATTTCAACTTCCTCCGGAATGGCACCTGTTACCGGGAATAACGAATTTAATTTTCAACAAATGGGGGATACCTCACATAGATTTGATGGCATCCAAGACAGCACATGTGGTGCCACGGTACGTGAGCTTGGATCAAAACGATTTCAACGCGGAATTTTACGATGCATTCAGCCAGAAATGGGACTATCCTCTTGCATGGGTGTTTCCCCCGCCATTCCTTATCCCGAAAGTCCTATCACACCTGAACGGCGCGACGGGTGTATTCCTGATTGTGGTTCCAATGTGGGAAAAAGTATTTTGGAAACCAGACCTCAAGAATCGATCCCTAGCACCTCCGTTTACAATACATCGCCTACACCAAGTTCTAGTGGACACAACAACGGGGCTGCCTCCGCCGAAAGTCCACGAGATGACTCTGCAAGTCTGGAAATGTGGGGGTGGACATCGAAGCTGAAAGATTGGACTCCTGAACAAAAAGAACTGCTAAAATCTGGCTGGCGAGACTCATCCCTTAAGACTTATCAACATGCATGGCGCAAATGGTTGCAATGGTGCTCAGGTAACAATATCAATAACCCTTATAATCCTGATGGCTCTCAATTAGCCCGTTTCTTAATTGATTTATTCCAAAAACAAAGACTGGCATACAGTACTATTTTAGTTTACAAATCGGCAATATCCACGCTTTGTAATCCTGACATCTCTGAAAGACTTAGTTCGAATATTTTAGTTAAAAAAGCTTTAGCTTCTATATCAAATAAAAGGCCCAAAGACACTGCTAAACCTCCTATCTGGGATGTTGACAAGCTTATAGATTGGTTGTTAAATACAAATTCAGATCCTAATAACTTATATCAGTGTTCAAAAAGAGCTGCTACCTTACTATTACTCTGTTCAGGACGCCGAGTCCATGATTTAACACTCTTAGCGGTAGATAATAATCACTGTTCTATTTCAGATAACATGATTGTCCTTTGGCCTAAGTTTGGGTCGAAGACAGATAATTCTGACGCCCGGCAGTCTGGCTGGCGCCTATCTCGCAACACTGAAAACATTGCAATTGATCCAGTATATTGGGTAAAGCGAGTCATACAATTGTCCAAGGCAAGGCGAGCTCAATGCAATGCCAATAACTTGTTCATCACGACATGTGGTGAACCAAAACCAGCCTCTCGTACCGTCATTGCAGGCTGGGTGAAGCGCCTCCTAAATGAGGCTGGCATCAAAGCCAGCGCCGGGAGTGTAAGACCCGCAGTAGCATCCAAAAATTGGATATCTAACTGCCCACTTGATGAAATCCTGGCTCGAGGTAATTGGCGGTCCCATGTGACCTTCAAGAAATATTATTGCCGAGAAATTAAACCTTATCAGAATCAAACAAATGTGGTTTCTGCTATGTTTTCACCCATAGCAAATTAATAACAAAATAATCAATTTATTGATGTATTTTTATTATTGTCGTTTAATTACGTTGATTTATTTACAGTGTCTTAATCTTTGTCTAAATTATAATTAAGTTTATAATGAAAATGTGTCGTAGCCATGATTTTCTAGTAATCGAGATAAAAATACAGAATAAAACAATCATTTAATATTTATAAAAATGTTTATTGTTCTGTTAACATTGATTTTCAATATGTTGTTAAAGTATAGTCTATATCAAATTAGTATAATGATTCTGCTGAATACAAAATCTTTTTATTTACATTCTAAACGTAGTTTCATTCCGTGTGGTTCCATGGTAGCTATAGATATTCTTTTTCCTTCACATACGTAAGTATATATCTCCACCAGGCGATATCAAACAGCTCTCATTATCAAGGCTTCGAATGACGGTACAGTAAGTTAATATCAGCGTTTTACCTCACAATAAAACGCTTATTAACTACTTACCTCATTCGAAGCCTATTTTTATATCTGCCTGGGAAATAATAATATCGAGCCAATGACTCCAAAATGGCGCCGTGCTTAACAGTACAACTACGCCACCTGGTGGAGAATTTGAAAACGAAAACCGGATACGACACGAGGGGGGGCAAAAATTAGTCAAAACACACACTATTTCCGCCACAGAGTAGAAAAACAGGGTTGCCACTCTCATTATCAAGGCTTCGAATGAGGTAAGTAGTTAATAAGCGTTTTATTGTGAGGTAAAACGCTGATATTTATCATATTAAACTATTGTTTGAAGTTATCTGTGTAACATGTTTATGAAACACTGCAAGGTGAAGCACCATTGATCTAAATAGGAACTGCATATTATTTTAGATACAATGTTAGTAATTGCATAGATTATACTAATCAAACCTCTGCAAATTTAGTTTAACACTCATTGTCATTTTTGAAACTTAAAGAACCATTTGTTAAATTTTATGAAAACGTTGTCTTAACTTTGTAAAGGATTTTTTCTGTGAAAATAAAATGTTTGCTTATCGTACAAAATATTGTCTGTTATTCACACAATTCACAACAAATGTATTTATTGAGTTACAAAAGTAACTTAATTGTGTTGTGAAATCACTATGTGAACCTTCAGCGAAGAAGTCAATACCTAAGAGGTTAGCCAATTGTTGTTTAAACCAAGATGGCCGAACCATTTATGAATGAAATGTTTATATATATTTGAAGTGTAGAAATTTTCACATATCCTTAAAATGTGTAGTTTATCCTACTGTTACTAAAAATGTGAAAGTTTGGTATTACTTTGGATGTCTAGTAAAGTTGTAAGGATGTTTTTACACAAAAACGGTCTTACCAATTCGAATAAAATTTGACACGCAGATAGTATAAAGTGTAATGGTGTTTTTCAAGTTTAGTCTATCACAATATCATTTACCTTTTTAGGCTATGAGAAACAACGGGTAAATGAGACAAAACACTATTCAGTGATAAATAAATGGATTTTTATTAGCTAATGACTCTATATAAACCAAAGCTGTAAGGAAAGGAACACATAATTATAATAAACTATAATAAATTTCACCCGCGTGGTTCCCGTTCCCGTGGAAATTTTGGGATCAAAGCTATCCTATCTCTTAAGTTGGACCAGACTGCTCACGGTGTGCCAATTTAATTTAAAATCGGTTAAGTAGTTTAGGAGTCCATCGCGGACAAACATCGTGACAGGAGATTTATATATATTAAGAAGATTAGGTACACTGTTAAAACAATTAAATATTAAATAATCTGATGCCTGCCCAAGGCTATCAGAAATAGACTAACTTAATTGAATGTGATTAGACATTTTGGATGATACTACAATATGGGTGAGCTCCTAAACTTGATAATGTGAATGAATGGTGGTTGATGATGTTGTGAATGTTTAAGTATAACTAAATGTTAGTTTTTAGTTAATTTTGTAGATGTATGGGGTCATCGCTCGATGATATGATTGGGGAGTGGTGATCCACTGATATAATTTTTACAGCGGGGTATTAGCAGGATAAAAAAGCAGACGGAGGCGACTCCCGGGCTTCCTGAAACTGTCCTGTAACGCCGAGCGTAGGTACTGAATTTTCTGTTTCGCGGGCGGAGTGGTCTTTCGTAAGGGGCGCCGTACGTGTCTCGTCATCTGCGAGAGTGGATTACGGACGAAGGTGTTAACTCACTACTTCGTGAATTCTAACAAAGGGGGCCGTACTGTAATGTCCTACTAACGAATCCTGAGGGGCAATCTTCACTATAACAAGCATCTGAGCAAGGGGAATGTTGATTCCCCGGACCTAACCTCTAAAGTGACAACTTGCATATTAAGATTATGTGACTTATTTTTAATATTTAGTATTTGTAAATGTTGATTTTGTTTATAAGTTATGTTCCACAGTATAATGCCTTACCGTCTCTATTACAGAAAAGCTCAGGCTAAAGCGATTAGCCAAGATTATGTTTACATGAGGGCTGTCATGCCACATTGTGTGCACTGATGAAATCATCATTGAGGCAAATTATTTATGAAAGTTTACTAATAACAAGAGAAAGTAGCACCTTTATAGATCTCCTCCATTCACTCCTTGGATGGCCATTATCAAATCACAGCTCGGTCAATCCTTGGCAGAGAACCAAGGCTCCAAAGTTACCTCGATTGTATGAAAATCGGCTAGTGTCGTTAATTATGTGACCAGCACTGATATCGTAAGCTAAGCAAATTTACGTCTCCGATCTTCGGTTGCGTAACTATAACCTATACATATAAATCCATAACATCTTACATCTTTACTTGGTAATTAAGGTGGATTAGGTTAGTATAATAGTAAAATCAAGTATATAAGGAAACTAACTATGAAATCCTGATGTGAAGTGCACTGACACTAACCTGCGGCTTCAGCCATGCACTCCTATTGTAAATAAAGAATTTCTTATGTAGAAGAGTCCAGGAATAATATTTGTAATGTAAAAAAAACCCAAATCAAAAGGGAATAGATAGGTGCAGTAAGTAAAGTAACCTCAACCAAAAAGTTCCTATCAAAGTCAATCCAACTGCTGTCAGTGTCACCTGTCACTGTCAGTCTGTCAGCCGGTGCGTTGCGTTCCATTGCACGGAATTCAAGACGTAAATCAGTGTAGATAAATATGACTGGTGTAAGATTGCCAAAATCAGAGCCAGAGTTGATGCTATCTCTGAACTATGAAAACCTGTAAAGTTAACAAGATTCGAATTGCAGTTTCGGCCACCACCACAAAACATTTAAATATAGTCATTTACGGAAGGTAGCACATTATTAATTATTTTTTTACTAGTCCCACCAATCGTACCTACCTAACTCACATATCCTATATAATTTTGATTTATATATTTATAGAAATTTTGAACTTAATGAAAGCAATTTTGAAAATGTCCGACGTCGCGAGATATACGGCTATCGACGAAACACGACATGACAATAGCCACGATTAAAATATAAGATACATTTTATACCGATACACCCACAGGTACGGTGACAAGGTACGTGAGCCACTAGATAAAATAAAAAAAATCCCTAAAAAACATTTTACTAAAGTGACATTAAAGGTATGAAAAAATTATCTTAATCTTAATAGTTTTTCTTGCAACATAGTCGCTTCAACGCCAATCATGGCAGAATATCCTTGCTGAACACCAACAAATTGTTTCTGTTTTCGAAGGAATAACTGATTCTGATTCCTCGACTCCAATCCATCCAATCCCCTTATCAAATAATGAAATCGATACAAAACAATTGCAGCAAACGTTTGAAAACATTCCTGCATATGCAAAAGACAAGAACCAATTTCTTATCACCAATATGGCGTGATGCATAAATTCAAACTATACAACAACACGGAGACTGTCACGGTAAAATACAAAACATTTTCTTTCCGGCATTACAGCATAAAAACTGGCAGTTTATGGGACCTGTCACGAGGAGGAAAGTGTATTTACGTTTTCCAATAAGAAAGTTTGTTTCGGATTTAAATGTTTGGGAGAATAAGTAGAACTGTATCATAGATATGGACTTACAATGAAACAGACTACGTGTTGCCGAGAATATAATAAAAAAAACGCGTTTGCAAAGGGTGCAGTGACACTGCATAAAAATGCTCATTTAATTGGTTTAAGTAATATTATCTAAGTCTGACTATCGGAACGCAACATTGTTTTGTTCCAGCAGTTGGAGATAAAGATAGCCAGTTCCTTAGTGGTTGTGGATTCCGGGAGAGGTTCGCTTCCATCTTCAGCCTTATCAATACGTATGATTGATGAAAGCTACCCGTTGTAGGTAACTGTGTAAACTGTGTAAATTTTAACACGTCAAAATTAACTTGACTCCTCCAAAGATATACTACATACTACATCAATAAATATAGACCACGAAATCTCAAGTATTTATCTCTAAGTTCGTATAAGTATGTATAAAAATCTGTTACTGCATCATACCTGTACATACATACTGTTTTACCCAGTTCCACGAACAGTTGACCATATATTTCACCTGACCAATCACAGCGCGACGCGCTTCTAAGTACCTTCGAGTTATGTCCTTGAGTGTTTCTCTCCCCGCGCGACGTTCAGTTGGCGCGACGCGTTTGTGTGTTGTGGACGTGCAAAGTGAGTATGGGCTGATTAGTTGTGTTTTTTGAAATGTTTATTACTACTAATTTCATATTGATTAATATAAAATAGTGACACTTAATGTTAAGTTCATTTGTTTTTAATAACATTTATTTATTTTTAATCCATAAGATACAAACATTTCACTAATATTAAAAAAAGATAAGACTTTGAAGATTGTCTGTGAAGTGTTAAAATTCGTTAACATTTTTAATGTTTCGATTTGCGATTTTTTGGTATTATTTTAAACTTTATGTATCATATTATAAATATAAAATAAATAAAAAAGTCAATTCGCAATGACTTTTGATATATATCTAGTTTTATATCTGGTTTTATTTTACCCATAACGAGAATCGATGTAGCTTATACGGGTGCGACGAACGCTCATAAAGCTAAATCTAGACTTAACTCGGTCTAGATTTAGCTTTAAGAGCTCTTTCTATGGATAAGTTGATGGAAATGTTTAAGGACACATGATGCGTCTTCGGGTACTAGAGGATTGCTCCAAGGGGTAACTAATATTTGTTTATTGCTAAGCGCGTAATCGAGTATTCTGTTGTTGATATTTTTACAAGTATTAGACTGGAAAAGATTGCTGGCGTTAAGGGTATCAAAATAAAATGGCTGTATTTCACCAACTAAGCCTGACGGTTGAAGAAGACTCTGTTCGCCCGACCATTGAACCTTACTCAAAGTGAAATCACCGGTCATTAAAAATAAATCTTTAGGACATGAGTTGATTATAAATGATAACTTTTCCGTAAAGTTACACAGCTGTGAATTAAATGAGTGCCCGACGTTTTCTTGTTTTGCTCTGATTAGAATCGTGTTAGAGTTTTGTTCCGCTGTGTGGTCGCCATTTTACCATATTCATATTGACAGGATCGAGGCTGTTCAAAGACGGCTTCTTAGGAATTTAAGCTCAAAATTTGGAATGAAACGTAAGCTGCCCACGTACGAGGATAGGTTGAAACATTTTAGTCTTAGTAGGCTCTAATAAAGACGTGCTGTTGATGATCTTGCCGTTTTGTTTAAGATAGTGAATAGTAAATGGGATGCACCGGAGTTGTCGAACTGCTTTTCTTTGAAAGTTCCGAACTGATTAATAATGTTATACATAATAACCCTGTATTCCGTATGTCTCAAGCTTATAATGAAATTAACAAGGACAGATGTTTGGACATATATTTTCGAAGCTACCCAACATTTTTTAAATATTTGTGATGAATAAATTAGGAAATGTTATAGTTTAATTAATTTAACGTAACTTATACAATTTTATGTCTATTTTACTATTATTTAATATTTTATTCTATTTTAGTACTTTTAATGTCAGTATTGTATTCATATTATTAAATTTTATTGTGTTTTGATTTTAAGATAATGCTGTGCACGACTGTTATTGGGGTGCGAATTTATTTGTTAGAGTAATGCATGTAATTTTATAAAATATTAATTAATTTGTATCCTGTTGTTGTAGGAAAACAATAACTTTAACTTGATGGAATTGGAATTTAATAAGTAATTTTGTTTTTTTGTCAAACAAACGTTTGTAAAAGTTGATTAATATTAAAGATGTTTATCAATCGAGCATAATTAATATGTTGTATTACATTATTATTAATAGTGATTGTTACTTGTTTATTTTGTTGCCATTAAAACCTTGAAGTTAGTTAAAAAAATCAAAAACATTAAGCTTTTGTACGTTTATAAATAAAACATTCATAAATATTCAATTACATGAGCTTTATTTATTATATATATACCTTTTCAACTAATATTACATCATTAATGATTGGAGTTGACAGCGGAACAACTTACTCAACTGAGGAACAACCAGCCCCTTCGTGCAAGTTGTTCCTTGTCGACTTGCTACAAAAAAATATCCTGAGCCAAAATATATTATTATTTCAAAGAATCTGACTTTGGAAATTGAAAGTAGGATAAATTTTGCATCTATTAATATGGGAATCATGGATTATGAATCTTAATATCACATTCTTATTGCGTTTTTCTCCAAAATCGGAACTTCGAACCCCGGCCTCCCCAATAAATAAACAAAATCATAGCAACAAATAACATTTAACACACAATAAAAAGTACCAATAGCAATCATAATTTTTCTTGAACATATTCATAGCGGACATATAAATAAGTCAATTTTATCAAAAACGACACCAACGTCAGTTCAGCAGCGATAAATAAATCCACATGGTGCACATATTTCTTGGTCGTCTGCTTTTGAACGCGCTCTCTGATTTATGCTGGAGTCTCGACTGTTTGTCTTTTAGGTTTTGCACGCACCACAGCCAGTTCAAAGGGACAGCGTGCCAAAGCTGATTTTTAATAAAAGAAAAGCGGCCAAGTGCCAGTCGGACTAGCGCACGAAGAGTTCCGTACCATTATTATTAATATCGAGCAAAAAAAACGGCAGAATCACATTTATTGTATGGCAGCCCCATTTCAATATTTATTTTATTCTGTATTTGTTGTGGCAACAGAAATACATCATCTGTGAAAATTTCAACCGTCTAGCTATCACGGAATGGTTACATGAAATACATCCTTGAGACATACAGACAGACGGACAGTGGATTCTTAGTTATAGGGTCCCGTTTTTACCCTTTGGGTATGGAACCCTTATAAAAGAAAAACGCAACTAAAAGTTTGTTTTCTTTTTTCAAACTATCTATGTTACTTGACATTACGTATCCTAAAACAATTCCGAACTCTACGGCTGATGGTTAAAGTTCAAAGTCGAGTGAAAAAATTTGTCAGTTTTGTGAAGCCTTACCTGCTGCTGACCGTACACGTAAAATCACAGCAAATTAAAACTGTTACCAGTGTGTACCCTAAATTATTAGGTATTATTTTATATTAAAAACCGTTTAACGTTGGAATCTCTCTTATATCAATCAATGCCAAATTCGTATTAAAACGAGAACGATAAAATAAATTCAATTCAATTTCAATTTGGTAAAATACCAAAATATATTGGTTATAATAACATAATTCCAACACCAAAGTGGTTATCAGTGATCTGATGAGGATCACGGTACGGTGCCTTCTGATTGGACACATCTCTGACGCTTATTTGCAATAACTCGTCGCCCCTCTTAAAAGTAAGTTAAAGGCGTAGGGGGCGCTAGTGAAGCGATCCCAAGATTAGGTCTTTGTTTACCATAGAGTTACATATTTGAAGAAGAATATTAAATTATAATTTAAATTCAATAAAAAAAATGAGTGGCTATTATATTACTATTGTACTCTCCACAGTACATCCAGCTTTAGACTTGTACTATAATAATCGCCACTCTTAAGAGTGACGTCAGAGCAGGCGATTTTAAAGAAAAAAAGGAAAAGCCTAACGCGCTGTTGACTGTACGAACTTATGATTATTAACTTATAGAGATTATTATTAGATTCTTAACTAACATTGGTATTTGGTACAATAATAATAAGTTGTGTTTGTTTGCATTTTAGCATTTATTAATGATCGGCCAACTCAAATTAAGGCCAACGTTAATTATTTTTACCATTCAAATTGCCAACGGCGAAAGGCCTATGAAATATGAAGTCGTAAATAATTGAAACAGTCAGTAAATATCGCATTGTTGACCAAATGGACAGCAATTTTAATATCAATCAAGATTTTGTCACACACTGTAATGAAATGATTTCTATATTAATCAAATTATATCATTATTGTAGCTTTATATTGCTAAATGAAGACGGACGGATTAAAACGGACGGAAATGAAATAAAAATTACATTAAATACATATATATATACATATATGTATATATATATATATATATATATATATATATATATATATATATATATAAAACCTAATGTGTTAAAAAGAGCGTTTGAATCCGTAAGTTGTTTTAGTAACAATTACTTTAGTTAAATTACTTAAAATATTTTTTTAACCTAAAATAAATTGGTCTATAATAGTCAAAAACCTTAGACAAAAACAAAAACCCGTAGATTTGAAAATAACTGCTAGAGAAATAAAATTAACATCTTATCCGGTGAGAATTGTGATTCTATTTCACCAGTTCTATTTTTCTGTAAGTCTATGTTATTTCACCAAGTCCCCTCCTATTGAGTTTTATTGAAATTTCGTATATCGCTGGCTCGTAATGGGCAATAGAGTTCAGAAATACGCGGCGGTGCGCGTGCGGGGGCGTCAAATCGTGCGTTTGGCGGTATCAACGGCTCTGATATGCAATAACACGGATCTACTGCGTCTGGCTCGTTCTGAACTTCTGTTTAAGCTCTTCGCTCACCTATCGATTGGGCGTTTAAACGTGCAATTACGATGTTTTTATAACACTTTTCGACGTTCAGCACGCGGAGAGCACTTTTATCACTTATAATTTTAATAACACAATACACTTTCAAGATTTTATTTTATATACGACCATAATTCGTGTTCACATTTTTTCAATTCTGACATAGACTGACTTGACAGAAGTCAAAAGACGATCTCCTAGTAATTTTTGAATTTAGAAATAGAATGCCGAAAGAAAAAAGCCAAAAGGGACTGCCAGGATTATGACGAGTATAAATAAATATAATAAAGTCTCCGTTCACCTGTTGTATTACCTGTCAAACGTGGAGTCGAGATTTTTTTTATATTAAGTACCTGTTTATTTGCTATCTTTATGCAGACTGCAAGTGAATCACTGGCAGTATGCTGTTCCTTCGCTAAGTGCATTGAGCATTATATTTCTTGATAAAAGCCGAATAGTTAATAAAAATACCTTTTAATAATTTGGTGTTCTATAAATAGCGTAACAACAGCTACTGTTAAAAACAAACGGTTGAAGTTGTTGGAATCGTTTTTTTTTATTTATTTATTATATTTATAGATTAGGTAGGCCTAATTAACAGTATACAAGTTGGAAAAAAAAGACGGTCATTGGAGGGAAAGTACCCTAAATATTGATGTGAGCAAATTTGACAAAAAAAACATTCGTTCACTATAAAAAAAAATGAAACTGCATTCAAAGATTTTTGAAATATCACTTTATACTTAACACTATCGAATAGTACCATAAAGTACACAAGTACACGATATTTTTTTTTCTCAAACAAGCCGGTTCGAGTCCCGGTGCAGGTATGTCATTTTTCAAAACTCATTAATTGCAGTTTTACTTATTTTTGAAAATTAAGGAATGTTTCCTGTGGGTAAAATTTGCTTACATCAATATTTAGGGTACTTTCCCTCCAGTCACCTGTCTTTTTTTTCACCCTGTATAATATATATCAATTACTTAACACTTCCGCGGACAGTGAACGAGACACAATAGAATTTTTATTGTTATGACTGCTATAGGCGTTGAATGTCCGCGAAAGGGTTAAGCTATATCATCACACGGCATATTTCCTTAAATATGTATATACCTAATACATACACAGCATTTATGTTTTTGTATTGCGTTTACTATTTAAGCATTTCCTACAGATAAAATAAAAACATCCCGAAAAGCAAACAAAATTTAAGTCAACTTAAAATAATACCAACATAAATAAAGAGATTAGTACTTATAGTTACTTATAAAAAAAAGAAACAAAGCTTTGTCCGGTATATGCAAAACATTGGCCTTGAATTTAGGCAATGAGTCGTGAAAAATGTCTACAACCTTACCGTTATTTTTGTTAGGCTCATTATACTTAGCGCAGCAGCGGTTAAGAGGGCCGTTTTGGCCTACGTTTGTTTTGGATAAAGGTAGTGAGAAGGTTTTGTATAATTGCTGGCGTGGCAAACGTATTGGAACGGTTTATGATTTGACTGATCCTAGATTGCGATTTCTTGATCTAACCTGAATTACAAATAACTACCATTAAATGTCGTAAATTATAAAAGTCTAAAACAGTAAAGAAAGCCGTTACTAACATTTCTAAATCAGACATTAAACATCAGAGTAGAACTGCGATGATTATGACTTTAGCTCACTCACATCGTGTGCGACTCGTATCGACTTTTCGTCAACTCGTTGATCGCACGCTGTCCAATCGTTGCTGCCCCGGCCGTCAACACGCCTGACGTCACCATGCGAGAACCACCCGTCGATAACTAAACGCGATGCGACGCGATGCTAGTTGACAAGTGAGCGACAGCCTTTAGCTTGTACTGTGTGTTTCTTTACTTGTTGTTTTACATATTATGGCTTAGTTTATTTTTATAGAACTGCTGTTTTTTCGGAAGATCAAAATGTGTGCTGTGAAGTTTTCTTTTGGAAGGGGGAGAAACACATATATCTGCAATTATGCGAAAGCCATTTATTAAATTAATATTACGTTAATTGAATTTGTTTGTTCACATATGTGTTGAAAATTTTAATCCATGAAAAACAAAATTTACTTTAGAGCAGCAATACTCAAAAATCTGAAAGAAAACTAACCCCCATATTCTAAGTCGTTCCTCCAAAACTTTTTACACTCCACTCAACCTCGTCGTGGGTAAAAATGGTAGTGTGCGCTAGGCCTAACACGAAGTGGCTACGTACTCTTTGGCTCCTCCAGGTCCTTACGGAGTTATGACTTAGAATACCGATTTCGAGGAGTATTTCGAAGAGGTTTTCAATGAGGTTTCGTTAAGTCGTTCGAAGAGGTTTTCAATGAGGTTTCGTTAAGTCGAGGACGAGTAAGTTTTGGAGGAACGAATAGAATATGGGTGTAAGACTTACTTCAAAGATAGCATTTACAAATGCCAAGGATACCAACTCACACAAATTACGCCACACGAAATTTCAGCTGCAGAATATTCTCAAGAAACTGCAGCACATGTACATGTACTTCGAAGAGGTTTTCAATGAGGTTTCGTTAAGTCGAGGACTAGTAAGTTTTGGAGGAACGAATTAGAATATGGGTGTAAGACTTACTTAGGTACAAAGATAGCATTTACAAATGCCAAGGATACCAACTCACACAAATTACGTCACACGAAATTTCAGCTGCAGAATATTCTCAAGAAACTGCAGCACATGTACATGTACATGTACTCGTATGTAGACAGAAGGCAAGGAAAGCTCTGGTATTACGAAAGTGAAGCCCAGATGAAGTATGTAAAGGATGCGTTTCCTAGAAAAGTCTCTAAGTCACATTTAGTAACAAATTCCACTAGAGCACGCTGTGTTGTACTCATCAAAATAAACATCTTATTTATTAATATGTAGCAGGATAATTAGATAAATCGATCTTTTGCGCAATCGTAATAAGATAAATCAATTGTGTGTTTTTTTACAATCGTACTAAAAAAAATATAGGGTTTTCGTGAAATGACAATTTGACAAGTAGGACTAAAGACAGGAAAAAGAGATACCAAATCGAATCGGATCCCATAAAGGTCTTCCCAATGCGAGCTTGCATGACGTATCTGCTTCAAGTACACTACACATAATACTACTACATAATATAATTTTGTATTAAGTTTTCTGTCTGTCACGCGTTGCCACCGTTTTCATCCATTATCCATAAATTTTCTCTCATTCTCCTTGTACGATTTTTATTTTCTTAACTGTACTATAGCAACCTGATTATTTTCGCGGCACTTATTTCAGTACTAAATGCTAATCATGTTTTCTTTTTTTAATTTCTCTCTTGTATTCTGTCTATTTTTTTTATGGTAAATGTAAATGTATGACAGGGATGGACAAGACAATGACATTTACCAACGCGATTTTTTTTTCATGTTCATAAATTCTTGCTTTGCGCTAGCCTTATAGAATTATTGCACGTTTTGTCATTGAAAAATCGTTAGTAGAATAGGTAAAACTAAATCAGAAAAGGATTATTGTTTGCTAAACAAAGAAGAGACTGAGAATTATTTCATTACCTATATAAATATTTACTCTTTGTACACCTTTGTTGTGTTAGTCCGCTCCTACGCCAGAAATTTATTCAAAACATTCCAAATTTATTAAAGCTCTAAGTTGACCCATACGGAAGTTTCCTAAGAAAAGCCTTTCCTAGTCTAGTCTTACTGGGTAAGACTAGTGCTTACAACCTGCCCCTGAGCCTTTAATTTAATGAGAGATTTGTCACACAACATCCTTCTTCAAAGAAATTCCTGCAAGCGAGTACAGTATATGCATCCTGTAAGCGAGTACAGAATAATTATGCACGGTGAATATTCACTCTAGTAAATACATAATATGTGAACATAATTTATTTCATTCATAGCATGTAATACGGACTAAAATGTATAATATAGACGGTGAAATACTTTCAATGAATGCATGTACGAGTATATTAAAATATTACCTACAAGAACTTGATCGGTAAGTAATAGTAACAAAATCGAAATTTATTTTAATTTGTGTTTTATTAAATTTATGTAATTATGAAATACGCTAAATAGTATCAAACTTTAGATATTTATGGAAACTTTCGATAGGTACCTCATAAAATATTACCAAATCAAATTCTCGTATCATTCAAGACCCTCATTTGCGGTGATGTAGACTAGAACTTTTTAAATAGAACGTGCAAACATTCTAGCTTCATGGAAGTATAAAAATTACTTTATCCGACATATCTAAAAGAAGTATATTACTATTCCGAGCATAACATGAGTATGCTCGAAGAAACTACACATAGGAACACGCAAACTTCGCTAGTGAAAACTTTTTAAGGGTGCTTCGAAAATAATTTCGTCTTCCATGCCATTTCTCAAGAATTTTTTGCTGGTTCTGCATTACTAAAGTTTTATCAACACGATTTTGAAGACGTTACTTCGCTTTAACGATCCTCTTCCGTTTTAGTGGCTGTAATCAAAGTTTCCACTCAAACTGAGGATAGTTCAAGAATTTACGTACGCGTAATCTTGAATGTTTGAATAATATTTGAGGCAATCGGACGCGAACGAGAGAACTTTCCTCTTACAATGCATTTTAGAACTCCTGGAGACTAGCGAGAGTTTGAGAGTGGATTTCTTAAATTTACTCTTGGCACAGCACCGGATACCTCGGTTAGCTTAGTCCGAGATGCCAGCGAACTGGGAAACATAATAGCGACACAAAGGCGCAAAAGGAACGCCAGTTTCTTATTGAAAATTTAAACTCTCGTCTGCCTGGATTTATTTTATGCTTCGAGCAAAGGTCACTAAATGCTCGAAGGCGACCAATCAAACGAAGTTAAAAGCAAATTCTCGAGTCTCGAATGCGACTTAACTTTGAATTTTATTCCATTTCTAGGGCGCTAATGGCGTCCGCTTTGAACAAAAACTCGCTTGATTAAAATCGTTTGTCGTAATAAAAGGAGCACTAAAAAGTTACAACTGTACGAAACGGGACCAGGCTGCCCGTAAAATCGATCACCATCGGTAGGTGATCGATTTTACGGGCAGCCTGGTCCCGTCACGGCAGAGACAAAATTTTAAAGGCAAGCTCAAGATTACGAAAGGTTCTAATTTAGTGTCTGGGATTAAAGACGAAATATTAAATTGTCGCGTAGCTTCTTGCCAGGGAGAGAGTCTGATGCCAAATGAGCCGTGAACGCTGCCGCGTATATTTTATTAGCTCGCCTCCCACCATTCAGCTTCCCGCTCCGCTGCCCGCGCCTGTGCCCCGCTCGTCTCGGGCGCGTCCGCTCTCGCGCCTACCCTATTTACATTCACGAGAGAGCCAGCGGCGTGTGAAATTTTATTTCTTCGACAATCTGAGATGAGATTAGCTGTAAATTGAGTTTATGACGGAATCAAATATGCATGTCGCCGCCCGCGCCCCGCGACCCCGCACTGCGTTCACGGTTCATCGCTTTCATAAATTCAGTATTCGCTCTTTTATTTCCGCGTCATCTTTCATGGCATCTAAAGTAACGTACTGATCGCTAGAATAAAATATTATTTTTCGGATATGGATTCTCGGTTATCCTATTTACATAGTAGATGTTATTCGACTTGTTTTCTCAGCGCTCAGTTGTGAAAGTACATAGATGAAGCGTGAAAATAGAGTTTCAGAAAGACTTTTGAGGATTTTAATTCGAAATATTTGTTGAGTTTGGTACGTAACAAGCACTGTTAATCAGGCCTACCGCCATCTTTTAGAAACCGTCATGTCGTAAGAACGTTTTGTTTTCCTTTTGTTTCAATACTGCAGGACCGCCATCTTTTAGAAACCGTCATGTAAGAACGTTTTGTTTTCCTTTTGTTTTAATACTGCAGGACCGCCATCTTTTAGAAACCGTCATGGCGTAAGAACGTTTTGTTTTCCTTTTGTTTCAATACTGCAGGACCGCCATCTTTTAGAAACCGTCATGTCGTAAGAACGTTTTGTTTTCCTTTTGTTTCAATACTGCAGGACCGCCATCTTTTAGAAACCGTCATGTAAGAACGTTTTGTTTTCCTTTTGTTTCAATACTGCAGGACCGCCATCTTTTAGAAACCGTCATGGCGTAAGAACGTTTTGTTTTCCTTTTGTTTCAATACTGCAGGACCGCCATCTTTTAGAAACCGTCATGTCGTAAGAACGTTTTGTTTTCCTTTTGTTTCAATACTGTTTAAATTACTTTATTTGACACAAGACGTCGTAGTAGATTTGATTGATAAAAATCTTGTTTGAGTGAATGATTGATCGATGACGCCACAAAACTTCCGTCAAAAGACAAGCTTGTTTTAAGAGGATCGCGGTACGATATGACATATAACAATATTGCGCCGATACAAACTGACATTAAACAATATTGCGGTAAGAGATAGCGGTAGGCCCCCTGTTTAAATTGCAAACTTGACTTTATTTGACACAAGACGTCGTAGTAGGTTTGGTTGATAAAAATCTTGTTTGAGTGAATGATTGAGCGATGACGCCACAAAACTTCCGTCAAAAGACAAGCTTGTTTTAAAAGGTTCGCGGTACGATATGACATATAACAATATTGCGCCGATACAAACTGACATTAAACAATATTGCGTTAAGAGATGGCGGTAGGCCCCAATGTCAAAGAAACAACACAATAGCCTACAGTTAAAAATAGGTTAGTGGTTAAAACAAAAATTATCTAAGATAATTGAATCGTACTTTTATTACTTTCATCACCGTCATCATCATCTAAACTACATATTGCTCTGCAGAGGGAAAATCGATAAGATGAAAATTATAAAATACTAGCTTCTCCCCACGGTTTTACCCGCGTGGTTCCCGTTCCCGTGGGAATATCGGGATAAAAAGTAGCCTTTGTTACTCTCCGCCCTTTCAACTAACTCTATGTCAAAAATCAAGTCGATTGGTTGCTTAGTTAGGGCATTAAGAAAGGCCAAAATAACACACTTTCACATTTATAATATTAAGTCTTTACCTATGAAATTGTCGATTTGTATGAAGAATTTCAAAGAAAGTAAATTTTCCATACTTTATTTTTTTTTGTTAAAGTTACTATTGCGATGACTAAGCAATCTAATTCTATATTTTTATTTAATAAATTATGACTAATTAATTATATTAAATGAAGGGGTAATTTTTTGTGTATAATAGGTTTATAATAGGTTTAATGAAAAAAAAATTTTTTTTTTCATTAAACCTATATTTGAGGCGTATCTATAGATAGGTCTTTAAAAATTACATTGAAGTTTCTATTACAGTTTTTTCTCAAAATCAACCGTTTGAAAGATATACACTTCCAAAGTGTTAAGATGTCATACCCACTTATATTCCAAAACTATAAGGATCACACAGTTGAAACTTGGTCGGTAGATGTATTTGTAAACTGCTTTACGGTTTTTACACAAAAATAAAAAATAAAAATTAAAGGGGGGCTTTCCATACATGGAACCAGTTACAGTTCCATTTATGGGAAGATCTCTATATGATGTAGATCTTTATAAAAACTTTTTACGAAACTTGGTTTGAACGAAATTTATTTAGTAGTTTCAGAGCTATAGCACATTTACCAAAACCGCAAATATAAAACCGCAAACACTATGAAAAACAAATTTATTTTTGTAAACGAAAAATTATAATGGCATTTTGGCAATAATAATAATAGAAACTTTATTGCACACGATACAAAAACAAACACATACAAAGAAAATGTCAAAAAAGAGAAACACACAATAGGCGGCCCTTTAGCTACGTAGCAGTCTCTTCCAGACAACCTTGGATGAGAGGCGAAACCCTTCATGTGCGAGTTCGACTCGCACTTGGCCGATTTTTTTAATTTGAGTACTGGCTTTCTTCTGCGATCATAAAATGTTATCCATATTCTAATTATCAACAATTTTTAGCATTGAAGTGAATACTTCTTTAGCGGAGTAGTGCACATCAGAGTTTTAAATTTTTGGGATAGGTAAAAAATTACAAAGTCGGACACGTGACCCTGATCGAAAATTCGTAAGACCATTTACCGTTGACCTATTTCAAATTATTTGAAAGATCTACGTATATTTGTTAGTGTCAACCATTATATAAGGATCTCTCATTACTACCAACTTTCATATTGATCCCAGGTCAGTTTTAATTTCAAGGGAGGAATATTCTTTTCTTTCATTACAACGTCATCTAGATATAGTTGCCACTAAGTCTTTCATACTTGATGACATTGAGTTGGTGCCTTGAGAGAGAATTACAGTTTCATACTACGGTACCAGATGGCGTTTATATTGTAGATTCATTATTCATAAATAACTATTGTATTTGTAATTAAATTAATTATTTCAATGTTTTTTTATTTGTTATTATTGAAGCGGTTTTCACTTCTGCCGGCACTCCCAGAGTGCAACCCATTCTTTTTTTTTATTGGATTTTACACTGTATTCGTCCTATTTCCTTGATGGAATATCACACTTTACCTACATTATAATTTATTGATTTAGTGTAGCCTCGTATTTCAGAAATTTTATTTTTAATTTGTCAAATTACCAATTTCTTTTTTTATGTTAAGTGCAGTCAACAGTAGCTACGGCTTTACACTTTGACCTTTAGAGCGCCCTTACGTCGAAAAGTTAAATAAAGTAGTTTTTCTATGGGAACATTGCAAAGTTAGGGCGAATATGATATATTTTAATACAATTTTTTTTTATAGCATTTTATTGTTAAATAGGTAATGCGCTTGACCGCTATCTTGCCTGATGGAATGCAAAAATACGATCTAGGATGTAACGCGCTTGCCTAGAAGATACCTATTCACTCGTGACTTGAAGACCCCCAAATTGTAAGTGTCAGGAAACACAGACTCTGGCAAGGAGTTTCACTCTTTGGCGGTGCGGATGATAAATGTCGAGTCAAAACGCTAAGTGCGACTCTTGGGTATATATATTTTAATATATATACTAAAAGACAATGCTAAATTTTGAATTTTGTTTATATAAGTTTCTCAGTAAGTGAATTATATGTAATTCTTATGAGAAATAAAGTTCTTCTTTAACCATAATACCTACATCAATTAAATAATTTGCGCAATAATTATATTTAACGAATAAAATTTTCGATTGCTTGCTTTGCTCACGTGCTTGAATTTTTCAAAAGGCTTACTTACCTATTTACTAGACTTTTGAGCAAAATAGGGGTAACAGTTTTAGTGATTACTCCCGTTCTCTTGGTCTTAGTCCTAGGAGGTTTGTCTCGCGGAGGCGGAAAGGATTGCGTAATGAAATTCCCGATAAAATAAAAAATTCCTTATTTAGTCATATATAACGCCTAATCATATATGGTCTAAGAACACAAATGTCATCACTCACTCCCTTACATGCCTGGGATGTCGTAGGAGTCAACTAAGAGTCTCGACGCATTGAACACCTGTGCGAGAGAAGGAAAACTTGAAACAAACCCTCTACCAACCCATCTGGCCAGCGTGGTAGCAGTAGGCTAATAGCCTTCTATGAACGCCACAATAGACGTGAGCTATGAGAGGCTTATGTCCAGCAGTGGACGTCCACAGGCTGATGATGGTATAACGCTACAGAAAACTTTCCCTCATTTCCCCCTCCATCCCACCCCCCGTTGAATTTTTTACAGCATATTGTGTAGAATGAAGTCCTTAGCGTGCCTCTAAAATGTGGTTGATATCTGTTATAAATAACGCTGATAGCAAACTTTCCCCCTTTCCCCCTATTTTACCCCCAATCAAAAGTCGCGTTTAATGATTTTTTTTAAGACTGCTCCGACCTTTTAGCGAAAAAGGACAGTTATGGTTAACATGATATGAATAAAAATAGTTTATTTACACAGCTAAAGTTTACATAGTTATTACCACAGATAATGTGTCACCGCTGTTTGCGAGGCTTTTGAAATATTGAAATAGGGAGCTGTTTTTTTATGGAACTCATTTAGAGTTGCACAAAATCTTCAAAACGTGTGTTGGCGTTTACAAGATTTCGTATATTTTTCCTTAGAAATATTATGTAAAAACCATTTTTACTTATTTTCTAGTAAGTAATCTTCAAGTTCCGCGTCTTACATTTTTTTAAGGGCTAAAAGATTTAATATAATTTTATTAAAAATGCACTCCAAATTCTCCATTCAAATTTATTATGGACGCGATGTGCCGTATTTTACATGTGAAACGTTTTGACATTGTAATCTCATACAATAATGTCATTAGAGTTGGTGGAGTCTTAAATAAATCAAGGAACATGTGTGCCAAATTTCATTAAAATCGGTTGAAAAATGCGACCTGTAGGCGAGAACAAACTGACAGACAGCCAAAAGCATTTTTGCCCAATCTTGGAACTGAGACTCTTCGCTCGCTTCGATCGCTCGGTCAATAAACTTAAATAAAATTTACCACACAATTTCTAGCAAGGGATGCACGAAGATTAATAAATCCTTTGAGCACCAGCCATTCGACTATAATCCACCTTCTTAATAAAAAAACTTAATTGAAATATAGCTTAGGTTATGAGAAATAAACTTAATTGAAATATAGCTAAGGTTATGAGAAATATACTAGACTTAGATGAAATACGAAATATTAAGAACAGACTAGATATTATAGACTCAAATAAACATTTTCTTATTAAAAATGTTTATGAAGAAAAAAATATAGTTTGCTTACATCGTTATTTCTTTTATTACAGCTTTTATTTTAGTAAATGTGAATGTTCAAGGCGATTTAAAAGGTTTGGTGACCCGGGCACTTCTACAAAACATTTTTTACGCGATATTCTTTTTATATAAAGAAATAGCTAGTTTTTGTCCAGTAACTAAGCACAGCCTGTCTGCCTGTATTGTGGGTACTTAGGTAGTTGACAGAGGATATTAATATGATATATTTTAAGGTCACCTGTGAAAATATGGTAATACGTTCAAAATCATATGTAAGCAGTTATCTTATTCCGACAAGTACCTTAATCACTGGTGTCACGGATATTGGAAATTAATGTATTTCAAATATATTGAAAATATTACCCAACACAACGGATACGAACATTCGTCGCATAAATGTTTGTCACGACTGAGAATCGAATCCATGAGCACTGTATCAAATATGTATTGATATTTGACGACCTGTTTGGCGCAGGGGTACTATCCCCGCCTTCTGCCCCAGAGGTCCCGGGTTCGATCCCCGGACAAGACAAATATCTGTGTGCATGAACATGTCTATTTGTCTTGGTCTGGGTGTTTAATATGTATACTAAGTATGTATTTACAAAAAAAAAAGTATATAAGTACATTTATCCGTTATCTAGTATCCATAACACAAGTTCTTCATGAAACTTAACGTAGGCTAGATATTTGGTGTGATTGTATGCAAATATTTATATGTACCAAAAGATTTTAATCTTAATTTTTATTACTCTTATTGATGTTATGCTTTATCCACAAAAGCCAAAATATGACAGTGTCCAAAAACATAGCTTTTCTCCAATAACAGACACAAAATATGTAAATAACGATCAAAATGTACTCCATTAATGTGTATCTCATTAACGGAAGCTACTATATAAATAATAATTAATTGCCTTTATATTTCCAATTTAACGAGAGTTGATTACGGTATCATCTGGATACACCAAAAAGCGAGGGTTGACATTTATTAATTACAGTAAATTTATACAAAAACGAGGAGCTCGGTAGCACAGTGGTTCTGGCACTCGGACTGCGATTGTTGATGTTAAACATCACGGGATGGATGACCAAAAATTCTTTATCTCGAACTCCTGCCAATTCGCATTGGGCCCGCGTGGTGAGTCAAGGCCCATTCTCTTTATCTATCCATAAGGAAGGCTAGCGCCCCAGCAGACATTAAAAATGTCTGATGACGATACGAAAATTTGCCGCCCTGCATCTCTGCGTATATAACTAAAGCGCTTTCTAAAACTGTTCCTGTAGATTTAGCTGATTCTACTTGAAACTATATCTTTAGAAAGTACAAGCATAAACTTAATTTTGCCCTTGTGCACTAAGATCATTGCGCGATGTTAATAGAATAGAATACAATTTAATTTTGGAAAACATACAATATATACATATAACACAGCAAATGCCAAAATTCTATTGCCAAAAGTTTGAAGTTTCATTTCGTCAAAATTTCCTAAATATAGGTTTTATAACCTCTAACATCCGCCGCAGCGCGTGTAGACGGAAAATTTACCCTATACCATCACACTTAAGGCGCGTTCTGGCCATATGGATTTCCCAGGAATTTTAATTCGCCTGAACGTGTTTAACATTCGGTAAGAGCACGTGGGAAGAATACCTTATGGCCGTTATGAAAGTTACGGTAGTTGGTGACATCTTGTAACAATTTAAAGTGGCAACGTGCACTACTCATTACGGGGGTGAATACCGAATGTAATATTAATAAGCGGGATGAACGAGGCTTAGGAAGGCTTAAAGCTAAGTATGGTGACATTTGTTGGTTTAATTTGTAAATTTTAGAGAAAAATAAAGATACAGCCTAGCCTAAAAGCTTCAAATGTTGCTACATTTTGATTTTTTGGCCTGACGCACTCTATTTTAGCGATAATTTAATGAAAAGGCCATTCGCAAAAGTAGACAGTTCCTCAGTGGTTGAGAATTCCGGAAGAAGCGCGCTTCAATCTTCAGCCTCATCAATACTTAACATCGGGTATGATGAAAGCTAAGCGTCTACCCGTTGTTCATAAAAACACTACAATAAATTACTATTTTTATTTGCGTCATGCGCCAGTCAAGATTTTTTTGGTTATTAAGATTTGGTATTATAATACAATTTCTTGGTCATTAACATTTGTTATTATAAATTATGCTGATTTAATTGAAAGGGTTTAAATACATCAAATATTTAAGGTTTAAATTAACTTCGAGCAAACGTTAAACGCGTGCATTATTAATTGCTATGTGCACTTAACCAACTAAGAGCCGGTAATACTGATATCGGCCTAAAATTTGTGGGGTCACTTTTGTCACCCGATTTAAAAAGAGGTATAAGCTTACTACATTTAATTAAATCGGGAAAAGTACCTTCATCTAAGCATTAATTAAAAATGAAAGCTAAATATGGAGCTATTGTATCAATAATTGATTTGATAATGTTGGTTGATATGCCCCATAAATCTTTAGTCTTTTTAATATTTATAGACTTGAAAGCTTATAAAATGTCTTCACTATTAATATGCTTAAAATTGAAAACTTTATTACACTTATCAACACAAGACTCTAACACCCATATTCTAAGTCGTTCCTCCAAAACTTACTCGTCCTCGACTTAACGAAACCTCATTGAAAACCTCTTCGAAATACTCCTCGAAATCGGTATTCTAAGTCATAACTCCGTAAGGATCTGGAGGAGCCAAAGAGTACGTAGCCACTCCGTGTTAGGCCTAGCGCACACTACCATTTTAACCCACGACGAGGTTGAGTGGAGTGTAAAAAGTTTTGGAGGAACGACTTAGAATATGGGGGTAAGAGGGCAGCAGCAACGTTTGGACAGGAATTTAATTTACTGATAGTGTCTAAGGGTACCCGAGGTAAGAAGAAATCTTCAAAAACACGGGCGTCCTCAACGTCAGATTCAATTAATTTATTACCTACTCAAAGACAGAAGGAGTTTACATTATTTTAGTTTTCCTAGTTGTTTGGTTACCCAGTTGTTACGAATATACATTTTTTTGTACAATACCTGCGATTTTTTTATAGATAGGCTAATAAATGCATGTATGCAACAAGAAAAATAAATAAAAAAATATTTAATCTCGAGACACTTCTTGCAGACAAAGGGACCATTCAGCAAATGTTTATCAAAATCATTTTATCAGAAAATACAACATTTGAGAATACTTCCTGACATAATATATGCTTCGACGCATAGAGGTCATATAGTTTATTCATCCGAATTTATCCGAATTACTATTGATTGCCTTAACGTTTTACTAAATTCGTCTTCAACCTAATAATTAAATAATTAGATTCCATAATAGGAACCGGTAGAGACTCAATTTTATTAATCACATTGTTTCTAAATTCATCTATGCCCTTTTTAGTTATTGGCCTGCATACAATTTTCCGCTTGACAGACATGATGGTGCTGGTCCGATTTAATAACATTTATTATAAATTTCGCAGTGACTACAAAGTTTGAAAAAATGTTGTCTAAATAGGTGGCAGATGTGAGTGTTATTCGGGTAGGCTTATTAAAGGTATGTGATAAATTAAACGATTTAAATAAATTTTAAAATCTACTTGCGAGCATCGACAACTTTGATTCTAAAATGTCAACTTACATCTAGGTCTTTGTCAGAAAAGCCTTGTATATTTTGATGAATAATTTTAAAACATTTTGGCTTTTGTCATGTCAACACTGGGCTAGAGGACACCTCTGTTGTCTCTAATGGTAATTTAAATTAACCAAGTCAGTATTGGGATTCAATAGAATCAAATTACTTGGAACAGATTCCAAAGTTATATTACAAATGTCAGAATTTAACTGCTCAATAAGAGCAGAGGATTTAAGAGCCAGATTATTGGCTAAATGTTTAAAATAAAAAGATAGCGAAAGCTCTATTTGTCTCTTATAATACGACGACCTGTTTGGCGCAGGGGTACTAACCCCACCTTCTGCGCCAGAGGTCCCGGGTTCGATCCCCGGACAAGACAAATATTTGTGTGCATGAACATGTCTATTTGTCTTGGTCTGGATGTTTAATATGTATATTATGTATGTATTTACAAAAAAATATATATAAGTATGTTTATCCGTTGTCTAGTATCCTTAGCACAAGTTCTTCATGATACTTAACGAGGGCTAGATAATTGGTGTGATTGTATAGAAATATTTATTATTATTTATTATTAATAGTGAGGCAGATAGCAATTATCTTTTGTCAAGTTTGTATAGGTGGAGATAACCATATCTTAATTTTCTTTATAAAGGTGGAGGTCGGCCCGCTTTCGAAGTTTTCTTGGCAGCCTCTTTCTTCGAAGGTCCCCCCAATTTGTGAACTGCCAGTAGAGTCATTACATTTCTCTTTTGTTAATAATAAATATTTAAAATTATAATTAAATCAAAATATCAAATCAATAATAATTGTTGTCATAGAATGTCTAACCGTAGCTGAACGAAAAAATAAATTATCTATTCGAGGGTAGACTTGTCAGTAGCCAGTCATCTCGTGACCACGGCAGCTGAAAAGGTGCCGAAACGTCGAAAAAAAAACCCTTAGACAACCTAAAAATAAGGACAATTACAACTTAGTTCGTCAAATATAGCGCGTTTAATATCCGTAAAAGTTGGATTATTTCAATGCTAATGTATAATAGAACTTCGTATGAAATGGTTGTGGTTTTTTTTTCTATTGAATTAAACATAAACAAGTGAAAACAAAAAAACAAAAAAAGTAAGAGAAACTTATTTAAAGCTTTAATGACTTAATTATCGCTTGGCCTCATTTATTATGATTTAGTTATGCAAAGTGTTCTAAATAAATGTATGGTGAGCGATATTGTTGTGCTATGAATATGAATGAACAATACTTAAGCTATTATACAGTTTTGCCTGAAATGGGCTTTATTTGATCTAGTTTACTACTTTGTTTAAGGGCATTATAGTAAAATATGCTTATGTAAATATGTAATTTAATTTATTAAATTTTATTCTATTCTATTGAGCTTACAACTCTGTCCTAACTGCATTCTCACTCTTCTCCACGACCTATTTCTAAGCAAAATTTGTGGTCTATTAAAACTATTAGCAGCTAGGAGTCAAAAGCAAAGCCCGTTATGCATTATTAATGCATTCCCGAGTCGATAATTGTCCGGCGACCATAGAATTGTGACCGTCCAATGTCCTTATACTTTGGCTTTGATACGTTTATTGGAAATTAATTAAATAAATAAATAATTGCATACAATCACACCAATTATTTAACCCCACGTTAAGTTTCATGAAGAACTTGTGTTATGGATACTAGATAACGGATAAACATATATTTTTTTGTAAATACATACATAATATACATATTAAACACCCAGATCAAGACAAATAGACATGCTCATGCACACAAATATTTGTCTTGTCCTCTGGCGCAGAAGGCGGGTATAGTGTGCGCCAAACAGGTCGTCGAAATTCTTAGGCTTATCAGTTAAAACATTACACCTCTAAAGGTAAAACTTGCCAAACAATCTAGGTAACCTGAAAGTGGAACAAAACTACCACCCCAAGAAACATGGTAGCTTCGAAACTTTCGTTTTTATTTGTACAAATAACCTTTTTTCTTAGACCAACAAAACAGTTTCTCGGGAATTCCCAGACGGTACTATTCCCGGCACTTAACAACTCGTAATATCCGAAACTTTAACTGGACACAAGTTAACCCGAAAATCTCGTCCGGGTTGCACAATTTAGGTCAACTACAGTCGTGGACCTGAGTCCACATAGGTTTAAAGGTAGGGACACATCCGTCTGTAAAATTAATAACAGCTTTAACAAGCCATTCTACGCACATCGAAATCATTTACCAGAGTAGCAGAACCAAAACATTGATTCGTTGTAAAGAAATGAAAATTGAAATATTTCCTACAGTAAACAATAACTTTAATTCAACCACGTAACTACGTATATCAAGGAAATTAATGGAAAGTAGCAGTATCCATACATTCCTGATTTAGGAAATGTTAGAACATGATTTCTTGAGGTTTTTTTGTCAATTACCTACAACTTATTAATGATCACAAAATAACATAGATAAGATTTTGTGTAATTAACTATGGTTTTATTTTCATTATTATGTTGTTTCCAACAATAACAAAATGCAATAACCATTCAGTTAACAGTTTTTCATAGAATATTGCAGTATTTTATTTTTTGTTATTTGGTGTCTATCGCAATTCCTGACATTTCAATTAATTTTAAGTGGCTGTGTTTTCTTTGAAATTACATGGTTTTTTTATGAATTACAACGCATTTAGCCTTTTCTATGCTTTCTTTCATGACCAGTTTTCTTTATTTTATTTACAGGTCATGCAACTGCACCATGTGTTTCTACCTTATGTTGGTGCATGGCTGGATGCCAAGTCAGCTCATCTTGCAACCTTCGACTTGCCAATTGTATCCCTCGTATTAGTCTAAAGCCATTCCAAATAGGATTAGGCCGTATTTGAACAGTAATTTTATGGTTCATTGCATATTAAAATAAAATAAAAACATTATAATAACGAACGATGAATGCAAATTCTACATGCAAATGTCTAATTTGATGTAAAACCTTATTTCATGTTGGTTTTCCGCAATCTGTTCTTTAGATATGGCAGATGATTAAAATACTTACATCATTAGTATCTGCGTAGCAGTGCAAATTAGCGTCTAATCAAACAATTCAATTACAACTAACAAGCGCTTAATTGAGAAGTAAAATAGTTGATCAGATAGGTTATTCTCTAAGCTTACATCCTTGACATCGACGGCTGAAACAGCGGAGATCGCCCCATTTTCAATACTATTTGACAGCTGATGTGACATTCAGCCATGGCAACAGCGGCAACAGAATAACTCCCCAGTATCCACGTTTTCCATTACCTTATCTCTTTCCGACACACAGAAACATCGTGCATTAGAGCAAGAAAACCGTTGTGTCATTTCCGCTTACTTTGCCGTCAGTGAATCGCTGGTGGGTTCTCGTTTGTAAAAAAGACTGAGTTATGGAAAATGTGATGTCGGATTTAGGTATTATTATTAGCTTGACAAATAACAAAGAGGTTACATAACATAATATCCGCAAAACCAACTAGTCGGTTTTACCGTGTGATCTGACAGATTGACACTACACAAGTTTACGTCGTCGTCGTCGTCGTCTCGGCCACATAACACCCACTGCTGGGTATAGGCCTTCCCTAAAAGGGGGAGTTTTTTACAAGTTTACGTACAGTGTAAAAACAAAAATTCAATTTGGCTCTTTTGAAGGTTAAGCAGAAAGAATAACATGTGTCGAATCCTTAATTCCCAATACTCATTTGGTGAGCTTGAAACGTCTGTCCCACCGCCTAGATAATGTGAGCCACAATAATAATAATAATAATAATTTATTGAACCAAAAAGATTTACATTTAGGTACTTAAGCCTATACATTAATGTATTGTCACATTTAAGTAGAAATGTAGCATCTGTTGCCGAACTAGGTAATGACCTGTATTTCAGCATCCAGCGCCTCTTGCCTCAGAGAAGATTAGATACGAGTACATTAAGTTATAAGCTGCAATAGTACATAGTTTAATTTACTTATCATAGTTTACAAGCATTTTTTTAATAGTTTTATAATAGTTAAGTATAGATATAGTCCTCTCGGTGTGTAAAATGAGGGTGAGTGAGTGTATGTGAGAGGGTGAGTATGTGTGTTGTGTTATTATTTATTTAAATTCAAATGGATTCTTTTTTTATAATTACGAAATAAGTATAATTGAAAAACAATTTACTTTAATATGCCAATGATATTTTCAGTTTAGTCACAAGGAAGGCTGATACTGATTTTTTAACAGCTGTTTTGTTCATGGAATATATATTAATTAATTTATTGATTTTATTGTAGACAGTGGGACCCAGAAAGGGAAAGAATCTTTGGGCTGAGGTCGTTTTTGTCCTAACATTCCTATTACACACCGCAAACCATCTACGCTGCTTCACTGTTTCAGGGGAATAGTCCAACAAGGAGTGCTGCTTTAGAATAATCCTGAGTAAGAACAGTTGTCGCACTGTCAAGACCTCACAATGCTCGTAAAGAAGTTTGGTGGGATACAGGAAAGGTCTAAATGTGCAAACTTTAAGTATCGTCCTTTGCGCTACCTCGAGTTTCTTAAGCGTTGTTTTGGGAACACCACCCCAAGATGTTATGCAGTAAGTAAGCAGCGATTGGCATAAGGCACAATTTTTGCAGCAAAAATTTCTATAGCGGATGAAGGTTGCTTTTAGAATAACGTTTTCAGGGCATGACTTTAACAATCAAGAGAGCATACCCTTACCAACTATTAAAAGGCAGTAATAAAGCAGTTGTTTAAGAGAGACACAGCTCCAAACGTATAGCATTGTCTCGTTTTCACAGCCGCAATAACACATTTGGAACACTTAGTACGACCCAAGGTTCCATTCCGTAAACTGGAAACAGGTGTTCAGAGCGTGCAATCTCGTTTGTCTTCGCTCCGGTCCGGTAGAAGCCCTAACGGTACAGTAATTGGGTCATTTACCCTGGTAATCCGAGTCGCCAATTTAATTTGTATTGCCAAAGCAAGTTTGTAAGATAGGGTACCATGAAGTTTTGTTTCGTAATGAAGTTGCACCTTCTTGGATTTTGGAACTACCGTATAGGACGTTACGAGCTTTGTTTGTAGCGGAATAATATTTTTTTATCATTGAAGGGGTCCTTTGATGGCAACTTAGTTAAAACTAAAATAATTAGGGCCGGTGTCACGATCGACAGATAGGTTCGGGATGACTTACGCCCGAAATTAATAACCTATCTGTAGATATCGATTGGGCTATTTGAGATTGTTGCCTAGGAAACTGGGTTCGTTGCCTAGCAACCGTCATTACTTTGGTCATATTAACAAGAATATTCTAGGCAACTCATAGATAGCCCTATCCATATCTACAGGTTATTAATGTCAGGTGTTACCTGGCAGATAATTTGGCATACCTATTTTTCATATTATAACTGCCAAATTATCTGCCAGATAACATATCCAGGAGGCCTACTCTCTAAGCCCTTCAACTAAAATACGGGCCCCTGTCCATAAGTTTCCCGAAACTACGGATGGAGCCTACTCTCTATTGATTTCGGATGTACTAGTTTTAGACAAACGGCACAAATACAAATACATTCATGCTTAGTTCGGGTCTCCGAGCTAATAAGCTGTCGGTAGGTTATACGGAGTAGGAAACGTCCGTAACTTAGGCCGAAACTACGGGTTTCGTACTTAGAGAGTAGACCTCCAGGACTTTAGGTACTTGTAGACCATGACACAGGCCCTTCTCGTTTTACTTACAAATATAATTTCATTCTTAAATATAACAATAAAAAGGAGTCTAATAATATTCTTGTTTTATTTGTTAAATTTGTACCTATATTATTCTTTGTTAAATATTCATTAGTGATTATGTAAAATCCGCATTTGTAATTATTTATTAGGAGTTTTTATTTCAATTCTACGAGCTTTTAAATCAGTAATTTAGTTAGGGTAAATTTTTAAATAGAAAAATATTGGAAAAAATTAACTCGGCCACAAGTGAATTCTCAGATGGGAATCGAACCCGCGACCTTTGGAAATCCGGTCCAATGCAGTGTCAATGCAATGTCAGTAATTTAGGTTCATATGTAGAATAATAGTAATATGTCAAGAGTATTGAACAAAACTCATTAAAGTTTTTTTCTGTTCTCTGTTCTGTCTCTGTATCTGTTGACTCTTCGAAATGTCTGCGCCAATATCAAAAACGTATTTATGGAAGATATTAATGAAACTAAGATCTTACCATTTCAAACTAGTACCCAAGAAGAGCCTTACCTGAAAATAAAAATTCTTATTAAACAAAGTGAATAAAACTTTATGCTCACAAATGGTCTGAGAAATGTATTTTTTTATCATTTTATTTTCCCCAATGCACAGAGGCCGTATTACGACCTCTTTTAGCGTTGTGTTGCAGTTGTGATGTCGTTGAGCGATTGAGAATCCGCTATATAGCGTCTCATTCAACGACAGGCAATAGTTTAATTACCTATAAAAGGTCTTAAGCCGGCACCCCAAACGCCTAACGGTATAGCTTGTGCTATCGCTATAGCTATCAAACTTCAAACTCTCATAAAACCCCTTCAACGATAGGGTTTTTGTCTAATTCCTACATATTTCTATTCATCTATTGGATTCACTATTGAATTTTTAGTATGCAAGTGATAGAGTCAGAGAGAGCCCTTGTAGAGGCTTTGAAAAATTGTTAGCATTAGCGATAGCACAAACCTTACCGTTAGGCGGTCGGGGTGCGGGAGGTTCCGGGAGGTCATCAAACTATCGCTTTAGCTAAAGTCATCTAACTTTTCGTAAAATCCATAGCTTTTGTACAATCCAATATTTCAATATTTCTATGAATCTATTTTATTCACTATTGCATTTTTAATAGATTTGAAAGTGATATTAGCGAGAGCCGTTAGGCGCGGTAGGGGTGCAGGTACTTCCTATAGATAAAAAAATATTGCCCATACTTATTCTAATTCCAACTGTTTTCCCATATAATTCAAAGCAAGCTTCAAGCATACATTTGTAATAAGTTTTCTGCCTTATAATTACAAAATTAACGTTCACAAAGTATTAAAAGACTTATTGAAGCTTACAAGCGACATTAATCTCTCGACTCGTAAATCTTTTGTAGCAATAAATAAAAAACTTCTGCTACTTGTTTAAGCCTAACTTGTTACATTTAATTATTAAAACATAATTGCTTTAATTTAAGAAGCGTTAAGATTTTTGTTTACGCCGACACTTGATACAAGTTTTTTGGCACAGAATATACAACGTTATTTAATGTTACCGAAAACCTCAAAACCGTTTGTAGAAATCATGATTACGAACAACTTTCTGTATGAAAGCAACGCTAAAATCGCGAAAAAAAACAGCTGTTTCATAGAAAAATTTATTTGAACTCTGCTAAAATGTATGAAACAGCAGATTTTTTGTTCGTGATTCATGTTGACGAGTTCTACAAATGATTTTGAGGTTTTGGGGATACATAAAATGCGGTTTATAATTTTTGATTTATTGCATTTTTCAATGCTATTTTTGGAAATCCGGTCTAATGCTCTAACATGCTCTAACAGCTCTAACAGTGGTAGTGGACGGTAGACGGTGTCTCGGTAGCCAATTCCCAAAGGTCGTGGGTTCGGTTCCATCTGAGAATTCACTTGCGGCCGAGTTGATTTTATCCAATATTTTTCTATATAAAATTTATCATAAGTATAAAAAACAAGACGGCTTAGGTGCAAAGTGATTATCATTAGTGTTGAAGACTGGCTCAAAGGCCCATTTTGTTGTCCTACCATTTGTTGTTAATTTGTTATATTAATTGAAATTGTCGTTATTGGTTGTTGTATGAACAGTATAATACTAAAAATATGTGTTTTGACTAGAATTTCTCAGCCTTCCGTATATTGTCTGTTAATTCTTAATAATTTTGAAATACAAACATATATTACTTGATAAAATAAACCATATATACTGTTAATAATAATTACATTATTGTTAGTACAAATAGTTTACGTTATCTTTGATATTTTTTCATTAAAAGGTGGATTTGACCGGTTGGCACCACTATAGCATAGCTATTTTCATACTGATTTCTGATTGGTTGTAATTATTGGCTGGAGAAGCCCCACAGAAGATGAGAAGACACATATTTTGGACCAGTCTTGTGTGGGCAGTCAAGCAAAGAGGTCTCAAAAGCTAAGTAGTTTCTTACTGTTATATTTTGTCGAAGTTATGCTTAACGTTGTCTGTTAAGTGACAATTTATGTTCATTATGTGTTGGATGTTTATAGTTGTTTGAAAAAATAATTGTTGGAGGAACATTCTAATTGTTGTTTCTATTCAATACATTTGAGTAATGATTAAAAGATTTCTAAGTTTTATTTATTTACTACTTGTAGAACAATAGTTTGACTACAAATTGAAGCTTCTAAACCCTTTCAGTAGACTTTTAATTAATTATTCATTGATACTTATTACTTAAATTCTAACACATTCAACAAATACTAGTAACAAATAGCCACAAAAGTTACAGATTGTTATGTTACCGTGTTTCAAAATGCTGCTCCACAAAAGTTAACTGCAATAATGTGGATGCACCATAATGAACATTTGATTTAACTGATCACTGTTATCACTCATCATTATCATTATCACTGCTGGAGTCATTTCGTTACTTATAGATGGATAAAAAATATACCTAATGAACAAGTGCAAATGCTTTCCGAATGACGCACGAGCATGAGATAATACATTTTTGGTCACCTATAATTCATGTCTACCTTAAAAAACAATTTTCTAATCTGATTGAAAGGTACCTATATCTAGAGATTACCTTCAAATTCCCCAAGTTTATGGTAAATTTTAAATAGAAAAATATTGGAAAAAATAACTCGGCCACAAGTGAATTCTCCCCAAGTTTATTTTATTTAATACAGATAAATCGTTTGTTTAGAATTTAAATAAGAATTTGTAATTTAATACTTGAGTTTAATTAATGTTTATGGTTTGTCGAATATAATAAGTAAACGACTACGAACAACTCCTTAGAACTTATTAAACATTAATTAGAATGGCTAGACAAGCCATTAATTATCTAGTTAGTCTAGAGGACTTTCATTATATTAATAGCAATCTCATAAAAATAACGAATTTATTCATTTAGAAAGACTTGCCTCGAAGTTATTTTCAAGGCAATACTTACTAATATTATAAATGCTTAAAGTATCTGTGGTATGTCCGTCTGTTTGTTGACTTTCACAATTAAACCACTAACCCATTTTAATTTTTTAAAGGTAAATAAATGAAGAAAAAGCTATCGAAAAATCATTACTTTCAGTTGCTGCAATTTTGGCATACTTATCTATAGATAGTTTAGTAGTTTGGTTTACTTATCTATAGGTAGTAGTAAGAAGACCTTGATGGTTGAGAAATACTTACTTCTAAGTCGATGAAAGCATGCACAACTGCGAACATTTAAAATTAAATATCGTGCGCGAATGATGTCCGAGCGACGCATTCCTGGTATAAACCTGCGTTTTTCGTGAACTTGTATTGAATTTCGAATATTGTATGCTAATAAATAAAAAAAAAGTGATCACTAAAGACCGAAAACCGAATCCCACTAGAGAGTCTATAGGCCAAGTTTACTTACAGATTAATCGACCGATTAACGCTACACGTCATTTAAGTGTCATTATATTTAATCGTTTGTTTTATGTTGAAAGGGACACAACCACACTGTGAACTTGGCTCAGGCAGCTGTCCGACCGCCAGCGATAAGCGAGTAGCGAGTAAAGCTAGATACTAGAAACAGATGACAAGCGGCGAGCGGCAAGTTATAGCGCCTTCGCTCGGCTATGAGCGAGTGTTTTTGTGCGACGGACGGGCGAGAAACTTGCCGCTTGACATGTGGCGCGGGGCGGGCAGTGGGAGCGGGTGAGGGTTCGAGCGGAAAACGCACATTTCCATGGATGAACACAGTAGCACTGGGCGATTGAGCGGTCCGGACCTCGTGCGATATTGGAAATAAAATAAAAATGTCAGATTATGTGGAAGCTACTGCCTTTTTCTCTAAAAAAGGGTACCACTTTTTTATCATATAACAATGAAAATAACTAATAAAAGTTAATTACCATCAGAATCTTCGCTTATTATTTTTATTTCTTCCCATGCATAGTATTTAAATTACCTACTTGTCGATTCCAATAATTTGAATTTGAATTCTACAAAGGTGGCCGAGCCAATACGAAATCTTCAGTCGGCAGCGGCATTTCTGAACAAATCGAGCGGGAAACGCAAGCTGACTTGCGTCCACCCGCCCCGTTCGCAACACTCGCTTGTCCCGCTGCGATTGCCGATCACGCGCCGCGCCTGCACTTGGTGCACCTTAAGGGCCCGCTAAAGGCCAACGAAAATCAGATTGCTTTACATGATCGTCTGTAATATCAATATTAATGAAAAACTGAATTTCAAATTAAGATGCAGCAAACTACAGGACGAACACTAGTGACTATGTTACTCAAAAACACGATTGCATAAAATTTTCTCGATAGAAAAAAATTGCGAAGTTGCCTCCAAATCACTATAGTTAACGCGGTAAACTGCTAGTATTCAAGTAATACATTAAAATAAAGCTTGGAACTTTTTAGTATAATTACACTATAGATAAGGCAGGGCTTATGTTATATATTTTTTGTAAATAACCTTTAAATATCCTTTAAAAAAAGAATTTCCTTCATTTCTTCACTCCGGACCGGCCGAATGGGGCCGGAGAATTATATAGTAAATGCTGCCTTATTTCTCATAGAAATAAGGCAGCATTTACTTTGCAATTCGCCGTTGCAGTTATTACTTTTGCTTTTGGCCTAGAGCGCGCCCTTAATCAAAAACTATGACTGTGTTTGCGTTACCCGCCAGCGGATCCCGCTGCCCGCCCCGCTGCCACTGTGATTTCACACTTAGGACGTTTACTCGATCGGGGTTCCTAGTTACAACAACTATTTTCATAATATTACTATGTGCTGTCAGGTAGTAATCCGCACACATATATGGCACATATCTTGTAATTCATACATGATAAATGTACGAATATTAATAGATAAGCCTTTATTCTTTTTATGCAAAAGCAATAAAAATAATCGTCACAACACCGATACCGAAGCAACCGTCACTGGTATATGGCATGACAATACTCTTAAGGGTTTTTTTACCATAATTACTCGCTCACTCGGCCGGCGCCCGCGGTGAGACAGGTGTTTAAGACCCTTTCACCAAAACTGACTATCAGACTTGGTTTAACCTATTTACGCCCAAATACAATCCAAAATAAACTTTACTGAACTTGTTTTAATATTTGTTATAAAAACACCTTTTTTAGGACATTATAAAGAAAAAGTAACAAAAGAATATTCGGAACTTATGTTTTTAGGCGTGTACTAAGTTTAGTACAATGGGCGCTCACGATTTATGATAAACAAAGCGTGCTTTATCCATGCACATCGTTTTTAGGCACTTAGTACATACTGTTTTGAGTCGATTGGAGAGCCCACAACACATCTTAGTTGGTTTGGTATTTTTAAAATTATGGCCATTGTTTTTACAGATAGTAAAAACAATGGCAACATCAATGAAAGAGGTTGAAAGCCTAGCTTTGGTGTTCTTTTTATGGTTTAAATATATACGTGCTATGTGTCTGCGGAACGGGGTGATCTATGCCACCATCAGGATTTGCAATGCGATTTTATCTCCATGCATTCGAAATGGTCAGGTTCACCATATACGTAAACAAAACTCAACCCCACTTCTTTCCCTTCACCCCAATTCGGTATGATCTTATAGACTAGACCATTAGGTCTACTCCTCCTATTCCTTTGTAATAATTTTGGATATACCAAAGTAATGTAACGTGAGGTATCAGTACATCCACTTTCTGTTTTCGCGTAGCACATCATCCTTCGACTTTTCCTAATGTCTTCAAATAGAAGCAACACAGGGTGAGTGTTGAAACGGAGTAAATAGCTGCCTACTTGGAAGAAATACGTGCTATTTCTTCCAAGTAGGCAGCTCAACATTACTTCCACAACTCGTCTCCTCTTTCGCGAAGTAGAAGTAACTACGAGTATTTACTAATCTGAATCTAGTCTATGGTAGAAGTAACAGTATTTTATGAAGTATATAGCGTAGATGTAGTAGTACCAGTATATGGTCGTCAGTGCTATCTTCAACGACAGTGGTGTGTTTCTGCTATATAACCAGAAACATCTTGAGGAGATTTATTTCCATAGAAATCGTCATCTTCACCTGCCTCCTCATCAGTGATGTCTCGCTGAAGTAGCACGAAAAAGCCCTAAATGACCAGAAGCCCTAAATGACATTATCAGCCAAATAATACTTAATTGATAAAGTCATGTAGAACTTCTCGTAGACCAAACTAGTAGCGCAAAAGTACATCGGTTACCGATTTTCTATGTTTTAGGTAGTTTATAAAATTCAAAATATATAAACAAAAACTATGTCTTAACAGCATAAAACACAATAGAAAGTGCCTTCACTTAACTGTTTTATCTGAATAGTCTATCGCCCATTGTACTAAAGTTAGTGCAGCAGCACTTTTCGTCAAATAGTATGTAAAAGTTTATACAAAAACAATAGTTTTATGCATTTTATAAAAAGATGATAGTATCTTATAGAGTAAATAAAATCGGTTATTAACAAATTTTAAAGCTAAATTTATTGTAACATAAAAATAAATAATGCTCACCAACAAATGAAAAAAAAATAAACAAAATGATGACTACCCTCATATTTATGGTAAATTTTAAATAGAAAAATATTGGAAAAAATTAACTCGGCCACAAGTGAATTCTCAGGCTGGAATCGAACCAGCGACCTTTGGAAATCCGGTCCAATGCTCTAACCGCTGAGCTACCGAGACTTGCGAACCACCGTCGAAATTCTCCAATACTTTTATATTTTTATTTATTTATTTATTTATTTATAACACTTTATTTGCACACACACAGACAGAAAATACATGTATAAAAGAAAAAACAATAGACAAGATTTGTTGTACAAAGGGCGGCCTTATCGCTTAGCAGCGATTTCTTCCAGGCAACCCATATGACACATAAATTGGTAGAAGGGATGAGGGTAGTTGGTGCGCAACAAACAAATTAAAAGAAAATAACATATCATCTAATATATAAATAGTTATACAATAAAATACATATACTACATATACAATAAAAACAAAGTTAATGCAGTTAAGAGACTGAAAATACACAAATAAAACGGGAGTTCTGTAGGGAAAAGAAGGACTAGTGGGATAGGAAGAACTCCTTGACCTGGGACTTGAAGGAGTTGAGGGTCTGTGCACGTCTAATTGTGTCAGGCAAGGAGTTCCATAAAGAAATAGCTTGGCACGTGAATGATTGGCTATAGAATTTGGTTGAGCGAGGAGGGGTGTAAAGACGGAGATTATCAGAGGAGCGAAGGGGGAGATCATGAGTGGAAGAGAGGAATTTAAAGTGCTCTTTTAGATAAGAAGGAGTTTTTGGATTGAACAGCACGGAAAAGAGAAGGGAAAGGATGTGCATATCTCTGCGACGTCGTATGGGAAGCCACTTTAGTAGTTGGCGGGATTGGGAAACATGGTCATATTTGCGTAAACCAAATATGAACCGTATTGAAAAATTTTGGAGACGCTCGAGTTTATTGAGTAGATCAGAAGAAAGGTCAGGATAGCATGTATCTGCATAATCAAGAATAGGCAGCAGTAGAGATTGTGCAAGGGTAATTTTGGTAGCTGTTGGAAGAAAATTACGTAAGCGTCGGAGAGACCCCGCCGCAGCGAACGTACGCCTACTAATCTCAGAGACCTGAGGAGCCCACGACAGCGTTCTGTCGAATAAAATTCCCAGATTTCTCACTTTTTCAGCGAAAGGAACAGGAAAAAAACGATTGAGGGCAACTGTTTGAAGTCGACTTTTGATATAAAATAAGGACTTTTAATACGCTGTAGGCCAGCGTTGTTACATCAATGCTAGGAAATATCCTTGCATTCGAAAGAAACATCTTTTCAGGTGTTTAACGATCGATTAAGATGCAACTGCCAATAATTTATGATTTTGTAATTTTTGCATTTTTCAATGCTGTTTTTATACTTATGGTAAATTTTAAATAGAAAAATATTGGAAAAAATTAACTCGGCCACAAGTGAATTCTCAGGCTGGAATCGAACCAGCGACCTTTGGAAATCCGGTCCAATGCTCTAACCGCTGAGCTACCGAGACTTGCGAACCACCGTCGAAATTCTCCAATACTTTTATATTTAATTTTATTGGCAGTTGCATCTTAATCGATCGTTAAACACCTGAAAAGATGTTTCTTTCGAATGCAAGGATATTTCCTAGCATTGATGTAACAACGCTGGCCTACAGCGTATTAAAAATATAAAAGTATTGGAGAATTTCGACGGTGGTTTGCAAGTCTCGGTAGCTCAGCGGTTAGAGCATTGGACCGGATTTCCAAAGGTCGCTGGTTCGATTCCAGCCTGAGAATTCACTTGTGGCCGAGTTAATTTTTTTCAATATTTTTCTATTTAAAATTTACCATAAGTATAAAAATAGCATTGAAAAATGCAAAAATTACAAAATCATAAATTATTGGCAGTTGCATCTTAATCGATCGTTAAACACCTGAAAAGATGTTTCTTTCGAATGCAAGGATATTTCCTAGCATTGATGTAACAACGCTGGCCTACAGCGTATTAAAAATATAAAAGTATTGGAGAATTTCGACGGTGGTTCGCAAGTCTCGGTAGCTCAGCGGTTAAAGCATTGGACCGGATTTCCAAAGGTCGCTGGTTCGATTCCAGCCTGAGAATTCACTTGTGGCCGAGTTAATTTTTTCCAATATTTTTCTATTTAAAATTTACCATAAGTATAAAAATAGCATTGAAAAATGCAAAAATTACAAAATCATAAAATACCCTCATATTTTTTAATAATTGCGTTTAGTTTCATCTATACGATAATTGTGTTAACTTTAGGTGACAGGTTAAAAAAGATAGCTTTTATCGAAACCTAAAGTACTGTACTATTTCGTTTACCCATAAAAAAACGGCTGAATAGCAATGTCATTAAAATTATGTATATTTTTAACCAGTAAGTAAAAATGGGTCTAAAAAGGCTTAAATATCAGGAATAACAAAAGTAAACAATCTCTATGCGAGGCGGCTCCATGCCGGAAGAAGGCCGTTACCGCCGCTTCCGGCGCCGGCGGCCGGCGTCACCTGGCCGGAACCTTTTGACACACACGTGGAAAATAACCACTTATTTCGGAGAATAATATAGAAACTAATGTTAAACATATACCTGTTTTTTACTTTATTTACTATTAAAACAACAGGATTTAAGTACTCAAAAACGTAGGTACCATCAACTTATACTTGTCTAGTGCAATAAAAATTTAATAGATTAATAAGCAATGTTTAGTTCAGTTACTTTAATTAACTGTTTGTCACATTATATACTCCAATAAAATAATTTATTTGATTGGAGCATAATTATATATAATGACATAATTGGGTATATCAATCTTGAGGATGGAATTCTAATTTAAAACACCTGTGTTACAAAAATTATAAAAAACATCACGTAAACCAGTCACGCCAAAAAAATACTTGGACATTGGAGAAACTTTGTTTTATTTACTAATACCATTATCAAAGAATATATTCTTTGGTAATAGTGACCAAGTAAAAGTTACTATTACTGACGTACTATTACTGTCATTATTAGAAAAAACGTGATTTTAACAAAGTAACGAAAAGAGTAACGAAAACAGTAACGAAATTTGTAATGAAAAGAGTTATGAAAAGAGTAATGAAAAGAGTAACGAAAAGAGTAACGAAAAGAATAACTAAAGAGTAACGAAAAGAATAACTAAAGAGTAACGAAAAGAATAACTAAAGAGTAACGAAAAGAATAACTAAAGAGTAACGAAAAGAATAACGAAAGAGTAACGAAAAGACTAACGAAAAGTTACTCCGTGCTAGCGCATGAAATACGCCGAAATATTGAAGACTCCAAAGAAAATACAAACATGGTAAAAATTTGATTTTCATAAAAATTATAGCATATTGTTTTATTTTCTTAGAACAACAATAATTTTCGAAAAGATTCATTATGCAAATGAAATAAAGTAACCTAGGAAATGTTGCCTAAACGTCGGGAAACCAAAAATCCTTAAAAAAACACCAAAAATATACTAATGGTGAAATATTATATTGCACTCAAATCTGTAAAAGTTGTTTTATTTCAAGCATTATGCAATATAAATCGTAAAATGATTGACGTACATACACTAATTTGTGTTCAAAATCAAAACAACAATCTACCACTACGAAACTTCTTATAATAAACAAATAAGCATCCCCTCTCACAACCTGTGTACATGCCGGAAGTAGGCTGTTGCCACGGTGGATGCGGCGCACCTGACCGGAACTTGTCGCGTTCAAGATTAGTTCACAGGTTATCGTGAGGAAAGAATATAACGGTTAAGGTGGTAAACGATGTACGACCTCTATTTGAATAAAAATATTTTGACTTTTGAAGCGGCGCAACTGGTTGGAACATGTCGCGCTCAAGATTAGTTCACGGGATAACATGAGTAGTAGGCTGTTAAAATTAGGAAAGAATGTTACGGCTATGTCAGGTTACGTTATGTGCTTATGTGGTAAACGAAACAACATTGCATGGCTATTATTTTATTATACTTACTAGTAAATGTCAAAAGTTGGATTCCTTTTTTCATTTCAATTTCATTACATAGTCTATACACCATTTTTTTTTTACGTGAAACTAGTAGTTCCGAAAGCCGTTAATAATTATTTTACAACTTATTGTTCGATTGGCACGAGTAAGAAAAAAAATAACATATACACAAACATATAGGCAACCATTCTCGCAATCTGCCTACGTGCCGGAAGTACGCTGTTACCACGGCGGAAGCGGCGCACCTGGCCGGAACATGTCGCGCTCAAGATTAGTTCACGGGTTAACGTGTTAACGTAAATGAGGAAAGAATGATACAATTATGTTTGGTTATGTTAAGTGGTAAACGAAACAATTTTGTATATCCTGCTATTAGTATACCTACTCGTAAATGTGGGTGTGTTTGGAAGAATGGATATTTGGTTGTCTTTTTAAAAGTCGAAAGTCGAAAAATTCAGTCTAGGCTGTTGTGGATAGGAAGCTACTCCATCTATTCGCAAAGCCCTGAAATATTCGTAAGTACCGCTGCGTTAGCACCAGGAGCCCGAGGAAAAAAAAAATACAAGGCAAGTAATGAACAGAATGAGATAAAATAATAACTTTACATTTACATGTTGTGGCTTGATATGAATATGAATAGATCACAGACAGCACTACCGAACCCTATACTGCGTTGCCAGTTTTGTTTTACTTTATCTAGCGAACCAAACTCAGCTAGCTAGACCATCCCTCTACAGGTGCTTATTTCAATAATTTCAAGAACATTTTTTCTAACTTTCGACAACTCAATTAGTGAAATAGAATAAGAAAACTTATGCTGTCTAAGTTTTTTCCTAGACTAAAATAAAAATATAATTGAGAATAATAATACCTACCTAGGTATTTCTTAAAGTACCGAGTCCCTGTGAACCCATCTCTATGATTACTTAATTTAATATTCTTTCACCTTTACGACCGGCGACGCTGGAATTCTCTCGCGACTCTTGTCACGTGTTATTAGGTATTTCTTAAGATTCAAAAAAAGGAGGAGCTTCTCAAGTTTAACAATTTTTTTATGTATGTTTTAATAGAACGTTGTCAGTTGTCAACCAATTTTAATAATAATTTTTTATCTGAAAGAATATAGTTTAAGTGTGGTCCCATAAATTTTTTACGAAGATCTGGCAAGTAATTTTTCTTAAGTAGTCGTTACGCAGATGACATCATTGTTCTATAAAGGCTGTTTTTTTGTGAAAGTAACGGGACATAATGAAATTGAAAACTTGTGAAATAAAAAACATCCTATATTTATTTTTATTATGAATTATGTTTAGTATTTTCAAAATGTTTCCATTTAACATATATGATATATTCTGCTACTAATTAAGATATCCCAACTTGGTTCAACGACAAGAAGTAAGTGTAAGTAAAATTTCCTAATACTTATCGATTGGATATGAATTTAGCCCTCAAACTGGTTGACCTACCGGGCGATAATCCCGCACCCATTGACATTATATCTGTCAATAAATGAAGTCAAGACTATAAATGGGAATCTCGCAGACTCAGCATTTATATACGCTGATAAAGAATCGTCCTCGATCGCTCTTCAAACAAGCTTTTCATTCCGATCGGAAGCCGAAATCGATCAGGCGACAACGTTCAGCCGATTCGTAGTTCGAACAGCACAAAGCTACGGAGACTTAATGAACATTCGCCATTTTGGATTTGTCGTCAATAATAGATTGGCATCGTGGGTCATGGCTCAATTGGATTTTGGCGTAAACAGACTTTTATTTGGGCTGTTTCATTGTGTATGAATTTTTTATATCAGCGTAGTGGATGGTAGCAATCGAAGCGCTTAAAGCCGTTTTATATTAGAGAAGTGAGTACGAAGAAATAAGTACACTGGTTTGTGTTGAAAGAATTGTTGTTGGACTGTAGGAGCATCTTCCAATTCTTTCGGTTGTCATAGCAACTGCCTCTGTGGTCTACTGGTTAACTCTTATTATCAGTTTCAGAGGTCCCAGGTTCGATCCACAGTGGGGATACATATCAGTGGCAAAGGGTCAACATATGGCGAAGGAAAGCCGGACCCAAAAAAGCTACAAATCGGTGAATAATGAGCACGAAAAATAAAACATTTTGTTCTGCCTGGCATCCACGTAAATTTAACTAATTGGTGAGAATAATTAATGACATAATTGTAATGATCTGCATGGTAAATCACTGGGGAGGGATTTCGAAAAGGGAAGCCGATGGGAATCGACATGTATGGACCCATCGCCATTGATACATATTGTATTCGGTTTAGATGGTGGTAGGACTTGTGTTGTCGGAAAAATAAATGACAGAACTTAATCTACCGCGATCTATGTATTTATTTATTTTCCGATACCACTTAAATAAATGATTTTTAATGCAAAAACAAATTAAAAAAAATATGAAGTTTTTTAATAATATAAAAAAACCTATTCAAGTGCCAAACACGAATGTTTCAGATTTTTACGGCACATTATCTTTCAACAAAGCGTTTGTTCGACAAGTGTGAGGGATCGCTTTTCGCTTCCGCTAATAAATTTCTGTATTTCACGCGGAGCGCGTTCCGATTGCTGTGATGCCATCGGCTCGAACGTGGGAGGGACCGAACCATCGAGGAGGGAAATTAGGAATTTTCCAAAAATAAAACATGATAAAATTTTCGTTACTTAATAACCCGTTATAAAAAAATATGCTAATGCAAAATAATTATAATATTTATGTGTATAGTGGCTATATTGAGGATTCCGGGAGAGGCTCGCTTCCATCTAAAAACCATAAAAAAAAACAAAAAACCATAATATTTTTTTTTTATGACCGACGGGAAGACTCTTAGCCTTCATCATACCTGATGTTAAGTATCGATAATGCCGGCGCTACACATTGGCCAACATTGTAGCCAATTCATCATACTGTACTGCTTTTGTAGCAAATAATGTTTTAATAGTTGTACGTTGCATTGGCCACAATGTTGTCCAATGTGTAGCGCCGGCATAAGGCTGAAGATAGGGGTCCATATTCGGTTGCATAAAACAAAAATGCATATTTTAGAGCTGCATAACGTTTTTTGGCATACTTATCATTTCACATAACGTTCATACAGAATAAATCATAACGCATACTTTTTTTCCCCATAGCCTCTTTTGTAATAATGGTATTTAGTATATATTTTTTTCGCATATTTGTTTTCACCATAACGATTACTAATCATAACATTTATTGGTATATCAATCTTTATCACAAAATATATATCAAATACTTTAATGTTAAAAGTATACAATGCAAACATGCAATGCATGCAAGCAAGCAAGCATGCAAAGCAAGCATGGAATCAAGCATGGAATCAAGCATGAAAGCAAACATACAAGCAAGCATGCAAGGAAGCATGCAAGCAAGCATGCAAGCAAGCATGCAAGCGAGCATGCAAAGTAAGCATGCAAGCAAACAATCATGCAAGCATGCATATGGGAAATACACGTCTCCGGCGCTGCGGGAAGTGCAGCCCCTTCGCCCTTGCGTATCAAAACACAGACACCGCGATCGGCTACGCAGCTTCGGCTTGCTGGTCGCTTTTGGCGACCAGCCTCAGTCGCTCCGCCTCACGCGGTGACTGCATTCTGCAACGGCGGGCAGGGGCTGCTCTCCCTCCGCGCCTCCGGGCTCTAAATTGCACTCTAGTATTGGGCATACAAGTACTACGGCAAAATGACCACGGCAGGTCGGGATCGGGACCTAATTCTCTACCAAACACGCTAACTTAAATATAAACTTTAACTCATAATTGTGGATGGTTACAGACAATATAGTTATGTATAAGTCTATTATGTATTTCGTATTTTATGATAAATTGCCTTTAGGCATATAACAATTATGCCCTTTAATGTTATGGTCATTAAAATTATGTTTAAGGAAATTAGAGTAAGTAAGAATTATGTTGATGAATCCATTCTGCGTTCATAAAACTATGCTTATCATAATTTATGCGAAAAAACTATATGCCAAAACTGTTATGCTAAACGACATTATAACTAAAAACATTATGCAACCGAAAGGGCACCCGAAGATAGAAGCGAGCCTCTCCCGGAATCCTCACTCACTGAGGTACTAGCTATCTTATCTCTTACTGCCGGAACACAACAATGCTGAACACATTGTTGTTATGGCGTCAGACTTAGATAAAATGGTGGTAGCTAGCCAGGCGGACTTACAACAAATCATACCACCAACCAAACCGAATACAATATGTACCCCCGCTCGGAATCGAACCCGGGACCCCTGGGTCTGATATCGGTGGTTGTACCACTAGATCACAGAGGAGGTATGCTTTCCAGTGGAAATATCGCGATAAAATGCTACCGCAAAATATTTTTCGTATTTCACGTTGCGCGCGTTTCCGATTGCTGTGATGCCTTTTTGGCTCGAAACCGTGGGAGGCAAGTGAACTATCCAACCCCTCTTGCATGATCACCGCTATAACACATGATAATGATATAACGCATGATGCTGTCTTGCTTACCCCGCTAAAATGTAACTGAGACAGTGCCACGTTATTTAATGTCGATTAAAGACGCTCATGTTAGGACCACAGGAGGGAAATGACGAAAATCTTCTACCACTCTTAAATAGTTGTTAAAAAAAACAGTAAATTTATAATAATTTTAAATAGAAAAATATTGGAAAAAAATAAATTAACTCGGCCACAAGTGAATTCTGAGATGGAACTCGAACCCAAGACCTTTGGAAATCCGGTCCAATGCTCTAACCACTGAGCTACCGAGACTTAGTAAGTAGATAATTTTTTTTTCCAATATTTCTCTATTTAAAATTTATCAGGAGTATAAAAATAGCATTCAAAAATGCAAAAATTCAAAAATCATAAAATAACATATCATGCGGCACGCGTTTCGATTGTTGTGGGAGGCAACTGAACCATCCAGGTGGGAAACTATGAATTTACTAAAACTAAAAAGTGGATAGAAACTTAGTTAGTAAAATAAAAAAATCGATTGCAAAAACATATATAGTCATTAAACATGTATCTCAGCATATTTGATAAAAAAAAATGAAAGTTTATTTCTGTATATCACGCGGCACGCGTTCCGATTCCTGTGATGGCATCGGCTCGAAACCGTGGAAAGCAAACGAATCATCTATAAAGGAAGGAAATTAGGAGTTTTCTAAAAATAAAACTTGATAGAAAATTGGTTTGTAAACAAATCCATAATAAAAAAACAAATGCAATAATAAAAGCAGCCAGGACACAGTCGAAGAATATCGGCAACTAAGAATTTATATTTGTTATAATATAATTACAAAGACAGATTATGATATCGTGTACAATCTGCAACACATCCACACCGACCTACCAATTCAAATACAGTATAAATTCATTAGCTTCAATTCCACTACACATTCTAAGGAAATGAGACATGTCCTGACGTCGACGTGCATGCAATTAGTGAACATGTCCCGGGCTTAGCCCGAATCCCACCCCGGTATTAAAACGAGCCGAGGTTGTTTCATATACATACATAAAATATGGGATTTAGCTCATAGTGACACCTCATGGACCTTGACCTGCGATTGTAGGGGTTAAGCAAGTTTTGATATGGTCAGTCAAGCGATGGGTGACCAAAAACAAAAAATATCAACTTCACCCTATTTACGCTATTTTATGTGAATACATGATTTTTTCCTTTCTTTCTTTCTATTAGCCCGCCCGCGGAGTCACCCGCGTCTCAAGATAAAATGTATGCTGTGTTTCAATCCAGGCTATAAACAACTCTTATGTTTGTGCCAAAGGAAACTCGCCACGACCCATACAAAATTTACCATGCTCCGGAGCAAACGAAAGTAGTCTCAAAATTTAGCATTTAATATGCATAAAAAATATAATTGATATTCGCCATTCTCAAAAATCGTGGCTAAAATATTAAGAATACCTTCCAAAGATACGAATTTTAGGAAAGTTAACGCAGAGATTTACGTATATTTTCATTTTTATGTAACCAAGGCGTAAAAAATATTAGACATAAAACAATATCTAACTTTAACAAATCAATATTTTTTTGTTACGGCTTATAATAATACTGTCCAACAAAAAAATATATTAATTCATATATTTATTTCTTCTTCTTCTTCGTTTCTTTACTGTTCATACTATTTAAAGTTTTTTTAAAGGAATTGTTAAAGCCATTATGCATAATCAAATATCGCATAATTTTTTTTGAGCCATATTTTGGCAATTTTATTACGGAACAAATATACATTTTAGATAAAAAAACAAATTTTCGCATGGTTTTGTTCAAATATTACGATGATAGCCATTGAAATTAAATAAACAAACTATATACATAGCTTTTACACATTTTTTTTTCTGCGCCAGAGCTTGTCGATTTTATTTCAAATCAAAAATATCCATTTGAAAAAAATGCATTTTTTCGCATGGTTTGTTAAAATATTCCCATTAAGTATATCCATTGAAATTAAAGAAACAGACGATACTCTTAAATTCTCCACAAATATAACGAACATTTTGGCATATTCTTTCTGAGCCGGAGCTTTCGTAATTTTGGGTCAGATTTGTCGAGTCTTCTTTATCCCAAATCCGTTTAGTCGTTTTTAAGTGATACAAATATCCAAACTTTCGCATTTATAATACTCGTAGGCCTCAAATGTTTCTGCGAAGCTTCGATAGGTAGGTTAAAACGTACACAAATCCTTATGTAGCCCGCGTAGGTGGCAGGACTTGACAAAAAAAGATTTAAAAAAAGGAGGATGTTATCAATTCGTGTGTATGTTTTTTTATGTTTGTTGCCTCAGTACTCGCTCATATATGAACCGATTTAATTAATTCTTTTCTTATTCGAAAGAGTCCCATTGTCGTCAAGACAGGATCTGATGATGGGATCCTGGAGAAATCAAGGAAACTCTTCAAATATTATAGGCACAACTACATCGATTTCGGTGTTTTCTTAAGTAACTCGTGCAGTTCCTTCCATAAAACACTATATGGATAATGAAGACCACACGTGGTCATCTGAAGTAATAAATACTAATTATTTCAATACTCGGTCATAATTATATGCACCGATTTGAGTGATTCTATTTTTGTTTGAAATACACCATTTCTTTAAACTGGTGCCATTATCGTCAAGACAGGATCAAACCAATAAGTTACAACGAAAACCGTCTTCAAATATACTTTTTGAAGTCGGTGACAACCAGGACAAAATAAACGTACCTATATTCTAGAAGTGCAATATAGTGCACCATTGCTGCCTTGGCTGGCACCGACTCCAAAAGGCTTTTTTTGCTTTTTAGTTTTTTGAAGTCGGTTTCTACTTTTTTTATAAAAAAGTGTTTTATTTCACAATTTTTAAAGGTAGAAGTCCCGAACCTACACTAATAACTTTATGTCAACTACTCATCACCTTTTACAAAATGCTGCTTTTCCCGGTGCAGGGACGTTATAAATATTATATTACTAATCAATCTTTCCTTTCAATGGTGTACCGTTAAATGTTTGCTGTAAGTCTTATCTAGATTAAGAAGATCAGTCTTCACAGCTTATTTAAGAAACAGCAGCTCCAATAACACACTAATAAATAACCAAAAAGCAATAATAGCACAGTTTATAACTACTTAGTTTTTAATGTGAGCAACTAAAGTGTTGATTTTGGTCATTGCCAAGTCTACAATGGCTTACGACACGTGAGTGACAAGTTGCCGCAAGCGGCCAGGGTGAAACTTGGCAACCACTCAAACATCACTACCATAGCGGTAGAATTACTTAAGAATATTTGTTCGACGAATGTTCTCGGAGTGCCAAATATTCCCCTATTTTCGGTTTGCGTTGAATTTTTAAAACCCCCAAGAGCAAACGGCGCCGATAAAATCTTTAGTGAAAAGTACCCGCCAGAGTGGAAAGTTGTTAAAAAGGTAAATTTTTAAAAGCAGCTATTGAAATAAGAACGAGTTAGAAGTTACGGACCTTTTACTTTAAGTTAGATTAAGTTTTTCTTTTCACTTTTAGTTTGAGGGAACTTTAAGAAAATGTGATGCATGCGTGTGTTTGTGAGAGAGCATCTGTTAGACTCTTCGTCAGATTATGATAATTTTTTAAATAGAAAAAAAAATCATAAGTATAAAAATAGCATTGAAAAATGCAAAAAATCAAAATCATAAATCTTCGTCAGTCTTTCGACATCTTTTGTTTTGTGAAGACTCCTGGCGACTCTCGTAAAGCCACGCAATAAAGTTAAAACTCAATTCAATTGTCAATTCAATCAGTACCAGTTAATATAATATATAGTATAAGGTGTGGGGTCGGTAAAGATATCATATTACATGTTAGGTACAATCATCAAACTTCATTCAAACTTCAAAATTCCACCTTCCCGATAGACCAGTAGAGTTTTAGAGGGCATTATTTCAAAAAGTAATATATTTCTAAAAAAAGGTAATTTGACAAACAATAGAGCATTAATACGTAGCTAGGTATTTCATTAAAATAATAAATTATTTATTTAATTCACCAAACCCGAACCGGACACCGGTATCCAGAGAACAATGGAATCTATTGGGTCTCATAATCCGGGGCCCGAGAGGTTAATCTTATTACTTAAAAAAAAAGTTTATAAAAAAAATATACTGGTCAACAGCTGGTTAAATACCGGCAAGCTGGTTTAATGGTAATGTCCGTAAGCACACTAATAGCATTCATCAAAATTACTGGAGCTGACAGGAGACATGTAGACTAGCCAAACTGGACGCTCGTCTCTCCAGAGCTCTCCTTAAACATACTAGACCGCTGTAACGCTTGATAACAGGGGTCACTACTGGTCATGGTAATGTTAACAAACACCTTTTCAATGTAGGTGTCACGGCCAGTCCACTATGCAGAGGCTCCATGGAGGAAGAAGAAACAGCTGCTCACGTCCTGCTGAATTGTGAAGAAGAAGCCTCCTACGGGCGAAGTACCTCGGCTCACCAGGTAGTCTACGTGAAGCCGTCTTTAATGTAAAAGCTCTGGGAGCATTCCTGTATGAGCTGGGATGGCTGGAGTGATTTGGCCTAACGCTTTCCGGAACCTTCCGGACGCAAAGTAAGCGCAACTTGAAGACTTCTTCATACTGATGAAGAAGAAGGAGACTGGCCGACTGGAAAAATGTTCGATCGTGTAAGTTCGAAACCCAGCGACATAGGGCTGGGTCAAGATTATCCGCGCCTTTTTCGTTTACCTATAACTTTCAAACTATTGCCGTTTTTATTCAGTAGCTGGAGTTTTTGAGTGCTTCGATACGTTTTTAGCGCAAAATTAGCCGAGCATTAGCCGCGTAGGGAGCTACACGTGCCACAACTTGAAAAGGTAATTATTACCTAAGCCCGTTTTATTGTTGTGTCTACATAACAACAACCTCCATCTCGCCGGGTTGACTGACTAAAAGGAATCTAACAACTCTGTCTCTTTATTTAATGCATTTGCCCACGGCAATAACATATATTACCACATAATTTTAGTCTTTTATCTTCTTTGCTTAAACTCAATTTGAAATTCGTAATAATTTAATTTAACGAGTTTAATTGAAACGAAGTGATTTTGTAAATAACACAAGTTTGTCTGCCTGCAAAAGCCGTGTTATTAATATGACGTCATTATTAAAAAAACGTCATATTTCGGTTGTTCGCCGTGCTTCTGTAATGATACGTCCAGATTAAGTAACAACTTATAATAATAATATAAAAAATATAATGAATATTTCTTGCAGCCACACCAAATAACCTAGCCCCAAAGTAAGAACTGTAAGACTTGTGTTATGGGATACTAGGGTAACGGCAAATAGGTACATATAATTATACATATTCAAGTATTTATATCTAGAAATATATATAAACGTACAACGACTCAGGTATAAATGCTCGTCTTCATCATACAAACATTTGCCCCTACCGGGATTAGGACCCGGGACCTCAGAGTGCGACACCCAAGAAACCGCTGTATGTACGTACTACTCTACCACGGAGGTCGTCAAAACTTATGATATTGTGACCTATCGCCGTTATTCGAAGCCTAGATAAACATATTTTGAGTTTGTCCTTCCTTTTCCGTTCAGCATCAATTTTCCTGTTGGTCGATCTTACCGAGTGACGTCACGTCCGTGCGACGTTATACATCACCCCACCATGTTCACCAGGCGGCGATCGCTAGAGATTCCGCGCCCATTGGCGTTCTTTATTCGCGACCGTTCACATCTAGCTAAGTTAACGCTGTTAGCGTTGGAAATAAAATAAAAAAATTAATTAATTAATAGTTATTGCTATTGGTCTTTCATTTTACTTATTCCATTTTTTTTTTAATGCTTACTGGCTCCTTGTCGACTTGTTAATTTCATGAATTCAAGACGAAAAACATAAAAGAATAAGGAGGTTAATATGGAGCAGGAGGGGAATCGAGGTAATAAACACCTCCCCACCAGGTCAGTGAATGTGTTTGATGTAAGCATACCCACATCTAGAAAAATCATTTTATAATTTCGTATTACTAAAGGTGCGTTAAAGATTATGAAAATTTTTCGCATTTGGCCTACGCCACTGCATTAAAGGGATGAAACTGATGTGTTAAAATAAACATATAGATTTATATATCTATCTAGTGGTGGTCAGATAATTAGAAACACTTGTCGATTTTCATACAAACGAGGTAACTTTGGAGCCTTGGTTCTCTGCCTAGGATTGAGCGAGCTGTGATCTGATAATGGTCATCTAGGGAGTGAATGGAGGAGATCCAGATTGCTATAACACTCGACTGATCTGATCAACATTGTATGAAATGTATGGATATGTTTAAAAAAACAGCGAAAATAGCATAAAAAATATATGGAATTCCCGAAACTGAAAATACTGATCCCTACATCTTATTGAATGTTGATCAGATCAGTCGGGTGTGTATAGCAATCTGGACGTCCTCCATTCACTCCCTGGATGACCATTATCAGATCACAGCTCGGTCAATCCTTGGCAGATAACCAAGGATCCAAAGTTACCTCGTTTGTATGAAAATCGACTAGCGTTTCTAATTATCTGACTTCAACTATATATAATTTATTAATTAACATAATCATTAATTTGAAATCGCACAATGAATTTGAATATTTGAAAGGTTATGATAAATTTTAAAGAGAAAATAATTGGAAAAAATCAACTCGGCCACAAGTGAATTCGCAGATGGGATTCGAACCCACGACCTTTGGAAATCCGGTCCAATGTTCTAACCACTGAGCTACCGAAACTTGCGAACCACCGTCGAAACTCTCCTATACTTTTTAACTGAGCGCTCCCGTGCTTCGAAGCTGTTGTCAGCCGTTTATACGTACGTTAAAACGGAGAGAGAGTAAGTAGTTGAAGCACAGACCTACATAATATAGATAGACGAAAAGAACGCTTCAAACTGTATGAGAACCTAGCGTGTCGAGTTTTTCGTACCTACGATGACGTCAAGAGCGAGATTTAGTGATGTCTAAATGTTATTGACGAGCTCTTGCAAGAAAGCACTGCACTATTAACCATTTTCGTTTCTGATTGACGCGTATTTTCGTGGCAATGGTCTCAAGTGGCCTGACTGAGGTCGTAAAACTTTGACCGAGGATCAAACTTTTGGCACGCAAGGTAGGTACACTTTTACCGTCTATCTCGATATAGGTCGGTGAGTGGAAGAGTCTGGGAGAGACCACCTTTAGCCTTATCATTAGGTATGATAAAGTCAAAGCGTTTCTCCGTTGTTTATAAAAAAAATATGCTCTGGAAACTACATCAGTCTTCTTTTTCTTATCGAGTGAGGATGAGTGGCCACCTCTGGTGTCAGAGTTTATCAAGCCGCCTATAAGGCCTCTGACTTGGCTTAATGACTGTAATCAAATGACAACAGCCGGGACCGACGGCTTAACGTGCCCTCCGAAACACGGAAGCGCTCAGTTATTATATAATGCCACTTTACGGTCACCCATCCGACACCTGACCGGGCCCAACTTTGCTTAACAAACGTGCTCGAATACGATCAGTCTGTCAAGCGCGGCCATGACCGCTTCACCACATCAGTGACATTTGGACATAATATTTTTACTGCGCAAGCCATCGTGCTCGTTACTTATTCACTCATAAACAAAACAACGTTGTCTCGATAGTGAGCCAGTTTGCGGTCAGAAAACAGTTTTTTTGCTTCAACTTATTTTACTGTTCTCTGCTTTACCTTTTTTCAAGCTTATTGAATCAGAGATTATGCGCTCAGTGTTTACTCTGTTGTACTGCTTTGCTTCTCCCAGCTTTGTTCGTACGGCTCCATGGAATGAAAAGTTTAAGCGTCGTTCCATCTGCTTCGAGAAATTCTTTTTCGTTGCACTTTTTATTGCAGCTCAAACGACCACCTTTGCAAGGTTGAGATGATTGAACGTTTGTATGCCTTTGTAGTTGCAGTGCGAATAGAGAATTTATGTATAAACTTCATGGTTTGTTACGTTTTGTATTGTTTACGTTTGGTACAATCGGAGGCACGTTTACTTTAGCATGTTGACTATAAACGCAGTATCACGATTTGCGTGTATGGTAAGAGCGACACAACTGAAAACATGATTAGCTGTCATTGGGTATACTTGCATGTAAAAATTTTGAACCAACAGCCTTTCGCGCCTATTGTGTTAAATTAAGAAGTTGGAGCGTAGCTGGCAGAAGACTAATTGTGCAAAATTTAGAAGTTGAGGTTATTACGCAACGCACTACGAAACATGTGAACTTCAACTTCGACTACGCTGCCAACTACACTTTGACTGCTAATTTAAACATATTACTAGTATATGATTTTTTAATTTTTGCATCGTTCAGTCCTATTTTTATACTTATGATAAAGGACATGTCCCAATTTGGGCCACGTCTATGTGAGAAAAGTACAACAAGTTTTATTTTATGCACGGTTATTAATAAAAACAAATCAACATTTTTTTACTCGAAATAAGGCGTCAAATATGACCACTCGACGTAAAATAAAACTGTCAGTGTCACTGTCATTGAGTTCTACTCTGTGTTCCTCTGTTATTCTATTGACTAACAGTGACAGTGACAAAACGACATATTCCGCCATGATGTATGTTTTATCTGTTTTTGCATTATATTTACTGTTCCTTCTTGAAATCAGGGGGATTTAAACTTAGAAACTGTGTATCGTGTTTTAACTATCTTTTGGTATACTCTAAATATATATAAACGTCCATGACTCAGGTACAAATGATCGTATTCATCATACAAACATTTGCACCTAAGAAACCGATGTACGTACAACTCTACCACGGAGGTCATCAAAACTCATGATATTATGTCCTATCGCTGTTATTCGAAGCCTAGATAAACATATTTAGAAATAGTCCTTCCTTTTTTGTTAAGCATCAATTTTACAATGGGTTGATCTTACCTATCGACGTCACGTCCGTGCGACGTTATACATCACCCTGATCACCCCACCGGGTTCACCAGGCGGCTATCTTTTGGTGTACTGTACACAGCGACTGACGTGGCCCAAACTTCATACATTTTTGGACATCACCCTTTAAATCAAAATCAAAAATCAAAATCAATATCATTTATTCAGTCTAGGCTGTTACAAGCACTTATGAACGTCAAAGAAGCTACGCCATCGGTTCATAAACCCTACGGCGGGAGACCTTGTAACGAGAAGAACCGGCAAGAAACTCGAATAGAAAAATATTTGAAAAAAAATCTCCAATACATTTATATTAAAAATATAAAAATATTGGAGAATTTTCACGGTGGTTCAGTGGTTAGAGCATTGGACCGGATTTCCAAAAGTCGTGAGTTCGAGTCCCATCTGAGAATTCACTTGTGGCCAAGTTGTTTTTTTTCAATATTTTTCTATTTAAAATTTATCATATATTACTAGTATTAAGTCAAATGGTAGAGAAAATAGTTGATATACATATACATTTTCAAATTTTAATTTGATTCCAATATCATTGATCAATCTCAATTGATATACTACGCTGAAAATAAGAAACAGATGATTCCATTTTTAGGGTTCCGTACCCAAAGGGTAAAACGGGACCCTATTACTAAGACTCCGCTGTCTGTCCGTCCGTCCGTCTGTCACCAGGCTGTATGTCATGAACCGTGATAGATAGTGAAATAAGAAACAGATGATTCCATTTTTAGGGTTCCGTACCCAAAGGGTAAAACGGGACCCTATTACTAAGACTCCGCTGTCTGTCCGTCCGTCCGTCTGTCACCAGGCTGTATGTCATGAACCGTGATAGATAGAAAGTTGAATTTTTCACAGATGATGTATTTCTGTTGCCGCGATAACAACAAATACAAAAAAACAAAATGAAATACATATTTAAGGGGTCTCACATACAACAAACGTGATTTTTTTGCTCGTTTTTGCTCGATATTAATAATAATGGTACGGAACCATACGTGCGCGAGTCCGACTCGCACTTGGCCGGTTGCTTGTTTGTCAAAAGCAAATTCATAAACCAAAATAATACGAATCGCACAATACCTTTACGTTTATTATGTGTTTTGATCCAAGACACGTGTAGTATAATAGGTAGTCTTTGTAAGGTAATTCCCACTCATTTTTTCCATTTATGTACTCGAACTGTTGTCTTATTTATAATTTCATTTCTCGCGACCATTGTAAGAGGCTTTATTGAATGTCTTCAATGATCACTTCTTTATGTGAAAGAAAGGAATAATCATTTTATTATAATGGGATTATTAGAATAGGTCATATAGAATGAAAAAAAAATAATGCTGTGATATAGTTATTATGTAGCTACAGAGAAAGAAAATTGAATTGAACATTTAGATTGAGTTGACCTAAGATTTATTGCGTGCGATTTTCTTAAGACTCACATTAGATCAACCTGTGAGGTCAACTTGGGTCGTTTCCTGATAAATCGGAGTCAAAACATCGGAGATCGCCCTATTGTCAATACTATTTGACAGCTAATGTGACATTCAGTGATGACAACAGCGTCGATGTTTGCTTAGAGAATAACCACCCAGTTCGAGTCAATTTTAAAATCATTTCTAAAGTGCGGAGTTTCTGAAAATTAAATTCAGCATTTTGTAGCCCTTGTGTTACCTCGATAGTGCGGAAAACATGATTCAGGAACATTCACTTCCTTAAGTACGTATACCTTACCTGTATTTGGCAGCCTGACCAAAACTAAACGAGCAACATTTGCTAAAAGAATCTCTCAAAATGAGTAGAAGAAAATCTTGAATGTACCGCGTTCTAGTTTTCAGCGACATTATTATCCGCCGCTAAATTTTCTCATAAGCTATATAACCTTCATAAACATGAACACTTCGCGCATAAAATGGTCGTTTGTTTTTTTTTTCACTCCGCGGACCAGCAAAGCGGCGAAAATATTACCTTGGCGTTTCTTTCTTTATTATGATTGGTAACAGCACCGGAACCCTGGCAATAAAGAGATTTTAACGTTTTGGCGGACATTTTGCGCGGAAAAGTCCCATTTGAATTAAAGCAACGCTGTTACAAGTTTACTATGAAGAATAACCAAAAAAAACAAAAATGGTGGAAAATAAATAGAAGTTTATTGGGGGATGAGTATGACAACTAAGTATATGAAATGTAATTTATTCAAATACTAGCCCTCCGCCGCGACTTTATTCGTGAGGATTCCTCACAATCAGGTTACAATACAATCTCATTTTAATCCCTATCCCGTGGGAATATCAAAACATCCTTTCTTAGTGCTCGCCTACATAGTTAAAGGATTCTGTATGCAAAATTTCATCATAACCGGTTCAGCCGTTTGGACTGTGCATTGTCTGTCAGTCGGTCACGGTATTGTTTAATTAGTTTATAATAATTATCAGTTATATAAAGCATAAATTCAGATATTATGACTAATTAACTAAGAGGAAAGAGTATGAAATAATAAAATTGCAGAATTTGGTAATTGCTGATTCTATTAAACACTAGCCCACTAAATATGACATATTAGATTTAAAGGCCAGATTATCGGTTTCCAATACATTCGTGAACCGACCACCATTGTTCAAATGAATGCGAAATTTAAATCTAATATCCAAATGAATGGCTTCAGTCGTTAGAAATGAATGAGTACTAAAAAAATATTGGAGCTACCCATTATGGTAGAGCCATCGCATAATAATGGCATTCTATTAAAAAAGTTCGTTTGCGATGCTCCCCTTGAAAGGTAATACAAATAAAATTATTAAGGCGATCGTAAAAATGAAACTTTGGAAAGGAAGCAACGTTTCATTGTAAAGGGTTACTTTAATGTACAGTTTTCATGGAGCAACTTTGAGGAAAACAGGCATTCTTTCACTATTTTTGACAACCAGTTCGTCTTTGGTATTCTTAATATAAAATCGATGAACTAACGAGTATAGTTGCTTTAATGAGAGTGAGTTACCTTAGCTTTTTCCTGAGAAAAATATTTCAGTTTTAAAATAAAATGGTTTCAGTTAAGTAATTGAACTTTAAATAGAACTGAAGCTTAAGATCTAGCAATCAAATTATATTTTAAAGTAAATAAAAAAGATTATAAATAAAATTAACACACCCGTAAAAGTATTATCGGAAAAGGTATGACAAGGAAATATGATGTAGTGCATGTATCAGTCAAATCAGAAATTTACATTCTGAAGATATGCCTAAGTTTAACTATTCTTTAAAACTATATATCAACTACTAAGAAAAAAAACATATATGTCACATTGTTAACAACGTTATCAAATAATATAAACACCAAAAAAATGCAATACCATTAATACCTCCATCACACCTACCGTCAACATCAAAAATACCTTAACGCTGTCATAATATTTCGTTCTCAACTTTACCAGTAAAAGTTTCTCCATAAAAGAAACATCTCTGGTCTGCAGCCACTAAATTAGCTATATTCAAAGGAACTGGATGTTTCAATTCACGATCGGCAAGTTTGGCCGTAAAAAAATCTAGCATACGAACGGTACGGAGAAAGCATGGAGGTTATAAATTTTCTTTCATTTATTACTCGGAAACTATTAGTAGCTTCATTGTTAAGAGGGACATTCTTTTTATCGGGATGGCTTTTTGTTCAGTACCAGTGAATAAAGTTCTTAAAGCTGCGCTATATGGGTACCCTTTTTACCGAATATTTCTTGACTGAATTCCCGTGGCCTTTTTTTACTTTAAATTGTATTATCATCATTAGCCATTTTAACATCCCCAATGCTAGGGGGTAAGATAAATAAGTCATTTTTTTCATACCTTTCTTTAGATTTGTAATGAGACAGAAACACGATTTTATGATTTTGCCTCGACACTTTTTCAAGACTTTTTCACAAAATTCAAGATTATTTTTAAATGGGGTTAACTATCTGCAAAATTGGTCTCGCTCCCGCGCGCGTCGTATTCTCATTGCTATCTCGCTTCAGTCGTATAGCGCGTTGAAGTATACTTTACTAGTTTTAAAATATTTACGGTTTGAAATGAAGTCGCCGATGTTTGTAAGCAAGTTAAACTATTCATTCATTGTGTGCACAATTTATTGTATTTTGTGTTCTTAGTTTGATTGAGTAGGTTATTTTTTGATAAGTTAGGCGCCTCCTAGACGCTTAGTCTAATATCCATCATTATTTATTTTATTTTGTGCTATATACTAATCGTGTAGTCGAGTGTATTGACGACTGTCAGTATTTATTGCGCATTTCTAGATGTCTTAATTCCTTAGTGGCAGATCGTGATAAACATATTATTACATAGGGTCTATATTATTATCATAAAATAATACTCCTAATTCAAATTGAAAAAGCATATGTAACTTTTAAATCGCATTATTCTACATAAATGAAATTATGACTTGGGACGGGTTGGGATGAGGTTGGAGAAAAAGTTTCTTCGCATTGTTTAAGAAAATTCAAAACATTTTTTAATATAGTTTATTTACATTTAACTAAAGTATGTAGGTGCCATTTTGTTCGATAACTTTTTGCCATCTTGTAGGCAGGGACATGATCCCATTGCTATAGAAATTTTAGGGCTTCTGATCAAAATACCGCGACAAGTGGGTTTGGCAGTCCTCTCGTGATGTTAATCTGACACTGCCTAAAGAATTCTGAAGAGACCGGTGGAAATCTGAAGGTGCAAGATCAGGACTATACGGCGGATGCAGTAACACCTCCCAGCCAAACTCACTTAATTTTTGCTGAGTGGCTAAAAATGTGTGAGGTCTAGCCTTACCATGATGAATCTGACATCAAAATTTCCGGATTGAAAACGCTTAAACTTAATTTGTGCTACTCTCACATACACTGCACTAGGTTCATAAACATCGCAAAAATTTTTCGCGGCTTGCGTGGCAAATTTACCCTTTTTTCAAATGTATCGAATTTCTTTATTAGATTTACTCATCTTGACAGTAAGAAAAAAAATGGGAAAGAGAGCCAAAGAGATTTTATTACAAGTTCATACATACTATATGCGAAAAGACTTTTTCCCCAACCTAATATGTAATAAATATAACGTTACTTTGCATAAGTATTTTAAGGTATAAATATTTATGGCAAATTAATAATAATATTTACTTCTGTTATCTGAAAAACAAAATCACTAAGTATTGAAGTAACACTTAAAGGATATGTTCGTTTTTGGACTCTTATATAATAAATATATATATATATATATAAGGGCCCCAACATAAATAAGAAAATATTTAAATACATGAAAAATATTTTTTTTTCATAATGTAATTATTTATGTTATTATTTTCAGTTTATTAATTCATTCTACAAGGTATTTTCAGGTTTAAATACAGTTAATTCACTTTAGAAATTTTTACCAAGCGGCTGTTGGCTGTACCGGGTAGTTCCTTTGCATTTTAGTAAAATAAAACCTTCAAAGTCACACGTATTGACATTACTTGACAAAAACCATATGTCACTGTCAGTGCCTCGACCAATGAAATAAGGGATTCAGCGTTCTGATACTTCACGTCACTTAATGTGACAAATGAGAATCGAAGTTGCCAAGGTAGGAAAAGTCTTGGGTTTTATTAAATTTAATTATCTCAAGCTTTTTTTTAAATAACATGTTTGGCCCTTTATTTAAATATGTAAATACATGGAGAGATTCCTTATTTTGTGCTCTTTGCATATAATATAATTTCATCACTGTAGGAATTAGGGGGCCCATCTTTCATAAAAAATGGAACATCTCCTTTCTTACCTATCACGTGACGTACAGAAATAAGACAAACAAGGCGTTCAAATCTAAGATATTCAAATACGTAGGTACTTATACTGGGTTTACCAATAGTTAACTTATAAAATAAAATCGCTGAGTTTCCCATTGTATGTATTTTCGATCAGTTCGGGTTGGGCATTCGTCGTGGTTATACATTTTACTTTTCCTTATAATACAAGTTTCTACCAGTTCAATAAAATAGTTTTTTTTAAACAAACTCCCGACCCGCCTCGTAACACCCTCTCAGTGAGAAGTTAATTAGGATGTGAAAAATCTATTATCGAGCTGGAACAAAAAATACCTAACATCGAAGGCAGCTTCGCTTCTTTTATTTTAATAGTTAATAATGTTATGCATATTTAAATTATGCGAATTCTTTATTATGCGCAATAGGTGTTATATTTCATTCTTATTATGTTCAATGTTATGCTAAATCTGTCATACGAATTCATATTATGACAATTAATGTGAGGCGTATTAAAGGACACCCAATAGCCACACTAGCTTTGGTTGCCACATTCATTTCACACGCGTGAGCTGTATGAAAACCTTTGCAATACTGACGTGATAAATACTGAATGTGTAGGCTTTCTTGTTCACTCCGATAATGAAATGAATTTTTTCATAATGATGGATCACAGTATTTACTGAGCGTCTAGGGGGCGCCTTAGAGGGCTTGTCAAATGTTTACTTTTTAACCCACTCTTGACGGAATAGTTCATTAACTCTAGTAAGTATCCGTTGTAAAAATAAAAGACTATAATCACTTATAAAAACATGATTCTGACTGGAATACTTTTAGCAAAAAAGTGATGATTTCTTACAATATAAACATAATAAAGCTTATACGTTCGAATAAAAGCCAGCAACCTATTATTATTAGTGAATAGAAAATATCTTCCCACTTAATTTCGGAAAGAGCAATCAACGGATCGACCTAAAATAACATTTTCGGAGTTGTTCGCAGAAAAACTATTCAGCTGACCCACACATTGTGAAAGGTAGTCAGTAGGTAAAATACAGGGGCTTAGTTCTACTAAGTCATAATCGAATTTCAATTATTGTAGTGCTCTTTTAAACTGGTTTTGTGTCACATGAAATTCTTACAGACTATAATTTTTTCCAGCTAGGATGATTCTTGTGATACTTCAATATTTTTTCGAATTGCGTATCTATGTCAGAAAAATGTTTTAAAAAAATCATTTATTTACTGTAGCAATTTAGTAAAAAAAAGTGTAAAAACTGTGTCTATTAATTACGTTTTAATTGAATACGATAGTTTTTTTTTTGTAGTGCAATGTGCGTTTCTGAACAGGCTAGCGATGATACACAACAAAATCGACAACTGCCGATGTTCAAGTCGATAACAGTGAACAAGTAGAAACTTTATATTTTAAACAAAACAAAATTCAACTAGTTTTTCGATGCTACGAATTATATGTTTCTGCTGACATTAACATTGACAACTTAATGTTTTATTTTACCAAATAAATAAGCACATACAATACTTTTTGTCCTTTATTATGTTTACGTGGGATGATTTAAGTTACGCTATATAACCTGATTCCACGTGGCCTGAAAAGTAGTAAAATATATTCCAATTTTTCCAAAAGTAAGTAGGTACATTGCCTCTTAGAAAAAATCGATAGGATTTCACTCTGGGACATCTCTAAAACTGTCAAACTTGAAACGTCACCGGAATCATCCTAGTTGAAAAAGACTGTAAGTAACTAAGTAGTAGTCTTCTGAGATCTTGACTACTGCGATCAACATCTTCCCGTTTATCAACCGGTGTAATAAGTGTTGCGTTTTCATTTGTTTTCATTTGTTTTTACCCGACTGCGCCAGAAGGACGGTTATTTTTTTCGAAAGTATATATGTATGTATGTATAATTGTATGATCAAATATAAAAATATATTGTTCAACATAATACTTTTCAGTAGGCTTGTATTTGAAGCAGGCGGGCTTTTTAATTTATATATATTTTTATTTAACTAAGGGCTGCTAGATCAATGTTCACATAAAAATTATCGTCTGATACCGTATTAAACGGCCAAATCGTAAACTGAAATTGTCATTAGTTATAATTAAACTGACTATTTTTTTATCAAAGGATTGAAAAATCAGACCTAAGTCCATTAGTTATTTATCTGCGGGTCTACCATCATTTATTAGAAACTGTCATGTCATAAGAACGTTTTGTTTGCGTGTTGTTTTTACCCGACTGCAAAGAAAGGGTTATTACTGAAGTTGTCACATTTTGATATACACTTCACACTTTGGAGGCGATGATTGAGCGACGACGTCACAAAACCTCCGTCAAAAAACAAGCTTACATTAAGAGATTCATAGTACGAAATAGCATGGTAAGATTGAAACAATACTGGGGTAAGAGATGGCGGTAGGCCCCCTGTGCTACATACTCGTACTAACATTAAAGAAAGATTTTTTTGTGGGACTCATTGATTTTCTCTAATTAATCCTAATTGATGAACATAAAATTCTATGATCCTATCAAACTTTTTGATCCTTAATCCCGAGTTATGAGACACAATAGATTGTACTATAAATATAAATATTTTATGTAGTGAGGTTGTGACAGAGTAGCAGGGACCGTGGGTTTCCTGCGGTCACTGAGTCATATACCCTTTTGTCTTAAAATTTAAGTAGGTACTTACATGCACTTAAAATTTTCAAATATGTAATATATCAAAATTTTTATGTTTTTAAGGCAAATACACGATTTTTAATTTAATTTATAGTTCTCTGGATACCGACGATTTAAAAAAAAAATCTCAAAATATTGCATTGTAAATGCCAAAAAATAAAAACCTAAACACGTAAACAGGACAACATACAATTTTTGTAAGAAATGTCTGCCGGCCTACCGCCATCTTTTAGAAACCGTTATGTCGTAAGAACGTTTTGTTTTCCTTTTGTTTCAATACTGTTTAAATTGCAAACTTGACTTTATTTGACGTCGTCGTAGTAGGTTTGATTGATAAAAATCTTGTTTGAGTGAATGATTGAGCGATGACGCCACAAAACTTCCGTCAAAAGACAATCTTGTTTTAAGAGGTTCGCGGTACGATATGACATAAACAACATTGCGCCGATACAAACTGACATTAAACAATATTGCGTTAAGAGATGGCGGTAGGCCCCCTGATCTGTCATTTTTTCATTGCTTCCTGTCTTCACAACACTGTCGTGTTCTGAACTATGTAAGTGTTTACGTTCCATCAATGGTGTGATAGTGATGAGACAGCGGTTTGTGGGATCGATGGGCCCCGCCATGCAAATTGCGTCCCGCCAACGAACGGTCAGTTTCAAAATAAACATTCCCATTCTTATGTCAACGGAGCAAGACGTAATTTGGCGTGGCTTTTTCCGTAAACTGTTGATACATTAAGGGCTCCCTCGTTCTTTTATACAAACGACTATGTAAATGATAGCACTTTTATAATATTATAAAAAGGATAATCTCTCGGATTTAAATAGTCCGCCTGTGTTACTGGTTACTGACAATAAACTTTTTGGTAAAAAAAATATATTTTAAAACAAAACACAATATAAAAAATATCTTACATATATGATTACTTTGTGACGACATAAAGATATTGTAGTAGATCTTTCTATAACGTATATTGTACATTATCATACTCTAATAACTTATGAATATAGTTGTATGCGAAAAGAAAATACGTTGTCATTCCCGTATGTTGTTGAACACACCGAGGCGAACGAAGTTTGGTAGGCAGGTTGGCGTTTAGGCGAATCACCCACTGGCAACCGCCGCGCCGGGGAGGGCAAAGCAGGCGTATCCCGGCCGCGGTGACGGAGGAGCAGGAGTTGTAATTTTGAAACAATCGAATAACTTTTTGCATACGGAATCGAATTACATGCGAGAAGAATTTACATGCGAATGCGGTATTATTCAAAAGCACTTATTCGATTGTTTCAATAATACGACTCTCTCTGGCAGATAGCGGCGGAATCCGCTAGCGAAAAGCTGCCGCACCGCGGCGCGGTTTCGGTGTGTTGGACAACGCGGTTTTCTATAAAAAATTGACAATTGCATACAGTATTAAAATCTGCGCCTCCACGCGTCGCGACGAATCGCGGAGCACTGGGTTTACCGCTATTAACACGTGTTGTGAGACTCAATTTTAACTCAATCTACCGTACAATTTCTATATTTCTATTTAATACCTATATCTAGTTTTAATATATTTAAATAGTAATATAGAAATCCCCACTACATAAAAAGAAGAAGAAGATATAATACAATATAAATCAATTGAATAAGAAATCATGTATGAGGAATGAAATGAGAATAAATTAAACAAGAAAAATATAATAAATGGAACAGGTTATGTTTGAATATGGGCAGTCACTTTACTAATAAAACCTTCATAATGGTGAGGTAATTTTTATTTATTTATGGGCTCTGTATGAAATTAAATAAGGGAGAGAAAACAACAGCCCTTGACGGGTTTCTTGCCGGTTATTCTCGTACAGTCCGTACCAGATAAATGTGCAAAGAAGGTCATTGACCTCTCAGCGGTCGGTATAAATTTTTTGATCCGTAAAAGTTTGCTTTTGTATATTCTGTGTTTAGCGATATGCTTCATAGATTTCTCTCGTTCGTTTTTGAGTTAATAGGTTACATTGCGCATTGGTAAAAAACGGACACCGATGGTGTGGTAAAACAGCTCAAAACCCTTCCATACAGCACTGAAATAATTAATAAGAGGCGGTGATATAAAGTTTGTACGCTAAAAAGTGATGACGCTAAAATAATCAAATATACTTTTACGACTAAATTTTATTTAGGTATATCTAAGGCCATTACTTCATAATATATTTAATGCCATAGCAAATATTTATCCATCATACCGCATTAATTGCAAAATTTATACTTTATGATCGAGCCCATAAGATCCTAAAACATTTTATAACACCTGTACCTACTTATGGAAAGCAATAAAATGATTGATTGATTGATTGAGTTTTTTTTATTAAAAGGGTAACGGAAATAAATACATATAATTATAAATATATGTGTATTTATGTCTAGAAATATATATGAAAATAAACGTCCATAGCTCAGGTATAAATGCTTATATATGTCATATAAACATTCGCCCCTACAGGGATTCGAACCCGGGACTTCAGAGTAGGCGACACCATGAAACCGGTGTACGTACCACTCTACCACGGAGGTCGTCAAAAGCTAAAGCAAATATTTATCCATTATGCCGCATTTATTACAAAAAATCAGTTAGGCTGGAAACAGTCCTCGACCGACGGTACGTCCTGACCATACGACCTGACCGTCAGCGCTGACCGTCGGTTGGGAAAATGCATTCAGTGTAACGCTGACAGCGAACTGCGACGCGTGTGAACAGTTCACAAGAAAAATGAATCCTTTTGCTGTAAATGCTCTAATATATGCACGCTATTTTCTGCGCAAACGACGGAATGTATCAATACTTATATACAATAGAATAGAAGGCGGCGAAGATATCATGTACACCCAATACTTGTAGAACGGTTACTTGAACGCGAATTCTGCTAACTATTTTCAAGATTGCAAGAAGACGAGGAAAAGTTTTTTGATTATTTCAAGATGTAAATTTTAGCATCACGGTCTTTATAAAATTCAGACGATAAGTCCCATATTTCCGGACGAATCCGCACTTCAGTAATAAGGCGCTCTGTATCGATATTAATTTTTGCTTTGAGTGCACGTACGCGCGTGCGGTCGGTCGCTCCGTCAGCGAAGCACTGAACGCACCCATACAATCTCATAGCTCGTCGGTTTTCCGACGTACGCGCAACCGACGAGCCGGACTGACGGCTCGACCGACCGTACGCGCGTACCAACCGCGTTTGTGATTAAAATACAGTTATTTTTAAGAGATTATATTGTTTGTTCTTGTGTGCTATTTTGCGAAGGTAGTAGTTAAAAAAAAACAATTAGTTTTTTATTCCAAATTGTTATATTCTTTGCTTTTAAATATTTTTACTATTATTATTATTGACAACGCAGAATATCTTTTAGTTTAGGTCTAAAAACCTGAAACACAGGATCACCTAGTTCAGGCATAGGATTAAATATATTTTAAGTGTTGGCGTGCACTGTTCATTGAAATAAAAGGATTTAAAGGATATCAAAAGCGCTATATTTCACGAACTAAGTTGTATTTTTAGATTTTTTGGGTTTTTTTTAATTTCTCGACGTTTCGTTCGACACCATTCCAGCTGCCGTTCAAAAATCATAAAAACAAAATCAAAAGAACTTGTTTGTTTATGCGTCTTCCCTTTCAGAAAACCCACCCCACCGATACCCCATACAGTTACGAGATTTTTTGGAGAACTTTTTGGTCCGGCTTACTTTTGCCATATGTTGACCTCTCGCCACTGTTAGGTACTAACATTAGTATGTAACATGAGCAACGCGGCTTCCCACTCGGAACAGAAGTCGCGTTGCTCTTTGGTGTGTAAGTTTATATGTCCTTATTATCAAACTATGTAAATGAAGTTATTGAATAAATGCTTTTATTTTTATTTATTTATTTAGTTTACATCTATTATTTTGACGGGCACTGTACATTACTTAAAACAAATTTTCCGGACGTTGACGTTCCTAAATAAAATAAATTAATAAATCTCGTATTATTATTATTTTTTATTTTTAACCTCCTTGGAGAATGGCGATATTAAGATGGTAATAACGTTTAGACGTTATTATATTTAGAGTTTAGACTCTGACTTACCTACGACATGTATGAACGCGGACCGGACCTGCGTGTGGAAGGACGGCGCGTCCGCAGACACCTCGCAGCGAAACCGTCCCGCTAGTGCTCGCGTCGCGTCCCGTAGCACTACTTGCTGGGACGTCGAACGGGAAACCTGCAATAAAGGGTTATATTAGGGACAATTTATATAAAGCGCTGCAGGCACGCGGCCAGGACGCTGATTATTGTATTGAAGTTAAAATGTATGGTGGTCGGCCGTGCGCCCGCGACGCTAATCTGTTGCCAATATAGAAAACGCCCCAGGCGCACGGCCAACGGGTCGACCCTCATGTATTGGAAATCATTATGTCTTAAGAACGTTTTGTTTTTATTAAAGTTGACACATTTTGACACACTTTACACTATGGAGGCGTTGATTAAGCGAAGCGTCACAAAACTTCCGTCAAAAAAACAAACTTACTTTAAGAGATTTGAAATAAAAAATAATATGGTAAGATTGAACCAATACTACGCTAAGAGATGGCGATAGGCTGTGTTTCTTTTAAAAATAAAATAAAAGTTGTGCTTATAATTAGATCGTTAACCGACACTTAAATACGTAAAAAACTTTTTCTTCTATATCTTTTTACATGTGTTTTTAGTCAAACCACCCTCATTATTACCCGAATGAAAGTGCTGGCAGCAGTTCACCATTGATTAACTAAGTTATAAAAATATGGTCTGCCATTGCGCAGCCTGCCGAAAGTACTTGGCAGACCTCAAAATTATGCCGTTTGTATACCTACCTCATCGGGTACCGCGATAGGCTATCTTTAGATCGTTAACCGACACTTAAACACGTAAACAAAAACAGGTCTGCCAGCGCCGATCCTGACGGGTCATTCTGTCGGTTTTTTTACGTATTTAAGTGTCGGGGGGGGGGTGATCTAGCTCTGGCTCGTTATCCCTCGGCCCAGTTGGTCATTCTGGGGGACTTTAACGGCATCACAAGGAATTGCTGTTCCCGGACCGACCATGTTGGGAGAGTGGCGCGAAGACTAGTTTTATCGCACGACCTGTCTCAGCTTGTTAACTGCGCTACACGGGTTCCAGATATAGACTTACATACCCCGAACTGCCTACACCTTCTGCTGACGACTGATCCACACAGACATTCTATATCGGTATCGGCCCCTTTGGGGTCATGCAATCACTGTGTGGTGAAGTCTGTATCCGTCTACTCCCCACCCGATCAGGGGCCCTAGTGGTATGAGACGGGTGTGGCGATACAACTCGGCAGACTGGGATGAGATGCGTCACTTCTTTGCATCTTTCCCGTGGCGGCAATCTACTGTTCCGTCGGGCATTACAACCGAGCCGCCAAGTCTAGCAAGCGCATGTTGCGCAGGGCACGCTTCGACCACAACGGCTGCATTGGGGCCAAACTTGCTTCCCACCATCGTTCCCATCTGAAAGTAAAGAGTTTTGGTCCCTTGCCAAAGCAGCCGAATAAAATTTCTGTCGCCCTACACTTCCAGCACTGCTGAAGCCTGAGGGATCGCTTGCACATACTGAGACTGAGAATGCAAACTTGTTTGCCTCTCTTTTTGCGGAGAGTTCACGTCTCGATGTCGGTAGCAAAACGCCACACAACGCCAAAGTGCCACCTAAGTTACCTCGTGCTGACTCCTCTATGAGCGACTGTCAATTCAAACACCCGTCTTTTGGCATACCTTGAAGACAGCGACCTCCTCAGCGATCACCAGTTTGGATTTCGCCGAGGTGGTTCGACTGGAGATGTTATCGTGTATGCCACCCATCTTTGGAGTGAAGCGATTGAGAAACACGGCAAAGCCCTTGCCGTATCGCTAGACATCTTCAAAGCCTTTGTTAGGGTCTGGCATGACAACCTAATTGCTAAGCTAATCGTTGTTGCTCCCTCTTGCGGTATCACTGGTGGCCTTTGCACTTGGATTGCTGAATTCCTTCGCAATCGCTCCATCGGTGTTGTAGTAGATGGTTCAACATCCGACCTAAAAGAAATTAATGCAGGTGTTCCCCAAGGATCTGTCCTGTCTGCGACACTGTTTCTTCTGCACATCAACGGCCTGCTGGTGTCTGATACCATAGGTATGCAGATGATACCACCTTAACCAGCAGATATCTCTCAACTCCAAAGGCTACCAGTGATGACATCCAGTCTTGTCGAGAGTCCCTTGTCAGGTATATGAATCCTGACACTTCAGGCTGTCTCCGATTGGGGCAACGCCAATTTTGTAAATTTTAATGCCACTAAAATACAGGCTTGTTTATTACTAACCGCTACCGCAAAACGGAGTCCCTTCCCACTGACTCTGACTTTCCAGAGTGTATCCTTACCGATATCCCAACATCTGCAACTTCTTGGTCTAAACCTGTCTTCTAATCTGAACTTTGGCGAGTACATCGACTCCATTGCTAAGTGTGCTGCAAAGAAACTGGGCGTCCTGTCTAAGACTAGGCGGTACTTCTCTCCGAATCAGCTGCTTCTTTTATACAAAACGCAGATTCGGCCGTGCATGGAGTACTGCTGTCACCTGTGGGATGGTTCTGCTGAGTATCACTAGAGCTTCTGGAATCGATTGAAGACCGTGCCAGAAAATTCATTGGAAACTCAGCATTGGCCACGGTGGAACTTCAGAGCCTCAGAGGTAAAGCAACTTGCGCAATGGTCGGTTACGGGATGGGTGACCAAAAAGTTACCATCTCGAGCTCTTTCAAATTAAAAATGGCTGACGAGACGAGACGAATTGTATCGCCTTACCCGTTAGATACGTAGTATTTTAGTAGTACCGATGACCATGTGTGATGTGTGGTCTACATCATCCGTTCCACTTCACCAAATGGTGAATTTTGGAATCAAATACACGAGTTAATCAAAGAAAACACCAATATCAATATTGGTGTGCCAATAATGTTTGAAGAGCTCCCTTGATTTTTCCTAGATCCCATTATCAGATTCTGTCTTAATGTCAATTATACCAAACTAAAACTATATGCTAACAAATTAAAAAAGATAATACCTATTTTCTTTAAGTCTGTTTGAATAATTAACCAATCCAATATATCAAAAAAAAGAAAATAATCACAAAAAAATATGATCAAATAATTACCACACTACCAAGATGTATCAGTCGTGTTATAAAATCAATACCATGGTACACTTAAAAAAATCCTGACAAAAAGACTGATTTCTAATTAAAAAGTACCGACATTATGCTAATGCAAAATAGGTAGTGATTGCGATATGTCATTGTAGGTACAAATAAATTTTCTTGATTCTAAACTTAAGTGCGCGGAATTTAAAAATATAAAATTTTCTAACTTTTCGCTTTATGTGCGAGCGCCATGCTCGTGAAATGAGGGAAGAATAAAACTTAATTTTTACGATTTGTTTTATCGGATATCCAAAAAACTCACAATTAACAAATGCGGCCCAATCCTGACATGTCGGGACAAATCATAGCAACGGCGACACTAGGCTAGGAGCAAGCGTACATCAAATTTATCTGAAATTAATAAGTAAGACTTGTTTATTCAGTAAATAAATATTAAAACGGAAGATCTCATCTATTTATCGAGAACTATATAGTCCAATAATGCAAATCTTTGTGATTTTCGAAAGCGTTTTTTCGTATGAAATATAATTATTTTCAAAATTCGGTGTCCGTACATTCACTATGTGATCAATCACAAAACAAGTTATTTTAAATAACTCTGAAGCAAAATATCTGATTTTGCTAACTTGAAACGTTACCCTGACACGTATTTTTTTAAATGTCATGTAAAGTTTTACTTTGATTTCAAATAGAATAGAAACTCTACGTTCTACATGCACTTCATTAGGATGCTGTGCTTCTAAATCAGTAACTTTCATACAAAAAAGCATTGATTATAGACTGTCTGCAAATAAATCGAGCCATTGCGCTATTTTGATACAAAGTTACTCACTTTACAAATAGTAATGTAAACATATGTACGTCGATGTATTAGTCGAATATTCGACTTGCGAATAAAAGTCCAAAAATTACAAGAAACTTTAAGTTTTGTGCAAATAAAAAAAAAATCCATATAAAGTTGTATGAAACCGGATTTAGTGAATTTGTTTTTCTTCCTTTGCACACAACTTAAAGTTTTCTTTTCTTTTTACAAGTGTAGTAACAATCACCTCCTCAGAAAAGTCACTAAATCATCGATTTCAGAAAAAAGGGGTTGAGCGCTCTTAACAGTAACTCTTAACTTAAGTAATCTTATACACAAATTTACATAAAAAAAACACTAAATTAATCTAAAAAGCATTACCTGCACCGAACATTATCATTTTAAAAACAAAATTTTTAAAAACCCACGACGGTTAAAACGTAATTGAAAAAGTTAAAGTCATTTAAAAACCCCCGACTTACGAGTAAGTATCCGTCGGGGGCTGCCATTAAATGAACTATAGTTTTAAAGTAACGTTAATAATTGGATTTATTTATATTCATGCTGAAATTTACCAACCCGTCTGGCCAGCGTGGTAGCAGTAGGCTAATAACCTCCTATGAACGCCACAAAAGGGGGGAGCTAGGAGAGCAGTGGACGTCCACAGGCTGATGAGTGAGTGAGTGATGCTGAAATTTATAATAGTGATGGCAGCCCCGGACGGATAATTAAGTCGGGGGTTTAAAATTATTTTATCCTTTTTCAGTTACGTTTTAACCGTAGTGGGTTTTTAATTTTTCTTAATTTTGCTTTTTTTTCAAACTTACATTAGATTGTACTACAGAAAACCCATTACTGAAAACCACATCAAAATCAGACTAGTAGTTTTAGGTTTGCTCAAACAAATGTTTACTGCAGCGCCCCTTGGTGACTTGCCACCGTAACACTTATCTAAGAACATTCACCAATCAAACCCAAACCCATTACTGAAAACGGCATTAAAATCGGTCTAGTAGTTTTGGAGATAAATGATAACATTGGTTTGCAAATCAAATGTTAACTGCAGCGCCCCCTGGCGAGTTGTCACCGTTACACTAATCTAAGAACATGCACCAATCAAACCCGAACTCATTACTGCAAACCGCATCAAAATCCATAGATTTAGAATGTACAAGATACACAATGACGGCTCGAAGATGAGACAAGAAAAAATATGTACATGTGTTGATGAATGTCTATGTGCGAGTTAAAAATAGTGTTGTCCACGATATACTTTTACATTGTCGATTGGTTCAGTTGGTAGGCTTTTTATACAGGCAATCAAATCGTTTGCGAGGAAACCTTGGTAGTACGTCACGTTACTAGAGCCGCCAATAGAAATAAATTAAGTACTTTTTCTCAAGGACTTAGATCGAAATTATTGACTATTTGCGCAAATATCAAAGGATATAGTCAAATATACTTTTTAAATATTTTAGCAGAAAATTATAGGCACGTAGTTACGTTTATGTACGTGGTCAGAAAACAATTTGTAAATTAACGATTAATAAAAAAAAACGTTTTAAAACCTGTTTTGCGTAAAATGCTCAATGATTGATGTAAATGATTTATTTCTATTAGCGGCGCTAGTGTAAGTGACGATCCACCTCAACGCTTAAAATCGAAGAGAAAGCTAAAAATAAGAATTCACTAATTTGACTGTCACATTGTATGCTCTTTCAATGTACCTACTAAATTAAAACACTTTACTTTTAATTACCATGGTTGGGGAGAGAAGAAAACTTGGGGAGATTGGGAATAGAATGGGAAAGATGCTGGGCCACCTGTTCATTATAAACATACTGGAAGGGAAAATGGAGGGAAGGAGAGGGAGAGGTAGAGCTAGAATGAGCTATATTTCACAGATAAAGGAGAAAGTTAATGTTGTGTCGTACCAGGAAGTGAAGTCATTGGCACAAAAAGAGAGGAATAGAAAATACTCCACCGACAAGAGTGCAGCTCTTAAATTTAAGACGAAGAAGACTTTTTATTATTTTTTTTATACACACAAAATTTTATTTTGCGTTTCCCTATCTAAGGGCAATGCCTAGTTTTGGCGCCTTAATTTTTTTCGCTTCGCAAAAACATCCACGGAGCGTGGGAGGGAGAAATCCTAATCAAGTTCTAACCGCCCGAGAGAGAGAGTGACAGCAAATAAAGTACCGATATATCATTATTTTCACGAGTTAGAGGCCATAGCGTCCCGGTCTGTTCAAGGTCGCGGTGGAATTTGTGCATGAATTTGGAATGTATAGTCAAAGCCAATTTCTTTATCTCTTCATCGTACTCAGCTGTGCGACTTATTTCACTAGTGGCTCTTCCATTCACTATATTTACAATTTTTTGCAGTAAATTGTTGCGGCACGCGACCTCAACATAATTGCGATATTATTATTATTTAATTCTTTTACAACCTCTTGCAAATAAAAAAGGCGATTAGTAATTTTCTTAAAACCCTGTTTTTTTACTATTTTTCGCTTGAGACGTGTAATGCAGTATATCAATTCATTTGTCCTTGGAGGCAGTGTTAGACTTGAGGGCCCAGGAATTGGTTCCGTAAGCGGGGACGATGTCACTACCTCCGTAATATCTCGATAGACATAAGAAGACACCGGTTTCCGACGTGGTAATTGAATCTGTGAACAAATAGTGTAAATTGTACACCATATTCTACAGCTACACATATTGCATTTAATATTAGCTACCTGGAGTCCCAAGAATCGTACTTACAGGTATAAATAATGTTGGTATCGAGTCTTTCATTAGGACACGGCGATGTTTCCTTTGTGTGAAACATTTGCCCTCAAAATGTTTTCTACAGATAGTGGAATTCTTACTTCCGAGTCTAATCTGCCCCCTAATTGTCTAATTTCGAAACCTCACACTCACTATCACTATCAAAATCCCTTTTAAAAGTTTAGTGATTGTGATAGGTATTACTGGAATTGTGTAAAGTCGCAATTCCTTTTTCGTGAATAATTTTAATATGACACTTCATTTACACTTCTCCATACATTTGGAAGGTATTGTGTGTGTAATTTTGCTAGAAAATTAGAAATAAACGTCAAAATTAACTATTTAGTTCATTCAATTATCTTTCAATACGCGTCTCGATCACAATCCCTATCACATGTCATAAAGAAACGGTGTGAAGTATGTCAATATCTTTGAAATTACGAATGGAAAGGAATTGCGATAGATTTTAAAATTACACAATTAGCCTCCTGGTCTATTTATAGTCCGCATCCATTTTTCACGCAATGTTGGATTGCTTGGAAATCTACAAAATATATCGGTTACTGTATTACTAAGTTTTGAAATCTTTTTCGTAAAAATGAGCTCTTAATTTGTATAGTAATTCAATTTTAACTCTAATTCAAGAATAGATTAACAATAATGTGTGGCATCAGCAAACTCTCTTTTTACTACTTATCTACGATACATATCTTGGCTAAATAACTGTATTCATGTCACGATGTCACTAAAAAACGATTACGTTTTTATCGATACTCGTGACGTCACCGTTTTGTCAAGCACTAGCGTAACGTATCAATTTACTATTTTATATAATTTCTTCGCAAATATTGTTTATAATCACGATATACATCTACACAGAACAATGCATATTAATATTCTATCGTAAACATCTTTTTCTGAGCCGATAACTGGCACAAATTTGGCAAAATATGGTTTGAAAACTTCCAATTACAAAATCGTATTTACCTGTGAAAAGTGTATTGATACGGATTATTGCGCCTTGTAACTTCACATACACGTACAGAATATGTCACCATAATTTCACTTTCAATATTCTCAATTGTAATCGAAGGATTACTACAAAAATGCATAAATTCCACCGCGACCTTGAACAGACTGGACGCTAGGGCCTCTTACTCGTGAAAATATTGACACAGCTGTACTTTATGCGCTGTCACTTTCTCTCTCGGGCGCTTAGTACTTGATTAGGACTTCTCGCTCCCACGCTTCGTGGATCTTTTTGCGAAGCGAAAAAATTCTAAATCTATGTCAAAATCGGACTAGTAGTTTTGGAGATAAATGGTGCCATTGGTTTGCACAAACAAACAACCGCTCACCCCAAACATATACCGCCTCCGTACCGTCATTGGTAAAAATAGTAAAATTATTGAAAAGTGGGTAGTTTAAAATCAGACCTTTACGTGCTATTACAACGAACGCAGCAATTTATTGTGCGTTCGTTAAAACTTTCATATTTATATTATAAGTATGGACGGTAGCCATTAACCCTGAATTCCGAAATAATTTACCATTCCAATTGTTGTTTTGTAACTAAATTGTGTGATGATTAAAAGCTAGCTTCTTCAAAATAATGTTTTACTTTTGACTCTAGATACATTTTAATTATCAGAAGGAACCAATGTTAATTTTGTTTAATTATTCTTTTTAACATTATAAATATACTGCTTCAATATTTTTAATGTTAATTGAACTCTCGATAAATAATTTAGATTCTATCATATTTTTCTGCTCGGGAAACACCAATATCGCGCATTAGAATCCAAATATTTGCTGAAATTTTCTTGCCAATTTCCTGCATTTCGGATATTGATTCATAAAAGAATACTACTACAACTAAACTTTGGTAGCCATCAACATCGTCAGCGAAACGTTTAATTACAAAAAAAAACTCAAAAAGAACAACCGTTTCCCAAGAAAAGTTTTAAGACCGCTATCGCCATTCTGTGAGACGGATAAACAGCCAGGCAAGGACAAACGCAGCTCACCAAGGCATTACAAAGCGCCGTATCGTAATTAAACTACGCCTTTTTATTTCTATGTCCAGTAATATCCTGTGCCCCACTTCTCTATTGATCCGCCATTGGAAAATACAATCGCTTTTCCTAGTTTCCAACCCCTCTTGTTTACATTGACCACGTCGCGCTCATTTTAATTTCTCGCGATATTTTCTCCTTTTATATTTGATGACAAGAAGAGTTGAACGCCCTTTTATTACCCCTTTCTGAAGACGTTCATTTTTATAAGATCGCCCGAATAGATATTTATGTTCTGGGATTTTCCCGACTGTATGAAATAATCTAGTGACTGGCTCCTTGGATATGTTTTCAGCATTAAGCATGTTGGTTGTGTGTGTAAGTTTAATATAGTCAAATAAAATTTTATCGTCACTGGCGGCGTATTATGTTTTTCCTTGTAGACTAGAATGTTACTGTAAAAATAGGTTTTCCAAGTGGCGTATTAGGTTTTATGGCAGATCACCTTTAGAGCTTAATGGATATTGGGATAGGTGAAAGGTATTTTAAATGAGTATTAAGTTAAAATTCAGTTTTTGTATCTTTGTACACTGAATTTTGTTCAATTGAGGTGTTTATGAAATTGTATTCATATAACTTTTTGTCGATTTACGAAAAGTGATTTGATGCGTCAAAGCGAATTTCAATGTCGTGATTTATTTAATTTTAATAAAATGCCTTAAATAATTTATTGTAACGCTAAAAATAATCTATTAATCACATTGTGGTTTCCAAACGAAGCTATAATTATAAGCTCAAGCTAATAAAATTACATAATGTAAAACGATATTATAATGAATGAATTCATATCACCTCAATATAAACCGATACAGCTAATGTATAATTTCGTCTATAGCATTTAAATAAAATACCTACTTATTATCAAAAATATAATGTGTGTATGACCCAGGGGCGTGCATTCCATATAGGCAATTAGGCAGTGCCTACCTCATTCAAAACCTAAATAAATATACAATAAGTGTTAAAGATATTTTATTTTAGTTTAAACTTCTATTCAACACTCACCCACTAAGATATTCCTTACGCAAAATACTGAATACCTACCGATAGGCAGTCTCGAAATTGCCTACTCGAAACAAGCAGCGTTTCATACAAAAATACAACATATTTAGAAAAAGTATTGCTCAATTATAAAACTATTTGTACGTGTAACGTTCTAGCTTAAACTTCCGGAATATATCAGTATAAAGTAAGCATGCCTACCTGACGAATGAATTTGGTCGCGAATTATTTTGTTGAGGAGTTATTTTAAAACTATCATATTTCCTAAGATATTCATTAAAATTTAATGATGTAAAGGACAATTTTGTTCAAAATTAAATACTTGTGATGATTAACGTATTTATTTAGATAAGGATTAATATCATGTCTATGAAAACAGCTTCTCAAATAATACATTAGTTTAGAACAAATTTTATTATCTGTAAAATGGTTATAGTGAGTTAACCATAAAACATAGACACATGCTGTCGCGGACTTTTTTTTAGAACTTTTGATGGGGAATAATTTCGTCATACATGATTTTTACATAACTTTAACCGTTTACAAACCGTCCGCAACGGAAGCTCCCAGAACTAATATTTTTTTCCCGTTTCTGTAACGTTTTACATTAATGCTCTGCTCTTATTAATCGTAACGTGATATTAAATATCTTATCACAAAAAGAGTATTTTATTTAACATCCGTTTCGGAGAACCTTCTACCATTGCAAAGCGTACAAAAAGAAGTTTTATTAAAAGAGCATAAAACTAGATGTTTTCTGTCCTTTTTACAAGCAGGAATAAAATAAAAGAAGCGGCTGCACTGATGTTCGGTGATTTGGCACAGCAAGGAACCCCATAGTGGATTGGGGATGCTGGCCCATTCAAACTATCAACCCAGTCGTTCTTTATTGAGATACGACTACAAACGGAGATGTTGTACAGTCGACACCATACGTCTTCGTTAACAATATTGCTAGAATCACTCTTATCAAGGTTGCAATAAGTTCGCCGTCAATGTCAACGTGTATAGTTTAATGTGCTTGATATGCCATAGATAGAATAGAAAAATTGTGTGTTTTCAACAAAAAACAGTTCGTAATGTACCCGAAATCACGCGGTTTTGTTTGTTGAATGTGCCCGTTTTTTGAGATTTGTTTGACCAAAAAGATCATTGGTAAATACGTAGAAATAATACCGATATTTGAAATAATACCTATTTATTTCAAATATCGGTATTATTATTATTGTTATTATATTTGTGTATTGATAAGAGGTATTGATTTTCGTTTTTATTTTTATTATCTACTAGTTTCCACCCGCGGTTTCACCCGCGTGGTTCCCGTTCCCGTGGGGATATTGGGATAAAAAGCCTAGTTACTCTCCGTCCTTTTGACTAGCTCTATTAAAAATCAAGTCGATTGGATGCTTAGTTAGGGCGTGAAGAAAGGACAAACAAACAAACTTTCGCATTTATAATATTAGTTAGGAAAGGTGCAAGTTTTCAACATGAAAATGCGAAAGTTACTCATTCGGCCTTACCTACTCATAACTTTTTTTTTTGTTTTGAGTGAGAATACCGGTCCCGGAGTCCGGCACCCTATCCCCCGCCGTCCCCCGACACCCCTTTGAGCCTAGTAGGCTCGGCGGAGGTTCGAGAGAGAAGGGAGGGACCACCACCTAAACCACTGGACCAATTTGTGATGAACTTTGATAAGATGATTTTTTTTTTACTAGAAGTGATCCCATCAGGGTGACATGAGACTAGTTGCTTTTTTCTAGTATATTTTCTTGTTTAATATTTATCACATAGAAGTGATCTCTTAACGCATCTTACCATGCTATTTCGTACTACGAATCTTTTAAAATAATGTGAAGTTAGTTAAAATGTGACAACTTCAATAAAAAAAAATACGCAAACAAAACGTTCTTAGACATGTTGGATTCTATTAGATGACGATAGGCCCGCTGGAGCATTAAATAACCGAACCGCGACACACTGGATTATTATTATAAAATTATTAGGTAGATCATTAATTAATTATTTAGTTATAATTTTATTTTATTATTACATAATAACAACACTGTAACCAGACAGCGTTGACGGCCAGTTTTACCGAAACATCGCAAAAGGTAAATACACATAATAATATGTTGTAATAAAAAGAAATTGCGGTACCTTTATTCCGGTAAGTACCTCCTTATACAAAAACAGGAGATAATCGTGAAAATAATGCACTCTTAATAACGAGCACTTCTGCCCACAAACAACATAACGTTATTAATGTTAGTGTTATGCGGTCCTTAAAGGGTAGCCATGATCTGAAAATATATATACAATTTACAATTTCACATCAAAAATAAGGAATAAATTATTAAAAGAATTACCACGAGTTCTCTTTACGGTTTTGCGCGATATTCTTTTTTCTTTTGTAATTGAACGTAAATTATATTATTTTGATGTCTCGTTTATCACAAGCCCGCCGCCCGCGCCGCGGCGGTCTCACAACAATTATTTTTTTATTGTGTGTCATTTCCTATACCTGTCAAGTTAATAAACTAACATAACTATTACTTAGCTACATTACACCCACTGCTGGGTATAGGCCTCCCCCAAGGATCTCCATGACGATCGGTCTTGCGCTGCTTACATCCAGGGGCTTCGCGCGACCTTCACCAGATCATCCAACCACCTTGTCGGGCGACATAAAAAATAAAATCACGTAACTTAAATTATACATCAATTGATTCGAGTCGAAACAGAAAAATCAAAATATCTGATCCTACACTTAGAAACTGTTTTCTAATTTTAAAGACTTTTAAAGGCCGGTTTCACTACCTACTGATAAGTTCTGGATAGCTTATATCGCTTATAATTTCACATACCTGATGTTCGTATTACAAATGTCAAATGATTTGTCGTATTAGCTATCCAGAACTTATTAGAAGTTAGTGAAACCAGACCTGGTGGGGACCTGATCTGGAGAAACTACGCCGCAAGGTAAGAAAGTTGTTCAACAAAGCAAAGAACTCACGAGAAGCGCACGATTGGGACGCCTACAAACAAACCCAATACAACTACAGGAAGCGTATCCGCCTCAGGAAAAGAGAATGCTGGAGACGCTACTGCACCAATATTGAAACCAACAGCGAGGCTAACAGAGTAAAAAACATCCTGTGCAGCGAACCAAAACACAACCTTGGTTTCCTGAAAAAGCCAGACGGAACTTACACCAAAACAGATCAAGACACTTCAGAACTGTTAATGACCACTCACTTCCCAGGATGCCGCATAACGGAAAGTAACACATGGGAAGAAATAGATGAGAATCTACCTGCTGAAACTGATTGGATCACCGCCCACAAGGTGGTCAACCCTGAAAAAGTAAGATGGGCAATCAACAGCTTCCTCCCATTCAAATCAGCGGGCCTAGATGGAATTTTTCCAGGGCTGATGAGATGGAGCGACGGAGGTCTTATTGACCACCTCGTAGCCATCTACAGAAGCTGCCTAGCACACCGCTACATTCCCATGAAATGGAGGGAAGTCAAGGTAGTCTTTATCCCTAAACCCGGCAAAGGAGACTACACTCAACCTAAATCATTCAGACCAATAAGCCTCACATCATTCCTTTTAAAGGCGTTAGAGAGACTAGTAGACAGGGAAATAAGGAGCACTGCATTGGTCAGGAACCCTTTAAATCCAAACCAACATGCCTATTCTGCAGGCAAATCAACAGAGTCTGCCCTACATAAGGTAGTTTCTTATATAGAAGGCAATCTCAAACACAAAATATCAACACTAGGCACCTTCATCGACATCGAAGGAGCCTTTGACAAAACCAACTTTACCAGCATAAGCCAGGCCCTCTCCAAACATGGTGTCGATCCCACTATTGCCGGGTGGATTGACAGCATGTTAAGAGACAGAGCTATACAATTTACTGTGAATGATACCACCAGAGGGGTAGTAGCAAAAGGATGTCCCCAAGGGGGTGTCCTCTCACCTCTTTTATGGAACATTGTGGTCAATGAGCTGATTAGCTGGCTCAACGACCGCAACTTCCTCACAGTAGGCTATGCAGACGACCTGACCATACTCATCAGCGGACGAGTTGAGAGTGTGATATGTGACCGAATGAGGTCCGCATTAAAGGTCGTCGAACAGTGGTGCATCAAACACAATCTAACAGTGAACCCAACAAAGACGGAACTAATCCTGTTCACAAACAAACGGAGTCTAGGCAACCTTAAACTTCCTAAACTTTTCAACACCAGTCTGTCCCTCAGCAAGGAAGTCAAGTATCTAGGGGTGATACTAGACAACAAACTCCTCTGGAATAGACATCTCGAAGGTAAACTAAACAAAGCCACCATCATATTTTACCAATGTAAAAGACTGCTTGGCAAAAGCTGGGGGCTATCACCGAAAATAACGATGTGGCTGTATAAGACTGTTATACGTCCCATAATCACATACGGAGCCGTTGCCTGGTGGTCCAAAACAGAGCAAAGAACCGTAATCAACAAGCTGCAGAAATTCCAAAGATTGGCATGCTCTGCGATAACAGGCTGCATGCGAACAACCCCCACAGTCGCCCTTGAAGTAGCTCTGGATCTAACACCCCTGGACCTGTTTATACAACAGGAAGCCTCCATGGCTGCTATAAGGCTTAAACACCTGGGTCTGTGGTACAACCAAGAGGGTCCTCACTCCAAATTGTGGAATAATTTAGTGAAACATGAGTCACTAATCGCTGCCCCATGCGACAGGATCCCTAAACAATACATTTTCGAAAAAAATTACCAAATACAGTTATTTGAAAGTGACCAAGACTACTCTGGCATACATGAAGTCCGAATTTATACGGACGGTTCCAAGATGGGGATTGGCACTGGAGCCGGAGTATTCTCACAAGACCTAAATATCAAAACTTCACTAGCACTAGGCCAACACAGTTCGATATTTCAATGCGAATGTGTTGCAATAATAAACGCAGCTACCACGGCCCTGTCTAGAGGTATGAAGGAACTGAACATCCGCATACTGACCGACAGTATGGCCGTCCTAACAGCACTGGAGGCCAACACGATCAACTCCAGCATTGTCTACGAATGCCACCGAGTCTTGGATCGTTTAGCATCCAACAACAACAGCGTAATCCTACAATGGATTAAAGGGCATAGCGGATCACACGGGAACGATGCCGCCGATGAGCTGGCAAGAAGGGGATCTTCCACAACAGTGGCTGGACCCATACCCATTCTGCCACTCCCATTCAGCCAATTGCGCTCATGGGTAAGACAGCGTACTCGTGCTGCACATAATAAGCGTTGGGTAGATCAAACAAGCTGTAGACAGTCCAAGCTGGCGATGACTGCAGTCTCGCCGCGTTTGACCTATAGACTGCTAAGCCTTAATCGTCCGGACCTCCGAATAGTTGTAGGCACACTTACAGGTCACCTACCTTTAAACCGACAACTATTCATCATGAATGCGACAGACAGCCCCCTATGTAGGGGATGCCTGGACGCAGAGGAAACAGCCGCCCACGTAATCCTGGAGTGCGTGGGTTTGGCCGCAAAACGGGCAGAAACCCTCAAAGACGTGAGGTCGCTCCTAGAAGCCTGTGAACGCCCCAGGAGGCTTCTGCGCTTCTGGAAGGAGCTGGGATGGCTTAACTAGCCATACCGATGCTATGTTCACGCATAACGGACCAAATGAGAGTCTAAATGCGGAGAAAAGAGCCCATCACCAGACCTTAAAGTATTTAAAATATTGTTTAAGTTGTAACATGTCCAGCCAAAATCCATATTCATGGTCACCCTACTCCTATATCCTTGCATAGTTAATCTGGCTCTACCGGGTCATCAGGTGTAGTCAACTACCGCGGGCCAATTAGGCCCGGCAAATAGCTTCATCTTGGTGCCATCGGCAAAGTATACTTATCTAAATGTATGAAACTTTGAGCGGAAACAATGTTTGTACTTAATAGCAATGGGACACAGAGCTAATATGCAAGTCGACAGTCTCACTCCCAACGAAACTAGTGACTGGCTGACACTTGAATCTACTGTCAGTAGAATCCGTTGAAAGACTGGCGTAGCAGACAGTTTTTTATCCTACTAAATTGATCCTCAATGACCTTGATAAAAACGTCATAATCATACAATCACGCAAAAACGACTGAACAAATTTTGATAGTTTATAGAATAGATTAAAACATAGCACAGGCTCTGCCGGCACCCCTACCGCCTAAAGGTATTGCTATCACTATTGCCATCCCTATATCGACATTTGAAACACGATTGAAAAACGTTTATGACTAAAATGTAAGCAAAATTAAGCCGCTTATCACAAACGATAGATATGGCTAGATAGGTTATGACTCTAGGCAGACAAATTAATGGTCTGTTTTCGTTGAAGTACAAGAAACACGTCACAAGGTCAGATATTTTAAAATGAAAGTTGGAACTTTGATATTAATAAATTATTCTCTCGTGGGGAACTAGTTGACGCAGTAGTTTGAGATTGCAGCGGCAACTTTCACCATAGCCACTTTTGGGGCAATGGTGGATAAGGAGAATGGGCCATGACCCACCATGCGGGCCCAATAACAAATACAGCCAGGACCAATTGCTAAACGTGTCTTCCAAAGCACGGAAGAGCTCGAGAAGTAAACTTTTGGCCACCCATGCCGTGACTGTACCGAAAGTTGTTTAACAACCACAATAGCAAGCCGAGAGCGTAAACAACTGCATCTCCTACTCGTATATAATGAGATTGAGAGAAAGAGAGATTGAGATGAAAATTAAGACTATTATAGAAATATCTCAGTAGTTGATTTGATTGTGGTTTAATTACAACAATTAGTTTATTGGACTGCCGAGCACCGTACGACGCTTTATTAAGCGTAAGAGTGGAATAACAGATAAATTTTCTGGTTTTGACAAATTCAATTTCTTTATTTAAAAATATTTCAGTTCTCTTTGGGAAATGTGCTATATTTCTTAAACTGCCAACTATATTTCGTTCAAGCCAATGACACATTTTTCCATTTTGGAAGTGTACATTTTTGAAACGGTTGACTTTGAGAAAAAATTGTTTTAGAAACCTCAATGTATTTTTTAAAGACCTATCTATAGACACACGTAAAGGTATGATGAAAAAATTAATCAGTTTCAGTTCCATGTATGGGCCCTCCCTTAATAAGTTTTTATTTTATTTTTGTGTATAAACCGTGAAGCGGTTTACAGAATACATCTACCTACCAAGTTGCAACTGTGTAATCCTCATAGTTTTGGAATAAAATGGCTGTGCCTCCGGACGGACAGACAGAGATACATGACGAATCTATAAGTGTTCCGGAATGTCGGGATTTACTAAAGCGCGGCAGATTAATATACATTGGGCCGGATTCCCAAGGATGCGGGTTCGAATCCCGTCAGGGCGACATGAGACAAAAAAAAAAACTTTTTCTAGTTGCTTTTTACTAGTATATTTTCTTGTTTAATATTTAAAAAAGGATGTAGTTAGTTACGTCAAAATATATTTTTCAAGTATTAATATTAACAACTGTTGCTAAGCAACCAGAACCTGAACGAGGCGTAAACTCCAACTCTGTCTTCTGCCTGCATACGCGCGTCACAATATACTCCGTCCGTACTCTCTTTAAAATGTAATAACTTTTGATAGAGTTCACCGATGTTAATGAAATAAAGCCTATACAGTAAGTTGAGATACGGACTTTAAACATAATATATACAATTCTGTGGACGATCAGTGGTTTTGGTGTGATGCTCATTTAAACACACAGACATACAGACAGACGGACAGACCAAAATTCAAAAAATTATAGAAATTGGTTCTGCTGCTTATTCTGAGTATCTATTTTTTGAAGTGAAAACTTCTTTAGCGGCGTTGAGCACTTTTTCTGTAATGGGTATAAAATCTTAAACTCGCGTCAGGACACGTGACCTGATCGAAAAAGCGTAGGACGGATGGAGAATGTTGAGGTGACAGGTTGACTATGGTCTCGGTTGCTTAGCGACAGACTGTTGATAATGTCTTTTACTTGTCTCTTGTTTTATTGTCAATATATATTTTTCGATTCTCTATAATAACTAATGTTTTCTTATATCTTATTACCTAACTTAACGTTCACTTTAATATGGTTTGTCATGTTTGTGTACGATAGCGCAATAAATGAATATTGTATTCTACCACATAAATGATAGTACTTTTATACTGATAAAGCAATTGGTGCAAAATTATTCCCTAACCATTCCAAAATATCAAACATGCTCAACGTTAATAATCAAGTTTTCACTTCTGCCGGCACTCCCGGAGTGCAACCCGTCTTTTTTTTTTCAAATCCAAGTAATGTACAGACGCGCTGAACTTTGATTATTTTTATAAGTATAGATATATGTAGAAGATAACTTTGAATTAACAATGTAATCAAGAAGTGTACAGTATACCAGTTTGCGGACGATACGTGTCTAATAGCGGCAGACCGTGACATACGAATAGCTCAAAAAAATATTCAGCATGACTTGTCGTTATTAAACGAATGGTCACACGATATGGGCCTTGTACTAAACAAGCAAAAAACTAAGCTCTTGCACATACACTCAAGTCACAATCATACAAACCATGACGTCTCAATAGTTGTACACAATCACGATTGTATGCACAACAAAGTATCATCTTGCCAATGTAAACCAATAGAAATGGTGAAAGAGCATAAATATTTAGGCTTAACAATTGATAACCGTCATAACTGGGGTCCTCATGTCGAATCTGTTTGTCAAAAACTTCGTGCTCTGTTGTCAAAATTTGTTATAATTAAAAACAAAATTCCGTACCAAGTACGATTAACCCTGTATAAAACTTTAGTAGATCCTATAATTTCTTACGGAATTTCTAGTTACGGACGCACCTTTAAAACCTACCTGGATAAAATTTATAATCTTCAATTACGAGTATTAAAGCTTATAGTTAATAAAAAAATAAAGAATATGTTCAAAGGTAAATATGACGAGCTCTTTAAGTACTGCAAGGTTATGTCGGTTCATGACAAAGTAAATTACGCAATTTTAACTGAACAACTAGATAACGTTGCTTCCTTACCGAAAGTTAATCATAGCACAATAACACGACAGATCACGCAAAAGACACTACTCAGGGGTCGTTCAAATAACTTTTACGGGGAAAGAAGATTTTCTAGTATTCTTCCAGCGATCATTAATGATTTGCCAAGAGAATTACGGGTTGTTTTAGATGGCAAGAAACATAAAAGTGCGAAACAGAAACTCAAATATTATTTTACTACAAAAACATTGTCTTAGATTTTTTCGTTTCAATAGTCAACTTTTTTTAACATCAGCCTGTGCGCGCGCGTCGACCGCAACGCAAGCAACCATTCACTCCATAATCTTTGATTCACTCATTTGCCCTGTCCGAGCGCTCGATCGCTCGCTGGGTGCGTGCGTGTGCGCTATGACGCGAGTGAACAGCATTGTATTTATGTATGTGTACCGTGATTTTTATGCATTTTTTTTTTGTTGATACTTTGTTTTTGTCTTTATTGACAACTATTTATTAACGCACAGATTGTCGCTTAGAACATGTGCCTTTTTGCTCTTATCGGATAAGGTCTCACTTGCGATGACGTTTTAAAACTTTTATTCTTGTGTTATAGAAATTAAGTACAATTATGTTTATAAGAACACTGCTTAGTTGTATTGTTTATGTTTACCACATACTTTGACGAATACGCGTGGCTGGACAAACCTAATTGGGTTTTAGTCACTCGGTTGTTTTTGTATTGATGTATCACTTTGTATAACATGAATAAATAAAAAAAAAAAAATTAATTATAATTCTTTGTTTTGGTTTTATTATATTATTTTAGTTCGTAGAATTATAAACACAGTAACAGTAAGATTAAACTATTTGTTAGAAGAATTTTCAATTTACGGTGGGTGAGATTTCAAAACCTATGATTGGATTTCGGAACGTGACAATTTTTTTATTTTTAAATTGTCTTGCACCTAAACATTTTCGGAATCTTTTTTATTTTTATTATAAGTAACATTTTTGAAAGAACTTTTAAATAATAATAAAACATTATTTATTATTTTAGTAATTTAAATCATAAAAACAACAAAAATAAGGTATATTTAGATTATACGATTTGTTAAACGATTTTTTTACCGGAAGTTGACAGCGGAAAAAGCCTAAAAAATTTCCACGCTGTTGTGATGTGAAAAATTGTGCACGGCAGAAAAGCTATTAACGTCTCGTATCTTTGAAACCCTCGCTACGCTCTGGATTCAATGTTTGAATCACTCGCTACGATCGTGGTTCTATCCTAGCATCTTTCGATTGCTCAGGTTTTAATAGAGGTAACTCGCCGCGAAATCAAACTTTCCAGCCTTGCATAACAAATTACTATTGTTATACTTTCCCGTTCTTGGTTTATCCCTTACTGTGTTTTTTTTGGTTCAAAGTTCTTTTATTATTTTATCTCATTCTTATTTACTTGAGCCCTTTACACGTGTCAATGTCCAGCTCCAACTAGACATGACAACTATGCAGAGCAGAGCACAGAGATTAAAACTCAAATAAACCTTCGCTCCCAGGAAAATTAATAAAACAAAAATAAAACTAACTAAATTAGTTGCTGCCAAAACAAGCGTTTTTCACAATAAGCTGCTTATGATGTTAATAAAGGAACTGATAAAATATTTACAGTCAATTTCGAATAAGCCCTAACAAGAGTCTCAGTCGAATAAACATAAGTAATCCCTTTTATGTCACTCAAGTTAAATCAAACGAAAATAATGCTACAAAGAAATAAGCAAATATTTTCTCTAAAGACTATTATTAGCTGACTCGACAACACAATTTGGTAAAAAAAATATTTTTCATTAATAAAGTAGTAGACACGTTTTTTGAAGATAATGTGTTGTGGGAAAAACATTTACAATAAAGAAGACGTACCTTGTTATGAGTTTTTATTATTGCATGGTAGTAATACACACATCATAAGTGTCTAGGGATCAAGTATGCCCTTACAAATATTATTTGGTAATGCACTGTTGGTATATCATACTATGTCGCAGTTATATTTGAAAAGCTGCTTTTTAATAATATATAGGCGCAAAGGAAGCAAAAAGCCAGTTTGCCTTCTTCCTGTAGATCATGTAATAGATTAGAAAAGCGCACAAAATTGCTTCTCTGCTTTTTCAGACTACTAAGTGCATATTTTCAGAAATAATAATTTCTGAGATCAATTTACTTCTAAATCGCATACTACATCAATTTAAATATTACTCATTCTATTCTCGTAGTTTACCATATTATTGTCCTTGTAAGCCTTTAAAACATTTATTACAAGTGCCTCCATTTCGCAACAATCCTCAATAAACCCAAATTGAGATACAAAGCAATTTTCAAGGGATAACCATTAAAAGGTACCTATTACAACCTAGCACCTTTTTCGTATCCAAAAATGGGGAAAATCTAATAAACACGGCATTATGTTGAACGCAATGAAGGTGTTACAGTAATAGGTTCAATCTGAAACGGAACGATATCGTATCGAAATGGGTATCTATCGATATTACACTTTGTTATTACGATAATAATCGATATGTAGGTTTCGTCTACAGTGCTGTGTAGACACTACACTTAGAATAGAAGGCTTAGAATAGCACTACCCCTCTCATCCCGTAGGTGTCGTAAAAGGAAACTAAGGGTTCTCAGCCTTCAGGAGACGGGCAGCAGCATCTTCTACAAACTTAGCCACACTGCGATCGCCAACCCGCCTGCCAAGCGTGGCGGGAGGCTATACCCAGCAGTGGGTGTTATGTGGCTGAGAAGAAGGTTTCAGTAATTCATGGTTTAGCTGGTAGTACTTCCACCCGGCCTTCCATTGAGCCTTTAGGGCCGAATGGGGGCCAAGAGACGTCAGATGAGCCCAGCATAACCTTTTGGTATACGTAAACGCATTCCCCTCACAAAAAAAAGGTTTCAGGCATTCATATGCATTATCACAGATTGAAAAGGTTATAGAAAGTTCGCCCCCGCCGTAGGTGTTTTGACTCGACGTAATCATCCGCATAATATCGCCAAAAAATGGAACTCCTTACCTGAGTCTGGGTTTCCTGACACTTAGAATTTGGGGGTCTTCAAGTCACGAGATAGGTAGATCTATCTCGATCTAAGTATGTAATGCGAATGCCTAGAACATTCTAGGCATTCGCATTACATCCTAGCTTCTAGATCTTTGCATACCATCAGGCAAGATAGCGGTCAAGCTCTTACCTATCTAAAATTTCATTAAATTATAAATAAGTTCGCTTTATAATTATTCATAACGCTACAAGATTTGGTGCAACCGATGGCGCAGTATTAGTTTGTTGTTTTATTTTGAAAATTATTTATTTTATAATGTTAAGAAATACAATGTATAACTTAAAATATAAAGAAACATAAATTTAAAGTACTTTTAGAGGCTGAAAACAACTTTTTGAGCTAAAAGGAATAATATATATATATAGGTGTTTAAGACTATCTAAACCATAAATTTTGAAGCAATAGCAAGTAAACTATACAATAACAAAAAATATGTCTAATGACGCGATTCGATCGTAGCCGATTCGCTTATTTCATAAAAGTGGGTAAGATTATATTATGCAAAGCATTAGCCACTCAACAATGAAGTGTACACTTCGACCAGCGTACAACGAGTGGCAAGAGCTACCGCTCCCCCCGCGGCCGTACTAAGTATGGACGACAGAGGGGAAACTGCGCGGCCTCAGTATTAGTAATCCTCCTATTGCGCCAGGGGTCGTAGGTTCGCCCCTAGTCGCAGCGAGCGAGTCATTTCGGTACCCGCACAACCAGGGTAGCCCCTGTAAGCACAAGGTGAGGGGTATAGTGGGTATTCCACCCTCTTGGTCCACCTTCGTCCTCTTCTAGCTGTATCCCCATAGACCAGAAGGCGATCAAATAGGGATAAGGTGTCAACCACAGGACTGAACTTTGGGCGAGTCCCACATAACCGACGTTCGCATATAGTAGCGGATGGGATATGCGTAAATGCTTTCCCCTCACGATAAAAAAGAGGTTCGATCCCCACCCGGGTCAAAATATTCACATATTGAGCATTTATGTTTGTCCTGCTTCTAAATGCTATATATTACAGTTATATGAATATTTTTGTAATACCCACTTTGGTTCTAATTGTCATAACAGTGTTTCTTATTTCTTAAATCAGTACGTCAAGCACCAACAACTTTCACTTTGCGTCTTCTTAACGAGCACGTACCAAGCACGTAATGTCAAAAATGTATATAAAATATAGTTCCGTTTGCGTCCGGTAGGTACGCTGCTCAATACCTATTTCATACATTTCTTGACGATACATCCTCGATAGTTTTTCGTGTTAAGGGTTCAGATATATTATGTCGAACGAACAAAAAGGAGGCTTTCTGTAAAACTTATTTACTCTTCTAATATCATCAAATGCTCAGAATCTTTGAGCTTCAAATGTCATACAATTAAAGTCTCAAAATTAGACGTATTATACGCAAAATAATATGAAGTTATATAAGCAGGACTATAGCTAGGGCTGACGACGTTACTTAAAATCAAAATAAAAAATCAAATACTGTCTTGAGTATCAAAAAGTATAAAAAAGGGTTGAAATAAATAGTTTTACTTAAATTAAATGTTACCACCACATGAACGAATCAGATTAAAAATTAAGCAGCAGGCCTACTACTATTCATATACTGTAACTAGTCTCAATTGAACTGGTGTCAGAATATTTGTTTTGGAAGCTATTTCTTGCATTTTATGTTAGTGAAAAAAAAACATTTTTGATTATAGATAAATATTTTTAATATTTTTTTAACATGACCTAATTTCTAGTTCTATGTATTTTATTTAAGTGCAAGTTGGAAATTTAAATAATAAGTGATTTGATAAATAAATATGTACCTAGATAAACATAACTTGATTTTAGTTTGGTTACCATTTTAAAATATATAGGTCCACGAGACCCACAACCATAGATACGATATTATTTTTCACAACGACAGTTAAGGGTTAAGAGATTCTTAGTACAAAATAGCACGGTAAGATTGAAACAAAACTGCACTAAGAGATGGAGGTCGTCGTTACAGCGTGATTGAGTTACAAAAACATCTAAGCTTTCCCATCTATAATAGTAGTAGCATGTATGATAAAGTTTCGAGTAAGTAACTAAATGTCTAACCTTCCATAAAGCATTTTAGAGTATTAAAAAAGCGAACAGCCCTACTCGCTACATATCCTAAGGGATAAAAACTTTGAAACACGACTAATTCTACAGCGGCAGCTGGATAATCCCGGCTTTCTGCTGGCCTGTAAAGGGCTTTCGACAAACATTTATCTTTATAACTCGTCCTTTAGTACGTCTTCAGACATGAGCAAACATTATTGAAGTTTGTTCTGCCAGATTCGATTGTCTTGCGTTTGGAGTTTTAAGTGTATACATAACCACATGGATTGAATTGGATCAATGTTTTAATATTATTGTTTGTCTGTAGCGTGCATTGTACTCTGTTGTAGTATAAGTATAGGGTACGAGTACGAGACAAGGGCATAAGCAAACCCAGATTGTTGCTTGCCTGCATTTAGAGTTAGAGTAAAAAAATATGAGGATCCGGCCTGACACTCTACGAACACAAAATAGGCGCAAAAAGTCTTCGAGTTGCGGAAACCGACTGTACTAAAAAAAATAAGAAGAAGAAAGTCGTTGAATTGCGGAAACCACCCTGAAGAAGCATGCATTGCATGAAGTACCTAGTATCACTTCGAAAACAGAAAAATAAAAATCTTTCAAAGGGGAATGGATGGACTGCGTTTGTGTTTCTCGCAAAGATGCGGCGACGCGAATCCTACTTACGAATAATATTTTAAATGCGAAAGTATATCAGTTTGTTTGTTTGTTACTCTTTCACGCAATAACTAATAAACCGATTTGAATTTTTTTATATGACATTCAAATTGGTCGCCTACGACACGACAACGGTCGGACGACAACGAAAATCTGAATAATAAATATGGATGCAGAAAGGTCTTATTCTGACACAGAAATGCAGAGTCTACACCGCCAAACTTTGTGTCATCTTGATACAAAAGAAAAAGGGATAAGAACGCGTCCTTGGAATAAAAAAAAAAGATGTTATTACAGGATATGGAATTAAAAATACTGCCACTCTAAAGGAGATTCAACAAACTACTAACAATATAGAAACATCCTTGGATTTTCTATCTGCACAAAATGACAAATTCCGGAAAAAAATTACATTATTTATTAAAGAGGACAAAAAAGTATATTATATATAGTATATATAATAGAACATATGCAAAACGATGCATAATAGAAATATAAATAAAAAAATGCACTCGAGATACCGAACGAGCGTAAAAAAGATTTAATACATATGATCCAGTGTCTTACAAGTACAGTTGGATTAAAAAGAAAAAAAATATTGAGACTGTGCAAGCAGCGTTCTTTCATATGATACCCTGCATGTCCCTGTTGCAATAACAAATATATATTTTTTTATTTCTCTTATTTTCAAAATAGTTGGGCAAACGTCTAAAACTATTCCAAATGAGCTGAAAGCATTAGTAGTTCTTGATATATCGATTTGTGTCAGACAGACCGAGTCGCACCATAAGGGTCATCCTTTTTACCATTCAGGTACGGAACCCTAAAAATATCAATACATAATTATCAACTTACATTCCATATTGATGGATTTTAATAAGGAAAGCATAATGTCTAACACACGCTAGTAAATATATTGTTAATTTTGTGTAAATTAAAAAAAAAGCAGTATTATACGAACATATAAAAATAAACAAATACACAATGTTATATTGTATTATCCTTCATAATGAATATTGTAAAAAAATACCTGCAGTTAGAGATTATAAGATTATATCAGTTGGGTGTGTTTAGCAATCTGAATCTCCTAAATTCACTCCCTGGATGGCCATTATCAGATTACATCTCGGTCAATGTTACTTCGATTGTATGAAAATTGACTAGTGTCGTTAATTATATGATTACCACTGTATATGTACCAGTGGTACAATCCGTCAAAAGTGAAAAGTGAAAACTCTTCGAAGAATGTGCACATAGACATTTGCTTAAAGTTAAGTATAAAAAAAAAATATAACTCCCCACTGGTGAGTTATATAAATTAGGTAATTTACTGTCGGTTAGAAAACTATAATGTACTGCACATAATCCTCAAAACACATATAACATTAACCTATGCAAAATTTAAAAACATCATAAATTATTGGCAGTTGCATCTTTATTGATCGTTAAACAGCTGAAAAGGCCATGTTGTATAATTCAATAAATAAAACTCTTAATATTTATCCTATAACTCATTATGAATGAAAAGCTATATTAACAAACTGGATTAAAACATTGTAGCGTCAGTTCCGACTTTGAATCTAGGGCAAGATAAACTTACACAGAGATAGTTATTTCCAGCTGACGCACATAGAATTACTTATTATAATTAAGTATAAGATGTGAAAATTAATAAACAATTGCTCTTAGCTATTAGCGACTAGCTCTGCACAAAACATTGGCAATTTTATTCATATCCCGCGCTTCTAGCGCGGGGGTATGAATAAAATTCATAAAGTTCAAAAATCAATGAAAAATAAATAAAATAATAAATAAAAGTCAAAAATTCATTAAGCGCGCTAAATCATTAACATACACGCAAACTCACACACACACCGAATCACAAACTTACTGACCCCCTTGCATACACACACACAAACACACAAGAAAACTTCAACTATCGTTCCTCAACTTCACTATGTACTTTGCGTTCTTCTTCTAATCTTACTCTTACTATTCCTTGTCACTCAACTGATTTCCTCTCCTACTCCTTCTATAAACACGCTGTCCGTTTGTGGAATTCACTCCCAAGAAGGTATCAGGAAAGCTCGTACTTTGGCATCTATCAGCGATCAAGTTAAAAACATTTCCTTTCTCTTACCTAATTCTTACATATTTACTTGTATATTTTTCCTTTTCACTTCCATAGTACATATACTTTCTTTTTATTATTTATTACCCTCTCTTACTCCCGTCTATCTTCTTTGTTATTTTTTTTTCTACCCAAGGTTGTCTGAAAGAGATTGCTATTTAGCAGTAAGGCCGCCTTTTTGTATGCTTTTTGTCTGATGTTTTGTTATTTTCGTTATTTGTTTGTCATTGTATGCAATAAAATGTCATATTATTATATTTTTTTTAATGAAATTTGGCACACATAGAATATGTATATCGTGGATTAAAACATAGGCTACTTTTATCCCGATATTCTGAAGGGATAGGGAATCACGCGGGTGAAACCGCGGACGGTCGCTAGTAAATAATAAATATTTGCATACAATCACACCATTTATCGAGCCCACGTTAAGTTTCATGAAGATCTTGTGTTATGGATACTACCTAGATAACGGATAGACATACTTAGTTTATACTTTTTTTTATAAGTACTTAATATCCATATTAAACTCCCAGACCACGACAAATAGACATTCATGCACTCAAATATTTGTCTTATATAATCAAACCCGGAACCTCTGGTGCAGAAGTAGTACCATTGCGCCAAACGGGGGCCTACCGCCACCTCTTAGCGCAGTATTGTTTCAATCTTACCATAGTATTTCGTACTACGAGTCTCATAAAGTAAGGTTGTTTTTTGACGGAAGTTTTGTGACGTCTTCACTCAATCATCATCGCCTCCAAAGTGATAACCAAGAAGGGTGTCAAAATGTGACAACTTCAATAAAAATAAATCGCAAACAAAACGTTCTTATGACATGATGGTTTCTAATAGATGATGAAGAAGATGATGAAGTAGATTTGTATACCTTGCGGGTAGGCCGGCAGCCCCGCAGGTCGTCAAAACTAATGATCTTAGTACTTCTAACCGCTTTCTAGTATTCTGGGGTTGTTGTATGTGTTTGTATAATTACCTTTTATAAGTAAAAGTAAGTTCATTTAAAGTCATAAAACAATATACGACAAGAACATGTAAAAGGCTCTCTTAGAAATTGTATTAAACTTAACAGTTTAACTTTTCACTAAGTTATATAATTAGATCCACTAAAGCCTACATAGACAAAGTTCTTAACCGGCAAGAAAGTTAACAGAATTAATATTGAAACTCAGTGAGGCGACAACGCCCAGCTAAATCTCAGTCAATTTGAGAATTTTAGTTAAAGAAAGGAACTGGAAATTTGTTTTCCGTTTCACCGAAGAGGGTTTAGCAGGTACAGTAACTATACCACCGAAGTTTGGCAAAACTATTTCAATTTACGTTATATTTACGTGAAATTAATGCTTGATATTATCACCGAAATTTGGTTGCGAATGTTCTCGGACCGGCATAATTCACGAATAATGTTGAAAAGCATCTAAAACAGAATTAAAACTATTTAAAATCGGACCAGAGAGCTGTGAAGCTGTTTTGTTGGCGCGAAAAGTATACGCATCATCACGACATAAATTAAAATTAAGTTTTGAAATTAACTTTCCGACCTCCGTGGTAGAGTGGTAAGTACACCGGTTTCAAGATGTCGCCTACTCTGAGGTCCTGGGTTCGAATCCCGGTAGGGGCAAATGTTTGTATGATGAATACGAGCATTTGTACCTGAGTCATGGACGTTTATATATATAAATAAATAAATAAATAAATAAATATTCGCATACAATCACACCAATTATCTAGTCCCACGTTAAGTTTCATGAAGAACTTGTGTTATGGATACTAGATAACGGATAAACATACATATATACTTTTTTTTTTGTAAATACATACTTAATATACATATTAAACACCCAGACCAAGACAAATAGACATGTTCATGCACACAAATATTTGTCTTGTCCGGGGATCGAACCCGGGACCTCTGGCGCAGAAGGCGGGGTTAGTACCTCTGCGCCAAATATATATATATATATATATATATTTACCTAAATACATATAATTATAAATTATTGTATGTATTTATATCCGTTTCCCTAGTATTCCATAACACAAGCCTTACAGTGCTTACTTTGGGGTTAGGTAAATTGGTGTGAGTGTGATTTTTTTTATTATTTATGATTATTTTTAAGTTCTGTTACGTCCAGTAGGGATGCTGCTCAATACGCGCCGTATACATGCGTTTACATAACGATACGAATGCCTTTCGTAGTTTTTCATGGTTGCCCCACTGATTCTTAATTACAAAATATCCTATAGATATTTTTTAATTTATTTGTATCCATCACAGGCTTATAAGAAGTCATTGTAAAAACAATGGATCGGATGATACACTTCTAAATACTCGCTCAACGCTAAAAAGTGCCTAAAACATGTTGCAAACCAAAACCAAAAGACAAAAAGCATGGTTAAACGTGACCGCCCAACCTTATTTTAATATTAAGTCTATGCTTGGCATTGCCGTAGTCATTTTTTTCTTCTTATTCTGTTAATCAAGTTTACTTCAAAATCCATTCTCGCGTGCCACCATAAAACTCCCCACCACATCACGTATTGACATAAACACACCTCGCCTTTATTTCTGGCCCGAAACTTAACGACTGTGATAGCCCCATTTCACTTAATTCAAAGGTTTTACGTGTTCTGTATGCCGATGTTTCACGAGTTAAAAGAGGTATCGTATACGCATTACTTTCTTATATTGAAACGTAGCTTTCTTTTACTTGCGAATTTATATATTAAAAATGTTAAGTAAGTTTTTTTTTATTCGAAAATCCAATTACCAAATTGATTTTGAGTACCTTAGTGTAGAAAAATATGCTAAGCATTATAACGTTGATATACCTTAAGAGCCCCACGGAACGATCCGACGTGACGACCGATCGTTTACGTTTTGCCACTCACACACAAACGATTGGTCGTTACGATTGATCGTTACGATCCATCATTGTATGAACCTCATATCTTCTGCGAAGTAAATCGTTTACGAGTGTATTTATACACTAACGATTGGTCGTTACGATCGATCGGTCGTTACCATCAACCATAGTACAAAATTATAAATCGTCTGCGATCAAGTAAATCATTGACGATCCTCACAAACACTAAGGGTAAGCGAATGCTGGCGCGCAGACGTAGATCTGTGCGGCACACATGCATATATTTGACGACCTGTTTGGCGCAGGGGTACTAACCCCACCTTCTGCGCCAGAGGTCCCGGGTTCGATCCCCGGACAAGACAAATATTTGTGTGCATGAACATGTCTATTTGTCTTGGTCTGGATGTTTAATATGTATATTATGTATGTATTTACAAAAAAAAAAAGTATATAAGTATGTTTATCCGTTATCTAGTATCCATAACACAAGTTCTTCATGATACTTAACGTGGGCTAGATAATTGGTGTGATTGTATGGAAATATTTATTTATTTATTTATTATTATATACTGCTCGGACTACGCGGCGCCTGTGGGGACCGCCCGCCGTACAGATCTACGTCGCGCAGAAATGTCTGTGCGCCAGCATACGCTTAGCCTACCGATTGGTCGTTACGATAGGTCTGTTGCGACGAATCGTAACGACGGATCGTACCGTATGTGGAGCCCTAGTGAATAAGTAAGTAAATATTTTGTACATACCACATAACACAGGTAACTGAATATACTTACGTTTTAGTACATAAAATCCGAACCGGATATCGTTATCCTGGCAACAATGCATTATCTAATGTGTCTATTTTGCCGGAGCCTGATAGGTATACCTAAATCATATCTTGGAATACTATTATATAATATTCGACAAATCATAAATATGTCTGTAGGTAAACCAGATACCAGTATAACCAGATAAAGAGTAGTAACTAAGAAAGTACATTCCAAATAAAAAAAAAGAACAGAAACGCTTTAACAAAGAAATATCGATGCACACAATTAAATGCTTTTCGCAGAAGTCTTTTTCAAATATCACAACAAAGTTATGGTTCATTAAATACGGTCGAAAAAACTCGCACGAAATACTCAAGACATAAGGTCACTTGAGCGTAACTCCTAAAACGCACCTACCAATAAAAATATACGGCAGTTACTTATTTATATGAAAGACGAAGGTTTTAGTGGCGATCGTAAAGAGAATCTTCCTAACAATGGTTGACAATAAAACATGAAAAGTGCGTTAACGACCATATAAAATCTTGTTTATTGCGCACCGTAAAATGAAATCCGAGTATGAATAGATTTTGTTGTTATTCTAGCTTTGGCGATATGAGTACTACTGGCAGTATATCTTGGCTTGAAGTATGTGTGAGATCAGCTGAGCATTTTCCAAAATGACCAACTCATGACGTTATACGTACGCTCAATCTGGCCTATCCCTTGACTGTCATCCAGAAGGTATAACCACTCCCAGAGTCACTCCCAATATGCTTGAGAATTGAGACCCATAGATACAACAATACAAAACACTATGAATACCAGCGATGTAAAAAATGCAATGATCGTGACAGTAATGTTACTTCTTCTTCTTAGGTTATGGCCGCATCTGCGGCTATCGTCCCGACCTATCGGCGGGGTTATTACCAACTTTGCAACAGCAACGCGACAGCACCGCGATCCGATCTATCGCGCCGATAGTTCGTACGATAGACGCTAAAAAGTTAGCGTGCTAAAACTGGTCGCACTTGCGTGTATCTACCCGAAGTAGTTACCTACCGATAGTTCTTACGATAGACATCATAGGCGCGGTAATGCTGCAGCCGTGCCTACGCCTATCGTCTCAAAGTAGAGGCCGATAGATCGTATAAACGAGTTAGTGCGCTAAAGCATATGACCGCATCTGTACGTGTGTATCGTTGCATTATCCGAAGCTTCGGGGAGATATAGAACAAAAAATGGATCTTTGTTGTCTAAATAAATAAATATATAAATAGTTACATTTGTCGAAAGAGTTCGCAGGCACTCGTAATTCCCGTCCACTCTCGATTGTTGTGCAACCAAGACTGTGACTTCTGCGACCATCCCCTATAGCATGAACACCGCTATATCACGCGATATGACTGCGCATTGCTGTCTTATCCCGCTTAGATGCGAGTGGGACAGTAACATGTTTGTCGATGTCGAGTTACGAGTGTCGATGAAGCCGCTCGTGCTAAGCCTACAGGTGTTCATTTTCCAACAACTTTTACTATAATTTGAATTGCAAAAGCTGGATCTATCGTGCCTTTTTTATTTGCATATCTGGGACACGTGTCCAGATAAGCAAATAATAAAACAAAGACCTTATTTTTTTCGCTCATACAACTTATTTATAGCAATTGTCAACAAAATTTAATGAATTACTAAAATCTAACATATCGCAGCGGTGTTTGAGTGAATAATGGCAATCGATTTTTGACCTGATGCTTGTACGAGACGGAAATAATTAAAGTTATTTTTCAACTTCCGTACATTTAAAACACAAGAGCAAAAATCTATTTCTGCAAATAAAAAACTTGTATTAAAAATGTTCCTTCTGTAAAAGTCTTATTCAACTTTATCAATGAGACGAACATCTAGAATCTAGATTGTTCTGTGCAACAAACGCGCCAAGGCCCAGCCAAGCGGAATAATTTTGAAAAATTATTATCCCGCTCATTCGCCGTTACTCGCTCGGGTTCAAACTAAACTATTAAAAGTTCACCAAGCCGACCAGAAGTGTTCTGCGAGCGACACGATAGCAAAAAAAGTTACTGTCTTTGTTCATTATGCCTTACATTTTAATTAAAAAGGGAGTGTTTTTTTTAAATTTTGTTGTACTTTGGATAAAAAAAATAAGCTTAATATTGGCATGTACCATTAAGACAACGATAGTTAATATTACTGTTAGGAACTGGGTGGCGCAGTGGTGAAGAGAATTTCACAATGGTCGTTCGCGGGATAGACAACCAATAATTTGTTATTTCGAGCTCTTCCGTGCTTCGAAGCCCAAGTTAAGCTTTTGGTCACGGTTGTATTTGCAGACCTTAAAACACACCAAGCCGCATTGGGCTCACCTGGTGGTGGTGGTCATCATGCATGACCATCTATACTTTGTAATAAGAATCAAAGTTTAGCGTGTCTGTACATTGCTTGGATTTGCAAAAAATATAGCTTAGAATAATCAGCAGAACCAAATTCTAGAATTTTTTTAATCTTTGTCTGTCTGTTTGTCTGTGTGTTTGAAAGAGCATCACACCAAAACCTCAAATTTTATTCCAAAGAATTGAATATATATGTATAGCCCGTATCTTAACTTATTATTAAGGCTTTGTTTCATCTAAATGTCTCAACTCTGTCAAAAGTTATTACATTATAAAGCGAGGACAGAGTAATATTTTAAAGATTTTTCTGTGACACGTATGTAGAAGGCAAAGTTGGAGTTTACCGCCCCGTGCTCAATCGATAGCGTTGTATGAGTTGTCGTTATTTCTGAAACTTTTAGCCCTTTTGAAAATCTTTTAAAGATAGTTAAAGTGAATAAATAGGCATTGACTCACCATATGGGCTCTATGAAGGTAGGTTTTAACTACTGCAAATGCAGCCTTAACGTGCCTTCCGAAGCACGTAGGAGCTCATGATAGAAAATTATTTGTCACCCATCGCGTGACCGACCATTAGGAAAGTTGCTTCTTCGCCATATTAATCGATTTGACCCGTAGCATCACAAAAAAAAATAGGAGAGAAGTAATGACGTCATCATTTTTTTTGTATGGGAAAACAAATTTCTGAATGCTATCGTGTGTAGTATCAAACGAAAGGGCTTTTTGTGTCAATTCTAAAAATGCATCACACCATCACATTTCAGTCGTATATTTTTTGATAAAATTAAATAATCTGGAGAAGCCCAAACCTTTTATTTGATAGCACACACACGTTACGTTTCAGAATTTTTTTTTTTTCGAAGTATGGACATGTCGCAGGTACACGTAGGGTTTTTTGTTATTAAATCTGTCAAGTATAGTATCAAATTAAAGGGCTTTCCGTGCTGATTCTAAAAATATATCACATCGTTATATTTAAGTCATATAGTATTTATTAATATTAAAATAATTTTCAAAACATACTATGTTTGGGGTCCGCCAAATACTATACGGTTTAATATATTTTTGTAAAATATACCTCAAATAATACGTGTTACGTAACCTCATTTCGAATCCCAAGAAAGCAATTATGAAAAATTCAAACATTTAGTATTGTTTTTCGAAATAATAAAAAAAGGTTTTTTGAATGAAAAATGAATATATTTCCGAAATTGCGACAAGAATCGGCTACCTAATTATTATTATTACAACTAAACAAAACCGATTCCATAAAGATGCTACATTGCACTGTACAGTTTTTAACTTTTAATTTAAGACTTATGTTTTTATTATTTTTTATGTCGATTTTTAGTTTTTTGCAAATAAAATATACTTACGTACTAACAAATTGATAACCTTATTTTTAAATGGGTCTCACGTGATAAATAAATGACCTCTTCCATTTTTTGAAGTCAGTGATAAAGACCGCCATAACAACAAAATTTATTGAGTGTGAACAGAACATATTCTCTATCGGGAAGTATTACAAACGAGATGTCCCGAATCTCATGTTTCACGCAAACGAATCTTTGTGGGTACAGCTAGTAATAATAATAAACGTGGAGACTAAAACAACGTACCATGCCTACCGCTAAAAGAACAAAAAATCAGCATACTCTTAAATATAATTTGAGAGTAGAAAAATCCTCAAAGTTTATGTCAAAGCCTTCAGTATTAACGTATATCTTGTTTCGTTTCATATTTATTTCTGTATAAGTTTTCTTCATGAAGTCTCAAACTCTTCCTTTACGTTCACAAAAATAATTTGAAAAACTTAACTTCAACTCATTTAAGTAAGGCTTTTGAAACATGTTTCGAAATTTTAGCTACCTACTATCATTTGGAATTCTTGTACTGTTACTAATAAGAACGATAGAGGAAGTATCGATGACACGTCATGGGGTGTAAGGGGGATGTTAGATATTGAGCTCCCCAAATGTCAACCTCACCTACCCGTGGTACCCCCTCTTAATCAACGAACGAGGCTCTGGCGACCGAAGTTCTGGCGGAATACCCAAATTATCACCTTGGTATAGGTCTAAATTAAAGGGTTTTTGATTGTAGGATGGCAATCGGTACTGAACTAATATACCTGACACTCGCGAAACTATTAAGAAACATGGAAAGGTTACAACAAGCATTGAGGATAACAATTAAGACGTCACCACGACGCGCAGACATATCGCACTAAATCTACGAATAGTGTGCTAGGGCTATCGATACAAGGACGAACACGACTAAAGAAGTTAGTCCCGTCTTGTAACCGTAAAGTTCGCTTCGCTACTTTGATCGTGGGAACATTAACAGGGGAAGACTAGGGAGCTTTCAATCGTAGGAGGGTAGATTTTGCCTGCCTCCAAAACACTCGATGGACTGGATCAAAGGCTCGCAATATTGGAGAGGACTACAAATTGATGAACGTGGGTGCGAAGCATGGCAGAAATGGAGTAGCAATTGCCGTAAAGGAAGAATATCTCGATAACATCTTAGAGATAAATCGCGTAATCGATAGACTAATGTTTTTAAAAGTGCTAGTCGAGGGAGAAATCCTTAATGTGATTTCAGCCTATGCTCTCCAAGAGCCCACCTTGGTCGTATAACTAATTGCAAGATAATACCGGGGAACACGCCGTTTCACAACACCGCATTGTTGTCATGGATATGTTATTTCAGAAAATAGTCAAAGAAAAACCATCTCAAGCACCAAAGCTAACGAACCTCAAAGTAAAAATACGCTCAGACGTCGACTATATTTGGCGAAGTATTAGCAAATCCTTCACAACAGCCGCTAATATTACTCTTGGTCGAACAAAGGGAGGGAGAAGATCAAACAAAGAAAAGTGGTGGTGGACAGAGGAAGTACAATGTACAATACAGCATAAAAAGATGCCTTGAAGTTCTGGCAATACACCAAATTAAATGAAGATAGAGAGAATTACAAGAAGGTAAAGAAGGAAACCAAGAAAGTTATAGTAATAAAACGATCCAATTCTCAAAAAGAGCAATTGGATACTAAAGAAATTCATAAATGTATCTATAAGCTTGCAAAGCAACGTAGTCAGAGCACAATGGACCCTACGATGTGTAAAACTTGGAGACTTGTTGTATAAAGATAAGGATGTCTTAATAGCCTGTCATCAATACTACTAGCAGCTATTGAACCCTAATCAAGCCACTGCACAATTGCTGGAAATGATTGAAAATGTAGGTCATATTCCTTCAACAGATTATGACGAGTGAAGAAAGCTCTACAAAGATGTCCAACAAGAAAGCTATGGGTCCAGACGCTATTTCTGTAAAAGCGTGGAAATGCCTAGGCGAACAAGGAATAATACTGTTTACTGATTTCTTTAATTGTTTACTGCTATCCTCAAAAATGCCAGAGGCTTGGAGACTGAGCACTATAGTTCTGATATACAAAGGAAAAGGTAGCAGATTCGAATGTAACAACTATCGGGAATCAAGCTATTGAGTCATACTATGAAACTACGAAAGAGTGATTGACAGTCGCCTAAGATCAGAGTGCTCATTATCAACCAACCACTATGGCTTATCCATCCACCATCGACCCCATGTTTTCTCTGAACACGATAGCTGAAGATAGATGAGGATATCGCGGTAAAAACCGGCCGTTGTATGTCGCATTTTTGGACATGTAAAAGGCGTTTGATCGAGTGCCGAGAAATACGATCTGGTGGATCATCTGCAAGAGGAACATCCCCAAACATTATGTAACATCATAGCCGACATGTACATGAATGCAAGATCAATTATACGGACCGTAGTGGGCGAGACCAAATCGATAGCGGTCACAGAAGGCGTACATCAGGGCTCTGTACTGAGCCCCTTTCTATTTTGCTTGGTTCTGGATTCGCTCACTAAGTTAGCGCATACTTTAACCTCTTGGACTTTCATCTACGCAGACGACGTTGCTGTCTGCACCGAGAGTCGCTCGGAGTTACAAGAAGCACTTCTGGTGCAGTTGCAGGCTGGCGGCCTTGTGTTGATTGTTGTAAAGACCCAGTATATGTATTTTAGAACTTGCAGACCCAAGCGACAATAATCCGATTCCCATCGATGGACAACTAGTCACCATGTGAGATCAGTATAAATATCTTGATAATATGTTGCATAGCTCTTGGAAATTGGAAAACAACATCCAACATAGAATAGCCGCAGCGTGGCTAAAATGGCGAGAAGTGGTTGGTGTTACCTGCGACAAAAGAATGCTAGTTAAACTCAAAGGTTTAGTATACAAGTCCAAAATAAGACCAGTCCTGTTATGTGGCAGCGAAACGTGGGCTGTGACCAAGGTGAACATCCATACCATTCTAGTTGTCAAAATGAAAATGTTGAGGCGTAACCAGGGTCGATAAAATTCGCAATACAAGAGGTACACCCAAGACAAGATGGAAAGATGTAGTGTCAAAGGATATGAGGGAGCATCAAGCATCTGATTCTGACGTCGAGGACAGAGCGAAGTGTAGAAGAAAAGTTAGGAAAGCTGATCCCACCACCATGTGGGAACGTAGCTTGGAAGAGAGAGAGAGATCTATATCGTTAAAAAGCATTTTTCGGTCAATAACAATAATCGAATATCATTGAGTTCATTCTCTGAGTTATATTTTCGACTATTCATAGTGATAAAATAGAACGTGATAAATTACCCGCTGAGCTTTTTTTTAAAACGTAAACTGAAAGTGGAATATTCATAACATACCGAAAAATAAATACAATTGCCTACCTACTCAATCGTCGTATTCTTGATATTTTGTACCTACCGTACCGTATTCAAATTGTGATCATTTAATGATTTCTGATCATTCCTATTGGGTCAGGGGCTGTTGGTTCGATCTCCACCCAGGACAAACATATTGATATGATGAACAGAATATTCACTGTTCAGTGTCTGGATGTAATAATCTATTAATGTATAATGTATATTCGTTATATAACTCTTTATCTTGGAATCAGATCAAAGAGTGTGATGTTGTTATTTACAGCAGATCCCTAACTGTTTCTAGTATAGAAATCATTTTTTTCCAACTGTATTGTTTTGTTTATTTACCTTAAGGACTTTTAAATAGACACGTCAGTCTTTATTATAAACCTTATTCTACAAGTTTCGTTTACACAAAATGTCAAAACCATTTGTAGAACTCATCATTAGGAAAAACTTTTGGGATGGAAGCAAACCTGAAAACGCGAAAAAAGCTGTTTCATACAAAACTTAGTTTGAACTCTCCAAAATTGTATGAAACATATATTTAGTTTCACTTTCGTTTTATATTAAAAAATATATATAAAGCATCCTAGCTGACTGAGACTCGGCCAGAAAAGGACGTAAAAAGCAGATGCTACTCACATCAACATCGATCCCGGGCTGCGCGAAGATCCTCGTGAAGGGATACTCTTTAGGCAGGTAGCTGAAGAACTCCTGCCTGCCCCTGTACCACTTGACGCTGTACAGGGTCTCGTTCCCTTCGAGCATCCACTTGCAGCCCAGCTGCACCGTGTCTCCTAGCCTGACAGCTGATGGGGCTATAAGCTGGACGTCTCGAAGTGCTATTGTATCTGAAACAAAGTGATTTGAATATTACAAAATGATGATCTAATTTGACGACTGTTGTGCAGATGCGCTTGCTTTGTTTTTTTGTATGTCGCAGTGATATTGTCATGGCCACCATCGATGCTCTGGCTCGCACCTACTCGAAATCTTACTTTTTGAAGTGGGTTTTTATTTTTTAATAAATCGTGTTTTTATTACTAATACTTTTTATTGTCTGTTCTGAATCCGAACTTTTTTGTATTGAATTTTTATATTTTGTTTGTTTGTCATTTTCTAGCCGCTTGTCATCGTACGAAATTTACGCGTACGCTTTTTCCGGCCTAGCGCGGCAAAGTACTTTTTAAATTAATATCTAAAAATATGTCTGAATGCGTTCCGAATCGCTTAGTTTAATTAGCTTTAAATTAATTATAATACTCCGTTTCGGTTTTATTATATTATTTTAGTTCATTGAATCATAAAAACACTAACAATAACATTAAACTATTTGTTATAAGAATTTTATATTAGGCTGGGTGAGATTTCACAACCTATGATTGGATTTCGGAACGTGACATTAATCTTTATTATTAAATTGTCTTTGTCTTGTACCTCCTGTCAGTGTCAACATTTACGGAATCGTTTTTATTGTTATTTATAAGCAACAATATATTTTACTTTAAATAACTTTGAATTAACTATAATACTCCCTTTTTTATTATTTTAGTTTTTTATATCATTAAAACAACGAGAATAAAGTATATTTAGATTAAACTTTTTGTTTAAAGATTTTTTTACCGGAAGTTGACCACGGAAACAACCATAAAATGCTCCTCGCTGTTGTGAGGTGAAAAATTGTCTTCAGAAAAGTTTTTAGCGTCTTGTACCTTTGAAATCTTTCACTTGCTCAGTTTTCAATAGAGGTAACTCGTCTCTAAATAACCAACTTTCCAGCCTTGCATAACAAATAACTATTTTTGTTTGGTTTATCATTATGATTATACGTCAGTTGCACAAAAACCGTATTTCAATCCACTCCGCTCTTCGTACGAAACATTCGTAGAAAACAAGTGTTTTAGATTAATGATTGTAACCAATTTTATAATCTTCACTTCTTTGACTACTGTTTTCTGACCATTGCTTGAAATACGGCACAACATATCCCGTCAGGGCGACATGAGACTAGTTGCTTTTTTCTGGTATATTTTCTTGTTTAATATTTATCACAACATATCCATTTTAATTAGTTTTTTATTCACATTTGAAAAGATAATTTCTAAACGATGAGGCACATTATTTGATTGTGCTAAAGAGTTTACCAAAATTATCATAACTTTATACATGATGTAGTGAAACAAAGGTCTTGCCAAGTGTCTTACTTGTTTCTTAATATTAATTCAAGTTTTGGACAAAGAAAAGACATTCAATAAATCTGTCGTGAATTCTCCACTTGAATAAGATATAACTGTTACTATTTTTGTTCTTTTTAAGGCACTTCATTTTCCTTAAAGCTAAATCATGAATAATGTAAATATTGCTTTCATTTTCCAGAAGTCGTTTCTTCAATATAAATAATTTAACGATAATAGCAGTGACGACGATGATATTCAAATTTGAAGCCACTGAAAACGGAGCTAAAATAGTTTTATTTCTCTCTGTATTAGTGAATTACGGAACCTTATAGTTCACGAAGTAAACCTTGTAAGTAGTATATAGTATGACGGAGAAAGTAGTAGGTATTGGTAGGGAAAGAGTTGGGCGGGTCTATTTCCTTGGGCCTAAATATGTCGTAGGCAAATCATTGAACTGGACTGATCGAGATCTGCCTGATGAGTCGGCATTTTGTGATTTGGCCGATTATTTCACGATGTGCTCAATACACAGATGGGTAAATCGTTATAGCAACCTATTTGTCGATTTAGTCTCTTGGTCAATTGACTCATCATAATATAGGTAATTCCAATCTTGTGGCACTGCTTGCGCTATGTGAGTTTATGTGCGAGAACAAGCAATAAAAGTGTTTTTTTTTTGTTTCAGCTTTAGAGTTGGGACTAGCATCGCAAAATATTATTATTAAGTTTGTTTTTGTCATAATGAATTTAGTAGGAATTAAGTGACTATTTCTAACTTATAATCACTATTCTTTTAATAAGAAAACACAAGCAGAACGTGACACCGACCTGTAATTTAATATTTGCGATACTATACTGATTTGCCTCAGTAATTGAATAAAGAAGTAACATAACTCAATTTGTGCGAGAACAGATATCCTCTATCCGGTACTACGAGGGGTAAAACATCGCCTTTACGTCTTACTTTTATCGATAGAAGATACCTATAGAAATAATAGAATTGTGACTTCACAAGAAATAGTAAGTTTAGTAATATGTCTTTACCTATGAAATGTTCGATTTTTTTCTTACACTTCTAGAAAACCTCACTACTTATACAACGGTCAAGAATCAGTAATTTTAAGATTTTTATTATCGTTTCATAAACGATAAACAATACCTCGAAAGGGACAATTTTTTTTGTTAGCAAAAATGGCCACTTTAGATACTCATAATTCTTATAATAAAAATATAGCGTTATATTGCTTAGTCTCCATGCAAAGCTTGTACTTACGTAAAAAAATGTAGCACTAGTATTTGCGGTAGTAACTACAACTAAAATTGTTAGTATGGAAAACGAACTTTCTTTGAAATTCTTCATATAAATCGGCAATTTCATAGGTACCTACCCAATATTAAGATTGCACAGGGTTTTTTAAATTTAAAAAGGTACCACAGTCATTTAAAATTATATTGTTTATAACACGGTATCTTATTTTTTTTATATCTAATTTTATTAAGTTTGGGTACGTAATTTTGGATAAAAATAGACCAATAACGAATTTTGGGTCTCTAGACATTGTTTTTTTCTTTTCCTTTCTTTACAGAAACGGAAATATTACTAAGTCAATAAGTAAAGTAAATAAATATTTAAAAAATCTGATTCAAAAATCTTTTCACAGTCACAATTATTTTAAACCTGTTACAAAAGAAAGAATAGTTATTTGTTATGCAAGGCTAGAAAGTTGGATTTCGCGGCCAGTTACCTCTATTGAATCCTAAGCCTACGCTTTCAAAGGTACGAGACGTACGAGACGCTTAAACTTGTCTGCCGAGCGCAACACACAATTTTTCACCTCACAACAGCGAGGGACATTTTATGGTTGTTTCCGCGGTCAACATTCGGTATTTTTTTTTTACTTTTAATCTAAATATTATAAAAACTAAAATAATAAAAACGGAGTATTATAGTTAATTCAAAGATATTTAAAATTGGAATAAATTGTTACTTATAATAACCATAAAAACGATTCGGTAAATGTTGACATGAGGTACAAGACAAATACAATTTTAAAATAAAGGTTTAAAATGTCACATTCTGAAATCCAATCATAGGTTGTGAAATCTCACCACAGAACAGAAAAAAACTTTTTCTGTTCTGTGAATCTCACCCAGCCTAAATATAAACTTCTTAAAACAAATAGTTTAAATCTTTAGTTATTGTTTTTATGATTGAAGGAACAATATAATAAAACCAAAACGGAGTACGTATTATATATAATTGATTCAAAGTTATTTAAAATAAGAATAAAATGTAACATAAAAAGTCAATAGTGAGATTCTATATATTTTTTGGTTTTAAATTTAAAAAGAACTTTACCACGCTACGAGTTGGCCGCAAAATGAATCCACGCAGAAATTGAATGACAAAACCTCCTTTTCCAAACATGTCAGGTGATAAACATACATTTCATACTTTTTACAGAGCATAAATATTATGAACATTGGTACATAACACCCATTACAGAAACCCGCATCAATATCGGACTAGTCGTTTCGGTTTTGCGCAAACAAATGTTTACTGCAGCGCCCCCTGGTGAGTTGTCATCGTAAAACCTATCTAAGAACATTCACCAATCAAACCCAAGCCCATTACTTAAAACCGCATCAAAATCGAGCTAGTAGTTTTGGTGATAAATGGTAGCATTGGTTTCCAAAACAAATGTTTACTGCAGCGCCCCTTGGCAAGTTGTTACCGTTAAACCTAGCTAAGAACATGCACCGGTCAAACTCGAACCCAACACTGAAAACTGTATTAAAATCGGACTAGTAGTTTTGGAGATAAATGGTAACATTGGTTTGAACAAACAAACAAACAAACAACCTCTTACACCAAACGCATATACCGTCTCGTACCGTCGCGGGTTAAAATTAATGTGATCTTACTTCATTCAAACCAAGTTAGCAAGTTATTTATTGCGATATGATTAAATTATCAAGAAAACATCACTTCGTCACAGACTCGTTCGAAACAATCAACGACTTGCCATGAGCGATACGACAACGAAAACAAGAATATTAAATTGAAACTTCAGTAGGTATCTACTCAAGAATTGGTTGTTAAAATTATTGACATCTTAAGTATAATATTACTAGGTACAAACTTAGTTAGCGTTTATCTTTTAATTAATGAATAAGATAAAACTACACTCGGCTGCAAAAAAATCGAACTACTGCGTTGTTTTCATACAAACTTCCTCACTCATTTCACGGTCTAACAAATAAAAAATTGGCCAAGTGCGTGTCAGGCCATGCGCAGTATAGGGTTCCGTAGTCAAAATACCACTAACATTGTTGTCTGCTAAAATAACTTTGTTTTTCATTGTTTTTATAAATGACAAAGTTATATTTGCGGTCACGAAAATGTGCTTTAACTCTAAAACTGCTAAATATATTTCGTTCAAACCAATTTTCGTTAAAAGTTTTTATTAAGATCAAAAGCATATTTTTATTACACACATTTTACCACTTTCAAAGTGTACATCTTTCAAACGGTTGACTTAGAGAAAAGATCGTTTCAGGAACCTCAATGTAATTTTTAAAGATCTATCTACAGACACCCGCACGTATAGGTTTGATAAAAAAACAGTTTAATTCTATGTATGGGTATATTATTTGAAGACCTGTTTGGCGCAGAGATACTAAACTGGTGTCCTGGGTTCGATCCCCGGACAAGACAAATATTTGTGTGCATGAACATGTCTATTTGACTTGGTCTGGGTGTTTAATATGTATATGATGTATGAATTTACAAAAAACGTATATAAGTATGTTTATCCGTTATCTAGTATCCATAACAAAAGTTCTTCATGAAACTTAACGTGGGCTAGATAAATTGGTGTGATTGTATGAAATTTATTATTTTATTTATTATTATTATTTTATTTATGTATAAAAAATTAAGGGCGGTTTTCAGAAAACAACCACTTACCAAGTTATTCCTAATAGTTTCGGATTAAAGTGGCTGTGACATACGGACGGATGGACAGACAGACATACATGACGAATCTACAAGGGTTCCGTTTTTTGCCATTAGGCTACGAAACCCTAAAAAGTAAGTGTATTTCTGCAAAGATTTGGGTGTTCAAATATTCAACTAACCAATTAGCAAAACAAGAAAAAACATTTAAGTACTTATTGATTTATTGATTTCAGTGCATTCCTTATAAAGTTGTAGGAAACTGGATTGAGTGAATTTGTTTTCCTTACTTTGAACAAAACTGAAAGTTTATCGATTTTTTTTTACCTTTATCCGCAAGTCAAGTATTCAAAGTCAAAGTCAAAAGTCAAAGATTTTTATTCAAATAGACTTATAGATAAGTGCTTTCGAATAGTCCTTTTTTTTTTTCCTACCAGCCTTCCTATTCGACTCATACATCGACGTGCAAATGTTTACCTAACTGTTTATACTCTTTGAATAGGTAATGAGACTGTAAAGTGAGTAGAATTGTATGAAAATAACTCACTAGTTCGATTTCTTTGCTGCCGAATGTACATAGTAAAAAAACATAATTTTGATTATAGATTTCTTAAAAAAACAATGACTTGCCAGTCCCGATAAGCGATACGACAAAGAAAACAACAATATTAATTCAAACTTCAGTACCGTTTCACACGGAGGTTTGTTCAGAAAATAAACTCCTGGGAATAATAAACCGAGAAGTGAGGAGCACGCAAACGAGCCACGAACCAACATTTACATATAAAGAGTGATTCAGACCGCACGATGTTGTCAGGGCAAACAGACGGTTGCACAACAAAATCATTTTAATGTACACGAGATTATAAGTCTAAAGTGATGAGTTAGGGAATTTAAATGAGTTACGTATATTTTAACAGAATTTGAGATTTGTATGTCACATAATCTGGTGTTTTTTTATAGTTACTGACGTTTTGGCATTGCTGCAGATGCCATAGTCATGGAATAACCTATCTGTAGATATGGATAGGACTACCTGAGATAGTTGCCTAGGATACTGGCTTCGTTGCCTAGCAACCGTCGTAATTTCGGGCGTAAGCAAACACCCTTCATATTGACGGCTGCAACAGCAGAGTTGCGCTCCATTTTCAATACTATTTGACAGCTGATAGGCAACAATCTCAGATAGACCAATGTATATCTACAGACAGGTTATAAATTTCGGGCGTTAAAGAATAACCCTTTTGGTCACTAAGGTGATATTTACAATCACAAAAATATATCAAAAACAGATTAATTTTGGAATATTGGAATATTAGAAATATTGGAATATTTAGAATTTTCAGAATGAAAGGAACAAACAATACTTACGTTTTCGTGTTTTGTTAAGTAAATGACTAACTGTTCTAATTCAAATTTATTTATCTATTTATTAACCATTTATTTCAGGCATCTTATGGCACGTACAATAAATACCTTATATCTATATACTATCAGACATACATTATATTAAAATTACAATTTACAATAAATACCTTATATCTATATACTATCAGACATACGTTATATAAAAATTACAATCTTGTTTCACTAATCATTTTTCAACTAACCTTATTTCTCAAGATTACCGAATGTTCTTTCGGTGGTTTTTCGTAATATTTGTGGAGTTAGTTGAAACAGAATTGACTGCCAAGTTTGTTTGCCCTGAAGGCTTATGTCGCATGACGAAGGCATGTTGTCTCGACAAACAACTCAGAAATACAACTCCGGCAGACAAACCTTTGACATGAAAACCAGGAGAGGCGTTAAGAATAACCGACGCACATAGCACGTTTATATAGAGTAAAATCGCGCGAAGTTTTAACTATTAAAAAATCAAAACAAAAACATCCTAATCTTCCTAATCCTAACTAATATTATAGGTGCGACAGCGTGTTTGTTTGTCATTACTTCACGCCCTAACTAAGCAACCAACCGCCTTGATTTTAAGCTTGAAGCTAGTTGAAATTAATTTGACAAACACGAAAATCTGATGTAAAATTTGATCGTTTAAAATAAAGCTTAAATTTTTAATAAATTATTTTATTTATTAACAACGGGGAGACACTTAGCCTTCATCAAACCGGATGTTAAATATAGATAAGGCTGAAGATGCAAGCGCGCCTCTGCCGAAATCCACTGAGAAAATAGGTACCTACATAAATAAGAATTTCTTGGTTCTCCCATCTGGGTTTCCCATCTAAGTGACAAAATACACCTAAATGGGCGATAATAAACACTCTTACGACAGAATATTATAATCCACGTTGAAAAAAAAAATCATAATCACTACGCCATTCACCACGATTGTTTCAAAAACTACACCAAACCGGATGTTAAATATAGATAAGGCTGAAGATGCAAGCGCGCCTCTGCCGAAATCCACTGAGAAAATAAGTACCTACATAAATAAGAATTTCTTGGTTCTCCCATCTGGGTTTCCCATCTAAGTGACAAAATACACCTAAATGGGCGATAATAAACACTCTTACGACAGAATATTATAATCCACGTTGAAAAAAAAAAATCATAATCACTACGCCGTTCACCACGATTGTTTCAAAAACTACACTCTCACCACATGGTAATTGAAAAGCGAACAAAAATATTCTCGTTATAAAACCAACAGTTGTTTTCTTAGCAAGCTCACGAACCAGCCATTGTTTACCGCCGGCGGCGGCTAGCTTAATTGTCCCAGACGTCGACTTAATTAAGGTCTCTTCCAGCTGATTGCTTGCGGGTTGTCCACTATTACCGAGTGCCTTGCGAATCCTGATATAATCAATTTGTCAGAGCTATTTGTTTTATAGAACACGTTTTATTTAAATTCAGGTCCTGTCTTAGCAACTAACTTGTGAGATGAGTCGATTTTTTTATTATATTTTTTATTAAAAATTTATCCTAAATATCATTGTAAAGGCAAAATATAAAATCCCCCAGTACAAAAAAATACTCATACAAAGTAAAAAAAAAAAATATTTATTAATAATACTTATTTATTTATTACGTTTAATAATTTAATTACTTATTTATTACGTTTATTAATTTCACAGTCATCGAGGGACCGCTATTTTGAGCTGTATAGTATCGTGCAAGTGCCTAGCGATTAGGTCTGTGGAGAGAGAGAAGTTTTTAACCCGATCGGCGCACCCCACCGACAACAGGACCGAATTTGCTTACAGTTTTTAAATTCCAACTCGATCAGTTAAGTGGGATTATATACAATGTCCATGTCCTGAGAAAGTTGATAAATCTGTGACTGTTTGAGGCAACGTAGCTCTTAAACGGATGGACCAATTTTGATGCGGTTAGCTTTATTTGAAAGCTGATTGCTGATCAAAATGGTCTTTAGCTATAATTTACGAAGATCTGTTAAGTCGTTTGAATGCCATCAGTTCATGTAGCTAATTAAAATGAAAATTAAAGTACAACTGAGCTGAAAATCTTCAAACGGTTGAACGGATCTTCATTAACTATAGCTAAGAACAATCTCGATCACGCCAGCTTTCAAGTAAAAAAAAACCGTATCAAAATCGGTCCAGTCGTTTAGGAGCTACATTTCCTCAGACAGACAAACAGACAGATCAGACAAATCATTTTTATCTAGTAGGTAAGTACTAATTTATAAAAGCTTGCGTTGGGTTTGTGTTTTTATCGCCGTTTCAAGTCTTCTGCTGGGGCCGGAATCTCTTGCTAAAATATCTCAAAAGTTTAAATTGTATATTTTTTTTATATGTTGTGTGTTTTTTATGATTTTTTATTTTTTGCATTTTTCTCAATGCTATTTTTATACATATAATAAATTCAAAATAGAAAAAATAGAAAAAAACAACTCGGCCACAAGTGTATTCAGTCCAATCACTGAGCTACCAAGACTTAATTTTTTTCTATTTTAAATTTATTTATTTTATTTTATTCGGAAAGCATACAGTATTTAAATGACTAAGTAAATGTAAAAAACATGAAGTAAAAGTAAGTTGCGTTTAAGCATATCTGTTTTAGTACGTAGGCCTCTAAAATTTTGGTAATACTCGTATATACTTAAATTATCCACGACAGAAAATCAGTGTATGACTGTCTAAGTATCCAGAAAAGACAAAAATAATAAAACCAAGTCGTAAAAAAATAATATGTTCACAATACCTACCCACGGTTAAAAATTCACAGTCCCATTTATACACTTTTTTAAACACCAATCATCACAATTGCATTTAAACACCAAGGTAAAATGTCCATGCTCCAAAAGGTTTTCAATAGGTAAACTAACTAAAAACACCCATTCTAATATAGATAAACAACATATCATAAATAATGTGTGATAATGCCTTTTAATTTCAACCTGTGAAACTATTTTATTTCGAACTATTTTATCTATGTTTATTTCGTTTCAGGAAAGCCTGGAGTGTTCAATATTTATAAATTTAAGTTTCATATTAAAACTAATTCAGCTTCTTTATTACCAAGTTCCTGAAGCACTATTTACTACGGGTTTTGATTAAGTCCCTAGGCGCTTAAAATGGAAACCAATTATCCATGCTTGTTTTTTTCAGTACAGCAGCCAATAACGTAAAAGCTTTAAGAAAACATATTAAAAAAACTTAAGTTTTTAATATTCTGATATTTCGCTTGAAGATACTACGATTCAGGCATTTTTGATTGCCAACGTTACTTAATACAAAATATTGAGAAACCAATATTGAGCGTGATGCTTTCCTCGTCGTCTTATAATAGAGTTCCATCGGTATTAGTATTAAAACTACACAAATCAAAAGTGTCTGGAGATCAAGTACGTTTTACAGTATCGCCGCTATAGATGATAATATTTTTTAATCTTTTGGATCATTTCGCCTTGGATACAGACCTGAGGGCCTACCGCGACCTCTTAGCACAGTATATTTTTAATCTTACCATGCTACAAATCTCTTAAAGTAAGCTTGTTTTTTGAAGGAAGTTTTGTGACTTCTTCGCTCAATCATCGCCTCCAAAGTATGAAGTGTTTCAAACTTCAATAAAAACAAAACGCAAACAAAACGTTCAATGGTAGGCCCACATTAACGTGGAAAAATCGTATGAAGCAAACCGCCTCAGCTAAAGCCATTTTCATTTGGCTTATGTTTACATTTTTCTACTAGAAAATTTCTTATTTCGATTATGTTCTGTATATTTTTTTGCTATTTATACAGAAAACCATTCCACCATGAAAAACATTGACCGGAAAAAATAATAGCTATTTTAATTTCCCATTTTAATGTTGATCAAGAATGTTGACACAAAAGAACAAATATTCGCCAACCCTTTTCATAAGGTCTCTCGAGCGTTTGCATGAAAAAAATCCAACTGAAACTTTAGAACAAAAAAATACTTTTGTTTCAACTTCCTACCTGGAAGTGTGTAATAAAAAACCCTTTAAATTCAACTTCCTAGTAAACAAAACAAAATAGGTGTTACATAGAATTTCAAACATGAAGTGGACGACTTCATGTTCACATAGAGTTTTGCCGTTGAAATTTTAAAATGCAAATTGAATTTTAGTCTGAACTTTCCAGGATATAAAAGGAATGACTAAACTGAATACATTGGTAACATTATTTTTATAACTGCTCAGTTGTCTGCAAGAAAATTATATATTCGTATGTTATTGAATATTTCTAACTAGCGGGCGGCCCGCATGGTTCCCATTTCCGTGGGAATATCAATATAAAAAAGTAACCTATGGTTTAATCCAGGCTACCTTCTATCTGTGTGCCATATTTCATCTAAATCAGTTCAGTTGTTTTTGCGTGAAAGAGTAACAAACAAACAAACTGACATACTTTCTCATTATTAATATTTAATAATACTTTTTCTCAAATTCAAAATCAAAATGATGTATCTTCAAATAAACTTAGAATTTGCTTTTGTTACTTCTAATTAAATCGCCATATTTTATCTCTCTACACAATTTAGAATAATTTGTTATATAGCCGATGTACAGTCAACAGAAGCTACTTTACATATCTGTCAAATTTCTACAGACTAATCTGACCTCAACGGCGTACGTCTTAAAGTCCAAAGTCGATTGGAGAAATTTGACCGATATGTAGGTATAGCTGTATTTTTATCGAGGTATTCCTCGAAGCGCACCTATGTGTCGTAATTTATATTGTGACGGGACTGACGTAGACGTAACAGGGTAGATTAACAAATAAATAGCGATACAAGCAAATCAATATTGCGACGCACGAATAGAATAAAATTTAATATAAATTGAGATGCAGCTGTAAGTATACCTTGTCCTTGAACTTTTCCATAGAGAACGTTTTGGAGCCTAACTGATAAATTTCAGCTGCTAATAACAAAAGAATGCCGTATGACATGATGCTATGAAAATTTGTCGATATCATAACATTACGTTTCCTTCATGTTCTTTCCCTATGGGTGCGTTTCGAGGAATAATTTTGGTGCGCTTGAAAATAGATATATATATATACTATATTTTTCGGTTTATTTGAGGTTTCCCGACGTTTCGGCACCTTTTCAGTTGCCGTGGTCACGGGTTGACTGGTAACAAAAACCCTCAAATACTAATTAAGAATAAAAAAACTAAAGATCGTTATCAGCCATTTTTAATCTTGTCAATGCTTATATTCCTTATGGATGGATAAGGTGAATGGGCCATGTCCCACCACGCAGGTCCAATGTGGATTGGTGGTTAACGTCTGCAAATGCAGCCGCGACGAACGGCTTACAAGGCCTTCCGAAGCAAGGGGGAGATCGAGATAGTAAATTTCTTATTTCCCATCCTGTGACCGACCATTGCGAAAATGCCTTAACCTCGACAAAAAAAATACAAAATAATATTTCCTAAGTTCACAGTTCTAAGAAAGGATTAAAGCGCTTTCCAAAGTTCACTAGTAGGTACTGTTGCAGTCTGTCTTGAGCGTTACCTAAACTACCTCAAAACTTTGTGCAGTTATAAACTTATTTACCTATGGTGAATAAACAATTTTCCTCGAAGCACCCCCGGATTTAGAAGCCTCTGTATCTGACGGGGGCTTGCCTCCATATTGTGTTATACTTGCCACCGTTTGAGCTCAGCTAACAAGGGTTTACTTGTACTTTATACCTCATATTTTCTTTGGCTAATCCATATTTATACGGGTGACCCGAAACCGGGTGGCCCACACCGATAAGCCGAACTTCGGAATTTTTATATTAACAGTGTTAATAATTTCGCGCGGAACTTGACGGAGTGACGTTAAGGGCTATTTTGGGACGGCCCTATAACTTTTTATTGAAGGTTTGAGTATCAGTCCGATGAATTGGATTTAGTTAAAGGCACTTCTAACCGCAACTATGAATCATTTTATATTTATAAGTTATTTTTTTGGAATAATAAATTATTACATTGTTGCCAATTACTTTAGCTGAACTTCTTATTTCGCGTCAAAGAAGGTAGCCAAACTTAAAACAAAGCTTTTTTTTATCAAAGTGTCTGCAAAATACATTTTTCACTTATTGTTACAAGAATACTATACTAGTTTGTGTTGTTAAATCAATCAAAGTCATTTATCCTGGGTTTTTTTGCGTTAAACAATGGATAGCATATTTTATTGACGACTTTTTGTAGTAGTTAAATCGTTTTGTTTATCTAAACTTACACACATTCCTTTTTCTTTACAATAAGTGTTAATATTTTTCTTCCATCCTTGTCAGTCTTTCTATTAAAATTAAAGAGTAAAGTCGTGAGATATCAACACCCCTAATACGAGTTTGGATAACTATATTTGTTAATGGAAACTATCGCTGTGTCTTCTTCATATCCATGGACTGCTTCACCTACTTCAGCAGTGAATCCAATGGTTTTCGAAAATGTTAATAGTTAAAATCAAGTCAGGTACCAGTGGGCTCATAAATCTCATCCTAGCTGCGCTTGTAAACAGGTTGAAACCTAGATCAACTACCATTTAAGCAGGTCGAACAATCTTTTGTCTAAAGCCTCCGCTTAGTCAGAGCGCCTCTCAGCCACATATTAATCTAGGTAGACCATATGTCTGACAACTCCTTGGCTGAAGACGTTTGTCACCCGAGGTAATCTAACAACGGCCGTCCGCCTCCCGTGTCTCAGTTACCAATCACTGTATTTGGCAAGCACAGCAGAAGATTCAGACACACTGTTTAGAGGGATGACGAACTGCCTTCTGTTCTGATTAGTACTTTTGCAAAATTACTTTCGAATTCGCAAGTAAAATTACAGTTTCTTCATACGAAGAATGACATTTCACGTGCGAATTCGATACTAATCAGGTACTGATTAGTAAATCAGAATACAAAAAACTGACCCAGACACTGGGAAAAGATCGTGAATTTATAATCATACTATTATCCTACTAATATCATGTTTGTTACTCAATCCCGCGATATGGTATTTGGCAAACAGAAACAATTACTTACCTGATGTTTTCCGTTTTCAACCTAAAAGCTATTCCTTTTTCAACCCACGATAAAACATTATGGCGAGTAATATTGTAAGCGAGGTGGCACTATTCGCGGTGTATAGTTCCGTCTTTTTTATAATTTAATATTCAGCTCAACTCAATATTCCGATAACTACGAGCACTAATGATAAGGGGAATGGTCGAGAAATGTTGATGTAGGTCTTTTCCAACCTGCATTAAATCACTATTTGTGAATAATTTTTATAATATCTAAATGGATAAAAAACTTTTTGAAGTGAATGATTTATAAAATAAGATACAAAAAGTTTAGTTTATAATCTAATAAAAGGTTTGCGAGGACTGACAGCTGTACGAAGCAAAAATTTCAAAGCACTTTTTAAATTTCGATGTATTCGAATTTTCTATAAATCTACATACGAAACCATTATAGGTTGTTGTAAAATAGTAATCCCTAACTGGTATTCAAATAATTCACTGAATATAAACAGAAATATTCGTAACGTGCCTAGAATTAATGTCGAAATGAATATTAAAGAGGAGCACTTTTAAAAATACTTTTAATAATATTTTCGTGAGTAAACTCAATCAAGTTAACAGATTCGAAATTGTTTTAATGCGCTTCATTTCCTACGTTATATTATTTCGAATCATAAAAGTGTCGGAAAGCACTTTAAAAATGTTTTAATTGCTTATTCATGAGTATGGTGCTGTGTTTAAAATTATTTATACGTTTCTCGTATTTATATCAAAGACGACTTGTTGCAATAGACCAGTGGCTTCCAAAGTGGGGTACTCGCGTACCCCCGCTGTCGTCTGGGAACTAGAACAAGGGTACGTAGGGCAATAATACCAATCGTACTATACTTGAGAGAGTGAGAGGGAGAGAGAGAGAGACTATTTATTGACCTACTTATCCATATGCTGAAGAGTGTTTGTTTGTTAGGATGCATTCATCTACAAACGTTTACATCCAAATACATCGTTATCGTAGTAATTTAGGTACGTATGGAGAAAGAGTTTCCTTAAAATATTTATGTACGCATCTAACACACTTTTAATAAAATAAAAAAAACATTGTAAATACCTTACCAAATAATACAAATGTTAGTATTCTGCACTGCGAAGAGCGAGTTCTTTTATGTATTTTTTTTTATATCAGTATTCTAACATTTCGACGAAAACTCAGGGACCTTTGTAATATGCCGTATTTTTAAACATAAATCAGAGATATTTTGTTGGAAGCCAACATAGTAGAATTCGGGTTAATGTGATAAACGTTTTATATGACCATATGTCACAGTATTCAATCTATCGCTTCCCCGTATGAATACAGCGTGATCTCAACTATGATGTCAATAGACAAGGTGAAATGAAAATTAACCGAGAGATAGTTCGCAAATGTTGCTAACGATTTCAGTAATATAGAACTAATACTCCATGATTTTTAATAATATGGTATCATTACACTATAACGCGCGAATCACTGAAACTTTCCAGAATTATAAGAAAAAGAAAAACACATTTTGATAGCTCGTTTCATGTTACGTTGACGGAATTTCTGTGAAAAACGGAAGAGGTCAGTATCCCTAGCACGAAAACCTATCGAGGACGTATCGTCAAAACATACATATTGAGCAGAGTTCCTACCGGACGTGAACAACAATATTCCTAAACATTTTTTGACAGTACGTGATCGATGCGAAGACGCAAGTTGTTCGTGCTAGAGGTATAGACACAAGAAAATCAAACTTTCGATCCAGTTTGTTATCAAACCAAAATGTATAACATAATCACGACATGTTAATGTATTAGCCCATCTATACGACAAAAAACTACACAAAACTAATTTCAACAATACTAGGTGGTATTTTTCACACACAAGTCTTATATGTGAATCTGTCTACTAATAACAAATCTCCCTAGTTTTTCACTGGACCTTTTACGCCGTCTAACTGGTAGTATATACCCGCCCATTTTTCCTGGAGCAAAGTGGCAATACTGGGACCCTTGAAGGATGAGGAACGCAAGTCTAATTACAGGAAGAGTGGAATTACATTAGTGTTTTGTTTTTACTCTTAAGTGGGTGTGAACATTTGCGAAGTAATAAAAGAGCATAGGAAATAAAATATATCTAAATTATAAAAAAAGTTATAAGTTTATTAATAATAAGTTAAAATATACTTTAAAAAAAAACACAATTGAACTCATGTCACTCAGATGGGACTCGAACCCTACTACTGCATCCTTGGGTGATCCACCCAATGGACTCAAAAACATATAAAAACCGGCCAAGTGCGAGTCGGACTCGCGCACTCGGTTCCGTAAAATATTTTTTATTATTATGATGTAACTAAAAAATTACTCCTTCCTTTATCTGTACTATAAGACGTTACTTCGTACCAAATTTCAAGATTCTAAGTTCACGGGAAGTACCAGTACCCTGTAGGTTTTGATTCCCGTGCGAGTTTCGAAAATTTGCGGCATAAATGGCTGTATCTTTTGATTGCTTTGGCTTAGAAGTTTGATTTTTTCACAGCTCCAAGGGACAGTAGACCTAAGTATTAGATATAAATTTTAGTTTGATACCTCCACGCGTTCCTGAGAAAAACGGTCTTAACAGACGGACGGACAACGAAGTGATCCTATAAGGGTTCCGTTTTTTCCTTTTGAGGTACGGAACCCTAAAAACAAAAATACCTTTGTAAAATGCAAAAATTAAAAAATCGATCTAGGGTAACCTGTACTTGGCTTAATCTTAACTTCTCCAGTCATTGGCACTCTGACATTTAAACGCAATTATTAAGGGGCCATACAAAGCCAAATACACATTTTTGATCAAGGATTTCACATAGTATTACTGGATTTATCGGCCCCAAAAAAATACTGTAGAAAGTAGACTATAGTACTCAGTTATGTGATTGACAGAAACACGATTGCTAAAACTTTTCTCGATAGAAAAAAATCGTAAAGTTACTTCCAATTTTGTAGTTTTTCAATGCTGTGTCAACCGCTATTAAAACTTTAGTCTTAAAACTATTATTAAAAAATACCTTAGCTAGTTGTCTAGTTTTGTGATTGACGGATTTTTAAAATTTTAAGTAGTTCATTAATAATAAATTAAAAACCATAATGTCGCTTACGTCGATGTTTTTAAAACAGACACCGGTGTTTGCATCTCTTTCGCATGCGTTATTTCACCGTATTTCTGTCTGATTCGCTCCTCGCTCTTCAGTCGTGAGTGCTCCATTGAGACGTGTGGACTGCGCTTGCCTTACGCTCCGCGACAATTTCGCACGTAGATTATTTAAAAAATCTATTTGTGTAAATATGGGAAATAAAAGTAATATTAAAAGAAAAAAATGCATTCAGAGAAAATTACTTGCGCCGATTATGGAGTTTGCTCGAAGGTATGTATAATTTTATTAATAATAATGTTAATATTTTATTAATCATAACCTAGGTATAGGTAATTATAGCAAACAGAGATAAAAAAAAAGCTTTTGTAGAAAGTAGACAAGTATTCGACGAGCAGCATATTAAGATACAAAACTGTCAAATATCTTATAACTTTTTAATTTTGCATTTTACAATGCTATTTTTATGTGATAATTTTTAATTAAGTAAATATACTAGAAAAAAGCAACTCGTCTCATGTCCCGTCAGGGCGACATGAGACAAGTTGCTTTTTTCTAGTATATTTACTTGATTAAAAATTATGTCAAATATCTGTCAGAAATCAGTGCCAGTTTTAATGTTTGAAATTGATTAAAGATATTATTTGACTGTACTTTTTAGGTAAAAGTAGTAATTTATTATAAGTAAATACATAGTATACTTTTTTTAGTTTCAGGCACAAAAACAAAGGGGGGGGGACAATTGCCATTGACCCCCTCCCCCCCGGCACACAGTTTTACGTGCAAAATGTTTGCAATTATGAAATAAGCTAAGATTGCCTCCTCCCTGAACCATATGACTGATGACCACCTGAATGATCAGAATTTATTTTCTTTATTTCCTCGGGCTGAACCTGTTTCCGGTTTTTATTTCAGAGCCGAGTCTAGTAGTAACAGCATTGTAACAGGTAGCTCAATGTTCAATTCTGATATGTCGGTGCAGGAAGCTACGAATGGCGAATGTATTAGTCCCAAAAGGTATTTTAAAATACTCAATACCTTAAAAGTGCTTTGGTGCATGACAAAACAAAACAGTTATAAAATGTATTATTTTTCTGTTTTTTAGAATCGTATTGGCAGATCTTACAAACATAATTCCTGATGTTACTTCTACTTTAATTAATGATGAGCAGCAACAACATTTAGATAATGACAATGTGAGGGCTAAAATGCAAGTAAGTTTGCAGACAGTGGTACCAGTATCGAGCGAAATAAAAGACTTAGACTTAGACAGAAGGTAGATCTATTCGTGTGCTAATTACATCAACCCGCAACAATCAACAGTTCTTCCGTGACCATGGCGCATGCAACTGCGCCGAAATATCGGAGTCTCAAATATAAACAGGTACATGGTGTAAATCCAGTCCTAATTTATTCTAGTAACTTCAATAACCAGGGAAATTTAAAAGAAGATAAGTGTCAGAATTCGTAGCTGTGGCAGAGGTCCTCCCTATGACTGTTCACCTCGGCTGCTGGAGTCAGAATGTTAGCCGCACGACCGCTCTGCCGCGCGTCTTCTTTTCGCTCCCCCTTCCACCGCCATTATACTTTTTTTTTATTTTACTTTGTTTTTTTATGGCGAAGGCATTGAGATGTTAATGTCTCTAAATAATTTTATTAAAAAACTGATACACTATGATAAACAGCTTTAAAATCTTACGATAAATAGAAAAATCATGACATTCGGCCATCCGGCATCGTACAGCCTCCGGCGTACGATCAATCAACAAAAGGAATTTAGAGCAAATGGAACAAATGAAATGCATTATTGAGTACTTAATAATATTTTTATTGTATACAATATCAATTAAGTATTTATTATATATAAAAAAAACCATAACAACATTGTTCGCAAAACATAATTATTCCACAACCAAAGCAATTTCGTCGAATCATAATCATGACATTCGGTCTACGAGTACATGTAAGTTAATTATCAGAATCTGACTCTGTAAAAGTAGGCGAGTCACTAGCATTTACATCTAGTGCATTAACATTGATCCAGGGACGCATACGATCAGCTGCGACTACCGTACAATATTTTCTATTACTACTAAATCCTGGTACACTAGCAATTTCGTAACGATCATTACCTAAATTTTTTGTTACTTTATATGGACCGGTAAACTTCGGTAGTAATTTTTTACTCTTTCCTACATTTTCTGAAAAAGACACTTTTGTTATACGAACGAGATCATTAATTTTGTACTCTTTTGCAGAATCATTTTTGGAATTATGACTAGCTTCCATTTTTTGTTGGTTCGATTTAATATTTTCCTGGACTTTCGATCGTATTTCTGATAAACTGCTTTCATTCTGAGATGGTTCTTCAAAAAACTCCCTTAAAAGACCATCTGCTTGTCCTTTAAATCGAATGCCAATCAACACTTCGGACGCAGATTTTCCTGTTGTTGCGTTAATTGTACTATTAATTCCAATTTGCACTGATGGTATAATCACATCCCAGTCTTTTTCGTGTTTCCCCGAATTTTGTGTAGCTATTGCTCTTAAGATAGTGTGATTAAACCGTTCGACCTGTCCATTTGCGCGGGGGCAGGCAACAGCATTTAAAATGTGCTTAATATTATTCTCCTGGCAAAATTGTTTGAATTGTGCAGACGTAAATGCAGTGCCTCGGTCGGATATCAAACGTTTCGGTGTTCCAAAGTCTTGGAATATGTTTTGTAATGTTTTAATCGTAGTAGAACTTTTAGTATCTTTTACAGGTTTGACGAAAACAAATTTAGAAAATCCGTCAACAACAGTTAGTATATACATATTTCCACGCTTGCTTTTGATGAATGGGCCAAGATGGTCAACATGTAGGGTTTCGAACGGTATGTTACTTTTGTCGATTGGGTAAATGTGACCTTTTTTTGAAGGAGTGTTGTCTTTATTGTAAGCACATTCCAAGCATGCACCAACATATTTTTTTATAAATTGTGTCATTTTAGGGAACCAGTAGCGACTCTGAATTCTTTCTGTTGTCTTTTTAATACCAAAATGACCGATTTCGTCGTGGTTTAGACGACAAATCTGCCATCTTGCCCCTTTTGGTATTACTAACCGTAGATCCTCAGCACTACCATTGATCTTTTTATATAGAACATTGTTTTTAATAGTATAACTCTTCTTTATTTCCTTACAATCGTCATCCATATTAGGCTTTAGTATTCTCATTATACGAGTAATTTCTGGATCTCCAAGTTGTAAAGTCAAAAGCCAATCTGATTGCTGAATGTTTAAGACTGATATTACGTTTTCAGGTAGACAATCGTCGTTGCTTTCTTCAACGGGATTTCGGCTCAACGCATCTACGTGAGCCATTTTATCCCCAGGTCGATATTCGATTTCGAAATCATATTCTTCCATTTGTAATACCCATCTCGCAACTCGAGGCAAAAGATCTTTTTTAGCAAATGTAAGTCGCAAAGCTTTGCAGTCTGTATATATTTTAAAATGTTTTCCTATTAAAAACGTTCTAAATTTGTTTAAGGAACCTATAACAGCCAACGTTTCAAGTTCATATGAATGATAATATTTTTCTTCTGGAGACGTTTGTCTGCTAAAATACGCAACAGGTTTCAATACCGTTGGGTTTTCTTGCCACTGCATCAAAATTCCTCCAATTCCCAAAGAACTTGCATCTGTATGTACTTCTGTCTCAAGAGCTGGATCATATAGTGCTAATACGGGTCTACTGCAGAGGATTTCTTTGAGTTTTAATACTGCTTTTGACTCAGATTCCGTCCAACGCCATTCAGCGTCTTTTTTAAGCAAACTTGTAAGTGGTCTAGCAATTTCTCCAAATCCTTTCACAAACTTGCGAAAGTAACTCGCTAATCCCAAAAATTGCCGTGTTTCATGGACATTTTTGGGATTCGGAAAATCTTTGATAGCTATGATTTTGCGTTCACTTGGTGTTATACCATCTGCTGATACCTCATAACCTAAGTATTCAATGGATTTAGCAAAGAAAAAGCATTTCGATAATTTTAACGTTAGTCCGAATTCTCTTAGTAATTTCAACACTTCCTCAAGTTTTGTAAACGCCTCATCGATGGTCTGTGTGGGGATCAATAAATCGTCCATATAAGCAAGCACAGAATTGAATCGCTTTGAACCTAAAATTTTATTTACTGCCTTTTGAAACACAGCCGGAGCATTAGCAAGACCAAATGGCATCCGGTTGAATTCATAGTGACCATCAGGTGTCACAAAGGCCGTCAAATGTTTACTTTTTTCCGAAAGAGGTACTTGGTAATAGCCAGAGGCCATATCGAGCGTAGTAAAGTACCTATTGCCACTTAAGTTTGCCACCTGATCTTCTATCAAAGGCAGAGGATATCTATCCTTAACGGTTTTGGCATTAAGTGCGCGAAAATCAACACAAAGTCTTTGTTCTCCCGTTTTCTTTTTAACCATAAGAATCGGGCTAGCGTAATCCGAGTTGGATTCACGAATAATGCCATTATCGATAAGGTCAGATATCATTTCCCGTACTTTTTCTCTCTCTGAATATGATAATCTATAGGGTCTGTAAACTATTGGCTTTTTATCATTTAGGTTAATGTTCATTTCAAACTCTTGGGGTAGGCAACCTATTTCATCAAGGGAAACTGCAAAACAATCTCGATAATTTTGTAATAAATGGTAAAGTTTTTCGGTGCTTTCCCTATCAACATGCGGTCCTACTTTAATGTCTTCTTTTTTCAGAGGTAATAATCTTTCATTAGCTTTACTTATTTGCCTTACGTTTAAAAAGTGTGTTTCTATAAAAGGTATTGCCCTAGTAAGCGTTGTCTTATTATTGATAATAAATGGCTTCTTTGAAGTGTTAGAAATTAAGATGTCCCCTTTACCTTCATTTAATTTATATACACCTTGATGAATATAATATTCTCTACCTGGCTCGTTACAATACCGACCTTCAATGTAAACATCTCCCGTGTATTCTTCAGAGCTAACAACAGTTATCAGTTGGATATTTTGTAATTGTACTGGTTCTTTGGTTGCAAGTTTGAGTGACTTAAGTTCCAAACTAAAAGAAGGCTGGTTTAAAAATATCAAATTATGACGGCTTTTTATTACAAAAATATTCGGCAACTCAGTAAAATTTTGACCAATTAATACAGGCACATGTAGATACCAGTCCTTAACTGCATAAACTATAATTTTTGATTCAACATTATCTACATTAATTGTAACTTCAGATTTATACTCTGGATGGATGTAATTATTGCCAAAACCTTTAATTAGGGGTAAATCCTTTCTATCAATAATTAATCTAAGGGTATCTGCTTCTGTAAGTCTAATCAGGGAGCAATCACTGCCAAAGTCAATATAAGCAACGAAATCTTTATTATTAATTTGGACATTTTTAGTAAATTTATCATTATTATGATTCGAATCAATTGCATACACTTTCTCTATTTTAGTTTTATCATACTTTTGCGAAGAAGGGTTTCGATTACAACTGTTATCATTATGACCTATTTGTTTGCACAAATTACATTTAATTAATGGTTTTGGGCAATGTGTCAATCGATGCCCTTCTTCGTGACAGTTATAACACTTTAAATTTTTTGTTCTGCATTTGTTGGATGTATGGCCTTCAATTCCACAGCTGTAGCACCGCAAAACTCTAGCATTAGACTGAAATCCAACGCTTTTGTTAAAAGTTAATCCCCGTTTTCTTTGTACTTGAGAAAAAGACTGCTGCGGTTGTTGTATAACCAAGTACTTTAGCAACTCTTCTGGGTCTTCACATCTTAGGGCTTGGGCGCTATTCTTAAGGGAAACATCGCTTATGCCGTGGATCAAACAATCAACAGCCTTTTTTCCTGTGATTTGACATCTATTTAGCAACATTAACTTGTCATAAAGGTAAACACGCAGACTTTCATCGTGTTTAGATCTTCTAGCAAACATTTCTTCTAACAGGATCGCGAAGTTGTCTTCTACAGGAAAGGCTCTCCTAAGTTTATGTTGCCACTCGTCCCATGAAAAATCAAGGCTTGGTAAAGAGTTAAACCAATTTTTGGCTGTGCCAACAAGTTTTTGTGTAGCGAAGTGTGTTATTTGTCTATCTTCCCATTCATAAATTTGTGCATACTCATTTATCTTATGTAGCCAAATTTCTATATTTTGTCCCTTGTTCTCCGGATCAAATTCCGGAAGACAGTTAATCATTTGTTGTGACGTCACGTATGCTTTGTTGTTAGATCTTGATCCCAAGGCATTTACCAGATCAACGATATTGATAGTGGCTTCATCATTACGCTGTCGTTTAGGTGACGCTTCGTCATTAGTCTTACAATCATCGACAACCAATTTACGCTTACGCCGTATTATTATTGGTTCATCGTCGGATTCAGAACTTGAAGAATAAATAACATTATTTCTTCTTGACACAGCTCTATGCTTCGAAGTCGACATACTTGAAGCTGACATCCTAAAACAAAAATAACAATATGTCGTCAATCAAATCAAAAGACTATTATCATTAATGTTTATTTTATCTATACATGTTATACGTAGGTATATTTTATTTAATTAAATGAATAAACTAAACATAACTTAAATGTAAAACCAAGTACTATAAGTGAATACATTTTTGCAGTTCTCTTTTTTTATTTTTTACAGCAATTTATACAGGAAATTGCTCACTTTTGTTCAAAATCCCAAGAATTTCAACTGTAACGTGCAAAGTTACTTGTTAATAAATCGGTAAGAAGAATTTTTATTTATGAACAGTCTGACAACCTCAGTCAAGATGTCAATCGTTTAAATAATTCATAAAATGATATTGGCAAACAAAACTCTTAATTCGAAAGACCATATCTGTTGAACCAAAGAGTAACGCAAAAGTAACCGTAAAAATTATATAAAAAAAAACTACTGATAAAAAAAGTTCAAGGTCAAAGGTCGAGGTCAAAGGACGAGGTCAAATGTCGAGGTCAAAGGTCAAGGTCAAAGGTCAAGGTCAAAGGTCTAGATCACAAGTCGAGGTCAAAGTTTGAGATCAAAGGTTAAACTTTAAAGGACAAAAGACAATAGCTAAAGGACAAAGGTTAACGGTCAAATGACAAAAGTCAAAGTCGAAAGTTTGAGTCAAAAGTCAAATTTCAAAAGTTGAGGTCTTCATCATAAGTTAAAAATAAAATTAACACGTAAGTAGTTCAATGTAACAAGACAAGTCATTTATAAGTACCAACTCTGTACCAACAACATTCACCTTGAGACAAGTTCAATTCACTTCTTTTTATTCAGGACTTTACAAAGTTTAGTAAGGCTCTGCACGTATTAAAACTCATGAAAAATAAAATGCCAAGTAGATATCTAAGTACCACTTTTGGTATAATGTAAGCACAAGTTCGAATTTAAATTAAAGTAAGCCCATTTGTCCATACTGTCTTTATCCTATCTTATCTCACTCTTGTCAAAATTAAACTGTCAAGTTACAAATGCATCTGGATGCAGTGAAAATTTAATCAACACCTTTTTAGCACAACTAGCGGCCGCCCCGCATGGTTCCCGTTTCCGTGGGAATATCGGGATAAAAAGTAGCCTCTGTGTTAGTCCACTACATGAAATTTCGTCCAAATCCGTTCATTACTTTTTGCGTGAAAGAAGAACAAACAAACAAACTGACATAGTTTCGCATTTATAATATTAGTGTGCTATCATTATTGATATCAATTTACATTTCTGTTTTTTTTTTTTATTGCATTAATACATATTTAATTCATAGTACTTAAAATATAATTCTGTATATTTTATTTAGACCCATTATCAATTTTCAAACATGCGCTTTATCCAGTAGATATTATAATTAGTCTCATCTATGCTTTTATGTCTCAAAACTCAACCAATACGAAACCAAGGTTTACGTTATCAGTGACTCAACAAAGTCACGCATACACAAAAATCATGAGACCTGCTGCGGGACAGCAGGTCTACTAACTCTCAGCAGAACTATGTTCTCTCACGTGTACAAACCACCGGACCCGCTCTTTCGTCTACCGGTTACTGAATAGTATCACGCTCGCTCACGTGAACAAGACCATCAAACGTGCTCTTATGGCTACTAATTATTCAATAGTATCACACTGCTCACGTGAATAAACCCATCAGACGTGCTCTCGCGTCTACTAATAATTCAACAGTATCACGCTCGCTCACGTGAATAAAACCATCAGACGTGCTCTCGTGTCTACTAATCATTCAACAGTATCACGCTCGCTCACGTGAATAAATCCATCAGACGTGCTCTCGCGTCTATCAATAATTCAACAGTATCACGCTCGCTCACGTGAACAAAACCATCAGACGTGCTCTCGCGTCTATCTATAATTCAACAGTATCACGCTCGCTCACGTGAACAATTTCATAAGACGAGCCCGCGTCTACCCACGATTTAGCAGTATCACGCTCGCTCACGTGAATAAAAGCATCAGATCTAATTAAAATAATGATGACAGTTTAATAATTCTTTCAGTTTCAATATCTAAAAGACTAGTGGGTTGAAGCATGAACTGTATCATGGGTATAGAAGTATGAATAAGTATAGAAGTATGAAATTGTCAATTGGAGAATTTTAGATAAGTTTCACTTTCCATATTAACATTTTATTTAACCTCGACAATCTAGACATAATGAATGCTTTTTTTTTTACAGAAAAATGGTGAGCACTCAACTTACTATAGCTACTGTTTTAAGCAAAAGTATCATATTTTAGCGGTATTTTCTTTTGTTAACAAAAAGGGATTCACTACTTAGTTACACTTAAAAATGTTTACCAGGATAATTTAAATATTTCTATGCTGATTTATGTATCGCGGGACTCGAACCAGCGAAAAACATTCGAAATAACATGAAAGTATTTTTCTTTTTTCATTGCCGAAAGATTCAGTAGACAATTCCACCATTATTTTACACTTACCTGCTGATTTCAATAGACTTATAAAATGCATTTAATTTCAGCACAAGGTAGAAGTACAGTAAAAAATAAAAAGAAGAGGGTAGTTTCAAGTTTAAATCCTTGTACGGGATTAAACGCGATGTATACATTGGCGATACTTCATTTTATTTTAACTTTGATCGTAACTGTATGTGCACAATATAAATTTTCTATGCTTGGCAATGTAAAATAATCTAACATTTAAACAAAGTAGTACATTTAATATTAATTTAAAACAATTTGAGTGGAATAGTCTACTGTCCGACTTGCTCATTTAACATTTAAACACATTTTATATTTAAGTAAAAAGGGAAGTACTTACATAATTTTTTTTGATGTGGGAGTGGATAAGGCACACTTCTGATATGTCAGAATTCGTAGCTGTGGCAGAGGTCCTCCCTATGACTGTTCACCTCGGCTGCTGGAGTCAGAATGTTAGCCGCACGACCGCTCTGCCGCGCGTCTTCTTTTCGCTCCCCCTTCCACCGCCATTATACTTTTTTTTTATTTTACTTTGTTTTTTTATGGCGAAGGCATTGAGATGTTAATGTCTCTAAATAATTTTATTAAAAAACTGATACACTATGATAAACAGCTTTAAAATCTTACGATAAATAGAAAAATCATGACATAAGCTTGTAAAATTAATAATACTTATATTGTCGAAGACATTATACAACCCTACATGTTTTTATTGTTAGACACAAATACATGTTATTGTCTCTTTTTCAGATCTGAGCATAGAAGAAACAAAATGAAAAATAATGATGGCAATTTAATTAAAAATCCACCTGACATTTGTAATCTATTTGTTATTATTATATTGACATAATAAATAAACAAACGAATAGTAATTTAACATGTAATAATAACCTGACATCTGATCAAAATTTGACATTTAATAATAGTAATCAATCTAATGAGACATCTAATCATAACATTAAATCTGTAGATAAAACTATATTCTTATATCCGACTACGCAAGAAGAAATATTCAAAATTATAAAATCCCTAAACAACACAACATCAACTGGTTTCGATGAATTGCCTACAAAAGTGTTAAAATATTGTGCATTAATTCTCTCCGATGGCTTATCTTATCTTATCAACCTTTCATTCACTAAAGGCAAATTTCCAGAAACATTGAAGGTTTCTGTCATAACAAAGATGACTCAGAGGCACTGGATAATTATAGACCAATAGCACTGACTCCGGTACTTGCTAAAGTGTATGAAAAAGCAATGCACGGAAGAATTTTCGAGTTCCTAGAGAAACACAACATTCTCAACCACGAACAAAATGGCTTACGCAAAGGAAAATCCACTACACTTGCAGCATTTAACTTAGTAAAAACTGTAACAGAGAATATAGACCAGAACATAGACACAATAGCGTTTTTCTTTGATATGAGCAAAGCATTCGACTTTGTCTCGCATGACATTCTCCTGTACAAATGCGAAAGATATGGTTTGAGAGGGGTAGCATTAGACTGGTTAAAATCGTATCTGAATAATCGGCGTCAATATGTAGAAATAAAAAATATAAATAAAAATAATGAAGAAGTATCTTTTTGCTTGACACATGCGGTAAATAATGTAGGTGTCCCTCAAGGCACGATACTACGATCTACCTAATATTACACATTCATATCGCAGAAACAATGTATCCGGGCTATATGTGACGTTCCTCCAATGACGTCCTGTAGACAATTATTTCCACAAATAAATTTGCTTACCCTCCCCTCTATACAGGTACATATTGGAGTGTTGCATTTTTGTTAAGAAACATTCCCATATTTTTAATTTTAAAAATATAGATACCTGTAGATTAGCGAGAAACTATGGTAAGTTGATGTTACCTAAAATGCATACAAGGTATTATAAAAGGAATTGTTATCCTAATTGCATATTTTTTTTAATAAATTACCAAAATCAATAACGGAGCTTAGTTTACCTATATTTAGGAAAAAACTGCAAATATGGTTAACAAGGAAATGTTTTTATTCAATTGAGGAGTATTTTAATTAAAAAAATGACATAAAATTAATTATTATTATTGTTAATGACATTAATGCTATACAATTTTATTTTATTTGCAATTATTTACCGTAATAATCATTTCCTTTTATTTTATAGTGACATTTCACATGCCCTTTGTTTGGCAAAACGGAAGATCAACATTGTAAACGACCATCTGTAACTTACTCTGTTTTATGTGAATAAAGATGATTTGATTTTATTTGAAGTAGTTCATTGTCCAATTTTGATCTGACGTTGCAAGAAAAAAATACGGATGGCGAATGTTGTCGTCCCAAAAGGTTTTTAAAAATACCCTTATAGTTGTGTACTGTGTGAGTATGCAAATTGAAAAAATTCAAAGAGACGACTAACTTTGGGAGACCTTTATGCTACCGAAACTGAAAGACTTTTATATGCAACATGTTTTGCCAGAATTAGTGGATCCTCGTCAGACTCGAAATATGCCCTTAAGGTGGTACGACTTCCATACAACGCACATTGCACATTTATTGGTTCATCATACCTTAATAATTCATAAATACATGCGCAACTAACTCGTTTCAGTTATTTGTTAGCGCGAAATAACAAAAAAAAATTACGTTCATACATAAATCACGAATAGATAACATCTTATAATTTAAATAATTCTATGTATGTGTGTGTGACTCATCGCATTTATATACCTCATGTATGAAAGTACATTTATTTAATAATTTCTCGCTAACAAATAACTAAAACGAGTTAGTTGCACATGCTTTTATGAATTATTAATGTATGATGAACCAATGAATGTGCAATGTTTGTTAGTATGGAAGTCGTACTACCTTAAGCAGTCCGCTAGTAAATGTAAGCAAAAATAAACGAAAAGGAGCAATATCAATGAGTATTGAAGCTAAACGTAAGAAAATGTAAATAAAAATTTTGCTTGTTGTATAGTTTATTATTTTTCACACTTCCTTCTTACATGGGTTTTGGGTATATTATAATATTTTTTGCATTTCAATATTAAAATCACGAATTAATAAGAAAAGGTACAAATAGTTTATGATCTTTATGTTGAGCGTATTAATTAGTATAGTAATTAAGTATTATTGAGAGACGTACTGAACCCCTGTCAGAACGTGTAAATTGTGTTTTTTTCATATAAATTTCACGTAAGCAAACAAAACTCACACTAGGCATACAGACCAATGGATCCCAAGATGGTTATTAACATAAGTAAAACGAATAATAATGCAGGAGGTTCACCAAACCACATTTTTTATATATTTATTACTTGTATGTTTATTATTAATCCTCAGGTTACCTAAGGATTACCATAATAAAAAGTACTCATCTCCTGTTTTTATTCGCGCTACACTGTTGCCAATCTGAAACAGAAAAAACATTATAAATATTATTAAAACACGTAATTTATAAAATAAATAATAAACAGTACTCACCAGGAATATCTATTTGAATGCATTAAGTATGTATACATGCGACACTTGTCTCTGTTTTCTTCATTACACTGTGCACGTAAACTCAAGCGAACTTTGTTCTCGGCCTGCGATAACGACACGGGCGGAGCTAGTCGACAGCGGCATAGGGTGCGGGACGCGCGGGGGAAATCCTTATTTCTTCTAGCTTTGTATGGGCCCTTAAAGAATTGTCATGGAAATACAATGCGTCTTCTGATATAATTAAAATCTTACATTGCAACACCCTAAAAATTTCATATTACATGTTTCTACAAAATTAATATGGCAAAACAGTATTAAAAAAAAACAACGGGTTGCACTCTGGGAGTGCCGGCAGAAGTGAAACCGCTTATACGAAAATAACGATCAAAATCCACTATATCTTGACCACAACTTCATAAAAAGTTGATGAAAACGGAGACCAAATTGATTTGGCAGGTAAATCTAATAAAACTGACCTGGCGTCAATATAAAAGTTGAATATGTAGATCTTTCAAGTGTGAGACTTTATGTAATTTGAAATAGGTCAACGGTAAATGGTCAACGAATTTTCGATCAGGGTCACGTGTCCTGATGCGACTTTACATTTTTTCACCATCCCAAAAATTTAAAACTCTGATTTGCACAACGCCGTTAATGTGGTACGACTTCCATACAAACAAACATTGCACAATTATTGGTTCATCATATCTTCATAATTCGTAACTAACTCGTGTCAGTTATTTGTTAGCGCGAAATAATAAAAAAAAATACTTTCTTACATGAATCACGAATAAACTAATATCTTATAATTTCAATAATTCTACGTATGTGTGTGTGACTCATCGCATTTATATACCTCATGTATGAAAGTACATTTTTTAATAATTTCGCGCAAACTAATAACTGAAACGAGTTAGTTGCACATGTATTTATGAATTATTAATGTACGATGAACCAATTAATGTGCAATGTTTGTTTGTATGGAAGTAGTACCACCTTAAAGAAGTTTTCACTTCAAAAAAGAGCGCAGAATTTTTTGTTGTCTTTTCATGTTAAGTTTAACAGATTCGATAAGAAAGAGGTATACAAAAATATTTTTATTATACTTTTAAAAAAATAAAAAGAGTAATATTTATTTTTAATTGATAATATGTTTATCTGTGATACTTTTTATTTATATTTATATTGTGATGATAACATCAATTAATTTGTGTGCCAATTAGTAAAAAGCTTATATGGAAGCGCAATGATTGGCACTTATGCCAACCATAGTATTTTGAAAGGGATTATTATGACTAATCTTATTATTGTGTATCTTTTATGTTGCTTTGTTGCCCATTGGGCTCTTTTTTTAGATTAAATAGGCTTGCTCTTGGCATCATTCTCAATCGTAAGATTTAAGAAGAGGTCGAAGATGGAACGAGCTTGCCTATTCACTCGAGCTTTATATATACCAGGGTTATAGGCTAATCCCTGGCTGTGCGCATTATAAAAGATGAAGAGAAGCGCTTTGTACGCAGACGAGGAATATCATCCAGGTATATAGGGGTGAAAGCCCGCAGTACGCCTGGATTCACGGTGGTTAAACTGAGCTGTCGGGATGAGCTCATGTACCTCAATAGCACACAATCTGTAGAACACCGAAAGTGAGACAACTCTTCTCTGATTGTGGTCGCTGAACCGATTGTCGCCGCTAATAACCATGTCGCCACTCACCATCAATTGTGACCACTGACCTGATCTTATTGTAGCCATTGATCCAAATGTGGTCACTAACCCAAATGTGACCATTGACCCAAATGTAGTCACTGAGCCAAATGTGGTCACTGATCCTAATGTGGCTTTAATCCAAATGTGGTCACTGATCTAAATGTGGCCACTGAGCCAAATCCAGTCACTCATCCAAATGCGGCTTTAACCCAAATGTGGCCACTGATCCATATGTGACAACTGATCCAGATGTAGCCATTGACTCAAATGTGTCCCTTACCCAAATATGGTCACTGATCCAACCAAATTTGGCCATTGATACAAATGCAGCCCTTACCCAATTGTGGCCACGAATTTTAATATGGCAACTGATCCAAATATGGCATTGCCCCTTTAAAGAAAATAGCAAAAACAAAAGAAACAACAAAAAGATAGTGTGGTTATAGTGCTATTCATTGTACCTTATGGCTACCAATGATTGTACTAAGAGTGCAAATGACTGTACTTTTGGCCGTTTTTAGACATTTTCTATTTTATTGTTATAAAAATGAGATCTTTTCGTACTATAGTATGACCATAACCGCTGCGCACTCCCTGAGGTATGCGCGGCGAGGTGGGAGCCGGGGAAAAAAGAGCATGAGTTCACATGAGATCAAAGAAACAACAAAAAGATAGTGTGGTTATAGTGCTAATTATTGTACCTTATGGCTACCAATGATTGTACTAAGAGTGCAAATGACTGTACTTTTGGCCGTTTTTAGACATTTTCTATTTTATTGTTATAAAAATGAGATCTTTTCGTACTATAGTATGACCATAACCGCTGCGCACTCCCTGAGGTATGCGCGGCGAGGTGGGAGCCGGGGAAAAAAGAGCATGAGTTCACATGAGATCAATACACGTCGGACAAATCATACGATATCAGTTTACATTTCTAAGGCAAGACTTGTAGTGGAACGGTGGTCGGAGGCTCTTTAGTGGATAAAAAAGTATTAGTTGTATTATCTTATTAGTTGATAGAAATGTAATCTACATTATACTCGATATTGTATTAAAATACCTAGGCAGTTGATGAATAAGAACTAAACTTATAATTCAAATCAGGATTTGTTTTATTGAAAGTTTATTATAATTACAAACAAATAAATATTAGTATAAGTAGTAAAGTTATTCCGACATAGATTCTGTTTCAACTTCATCTTCCATTTCGTCATCATCTTCATCGTCCGTATCGCCATTGGAACTTGAATCAGAGTCTTGCAAATTTATTATGAATGAATCGCTAATATTATCGAACCTAATATCGCGATTCCAGTAATCATTTTAATTTTTCTGGACATGATCATCGCATCTCTGCCATTTTTCTGCCGTGAATTCCGAAAACAATTTATCCAATATGATTATCTTTTCACCTAGAGAAGAATTAATATAGTTTTGGGCTATGTTGTTTTTAACATCAGCCCAGACCAACTCAATAGGATTTAAAACTGGATGGTACGGAGGTAAACGCAGAACAGTGTGTCCACGGGCTTTCAGGAGTTCGTCAATTCTATACACGGGTTCTTTTTGTGTACTTGTGATAAGAATTAGAAGCTGAGCCTTTGTCATTGTTCCTCAAAATTCTACATTGTGGCGTAGCAACCAGTCTTGCATTTCTCTTTTGATGCTTGATATAGGTGGCTTCTTCTTAACCTGAACGCTATGGTAAGACGCGTTGTCCACTAGAACAACAGAATTTGGCAGCAACTTATCTTTTAACTTTTCATCTACCCACTTATAAAAAGTAGGCCCGTTCATTTTTTCGGCGATTAAAACTTTAAACGGCTTGAATTTTCCATAGATAAATAACCCGCAGAAATTACACTATGCACGGTTCTTTTAGAGTACCCTGTAGCTTCCGAAACGATTTTGGCAATATTCGCATCTCTTTTGAATTCAAAGCTTTCTCTATCTGCTTTTCTTTTAATATTCAGCCACTTTAAAAATTACGGTTTTTACATACGCCACCTGCCGCCACGAGCGTTGACGGCGGACTGACAGAGCGCGTCCCCCTGTCTCGCCGCGCGTGATAGAATAGTAGACATATTGTTCATGACTAATAGTATAATAATTATTTAAATATCTTAACGTATAGATTTATTTTGTTTGATTAATATTCTTGTTTTTTCAAAACAAATAATCATAAACTGGTTACAGTAATTACGATTTAAACATTACAAGTTTTAATCGCGATAGACCAAAATCGTTTATTATTCTAATAATTTAATACATTGTAAAAAGTCTAAACTAATATTTTTAGTGATCATTTTAATTTTAATTCCAAAATTAACTTTAAACGTAAGCAACACCGGAAATACATCACTGCGCAGTGTCTCCCCACCTTAGGAGGGGAGACCCGCCTTTATAAGGCGGCACGGCAGTACGAAGTGGCATTCTCGCTCCAGCTCTCGGACGGAACGGATCTCTGCAAGTTGACGTGTTTAAGTTAAGTACTGTTTAGGTAACTATATTTTCCAGTGAATATAATTATGTACGATATAGTGGTGGTATGTATATGGGTATGTAAGGTGTATGTATACATAAGTATATGTACATAATACATAAGTATATAACGGTTATATATTGCAAATGTATATTTATATATATGTAGATATATAATATAATAATAAGCTCTTTATTGTTCACAACACAAACCCTAAGTATATAATGATCATTGATCTTAAAATGAGTTATTTATCTTATTTTCCTTTCTATATAATTGTAGTGTACTGAGTAATTTAAATAAACATATAATTGAGTTATCCCTTGGTTTTCTTTAAATCAATACCTAAAAAGCATATAGTTGGGTATCTTATCGTGACAAATATGGGCCATTTCTAACACGCGCATACCTCAGGGAGTGCGCAGCGGTTATGGCCATACTATAAATGTTTTGCGACTTGAAGAAAAATAAATCAGCAAAAATAATTTTAAAATAGTAAATCTTTTCTAAGGATGTTATGGAAATAATAATTAACAAAATTAAATGTAGATAAGGTTTTTTTAAAGTGCCATTCAGTATGCAGTTCTTAGATAAGTGTTACGGTGACAGCTCACCAGGGGGCGCTGTAGTAAACATTTGTTTGAGCAAAACCAAACCTAGTTTACTACTACGAAGTACATTGTACATAACATATGTCACTAAAACTCCACGATAATGAAGACAAATCGCTGTACTTACCTCATTTAGATTTTATCTCAAAACCATATCGTGTACCATTATACTTTAAAAGGTTTTAACGCAAAATCATAATGTAACAGGTCACTACACGACCATTATGGTGCTCGAAAAAATAAATATAATACCCAAGCGATTTTCGACCTTACCGTTGTAAATCTTAGGTTGGGTTTTCGTTGTAGATATTTTCCAATAGCTTAACTGGGCAGACTGGGCTGACCAGAAGACACGTTTGGTGATTTATCGGGAGAATAATTGGTTTTGTTTTGGTCAAGGGCCGGATTAACGGCATTTCTATGCGTCTAATGGGTGCAATAAGGGGAAATCGAGTTTTCTTAATGATACTATAGCGTTTAGCGAGAAAACTTGGCGGCAGATTTACGAATGTGAAGGTTTCGATAGGTACCTGTAGCCTTATCGTGAGCTATTTGAGCAATATTAAAGCAATATTTTGAGTGAGATGAGGTCATACGCAAGGTCTTTCATATTTTGATCAATATTAGGTACTGTTTTTATTATAACCAACTTAGTTTAGAAGCTTTGAGGAAAAACATAGAGTTTTTAGGGTAGGTAGAAATTTTTAGGGTAAGTTAAAATTTCATTACATTTAAAACTTTTAAATCTCCGCATACATGTGCTGCAATTTGTGGCATATTTAAGCAGCTTTTGCTTAGGTCAGTTATGGTAGGTATGGGTAAACAAATATTTACAGTCTCTAGCCCTTGCACGTTTCAGTTACAGTATTCAACCATGTCTCAGTCCCATGTGGATTGGGCAATACCAATGGAATCGGGACATGGTGGTTTATAACCTAGAAAGGCGTGTGCCTCAGTGAGAACTGTGAAATATTATAATAATCCGTTCATGTGGCCAAGGCGCATGCAAGGAAGCGGGTGCTGACTGAGCAGTGTCCCGTATTCCCGCCGCTCTCCCTCTGTACCTTGATACTGGGCTTGGTTGGGTAGTGGTGCTTGCCACCTGAGCAACATCCAGGTGCAATTGAGGTCATTAGGCCCGGAAACTGTTTGCCCAGATGTTTCGCTCTTTTATTTTGGGATACCAGCGAAAATACTATATCGAGCCTAGACCCTGTTTTGCTGCTGCACATAGAGGCATCCGCACTACGTCTAACGAAGTGATTATAACGTTATGTCACATAATTTATAAGATGTCTACCTAAATACCAGATATACCTATGTGTGTTGCAACTGCAAAAACTGAGCTACCCTACGTTTGCGTGGTGGGAAATACCGTTAAGAACTAGCGGCAGCCCGCGGTTTTTCACCCGCGTGGTTGGGTATATCAAAAAATCCTTTCTTAGTGCCCTCCTACATCGTTAAGTACTGTATGCAAAATTTCAACTTAATCGCGGTATTGTTTTATGAGTATAGAATATATCAAAATTAGGGCATTTTCGTTAAAATGTGACCCCGATGAAAAAATTCAACATTTTTCAGTAGTCGTGTTTATTGGGGGATTTTAGGTTTTAGAATATTAGTTCACAGTCTAAAGAACTTGAAATTATGATTTATTTTAATTTGAAAGCATAATGTTTATATGAAAATTGTTAAAGTAATGGACACCGTAAGAAATTAGTGGTCAGTTTTGTGACGGATTAAAGTCTGTATTTGCTTTAGATTTTTTAAAAAAAAAATCTTGATTGTTATAATTTATTAATGCTGAATATAACAAGTTATCAGAAATACCAGATGATTAGCTTGCATTTAAAAATTATACCTACGACACGGAAGTATCAACTTCGATTTTGTTTCCTAATTTTCTTTGTTCCCGAATGTAGCAACCACTTGTAAAATTTATTGTGTCAGTTATTATTTTTAATCTATCCAAACAAAAAAAATAACGTGAAAAACTCATAACGAAATTATAAAAAAAACAATTTGTTCATATAGCCTTACCGGACAGTCACAAAACCGTCACATTAGGCCGAGTTCATAATTTCACATAATAATGTTGGGTCTTACATAACCTAATAAAAGTCACAGTATTTTTTATAAATGTTTTTGATAAACGTTTTCAAACATAACGTGTCACTTTAGTACAATCTTAGCTAGAAAATATAAAATTTTGGTTGGTGGTAGGACTTGTAGTAAGTCCACCTGGTTAGCTACCACCAACTTATAAGTCTGACGCCATAACAACAATGTTTTCAGCATTGTTGTGTTCCGGAAGGTAGAGATAAGATAGCCAGTTCCTCAGTGATTGAGGATTCCGGGAGAGGCTCGCTTCCATCGTCAGCCTTATCAATACTTAACATCAGGTATGATGAAGGCTAAGAATCTCACCTACGTTCATAAAAAAGTAGGTACCTACATATTATTACGTGTGTACAATTATTAAGTCTCACTCTAAAAGTACATAACCGAGGAACACTATCAACTTTAAAAAATAAAATGATACAAGTAGAATTTAATTACTTCAGTTATCTTTAGGAACCTAAATTAGCCTTTAAAATATACAAATAAGTATGTAAATTTAAAAAAAAAATTAGTAAAGCGCAGTACGCAATCATATTATCAACCTCTTGAGTAAGGAATATTAGTCAGTCTCATAACAATAAACACTATTTAACAATATACAGAGTATTGTTACAAAAACAAAATATTTTTACATCTCTAAAAAAGCTAATCATGACACTTTTGTGATTAGGAAAAAGTTTTTGGCGTGATTGAGAAACAAACATCTAAACTTTCACATCTATAATAATATTATAAAGCTGAGGAGTTTCTTTGTTTGAACGCGCTAATCTCAGGAACTACTGGACCGATTTAGAAAATTCTTAAACCATTAGGAAGCTACATTTCTCCCGAGTGACATAGGCTATATTTTATCCCGATATTTCCACGGGAACGGGCACCACGCGGGTAAGACCGCGAGGATCCGCTAGTTTATAATATTACTTAGTAGGATTCCAACTATATCAAATACATACAAGTCAAACTGATAACCTCCTTCTTTTAGAAGTCGGTCAAAAAGCCACAATAGCCAGTGTGATCTCGGCCTAAGCGGTCAGTTTTGTGACTTTATGCAGTCAGTCTTATATGTGACGAGACAAAATGTTACAAAACTGACGTCACATTCATGGGCGACTTTAAAAGAAAAACCATATTTAAGATATTTAGTATTGTACGAATAGAAATGTTTTACAAAATATCAAATCATTTGAAAACAGCCGAAAGTGTAAAGACATTAATAACAAATAATAAGTAAAAATCAACTTAAACCTAACTGAAAAAATTGGTCGCAGCTGCTGACACGAAGACACACTTTCTTCTCGATGTTTAAATCCAACTGAGCGACCAAAATGGCGGCTCGTGATCTTCTCTCGATAATGTTGCCATTTTCAATAAATGAAACGGGTTTGGTAAAATTTTCAATATACCTTGGGCCGTTACAAAACCGAAATGTCCGATGGATTCAAATTGAGCGTATTTGTTGGAAAATCAATTGCATGCCTTTAATATTACATTATTATTTCGAAATTTCATTTTTGTGACGGGTAAAACAGTTCTAAAGCTGCATCAAAACTTTTTGACATCGTATTATAGAAATTCTGTAATATGCGATACTTAATCTGTGAGACAGTGTGGGACACGCTGAAAATAGTTGCTCTGAATATTTAAAATTATATATGTTACACGTATTGGTGTAAAGAATACTGGTGGATTTGGTAATTAAAAATATGTTGAACATCTTTTTTATTTAAGAATATCAAATAATGTCACAATAAATTGTGAAATATGTGGGACGTCATTAAAATTATAGGTGCATGTTTTAGTGAAAATAAGTACCAGGGGCGAAGGTTCCATACAAACAAGCCAATTCCCATCAGCCTTCCTTTTAGAAATCCCACCCCACCTATCCATTATCACAGAATATTAGTACCTTACGGTACAGAAATTTCACTCCCGAGTTTAGGTATGATAAACGCAAGCGTCCGGTCACCGGACTAGTCTCAATAGGCTGGCACTCGCTCGACTAGTCGCACACGCAGCGCACGCATTCGCGAAACAAAAGTAAACTGTTAATACCGTAAGGTACTATTGTATATTCTGTGCTGTTACTCTGTTGGAAATCTAATCAGTTCTGTGTCGTGATGGAGGCACCAGAAAAAGATTACTTTCACAGATAAAGTAGTATCTCTGACAGCCCTAGCAGATTGAAGCGAGACGGCAGACAGTTATTGTACTATGAACGCTATACGCAATGCAAAAGGTTGAAATTAGGTTGTTTTCCAGAATAGTAGGTAAATATCTCGGGGATTTTGCGCCGCTTGTATGGAAGTGAGACAGGCCTGCCATTGTGCAGATTATAACATACTAGCGGCCGCCCGCGGTTTCACCCGTGTGTTTCCCGTTCTCGTGGGAATATCGGGATAAAAGTAGTATATGTGTTAGTCCATTACTTGAAGTCTCTACATACCGAATTTCATCCAAATCCGCTTAGTAGTTTAGCGTGAAAGAGAAACAAACAAACAAACAAACAAACAAACTGATAAGCTTTCGCCTTTTTAATATTAGTTACATTTTATACACCGACTTCCCTTCTGAAAATACCCGATCTAGTACCCACTGGACCCACAAGATTCGACCACACTTCGGCACGGGTAGGTATTTTTAGTACTATCTTGCAGAAATGGTGTCACATGTACCACAATTAGCGCACGTCATTCACTACTGCACATGATCCTGAACTCACGAGTCCAATAGGAACCACTTAAACTCCCCGCATACATAAACATTCCTTTTCATTCGTGTCTCGCGACGGCTCTTGACGTATTTCAATGAACTTAGTTCCTAATAGGGTTGACACGAGGGCGAAATTTTAATAAATACGTGAATCAGGCAACTGCGAAATAAATTAGGAGCATGAATTCTGGTTATAGTGGAGTTGCAACTAAAAAATAAAGTTTATTCTTAAAAACAATGTTTAACAAGAAATTACATAGAGTGAAATTGTGTTTGTAACTAATGAAAATAAAACCCTGCATACGCATTTAGTAGCTAAGTTCATCATTATAATTGTATTAAATGAGCGAAGCGCCTCAGTTTCGAGATTTTTTTGACAAACTCGTACGTAAAATTGAAAGCAGCCCTGCAGTAACGAACGAACCCTTCAGAAGGGCGCGGAATGTAAACAGTTCCATAGACACACTCGTTTACTGAAGAGCCGCTGTGGCTTGCCTGACGAAATAATACCCCATTAAGCACCACAGACTAATTTTAACGAGCTTGCCCTCTTTTTGGAAATACTCCTCTTTAATTAATCAGCGTATATTTTTTACCTGTAGGGTAACATCGACTTCTTTACCATTAAGTGAAGGGATTTGAATAGTAGCCGTGTTTAACACCACCATGAAAATCTTACTAATATTATAATGCGAAAGTATGTCAGTTTGTTTATTTGTTTGTTACTCTTTCACGCTAAAAGTACTGAACGGATTTGGATGAAATTTTGCACAGAGATAGTAGATAGCCTAGATTAAAACATAGGATACTTTTTATCCCGATATTCTCACGGGAACGGGAACCACGCAGGTGAAACCGTGAGTGGTCGCTAGTAGCCGCTAGGCATCGTTACATACCTACTTAAATTAACTTAATAAGAAGCTGAGAAGAAGAAAAGATGCTATTCATATTCAGATGTGAAAGTTTTAAAGCAAACGGCCCAATCTAAACACCTACATAAATACACAACAGACATATAATCATGCATGTTTCCCGTTAGGAATAAGTAGAGCCTATTGTGCTACTTGTTTAGACTTCTTCTGTCTCTTTGACTCTCATCACATTTCATAAACATGTCTTCTATCGTCTGACATATCCTATTTGTTAGGCGACTTAAAAAAAAAGGGGGAAGTTATCAATTCGGTCGTATGTTTTTTTTATGATTGTTATTTCAGTACACGATCATTTATGAACCGATTTGGATAATTTTTTGTTTGAAAGGGTATACTTACAAGTTGGTTCCCTTGTTGTCAAGAAAGGATCTGATGATGGGATCCTGGAGAAATCTAGGGTACTGTTTAAATATTATAAGCACACCCTATATCGATAATGAGAAAAGTGTAGGACTGAAAAGAGGAATGCATTGGCTGGCATCGACACCAAAAGGCTTATTTTTTACTTTTTAGTTTTTTGAAGTCGGTTCTCATTTTTCTCTAAATAGTTGTTTTACCTTCCATTCCTCCATTAACATTCAACTTACTAAGGCGATTTCTGGGGATACTATTTTTGTACTAGATTTGAGATAATTACTTAAAACACAGCTTTCACAATTTAGACAAATACGGTTACATCGTAGAGTATCAAGCTTGTATCAAGCGATCAAGCAAATATTAACGTATTTGCTGAATGTCTACAAATAACTCACATACTAATCTTTTATTATTCTTTTTCATTAATTATTTTATTCTGAGTAGTATAGAAAATATTGTCATTAGATCCCACACACATTTGAAGAGCATTTTGTCCGCTATTTTGAAGGAATTTCACTCGACCTACGCTTTGATTGTGGAATCTATAAGATTTTTACGAAAAGGTCAAAGAATGAATGTCTTCCGTGGGCGTGTATATCACATCTTAAGAAATTATCTAAAGTAAAGGTAGTGAATTATTAGTTAATCAATAAAAATACCGGGAAACATCGCCTACATATATCTGCATTGATCTTTTTCCAAGGTAAGTACACATAGCACAAGACTTATTGTGTTATGAAAATCGCTCTTTATCATTGTAACACCTTTGTCACGCTTAGTTTGCAAAATGAACATTCTTTATTTGATGTCAGAACCAATGAACGCATTATTTTATGGGAACACAATGTGATTTATACACTAACTAAGCAAGAACACCCAGAACGGCACAGAACGGAATAAATACACGCATTCATCATTCTCACGTATGTTTTTCCGGGGTGAAGATAGAACCCAAGACCTCGAACGTCGTCAGCGTCATCACTACCAGTGCGGCATCGGGAAGTATAGTGGAATTACCAAGTTTATGTGAGTAACAAAGCTCGGTGGCACATTGATTACCGCGCTTGACCTTCAATTGTGGGTGTTAAGCGACTTTCGAAATGGAGTTAACCTACTCCTTGCATCCCGCTTTCTGCTGCGCCTTCGTCTTGGCTATGATCTTCAGACTCAGACCGGCCGAAGCAAGGAAAACATGGTGAAGAGGGTTCAGTCCAAACGATGGCTAATCTATCATCGTGCCCTGGGTATCCTGACACCTGCAAGCAGGAGGATCTTTATGACAGTATCCGACAAGGTTGTCAAAGTGACTAAGTTCTCAGCCACAATGCTCTGATGTCTGCCATCGACATGAAGAAGAATGAAGTTCCTCAGCGCTTCGAAAGACGCAATAAGCCGTTGGTCCCGACTGCATTTGCAGTCGTTAACACCTTCCAATCAGCATGTTACTCGCGGGGCGGGTTCTCTTTAACCATACGTATGGCAGGTCTGTGCCTCAGTAGTGGAGACACCAAATTTTCATCAATGATGCATTTTTTCCTGTAGGAACAGTGCCACTCTACGACTTTTTCATTTAGCTCGCCTTCCCTAAGGACAGCTTTTCAAGTACCTAGTTGTCACATCAAGTGATTGATTACAATACGGTACTCATTCAATTATATCCGAGACGGAACGAGATTCTAAGAATGAGTTTTGTTTTTTTGTATTATCATAACGACGTTTACTAGATTTTTTCTTTAGGGCCGAATCCTAACAAGTATTCCTGTGATATCTTATAATACAGGTAAATTTAAAATAATTGTTATCTTTATCTATTTTAGTTCGTGATTGTCATTTTTTTGGTTGTTTATGATTAACAGACTGTTAACCCTGTTCCGAGGATTGAAAAATCAACCTTTTATAATAATTATACAGGGTGGAATAAAAAGACGGTAGCTGGAGGGAAAGTACCGTAAATACTAATGTAAGCAAGTTTTACTCAAAGGAAACTTTCCTTTATTTTCTAAAATAAGTTAAACTGCATTTAAAGATTTTTGATAAATCACTTACCTATATCAGGAATCGAACCGGTTTAAATGAGAAAAAATAGATTCTGTACTTTTATGGTACCAATCGAAAGTCCCTTATTGTATGTATGTAAAATTTCTACGTTTAGGCTCAAAGTTAATGTTCACAATCCGCCCGTACATATACTGTTGTTATAATCAGACTAAACCGCTTATGCCATACAAAATTACAGTCGTAAGTTTCAGAAGTTGATGATGGAGAGCGGGTTCATATTTAGTGACAGCGGCTCAGTCCTGCGGGACGCTTTTATTGTCATGCCGCCCGGTTGAATACAAAACAGGGTTACATTCTAGTCCGCATTTGGATTGGACGGACAAATGACGAATAGTGGATGTGGTACAATTTAGTAGGAACAATAACATATCCAAGCCCTATGGCGCAGCGGTACAGGAGGTCTTCTCTCTAAGCACGTAAGCCGTAGTTTCGGCCTAAGTTACGGACGTTTCCTACTCCGTATCACTACTTACGAACAGCTTATAAGTTCGGAGACCCGAACTAAGAATTAATGAGAATACGTTTTGACATTGTCCCTGCTCCCAATGTGTTTGTGCCGTTTGTCCAAAATAGTCATCCGAAATCAATAGAGAGTAGGTTCCATCCGTAGTTTCGGGAAACTTACGGACGGGGGCCCGTATCTTAGTTGACGGGCTTAGAGAGTAGGCCTCCTGATCCCAGCTAGTGCACCAGGGTTCGTGGGTTCGGCGTGGGGTGGAGTAAGTACGCGGCCTATAAACAGTGTTATATTGCCTCGTTTCCTGTGTGTATGTGGTAAATAAATGTTTTCTTTCTTCTTGCTTTTATCTAAGGTCGTGTACTCCAGGGAGTCCAACATTTCGAATGGCCACTACACTCAAGGGGCGAGGGATGCGTAAATTCATTTTTTCAACTATAAAAATGGGACCTGAGTACAACACCCGCTAGGCGCAATAACAAACTATTTGCAGCGATCACAATCAATATAGCATTTGAATTACAATAACAAATAAAAAATAATTTATTTCATTTCATATCACTGCAGTCTTGTTGAAGCAATATAAACGCTATCATTCATCTACTAGTGAAATACGATAATTTAAGATCAAACAATATTTTTACACAAGCCCTAAAAGAAGTTTACAACTTCAGCCTGGACTTTGTAACATGTTGTACAAACGTTTTTCTTATTCTCATCCTGTGAAGTGGAGCGAGAGTAATTTAATTTCCACGTCACATCCACTGGGACATTATTCTGTGGTCGGCCCTTTTTCTCCTATTATTTTCATTAACAGACTTGCACGTGACCAAAATAAAGTGGCCTATGACGAAGGCTTCTCTTTTGACTGACTTTTTTCAAGCAAAATCGCAAAGGAATCAGCCAAGCGGATTTTGATAAAAAAATCTTCCTTATTAAATTTTCGCTAGAATCTTTTTATGGCTCCGCTGCGTCGGATATGTGTTTAAAAAGACAATAGGTATTCCTCGTGACTTCATTAAAATGTTGAAAATGCTGCACGAAACTTAAAAAAAAAACAGACATTGTACCTAGACACAGAAAATGAAACAGAAGCTGGAATAATGTTATTTTCGTTTGCAGTCGTTCTGTTAAATATCTTCAATTACTTTAGCAGAATTTTGATTCGAATTTTTGTGATTTGCTTTTTTGCAAATCAAGCAGGTTTGTGTGTCAGTAATGTAAAGAAAAAAGTATATACAGAAAAAAAACAATTCTGCAAAACATTTGAACACGGTTGCAGACACTAATTAACTTTGACATTTGACTTTGTAATTGTTTAAAAGGAAAATATTCTAATAATTTTGCTCTTTTATTAAATATTTATATTTCAAGATTGTAGATCCGGTTTGGCAACAACATGATCCATTGTAAATGTTGTTGTTTCTATTAAAGCTTTTTTTTTTTTTTTCCCTCTCGCCGCCGTAAGTCATGGGGGCCCATTTTTTGTATTAAAGCTGATAAGTTTCTTACGGCCTTTCTTCTTATCACTCATGTCCTGAATGACTGGTAGAGAAAAAAAAATACTATTCCAAAGCACTTATTTATAAATCTATATGAATAAAAATCTTTGACTTTGATAAGATAAAATCGTGCACCTTTGTGCACCTTCAAATAAAATATTTCTTTTGCCATAATTTGTTCTAGGGGACCGTAACACTAACACCCATATTCTAAGTCGTTCCTCCAAAACATACTCGTCCTCGACTTAACGAAACCTCATTGAAAACCTTTTCGAAATACTACTCGAAATCGGTATTCTAAGTCATTACTCCGTAAGGACCTGGAGGAGCCAAAGAGTACGTAGCCACTCCGTGTTAGGCCTAGCGTACACTACCATATTTACCCACGACGAGGTTGAGTGGAGTGTAAAAAGTTTTGGAGGAACGACTTAGAATATGGGGGTAAATCATTCGCATTACTTATTTGAATTTTTTGTATTTGCCTCTTTTTTGTGAAACTAATTTGTATGTGTATATCTTTAGTTATTATTTTACGAATCAGTAAACAAGATGTGTATGTTTGTGTAATATTATTATTTTTTGTTTCTTTGTAAATGTGCGAGCACTTACTTGAAGCTCTACACTAATGTCAATATGAGATGACTGACGTCACAGGACACGCGGAAATAATAAAAGACGTCAATGCGAGTTGAATGCCTTTAATGCACTGTTGTAAAAATATACGAATATGTCGTATAATGCAAAGTAGGTCAATTGTGCAACATTGACGCGGTAATGTAAAATTAATAAAATTAGTAAATATTTAAATGGATGTACAGTAAATTTTCTGTAGATGTAAAGTAATTATAGTGAAAAAGGATTTTCAATCAAATCAAGGAAATCAGCTTCGTACAACTTGAAACTCGATTGCAACTTATGCGGTAAAGTATGACACTGTTTTCTGACACACTACGGGAAAGCGCTAATTTAGTCTGATTTTAACTAATGATATGGCTGAAGGTAGAATCGCACTTCTTCTGGAGGCCTGTGCCACCGATGAACTGTCTATCTTATCTCTCGACTGCCGGAACTCGGAACACAAGAGTCATTCAAAACCACCCTCACACATTCTCTCACACTCACACTCATTCCGGAACACATTTCATTTAAGTATTTCCTGAATTCAAAAACTGCACACATCGCCTTTACTTGTTCAGACGCATAAAAACGGACCTCCCCTGTGAGCGATCGCCTCTTCCCGCGCCTTTTTATCAGAAACAACCAATTTATATGGAAAACAAGTCTAAATGTGCACCGTGATAAGATCCAGGGGAAGGACGCTAGACTGTAAACGTTGGCAAGGGACCCCGTTTAAGTTTAGTTTCGTAAACGTTTTTGCTTACGTTCGCGTTAAAGGTGTTGTTGACCTCACTTGATGATGTAATACACAGAAAAATCATCTTGTCTTTGACTTGTACGTTGAGTTTCTTACAGCAATTTTTTTTTTGCGGAAGCAATTCTGTATCGTACTGAGATAATATAATAGATACTTGATAAGGAAGCCTAAATAAAAAATATCAGCAACGTGAATGATTGTTATTGCAATTAAAAAAATATCTACGCCTTAAAAGATAAAATCACTTGGAATTTTCAACAAGTACTTATACTTACTTATCTTCAGATGTCTTTAACAATTTTGTATCATTTAAACTTTTGGAAGGCTGGCAAAAACTTTTATAACTGAGACTAACAAAAAATATGCCCTGCAATTGCTTATTCATCATTTAAAGAAGTTCGCTCTCGCTTGATAACTTAGCGGGACACGTGACCAAAATAAACGTGCGCATTGAGCGACCGACGATGTCTTACTGAGACAATAAGCATTAGAGCCATCGAAAGTCACGTCGTCAAGATTATTCATAAAGACTTCATGGTTAAAGAAACTTTTGTTACGTCAACATTTTTCCAGATGACAACGATGTGGTTTGCTAGCCATGACGACGGTCATCATCCATTTTAATGTCACCACTGCTGGGGTACTTACTTGTGGATGGTAAAGAAAAATGGGCCAAAACCGACCACGCACCCAATCCAGTTGGGGTTGCTTAACCCAAATTGGTGGGTTTTGACGACTGCAAATACAGCCTGGACCAACGGCTTAACATAGGATGGGCAATGGTAAATGAAAATTTAATTTATTTATTTAATTTATTTAATGTAGTTACAAGCACTTATGAGTGTCAAAGAAGAACGTCATTGCTACGCAAAATTCTGCGGCGAGGACCCTGTAACGAGTTACGAGAGGTTCACTGAGTCGCTTTGCTACGTTGAATGTTGTATTCTTGAATGAATAAATAATATAAATGTTATATAAAGAAACGAAAAGTAAATATGAAATAAATGGTTCATATTTACCGAAATCTAGCACTCTTATTTTCCCTTCTGGTGCCGGTACAATGTTTATTGAATATGACGTCAAAACTCCCGAAGTCGTGAGATCTTCATCAGGCGGCGGTGCGACGTTTCAATGTTTGGTGTAATAGCAATAAATATTGGATTACACACCAAACAGTCTGGAAGCCGTTTTGGGTTGCCAGTCAAGTGACTAACGTCACGTCACGTTCAGACGCTTTTCAGGTGATTGCTAGACTAGAATATCCGGACGGTTCCTTGATTTTAACGTAGGGGCACAGAGTACTTAGTGATTGAAGGACTGTCTGTTATTTGACCTATTTGCTCGGTATTATGTATTCTCATGCTAAATATGCTGCTGCACTACAAACAATATTTTTATTGATACAGTTTAAATTTGTTAGCACTTGCGATTCGATACGTTTTTGCCATTGTACAATCGGGGAACTCCTCGGTAGGCAAGTAGAGTTTTTTTGGCAAACGTTAATTCGAAAAGTAACAATTTAAAGTAATAATGTATTATTCAAATGAAATACATATTGGGATATAAACGTTTTCGATAAATCTAAAACATTGTGTTTCAATTTCTGCATTTTTAATCCTTATATACTGTGTAGACGAGTTACATTTTTTTCTGGTCTTATAAAGGAAATCTCGCTCTAAATATTCAGCATAACTAGTTGGTAGTATTTATTAACGTAAATTTCACATACACAGAACCACCGCTTTGAACTGTATGTAATCAAACTTTTCAATCGGGTTAGTTTGCTAGCATACAAAATTGATCGCTGTATTGCAAGCATCAATTACTACCTACATTCTATAAGGACGTTGCAAATTCGATAGCAGATTATTAGTACTTTCCGAAACTCGTCTGGGTGTCATAAAGATACGTAGTTTTCCATAATCTTTATCTTGCAGCGATGAATGATGATGAAAATGGAAGAATAACACAATAAGGGCCGGCGCCCACTGCCGGCACGGCACGGCTTGGCACGGCGTGTCATGGCAAAGGATTTTATCACTAATCAAGTTATATTGAATCTTATTTCAATGAGTTTAGAATTGATGTTACTTTATTTCGATACCACGATGACGCGACGCGCCGCGGGATGCTGCGGCATGACGCGGCATGACGGGTCATGCCGTTTCATTCCACGGGATGCCGCGGCGTGCCATTGCATCCCGCGAGATGTATGGGTCACATTGTGTCAAGGAATTATGATTGCTAATTTAGTTGAAATAAGGTTGAAACTTGTGCAGCGGTCATTTCGGTTATTGGGACGCAGTCCGGTCGGTGCGCGGGGGAAGGGAGGTAGAAGACGCACTATGGCATGCCACGGAACGCCGCGGGATGCCACAGCACTGCCTGCCGTGCCATGCCGTGCCGTGCCGGCAGTGGGCGCCGGCCCTAAGGAAACTGTAGACCCAGCAGTTGCTCCAAAACTTTAAATCCTAAAAGCTAAAACACACTGCTGTGTTAACGATTCAAGAGCCAAAGTGCATTGTATATTGGTACGAGGGGGTGTTTTAAAGTTCTCAGAATGGGAGGGATGAGGAGGGGTGGAGGTAGATTAATTTGACCAGGTAGCTACTAATTCAGCATCTTATCATTAGTATAATATATATTAGAACAACAGTTATTTTTGAACTTAATCGGGTCATTAACTTTTGAGTTATTAACGTGCTATCAAGTCAATCGGGTAGCAATCAACAAGTATTAAGAAAATTGAGAATTGCGCCATCATCAAACTATTCCTGAACAATGAAAGTTCAACTCCTCTTGGTTAAATCATGACTTAAAAGTGGCATTGCCTTTTTAAGCGAGGAAGAGACTCAATTGAAAACAAAATCACAATCTGGAGATTTTTTTTAAAATTGTATGGAAGGATGCCCACCTCAAGATGAAAAAGGTTGCAGTAATGTTGGGATTAACCGATACAATTACGATTTCCTAATATGCCAGTTTATGGTTCTTCTAATGAAGAAAGATTTCGTATTACTCCTTCTTTATTAAATCACTCATTGACTAGATTAAATATAAGATTTTAATATACGTACATCTTATGTTTTGGCGCGCACTGTTCATTGAAATAAAACAACTTTTACGGATATCAAACGCGCTATATTTCCACGAACTAAGTTGTAATTGTCCGTAATTTTAGGTTTTTTAGGGGTTTTTGGATTTTCCCGACGTTTCGGCACCTTTACAGCTGCCGTGGTCACGGGATGAAGATTTTAAACTTCTTAGATAACTTCAGTGTGCTTAGTGAGTTTTTTCTACTCACGGTCGATAGTGAGGTTAGGTTTTTGTATGGCGTTGGTGTAGTCCGTTGCGTAATCCGCTTTATGGCGGGCCTCTGATTTCATACAAAAAATTTATTCGTTTACGATCGACCGTGAGTAGAGACTCGCACTAAGCACTGAGATACGGGTGTACTAATAAAACAATTTTTAAAACAATTTTTAAAAGAAAACCGTACCAAGGTCATGTCAATCACAGAATTAATGCCAACTATCAAAGCTTGGTATCGCGTTTGTGTCCTACTACAAAATAGCGTGCCTGTAGCTACAGTAGTGGAATCGGCAGACCTCTAAGCAATCTCTTCGATTAACATCACAATGCGCGACTAGTACGGACAGCAACAAAGACGTATTATTGTATTGTCTGCAGTCCCAAACGTTATTTCTGCCGACTGACTTACGGAATCGAAAACAATGATGTGATTTCGGAGACAAAACGTTAGTGGAATTGTTTTAGCGTTACTGCTGATATTTTGGAAGATTGGAAAATCTACCGATTATGTTTCAGTTCTTTGTTAAATAAAATAATATAAGAATAAAGTTACTGTTTAATTTTAATATCACAGGAATAGGAGATGAGTTATACATACCTACTTAGCACCACTTGATTGTAAGAACCCTATTTGTGATGGAAAAATAAAGTTATTTATATATTTTTTATAATATTTAGAAATAATCAGGTTTGACACAGATTCTGGAAGATCTAAAGATTTTTCTACTAACTTGTGATTGGAATTGTTGTAGCTTGACTTCATTTATCCAGAAGGTTACGGTATTTTTCACACAATTTCAATTTACAGGATTGAAGTAGGTATTCTAACCGTTTTTTAACCGACTTCAAAAAAGGAGGAGGTTATCAATTCGACGGTATTTTTTTTTTTTTTTTTATGTATGTTTTACCATAACTTCGCCAGTTGTTAACAGATTTTTATAATTCTTTTTTTATCTGAAAGAAGATGGTTTATGTGTGGTCCCATATAATTTTTGCGAAGATATGCCTAGTAGTTTTTTCATAATCTTGAAAAATATCAATCACCTTTTGGCAAGTAGTCGTTTACCTAGATGACATTGTTGTGTATGGGCTGATTTTTAATGTAAGTAACGGCACATTATGTAACTAAAAAATCTGAAATAAAAACATTTTATAAAAAAAAATCAAACCGACTTCAAAAAGTAAAAAATAAAACTTTTGGAGTCGGTGCTAGCTAGCTAAGGCCAAAAAAATATATAGTTAATAGAAGTGCAATGTAGAATGCCCTGGCTGGCACCGACTCCAAAAGTTTTATTTTTTACTTTTTGAAGTCGGTTTGATTTTTTTTATAAAATGTTTTTTTTATTACAACTTGTCGTTAACCACTTGAATGTGTTATCGATAAAATTTAAGATTTGTAGGATCGGTTACGATCGCAGTTTTTAAAAACCTTTTGCAACAACAATTGTTTCTTAAAGGCACTCCGCACAGTTGTCGAGAAATAGAGACCAATAGTATCATTTTTCAATGTTTATAAGCGAGCTGGGGGAACAGAACCCATTCTTCCAGACATTTTTCAACAAACCGAGCTACTATAAAACACTACCGGATGCAGAACCATTGTTCAGGCATTTTCATTTAGACGAAGTCGGGTGACAACCTTTTACACTTTTTCACAAGTCAGTTACTTCATCTAAACAGTGCTGGTTTTGTATGTTTACAGTTGTGAACTTCACTAATATCTTTAAAGTTATTTTTTATACTAAACAGCAGGCCTACCGCCATCTCTTAAAAACCATCATGTCTTATAAGAACGTTTTGTTTGCGTTTTGTTTTTTTGAGCGAAGACGTCACAAAACTTCCGTCAAAAAAACAAGCTTACTTTAAGAGATTCGTAGTATGAAATAGCATGGTAAGATTGAAACAATACTGCGTTAAGAGATTGCGGTAGGCCCCCTGGAGAAGCACGTGTAAATTATTTTTCACCTCACACGCTCGCAAAAGGAGGTTTATCATTCAATTTCTGCGTGGAAAATATGATGTTGCATCCTAGCGTGGTAAAGTAATTTTTTAATTATCAAATCGCACTATTTACTTTTTATGTTACATTTAATTCTTATTTTGAATTTAAAGTTATTGAATCAATTTTAATACTCCGTTTTGGTTTTATTGTATTATTTTAGTTACTTGAATTATAAAAATAATAACAATAAGATTAAACTATTTGATATAAGAGTTGTATATTTAGGCTGGATGAGATTTCACAATATAATGATTGGATTTCGGAACGAGACATTTTTTTTTAAATTGTCTTGTACCGAAACATTGACCGAATCCTTTTTATTGGTATTATAGGTACTTAACAATTTGTGCCTATTTTAAATAACTTTAAATTAACTATAACACTCCCTTTTTTATTATTTTATTTTTTATCATTTAAACATGAAGTGTACGGTATAATCAGATTAAACTTTTTGTGGAAATATTTTTTTACCGGAAATTGACCGTGTGTTTCGCTCGGCAGCAAAGTTTTTAGTGTCTCGTGCCTTTTGAAACCGTCGCTCGGCTCAGGATTCAATCTGACCCTTCGATATTCACCCATTCTGTCTAAAAGTCAGCGGAGTCTCTACTATAATATTAGTCTCGCCAAATTAGTCTTCGACTTCAGCTTTTTTAGAGGTCTCCAGGTGTCATCTATTCTCTGCTTTGGACCAATTGAAGTGATGACAAACATGAACTTACAGTAGCGAAGGGTCCATACATACCGATTCCCATCGGCTTCCCTTTTAGTAATCCCACCCCACCGAGCGACCATACTGTTAAGAAAATTTTCGGAGAAGTTTTTGGTCCGGTTTACATTGTCCAAAATTTGGCGCCTCGCCACTTCTAACTTATCTGTACACAGACTCAAAACAACCTGACAAGGCTTTAAACCACCGCAGATATATTCAACATTTATATTGAATGCTACTACACGAAATCTTGATAGTGTAACTACCCTTTCAACCCATTGCTGATATACAGTTGATACGGCGTCAAATTGTACAATTGTCACGCCTCTACAATAGGGTGTGAGCAATAAAGTGAAACTGCGGGCAACGCCGCGGGGCGGGGCTATACTCTATTAATATTCCAGATGCGATGTGATCGACCGACAGACTATTACCTCGATTCTGATGCGGTTCTGAGTGGAAAGCGAAAGCGTCATCATTTAGGATTTTTTTTATTTAAATTAAATACCTAAATGACGTTCTGTTATTTGTGATATAAACGCTTCCTACAAATCGATTGAGCTGAGGTCGGGAGTAAATTTCGGCTAATATTTTGTTTTTTTTTTAGTGATATGTAATAACTTAGTTTTTCTTTCTTTTTGCTTTATTACTCCATAAAAAATAACCGTCTCTCAAAAAACGCTGCTGACCCACCGGGAAGTTCCCAGATTGTAGGTGTTCTTATTAATTCGTATTTAGTTGCTCCCTTGCTGGACTGAAGTAAAACAAAAACATGTAGAATGTGCCTGCTGTTAGCATTCCAGTGCAGAAGCGCTCATGGCCGCGCTTGACAGACCGATCGTATTCGATCACGTTCGTTAAGCAACGTTCGGCCCGGTCAGGTGTCGGATGGGTGACCGTAAAGTGACATTATCGCTGAGCGCTTCCGTGCTTCGGAGGGCACGTTAAACCGTCGGTCCCGGCTGTGTTGTCATCTGATAACAGTCGTTAAGCCAAGTCAGAGGCCTTATAGGCGGCCTAATAAACTCTGACACTAGAGGTGGCCACTAATCTTCATACGATAAGAAGAAGAAGTGCAGATAGTAAAAGTCTGTCAATGGTACAGTCGGGGAACTTCTCGTTTGACGAGTAGAGATTAGGGAGCTTTATTTAAAAAAGTAAAAGATTCATAGAAACGTTTATATCACATCTAATAGAACATTAATTGGCATTTCATTTGAATACTGAATTATTTATTTAACTTTAGTACTTTCAAAGAAAACGTTTCCTAAAAAAACTCTACTGGTCAACAGGGAAGTCCCCCGATTGTCCATTCGAAAACTAATGCAGGCCAGTCTGGCAACCTGTCACTATTGTTTCCGAACAACAGAGTAGACCCAACCAATGACTGAGTCATCCATCCATCATCAGCCTGTGGACGTCCACTGCTGGACATAGGTCTCTCCTAGCTCACGCCTATTGTGGCGTTCGTCATCTCAGCCACATAACACCCACTGCTGGGTATAAGCCTCCCCCAAAAGGGGAGGTTTGCCATAATCGCCACGCTCGGCAGGCGGGTTTGCGATCGCAGTATGGCCAAGTTTGTAGGAGACGCTGCTGCCCGTCTCCTGAAGGATGAGTCCCTAACCCACGGGATGAGAGGGGGTAGTGCTATTCTAAGCCGACACTACACAGCTATTGTGGCGTTCAAAGGAGGCTATTAGCCTACGCTACCTCGCTAGCCAGACGGGTTGGTAGAGGGTTTGTTTCAAGGTTTCCTTCTTTTGCACAGGTGTTCAAGGTGCGTCGAGCCTCTTAGTCGACTCTTACGACATTCCAGGCATGCAAGGGAGTGGTGACACTTGTATTCTTAGGCCGTCACCACACGGCACAATGCCTGTGTAGTGTACCAGCCTATTTATAGTGTTAGTTATGCACGTTTTTTATTTCTGTTTTTAAGATTTGTTTTTTAAATTATTTACAGTATGCTCTTTACTTGCGATCTCTCATGGGCACACAAATCCTAGTGGTTTTCTAATGAGTAACGATGTACAATAAAATTGTATGTATGTCTTGAAAATAAATAAAAATGCCAAATGTAGCGTCGCGTCGTTGAGGTGTCTATACTCCAGCCATCTTACGGAAAGATTGTTTGTAAACAAACATTTGAGCATTTTTCGTAATTATTTCACAAATACGATATATTTCAGTTAACTAATACCATATATGAAACTTGGACAACATAAATAAGATATTTATTAAGTGCACATGATTCTAAAACATGTAATAAAAAAGCACAGACTTGACAGATTGTAAAATAAGGATGGGGTCAAAGAAATATGTTACTATAATATCCGATTCCTAAGAGATATCGATATCTAATATCTTTGAATATATGAATCGATTTATAGTTTTTCGGATTTATATATTATGTATCGTGGCAAAACTTAAAATTTAATGTTTCCTGATACCAGGCTCTACTCTCATGGACTATAATTAAATTATTTTCCATATTTTTTTTATTAATAACTGGGCAGGCATTTAACAACCATCGTGCTTAATAAACGTATCGTATTGTAATTTAAAATAATATCATTAAAAATCCAGTGGTGTGACGTCATCACAGGCTTCCGCTACCGCTTGTCGCTCAAGCCGGCAGCATTTCGTCTCGATGTGAAGGCGTTATATGTCGGTGATTTATCACTAGATTCCAACCGATCAATGGCCCAAACCCTTTATACGAGCGGGAATTTGAGCGTTATAAATATTAGCGTGCTACATTGCAAAATTTTTAACGTATTACTTACTTAACTGTTTTTATGATTTTTTTCCTGTCACAAGGGTCTATAGTGTGGAGATAATAAAGTTATTTTATTATTTATTTTTATTAAATAGTTTTTCAGGATTGACCCATGAGTTAAACACCTTGACGACCTTCGCCCCTTTAATGGTGCGATTACAGTAGATAGTTTTTTAAGTAAGTTACCAGAATGGACTTTTTATACGAGCAACGGTGAGACGCCTAATCAAGTAGAGTTACAATAATAAAAATAACTAAGTCTATTTCTGATATTTCACGATTTACATTCGCTGACATCTTCAATTCGTGTTTTCATGGTAGTAACACAGTTTATATAACTTTCTGTGGTAGTAGTGTAAGGACTTAAAAGATAATCATTAATCTATTCTGCATTTAGTGGTTGTTCACCAATACTGTCCAAATTAGTCATGGATACGTGGATAGGTATATTTCGATTTATATTGGAAATAATAAAAAAATATACAAGTACTTATACGATTTTCTTGTATATTATAGTCATGTATGGCACGAATGCCAGAAGGAATGCATCTCACTGCTCATTGCCTCAATCAGACCAGACGCAATCAGCAGCAATATACAAGTAATGTTGATTAAAGGTCGGAGCTATACATTGCTTAAGAAGCTATCTCGCTTACAAAGTCTTAAACATTGAATCGTTTGGTACTGTAGCGGTTTAGCAACTTCTGCTATTAGTCGCGGGATGAGTGACAAAAATATATTATCTCGAGCTACTCCGTGATTTGGAAGGCACATTAAACTTGTAAGCTTGAGCTGCATCCCCAATCCGTATTGGGCCCATGGTGGGTCTTGACTAGTTCTCCTTATCTAGCGTTAGTGTTGGCTCAGTGGTAGAAGCCCTACCTACAGCGCCAGGGGTTGTGGGTTTGATGCCCACCCCACCCGGGAAAAATATTTATGTGGTGAACATTATGTGTTTGCACAGGACAAACAGATATGCGCTTAAATCTAATAATTGCCATAGATAGATACTTTCGTTGGTTCCAATATCCGTAACACAAGTTTTAGGAACTTATTTTTGCATAGAAAATAATGGCTAGCCACCCCAAATTCCATATGTAACCAAATTCGTGTAAAAGACCTATTGTAATCGCACCGAAATGCTATAAAAAAGCTCGGAACCTAGTTTGTATGAAAAATAAACCTATAAACGTAGCAGTAAATATGCGAGATGGCTATTCTCATATATTATTATGTGGTTTCGGAACCCAAGTAGTTTGTTTGTTTTGCCGGAGAAATGTGCGTTTTTCAGCAATCTCATACAATGTTTTTGCTGTTAGATCGCGGTATGTGGTTATATCTCTTATAGTTTTTCATATTTGTGTAAAAGTTCTATGTTTTAAAGTTGCGGGGGTAGGTCTTGGGTTTTCGCACATTTCAACGTCACTTATTTATAGTCTGTACACGGACACGAAATAGTACTAATGTTTACTTATGCTTATATTCTCAATTCGTCGGAATCTTTTTTTTAATGTATGTTACTCGATTACTCGAAGACGGCTGGACCGATTTGAGTAATTATTTTTAGTTGGAAATGGTTTACTTCCCATGTGGTCCCATTGTCATTATGTTAGGATCTGATGATGGGATCCTGGAGAAATCTAGGGAACTCTTTAAATATTATAGGCACTCCTATAGCTATTTCGGTGTTTTCACTGTAACTCATGCATATGCTTTCGGAAAGCACCATTTGGTGTAGTGGAACTAATGATGAAGACCACAAATGGTCATCGGAACTATTAAATACTTAGCATTTCACGGAATCGTTACGATTACTTTAATGTGTTTCATAAGCTATTTATGCTCGTCTCGGTGCATGTGATGAAGAGGAGCTGATGATGAAGTACCGAGAGAACTCGACAATAAGTAACGTCCCCATACCGGGAAAGGCAGCATTTTGAAAACAGGTGGCGAGCAGTGGACATTAGATTATTAGCGTGGGCCAGGGACCTCTCCTGCCATTAGAAATTGTGAATAAAAAAAACTTTTTATAAAAAAAAAAACCAACTTCAAAAACTAAAAAGCAAAATATAAACCTTTTGGAGTCGGTGTCAGCCAAGGCAAGAAAAATTAAAGAGTAGGACCGCAATGTAGAATTAGTGCAAAGTAATAGTAGTGCTTTGGCTGGCACCGACTTCAAGGGCTTATTTTTGTTTTTTAGTTTTTGGAGTCGGTTTTAATTTTTTGTTTTCACGTATTTATTTAATGGACATTGTTTTGTTGACATTTTGTTTTTGTTTTTGAAATTTTTATTTTATGCAAGACATTTTGAATTTTACATTGTATTATTTATTGTTGATGGTAATTATGTTTCATTTTATTTATTTATTTTAATAGTTGGATAAATAATAATGCATTACGACTGAAATGTTTGTATAACGCTAGAGTGGTAAAACATGTATGAACTTTATAATATTATCAAGATCTAATATTGTACCGTGTTTTTTGCGAATAAACAATTTATATTTTATACTAAGATAAATTAGTCGCTTGTGATTGGTTGAAGATACGGCGCATTATCTTCAGTCCATCCCGAGCGAGCGGATTGCCTATGCGCCTTATATTCAGCCAATCAAGAACGAGAACATTCTCTCACCACTAGCTCGTTTAATTGAACAGACTTTAGATATTTATTTTTGTGTATAATTTACAAGCGAATGTCCACAGTTTTCCTGGCGTGGTTCCCGTTACCCAGACCGTTCCTAACTCAAAAAGTTAAAACTATTTTGAAATGTAACAAACAAAATCATCGAACTAAAGATCACGTAAAACAAAAAGATAAACATAAAGCTTCATTTACTAACCTGAAGTATCCCAAAATGTTAAAAGGAAAAAGTCTTTCATATTATGCACGTTAGCGAAATGGATAAGGGCAAAAATCTTATAAATATGCATGTAAGAAACTAATTGAATGGTCTTGATCGGCGGACGGAGAATAATAAAAGACAGAGAAACCCCCGAGTTATTTTGTCGAGAAACGAAATAAGATATTGGCCCACTCGAGATAATATTTTCTTAGCTGTTGGTTGTTATACGCAGATTCGCTCAGTATTATAATAGAGAGTTATGAATTACCCTTCTTTATTGTATTTTGGTGGGGAAACTTGCACACTTTCGCTGAAAGTGACAAAGGATGTTAGTTACGAGTTGGTTATTGTGGGCAAACCAAATTATCGGGATACAAAATCTTGATCACTTTTCTCTTTATCTATATTCTTAAAATATAATAGTTCTTCTGTCCGTGTTTGTCATCTAGCTCATCCTAAACGGCTGGACCCACTTGTTTTAAATGTTGTATGTAAATTTCAACGGGTTCCTGGACGGTTTGAAAATACAATTGGCGCTGCTGTCTAAGTCGGTACAAAGTTCGCCGGGTCAGCTAGTATTTACTATAAACACAAAATAAATAATAATGCCAATGCGTTCGTTTCTTTGTTAATGTCTCCAGACCTACCAGTTAATAAAACAACTTTTCCTGGTCACGGAAAGCAGCTTAAAAGGTGCCGAAACGTAGGGAAAATAAAAAAAACCCCTAAAAAAACTAAAAATACGGACAATTATAACTTAGTTCGTGAAATATAGCGCGTTTAATATCCGGAATAGTTGTTTTATTACAAATAGACATGTTCATGTTCACTCATATTTGTCATGTCCGGGGATCGAACCCGGGACCTCTGTCGCAGAAGGCAGGGTTAGTACCCCTGCGCCAAACAGGTCGTCGAATTTGTATAAAAGATTGGCTAGGCAAAAACAAATGGGGTTTAAACAGGGTATGAAAATTTGTATGACGATTTTGAAAAATGCTTATGCGGACGACGATTCTGACTTTCACTTGTTCATTTTTAAAATACTAGCCTTCCGCCCGCAACTTCGTCCGCGTGGAGTTTGGTCATCGCGCGGACCTAGGTTATTGCGTGGCAGCGCCATCAATTGGAATAAAAAGTATCCTGTGTAAAATGTTTAAACTTTAGACGTAACTCACGGTGATGAAAAACACCGAACGAACCTTTCTTTGCTCATAATCTTGTTTATGTTTTGCATAATAAATAAATATGTTATTATACAGTCATAAAACACTAACTTATAAAATATCTCAATATATGGTAAGTTAATGATTAAACAACTTATAACAGACCACGTCAGCAAAAAATACAATATTTGGAAAGCTAATGAACACTGAAAACTCTTTAGGTACCAATAAAACAATTTCTCAATTCATAAACAATAATCCCTTTACTTTACTAAACAAAGCGGCAGCGACACTATTCAGAAAACTAAACCTGTATTTCGCAACGAGCGATGCCAATCAGGAACGCATCGGAAATTTTCAGGAAATTTTCAGAATAATAGCTGCATTGAACGCTTTGGGACCGGGACCGGGACGGGTTGTATGCGGCGAACGACGCACGGAATTGTTTCAACTTCAAATACTGCGCTTTTTCATGTAGCGAACCTATTGTGATATTTAAACCTGCACCAACAGTCGAAGTGAAGCTACAGGAATGTGTTGACTGTTGACATAGAATTTTTGGGGAACAATCGCCCGGCTTCCGATTGTAGCGATTTAACAACTTTTGCAATGATCGGTCACGGGATGGTTGACCAAATGTATTATTTCAAGTACGGTACATATAATTTTCGGTTAAGGTGATTGTAGAACTTGTTGTAAGTCCGCCTGGCTAGCTACCACCATCTTATCTAAGTCTGATGCCATAATATTGTTTTTAGCATTGTTATGGTCCGGCAGTTAGAAATAAGATAGCCAGTTCCTCAGTGGTGGAGGATTCCGGGAGAGGCTCGCTTCCATCTTCAGCCTCAATCAATACTTAACCTCAGGTATGATGAAGGGTAAGTATCCTTGTTATTCATAAACATAAAATAAAACGTCCTTGCGTCGGAGTGCTGGTCCCGCCGGTATTTTGCAATCGTTTAAAAACCCGCCAATCCGCATCGGCTTCGCGTAGCCTTTAAGGCCTGGTCTTGACGGGCCATGATGTTTTTCATCCTTAAGGAAGGCCAGTGCCTCAACAGCGGGGACATGATGATGGGAATTTTTTCTTTAAATATTGAACTCAATATTTCAAACCATTCTATTAACTAGGCCACCCGCGATATTCGGCTATTTTTCGTTGTTATAGTTGTCGACAAGACCTCTTGCATTATCATCAATAGTATTGAGAATCGTAGATTAACACACACTAAAAAGCATGGGACCAATGACGCAGATCTTACTTACTGCGTCAGGGGTACTGGATTCGATCCCCACACAGTCATCGTCTTTTTCTACTTCCTGGGTCCACTCCTGTATAATCGACTTCATAAAAACTAAACATCGTTTCCCTTATTAACTATCTCTGCAAAAACCGTGTAATGTCTTTCCTCCAAAACCTAAATTATGATGATACTGAAAAGCTGATTCACCCGATTATGTAACCTTTTCCTAAATATACCTGTAGAATTAATGTACGAGTAACATAGATCCGATAGATCCTAAGCTAAGATTTTTATTTATTTACAGGTAGTACAATTTATAGATAGTTCAACTTCTCCTCTTTAATAAAATTGTAACGGCCACATACGGTACAGAAGGAGGAGGGTACTGGTGCACTGAGACACATTATTTTGCTTAGTTCAGGAACCAGTCTCTTGCAATCTTGTTTTTAAATTAGTTATACATCATTATTGTATTAGCATAAGATTGTTGGAGAAAATAAATAAATTAGTATTATTACTTTTCAATTTTGCATTTTACAATGCTATTTTTATGACGGGATCCCGTCAGGGCGACATGAGGCTAGTTGTTTTTTTTTCTGGTATATTTTCTTATTTAATATGTATCACATAAATTAGTATTATTATTCTTATTGTTATTATCATCGTCTCAGCCATATAACACCCTCTGCTGGGGTATAGGCCACCCCCAAGGATCTCCACGACGATAGTTCCTGCGCTGCTCTCATCCAGCGGAAGAAACAAATCCCCACACAGGAGATATATTTATGTGAAGAACTTGGTTTGTCCTATCTTGTGCCAGGGTGGATAAATATGTATACGAGATCGAGTAGGTATATAATGTATCTAGGCTTTCCCAAGGCTGTCAACAAGAGATCATAAAAGATGGCTACAATTTTAGCATCAATTGTTAGAAATTCCAATTTTAGATTCATACTCGAAAACAAAGAGTAGAACATTTTATTACCAACCAGATAGGGCTGTCGACGCACATTAATCAAACTTGATGAATAAAAGTCACGCTCTTTTTTCCAAGAAACAATAACTGGAAATTCCAGCTTTAGCCAATTTCATACAGAAGTGATCGATTTAGTATATACGCCTATAAACGATACATTTTTTTTTACTTTTGCCGAAGTTCTCGGTAGTCCATTTGTCACGCAAAATCCTTTGAACAGCTATCAGTTGGTGCGGCGGTAAGTACATAAGACTGCCCAAATCGAGCGCATGCAAATATCGCCCAGAGGTGGTCGACCGGAGGGCTGACTTTTAACAAAAACTCGTTCCAGTTTCTAGTTTTGTCGCTGTTGTAGCTGTCATATACGCTGATTATCTAACAGAAACTTGGTTCAGTTTCAGTTTCGTCGATGTTGTGGCTGTCAAACAGTATGAAATTTGACAGTAAAGACAGCGATGAAACTAATAGTTGCTTGGTGATCTTTAGTTAGATAATCAGCCTGCCTGATCTTCTGTGACCGTTCAATTGGAGGAGTGGCCCGTTATTTAAACGCCGGCATTTTCATGAAGAACTTGTGTAATGGATACTATGTAGATAACGGATAAACATACTTTTATGTAAATATAAACATAATAGGGTAACTCACGGATAGGTGCCGCACTTTAAGAAATTGCCTCACAGCTTACAAATCATGTGCAAAATGAACTAACTGTGTATGCATACATCAAGGTGATCTTTCATCTTTAAGTTCATGTTACACATAATATTTGATTATTGTTGTGGGGATATTTGCCGCACCCCGGATTGTCGCCTGGTAAATTTTAAATAGAAGAATATTGGAAAAAATCAACTCGGCCACAAGTAATTTCTCAGATAGGTCTCGAACCCACGCTTCGAGGGCTTCTATCCCGATCAAAAACGAGCTAACTATCCGTTTCGTAGAGGATAGATGCTTTGTGTTATAAATATATAACATAATTAAATAATAGAATAAAATTAATTAGATACTTTCCCTAACGACCAACAAAAACAGGCATTCACTATGAAAAAATTTTGGGGCCTTCAAAATAGCACAAAAATAATTTTATTCCCTTTTTTTGCGCGCCAACATTTCTAATTGGTGATTGCGACGCACACAAGTACTTCACAGCGCCTCTCGCAGCCGACATTTGGTGTACGCGGAGTTTTTCAAAATCGCGGAATGTATCCTACTGCGGCACCTATCCGTGACTTACCCTATACATATTAAACACCCAGACTAAGACAAATAGACATGTTATGCACACAAATATTTGTCTTGTCCGGGGATCGAACCCGGGACCTCTGGCGCAGAAGGCGGGCTTAGTACCCCTGCGCCAAACAGGTCGTCAATTATAAAATAAAGGTACGTAGCATAACTTTTTGATAAGCATTTAAAAGCGGAACTAAAATCATACAAAAGCTAATAAAATACAATTTTTATAATATTCCGGAGCTAAATCTGCGACATTCCGAACAATTCGAAAAAGACATTTTTACGTCGTTTATTTTTTTGGCAGCAAAGCAAAACAAGGTCGTGTTATATTTATAGAACTAAAAATATCATAATGAAAGCGCCCCTTGTTAATTATGTGATACCTGCTGTGAAACGCTCGAGTTTATTTAAGTCTGAGGTTTTAATTAGAGCAGCGGCGTTTGGTCCTTAGTTTATTACGATTTTATGACATATTTTTACATCAGGCTTTTTAAGGGTACCTGCAGAGAAATAATAGTTTTAGAAGTGTTTTAGATCTTGTATTTATTTTCACAACCTTTGTAAAAAAACATGTTATTTATTTATTTATTTATTTATTTATTTATTATTAAGCATAATTAAACGGGTATAAACCCAATTACATAATTATCCTAAAATAAGTACATAATTACATTACAAAAACCAAAAAGACACAATAAGATAGCTAAATTCTATTACTAATACTTTTAGAATTATCAAAAAATAAATCAATTTCTGGAAAAGTTACCAGGAGTGTGTTTAGTGCTCATGCATACGACACAATGGTGATTGCGCGCGCGCCACCGTACGACACGGCGGAGGCGCGAACAACCGATGTCTACGACTTGAACGTATTCTTAAATAGTTTTCCGGAACATAAAAGCGACACAACTGTTCAACACATTCAGGTGAATCAATAGCACCCCGTAAGATCGCCACAGCAGTTGCGATATCCGCACGAGCTCTCCTGCATTCTAAAGAGTCCATCCCCAACATACCTAGTAAAAACTTAGTAGGATACATAAAGGGATAGTATCCATACATCCGCTTATAATAGTATCGAAGAAAAGCCTTCTGAACCTTTTCCAGCATTAAGGTATATTTGGCTTCGTGTGGGCTCCAAATACATGAGCTAGACTCCAGCGAGCTTCTCACAAGACCAATGAACAGAAGCTTTATGACCTCAAGGTTCTGAAAATCACGCGAATTGCGTAAAATAAAGCCTAGACGACTGAAGCAGCCACGAGTTAGTATGGAAATGTGTTCATTGAACGTCAGAGAAGGGTCAAACGTAACGCCCAGGTCTTTCATTGAGTCTGTGCGACGTATAATGTCACTGCCCAGCTTATAATTGTACTGGGTGGGACTATGCTGGCGACTAAAAGACATAACAGAACACTTATCACAATTGAACTCCAAGCCATTGGCGTTACTCCACTTAAGAATGGCATTAATATCCCTCTGAATGAGTTCACAGTCCTCCTCATCGTTTATCTGAACATATAATTTTAAATCATCAGCATATAGAAGGCACTTTGTAAATTTAAGAACTTTTACCACGTCGTTTATCATCAATAAGAAAAGCAAAGGGCCAAGTATCGATCCCTGCGTCACGCCAGATGGAGTTGGATAGGGTTGCGACACATAGCAACCGTGGCGCACATACTGCTGCCGGTCCAGAAAGTAGTCAGAGAGCAAGTTGATGAGCCTAGACGAAAAACCAAGGGAATCGAGCTTAGACAAAAGGATTCGACAATTAACCCGATCAAAGGCCTTGCGATAATCGAAATACAGTACGTCCACTTGCTTGCCTTTATCCATCGATTTTGATATGTACTCGACCAACGTTAACAAATTTGAATTCACTGACCTTCGCGGCCTAAATAACCTTTTCTAAAATACATCAAAATAGGGCGGCTTCGAGGAATAATACTTCGTCCAAACAACTACAATAAGTAGTTGAAAACAATTGCACATTATTTTATATTTTAACCGGTCTAGTGGTACAACCACCGGTATCAGACCCAGTGGTTCCGGGTTTGATTCCCAGCGGGGATACATATTGTATTCGGTTTGGCTGGTGGTAGGACTTGTTGTAAGTCCGCCTGGCTAGCTACCACCATCTTATCTAAGTCTGACGCCATAACAACAATATTTTCAGCATTGTTGTGTTCCGGCAGTTAAAGATAAGATAGCCAGCTCCTCAATGATTGAGGATTCCGGGAGAAGCTCGCTTCCATCTTCCTTATCAATACTTAACAGCAGGTATGATGAATGCTAAAAGTCTCCCCGTCGTTAGTAGCATTTTATTTTAGAAACCTGATATAGAAATATGAAGCAATATAACTACCTAGATTACTATACCATTATCATAGATTCAACAAAATAATTGAATTTCCAGATTTTATATTGAGACAGGAATATAGTTAATACTTTATATATGTATCTAGTTACTAACAACAGAACAGCACAAATAAATAAGATGCACATACAGAGCCATATCTAGATAATATACAGTCAGTCTGACCATAAACAAGTTTTTTTTTTTTGTATTTTGAAAATGAGGGGCCATAACTATTATATCAGAGACAAACTTTTAGGGTAGGTAATTATTTATCTACGTTATACCCTAAAAGTAATGAAAATTTTGCTGTTATAAAAACTTTTTATAAAAAAAGTAAAACCGACTTCAAAAAACTAAAAAGCAAAAATAAACCTTTTGGACTCGGTGCCAGCCAAAGCATTCTACTTTGCGGTGCTACTATTTTGTTTTTTGAAGTCGGTTTTAATTTTTTTATAAAAAGTTTTTATGCCACAATTTTTAAAGATAGAAGAGGTCCCTTGCCTACGCTGATAACCTTATGACAACTCCTCGTCACCTTTTACAAAATGCTGCTTTTCCCGGTGCAGGGACGTTACTTATTGAGGAGTTCTCCCGATACTTCATCATCAGCTGCACTTCATCACATGCATTGAGTCGAGCATAAATTGCTTATGAACTACATTAAAGTAATCGTATAGCTGCCGTGAAATGCTAAGTATTTAATAGTTCCGATGACCATTTGTGGTCTTCATCATCAGTTCCACTTCACCAAATGGTGCTTTCCGGAAGCATATGCGTAAGTTACTGTAGAAAACACCGAAATCACTATAGGAGTCCCTATAATATTTGAAGAGTTCCCTGGATTACCCCAGGATCCCATCATCAGATCCTGACATGATGACAATGGGACCACATAGGAAGTTTACCCTTTCGAACAAAAAAAGAATTACTCAAATCGGTCCAGCCGTCTTCGAGTAATCTCGTAACATACATAAAAAAAAAACCGTCGAATTGAAAACCTCCTCCTTTTTTGAAGTCGGTTAAAAATAATTATAACTTTTCCAAACGGTCACTTACTAAAAATGTCCATAATTATATACTAAAAGTACTCAAACATTCTTTCATAGGCTACACAAAAATGCGTTACTAACACCTTCAAAATTCAGTATGATTTTTTCCCATTTTTCACACAATTTCACGGTTTTTCCGCTATAAGGCGCTCAATCCCACGTAATGTAGGCACGCAGCGGCAAACTTTAACACCAGTACGTCACTCGCAAATTGTTTCGCAAACTATCGCTCCAGTAACGGAATACGGAACAGATGGTGCGTGGGTTAAGTTATGAGCATTTTTCGATGTTCAGTTACAAGCAAGTATAAGTACATATACGTACATCTTATGTTTTGGCGCGCACTGTTCATTGAAATAAAACAACTTTTACGGATATCAAACGCGCTATATTTCGCGAACTAAGTTGTAATTGTACATATTTTTGGGGTTTTTAGAGGTTTTTTTATTTTCCTGACATTTCGCCACCTTTTCAGCTGCCGTGGTCAACAATCAGCAATTACAACTTAGTTCGTGAAATATAGCGCGTTTGATATGCGTAAAAGTTGTATAAGCACATACGTAATTTTGTATACCTACTTACTGAAACTGAATCTTAAGAAAAGATAGCTTTTAGTCATCTTATAACTCACCACTCATGTGATGGACCAACATTTATGAATAGTGAGAAGTACCGTCCGACATAATATTACGAAAATAATCGATTTGATCACCAAATGTAAAGGCTTCGGAAGGTAGATCCAGTAGCTACTTAGAGTGCGTTTAAGTGCTAGTGTAGCTATACCTAGTATTAAATTGTGATGTAGGCACCATGACGATGCACCGAACGCTAGAACGCGCCCTATCTTTCAAACGACACTTCAGTCTGAACAATTAGAGTGTTCTATGTAAATCTATTATTGTTATTTTCAATATTCAGCATCAATAGTTGCCGAATAAACATTATTTTTTCGGCAAGCTCTTAGTTTCGCAAAAAATATATATTTTGATAATATACTTTTTTATCTGAAGGCAAACAAACGAATCCCCATGTATCATAACGTTGGTCAAAATACGTCAACACGATAATAAGCACGTATAGTCACAAAGATACATGACGACGTGAAATGTTAAGATCGCTAGATGTGGCTTCGATTCAATAAAATAATACTTTGGTTGAAACTGCTGCTAAACAAAATCTTTAAAAAGGTCCGTTTGTTCTCGAAATGCATCGCAACAATATTAACAAAATTTTATTCTAGACTGCAATGTTTATCCTAAAACTGCGTGTATTGACTATTAATGACCTCACTGTACCCGCCTCTCTTACGAATAACTACGTTAGAACATCCCTCTGCTGTAATGAATTGAACCTTTTTTGCCTTTACCAATTTTATTTTTATACAATTTGCAAAGCTTTCCAATAATGTCATAAATCAAGCGGTATCAACCCTTAACAACATTATTATCAGTCAAAGAGCATATTTTTCATGGGTGCAATGTAACGCATCTAGTAAAAGCCTAATACGAGTCTTCGTTGGCATGGGCAGCGTGCGGAAACAATGCCGCGTCATTTGACGTCGACGCAGAAATATAGTCGGGGCATACAGATAAATAAGTCACAAAATTACTATTTACATACATTTTTGTCCCGCACACTGGGAGCAATTTTATTTTGGCACATTTTATAAGTTTCTGTTGGCTAGTATTTTGGTATGAGACGATTTTTACGGCTGTATTTAAAATTACTTAATATTTCTATTTTAACGGACTTTAAAAAAGAAGGAGGTTATTATTTTACGAGTAATGTACGTTCACCGATCACTGATTAATATTATTTAATTGATTTTGTATGTTATGTTATGTTTTCAACAAATATTTTCAGACAAACAGCTGGTAGCTTCATTCGCAAATTTAATGTTTCATTCAGATACAATCATTTAAGTATTAAGTATTGTACGATCTCTAGTTCAGTAGTAGGCATAATAAGAATCACTGTGCCATTGAGGTAATTTCACAAAGTAAATGATGTAAAGAACTAGAATTATTATGTATTTATATGCTACCAAGTCAAAAAATCCATTCTCAATTATATAAATGTCCCTTACAAAACCATTAGGTCACTCACAAAATATATTCAAAATCATTCGAAAAGGTCGGTAAACGTTCAATAAAATACTTTTGTCCGCAAAAAGAGTAATGTTGGCGCTATTTTAACGAAATAGCCCCTACACACAGGCGATGGGGACACAATAGGAAACAATTGGCCCGTAATTTATGGCCCACAAACGGGGCCGTATATGGGCCGGCACTAGCCTATTTGCATGTATCATTTCTGGTAGGATCATCAATGTTTTGTGGATATCGATGTAGGTATTTGGTAACAAACAAAAAGCTGAGGAAAATGGCGGTGATATATTCTAGTGTTCATGTATTTTCCAGAGAATTTTTTAACTAAACTTTATTAACTAAACTTAAAGGATGAAATTTACTAACTAAACTTAAAAAATACGAAGCATAGATTTCAGATTTTGAAAAAAGTTCGAAAATCTTAGGGATAACACAAAAAAATGTTGACTAGTAGAAACTGCCTAATAGTTTTGAATCCGCTACATAATGTTTATCCAACAAAGGTAAAATAAAAAAAGTTTTTTTTTCTTTTCTTACAACATTTGTAATCTTGGCAGTCAAAATCAACACTGGGAACCGACCGACCATAGAGATCCACACTCCTTGAGATATTCGTAAAACTTTTTAAGTAATGTTAAAATAATAAAAAAAATACACACATAAAGACATAAACATACTCGCGTATAGATATTCCGCCTCGTGATATTCAAAAGGATAGATTTTCCAAAATATTTCGGTATTCAATACTTTCCATGCCTTTTGCCCTTAATTTTTTACAGATTATGCACTACAGTGTTGTAAAACCATTATGTATTTTATTTTATTTTATTTTATTTTCTTTGGGAAGTTTACAGCAGTATTTACAAATTAGGTAAATAAGCAAGCACTTAAAAGCTAATTACAAACTTCCACAGATAAAAGCTATGTAGTTACATAATGGTAAGTGAAATTAACAGATAAATAAGCATTTGAAGATAGAAAATGTAGGTACAACTGCAACATTTTCGTATAAACTATGCGTTTCCAAGTACTTAAGCTGGTGAGATCTTAATATATTGCGCTTCGCATAACTGAGCTGTTATTGTATGCGTCCATTATGCGAGGCCGATTTAAACGCGTCAGCGGTCTCATGGGATGCCTGATGTATGGGGCATACGTGTGTGAAATGTAAGCGGGCTCTTTGACTATAATGCTTTCATTGGAACTTCGTAGTTCAGTGCTTGTATGAAACATTCCGATCGTTGGTATTACGATTAAAATTATTTTGATTACTATATTTGATGATATACCTATTCATGCATAGCGGACGGCTATTGTATTACGCAAACTGCTTGTTTTTAACCGACTTCCAAAAAAGAAGGAGGTTCTTAAGTCGACTTTACATTTTTTTATGTATGTTTTAACATAACGTCGTCAGTTAACTGATACTGTTACTAAAAAGTTGTGTTGTGTAAAACTTTTTTTTTAATAATTAAAACCGACTTCAAAAAGTAAAAAGTAAAACTTCAATAGGAATTGGCTGGCACCTACTACGAAAGTTTTTTTTTTTTAACTTTTTTTTAAGTACTAAGATAATGGACGACGTCACATATATTGATCCAATTCCGAGGCTAGTAGCTAAGGCACTTGTGTTAAAAAGTATATTTCTTTTCTTATTATGCTAAAATTAAAAGATAAGAGAAACAGAGTAACATTCACAATAATAATAATCAGTATTTTCTATGTTGCTAAATAAACGTGTACTAATCATAATTGTATTATTCCCGCCTGGGCTTCGTTATTTTTGTTAGATATTACTAATTAGGTACCTGTTATATGAAGGAGCTTTAAAGATTTTAATATTGCTCTGAATTGAAAGCGATCACCAGAAAACAAACGGTTTTTAACTAAAAATGTGATAGCGAGTTTGGGGTCTGTTTTAATATTGTATTATAAGTCAATAACGAACAAATGATTCAGTACATTTATACACCATTTGCCATCTTCAACCATTTTTCAACCTGATATTCTCGTAATGATAAGATTGAAGTAATATAAGATAGTATAGTAATAATAAATCTCTAACTACCCGAACACAAGAATGCTGAAAACATTGAAGTAATATAAGATAGTATAGTAATAATAAATCTCTAACTACCCGAACACAAGAATGCTGAAAACATTGTTGTTTAAGCGTCATTCTTAGTAAGATGGTGGTAGCTAGGCCAGGCGAACTTACAAAAAGTCCTTATACCAACCATTTAATTGTACTCACCTTCTAAGGATTAATAAAGAGAACGGCATATGAACAACCATGCAGGCCCAATGCAGATTGGTAAGACTGCAAGACAGCCAGGACCAACGGCTTAACGTGCTTATGTTTAAGTAAATTGTTGGCCACCCATCCCGTGACAAACCATTGTGAAAGTTGCTTAGCCGCTACCATCGCTGTGCCATCGAGCTCCTCCATTTGTAACAGTCGGTTTTAGTTTCGTTTTCGTCAATAAGTAGATATATAACCGAACACTCGTTTAATATTTACAAAGTAAGAGGAAACAAAGCGAGCACGTTGAGTGAAGCCTTTTAGAGGAAATAGGACGGTACGATTTGGGTTGTTATTTTCTAACTTCCTAATACAGTTTCAATACATTATTATCACTATTTAACCTCAAAAATAATAAGGGTAACAGTAAAACACATATTTTCTTTGAATAAAACCGGCCGGAATCACCAAAATTCGTATTACGAATAATAAAGTATATTGTAATTTGCTTGTCAAAGCTTTTTATAAATGTATTGAATCGTATCGTCAATCGTAAAATGAATTTTGGTGCAACCGAACATAAGTACAGCAAATTATTTGCAACAATTTAAGTTGCAATCTGTGTTACGGGAAAAAACTCATTACAATACACGCTAATTCATTCTTCAAAGTAATTTATAGGACAGTTAGTATCTAAGTTGATAACAATAACCTGAAACTCAATCGCGCTGATTTAGAAAAATAAAACGAAATCGAAATGTAATATAGAAAATAGTAGTTTTGTAAGACTTGATTGTGTTCGTCTGATCTTTGCGTTATTTTATAAATATGATACGCGTGTCTAAACGTTATATTAGCCAAAATATAAAAACCAATATATAACTAAGTAGCTAGTTTGTATTTATATTAGGTTGGGTAAAAAGGCTTTTCGCCTAAAGTATGTATGAACTTGTAATAAAATCTCTTTGGCTACTATTTGTATCTGGCTGGTTTTGGTTTCATTAAAAGTTTTAATTTTAAAGAAGATAATTCCAAATTCAAATTAGGAAACTGTATGGTTTTTCATTTGTTTTTCTTACTGTCAAGATGACAAGTAATCAGAAGTAGAAAATGAATCTAATAAAGAAATTGAATACATTTTAAAATTTTACGACAAAAAAGGTGAACAAGCATCGCAAGCCGCGAAAAAAAAAAAATGCTATGTTTATGGACCTAGTGCAGTGTCTGCGAGAGTAGCACAAATTAGTTTAAGCGTTTTCAATCCGTAAATTTTGATGTCAAAGATCGCCCTATTGCGGATAAAATGGATGCCATTTTTGAAAAAGTGAGGCAAGATCGACATATCAGTAATTCCGACTCTGAAGAACTGGAAATTGACCACAAAACAGTTTTGGCGCATTTTAAAAAACTGGGTACACAAAAAAAATCGACATTTGGGTACCTCACTAGCTCACTGAAAGAAACCTAATGAATCGTGTACTCATTTGTGATTCTTTATTACGATGTAATGAAACCGAACCATTTTTGAAGAAGCTGATAACTGGTGATGAAAAGTGGATCACGTATGACAAGAACGTGCGAAAAAGGTAGTGGTCAAAGGCCGGTCCAGGCTTCACAGACTGTGGCGAAACCCGGGTTAACTTGCAACAAGTTAATGCTGTGTGTGTGGTGGAATTGAAAGGGCATTATTCATTTTGAGCTGTTACCACCAGGCAGGACCATCGATTCTGAACACTACTGCGAACAACTGATGAGAGTAATGCAAGAAGTTGAGAGAAAGCGGCCGAAATTAATCAACAGAAGGGGTGTGGTTTTTCATCATGATAACGCTAGATATCATGATATGTATGATATCTAGCGTACGCCAACTCCAGGAACGTCCCAGGCTACCTCCATCTCTAAGCAGCACCACGAGGCGATCAAGGCATCGTGCCCTTCCTTGTATATTTGTTGACCTCGCGTTCTTTAACCATAATTTGTTTGTCTGCAATACAGACCACAAAATTTGAATAGCCCGCACAACCATTTTTAACCGACTTCAAAAAAAGGAGGAGGTTCTCAATTCAACTGTATTTTTTTTTTTTTTTATGTAAGTTCTACCATAACTTCGCCAGTTGTTAACAGATTTTTATAATTCTTTTTTTATCTGAAAGAAAATGGTTTATGTGTGGTCTCATATAATTTTTACGAAGATCTGGCTAGTAGTTTTTTCATAATCTTGAAAAATATCAATCACCTTTTGGCAAGTTGTCGTTTACCTAGATGACATTGTTGTGTATGGGCTGATTTTTAGTGTAAGTAACGGCACATGATGTAACTAAAAAAATCTGAAATAAAAACATTTTATAAAAAAAATCAAACCGACTTCAAAAAGTAAAAAATAAAACTTTTGGAGTCGGTGCTAGCTAACTAAGGCCAAAAAATATATAGTTAATAGAAGTGCAATGTAGAATGCCCTGGCTGGCACCGACTCCAAAAGTTTTATTTTTTACTTTTTGAAGTCGGTTTGATTATTTTTTATAAAATGTTTTTTGCCCTTTACAGTCCATCTGTTCTATTTATATAATAAGATTCATACGCTAATTTTACAATTCAAAAAGTTAGTGCATAGAATTAGTAAAAATCGAATGTTAAGTAGCTCTTGTTATGCATCCAATATATAAAATTTCAAACACTGAACATTATTTTACTAATCACTTTTGCATACGCCTAAAAACATGGATTTGAATCACATTCCTAAAAACAAGATGTCATCATAAAAAAAATAAAGTCGTTACGAATCCCATACTGTGTATTTCTTTTGTTGGAACTTATGACTAACTCATAAAACTGTGAGTACATACAGTGACCTAGTCGTAAAGAATTTTATTGGCTACTTATCAACCTTCGGTTCGTATACGGATGGTACTTTTGTTGTGAATTATTCAGACTGCTGGGTTTCAGATTGGCTATAGTGCTGAACTAGTGATTGGCCTTGTGTACTGCTTCCAAAATCAAACTCAATATCATTTATTCCGTCTAAGCTGTTACAAGCACTTATTAACGTCAAAGAAGCTACTTGTTCACAAACGCTACGGCGCACAGTGGGACGGATTTCGGATTTGCGGACGTAGGACTTTTTTGTCGAATATGATTATTTTGTTGAGGCCAATCGATAGTCCTAATTAAGACGATAAGATTTAGTTACCGCACTTTTGTTGTAAAAGTTATGACTAACGAGAAAAATTAAATTTTCTAAAAAGTTGTATGAGACCATAACTAACTTGCTCTATAAATACTAAGTCTTGGCAGATCTCAGCCTGATATTTTGTAGGGTTAATCTATGGGTGTTAATATATAGCGCCACATACATAGTATTGCCCCGGACGTCCCCGTTCTCCAGATATATGAAGCTGAACTTAGGTACTTTTTCTACTTTTTCTTAGGCATTACTAAACTCCAAATAGTTGTAAAAAAACGCAACAACATGAATATTATGAACTGTATGTTAATTTTATTAATTATCAACCAGACTATTGGATCAGGTGACGTCATATCACAAAATTAACACATTTAAAAACCGAATTTGAGTTGAGTCCTTAATAGTTTAATAGGTTTAATTTACAAATCTGGTTTGTATTTTTCCAGCTTAAGTATTAACAATTGAATTATTCTATGTCGCTAATATCACTTAAATTGCTTGTATCTATAAATTCAGGTTCAAACACATCTTGAGTGGTAAGTATCAAAAGATTCCGAGCTTCAGGAGAGAGAGTCATCCTCTTGAGTTTGACCATTCTTGGTCGTAATACTGTAAGCTTAGAGTCGGACGACAAAATAAGATTATGCAATATATCCTCATTTGACACATACCTTTTTACTTTTCTGGAATGGTGTTCTCTATATTTTCTAAACTCCTTGTTTCTCGCTTCTGAAGCTTCTTCAGAAAGTTTTCCGATGGGAATCAACCCAAAATGATCAATAATGTCTGCTTCATGTATAAGTATTTTATGGACGCTAGCAGGCATATTATACCACGGGTATAATTTTACATACAAGACTGCTGTTTCTCGACTAAACTGAGAAAATTTAGAAACATCTACACGTTCTCCACTTGATATAGTTTGCAGAATAACATGGAACCTTTTGATTAAATCTTCATTAAGTTGTTTTACTATCAGCAAAAAAAATTCTGGCCGTGTTGCCATCATTTGTGGTTCCAGCGCCTTGTTTAACGATATCAATCTGCAAATTGCATTCGTTTCGGAACGATGCTTGAATTTGCTTCCTACGAGTCTCTAATATTTCTTTGTTTTCTTTTTTGAACTAAATTAATAAATGAACTACCCATAACACTAAAACAAGAACTAAATGAAAGCAACATTAAAGTTAAACTTAAAAAATATTTCTTATCTACATTACTGCAAAATAAATAGTGATTGACTTATATTTGGTTTACTACTGCAAAATTGAAAATAATAAATCTAAAAAATTAATACCTAATCAAATATGATAAAAAAAATCTAAGTACCTAATTAGTTTAATTATTAACATCAATTGATACAATTATATAATTTGAATGCGTAATATTATACATTAATGTCAATTTCTCAAATGTTTAATAAATTAATAAATCTAAATAACAAAACATTAAATATAATAAAATAGTAATAAGTACTCAATTAATTTAATTAGTAATATTGATTTATATACTTTGAATAATAATAAACAATAATGCCAATTACAAAAAAAAAAGTATTGAATTTAATCAATAATGCATGAATGCTTAGAATTCCACCCGTGAGTACGCGCCGCTGCACCGCTCGTGCGATGGTTGGACTAGGCAGGTAGAAATATTTACGTTGTTTTGTAATAAGGAAAATTATAAATGCATACCCTACAAAAAATATTGATAGTTATTTTAATTAATTATAATAAATGATTGTACAAGATGACGAAACCAAACAGTGTAAGGTTAAACCTAAACAGGTTTTTGTGACACTGTTTTCATGAAATGTTATAATGTATTAATATTGTTAAAATTTTAATAAAAAAAAAAAAAGTCCAGTCTATAAGCTGAAAATATTTTTTATCAATATTTGACATAATATTTGACAATTTATTATTAATAAATTTAAGTGCAATATATATACTTATGTAAAGTAAGCATTCCATACATCTGATCCAGGCATGAAGAGATGAAAGTCCATACTTGTACATGTCTTTATCTACTGGTTTTCTTTAAATTGCGTTAAGATTATTCTTTTCTGAGGGTTTTGCTTTACAGATATCGCAGAAAGCAGCTGAAGTGTCAGAAATATATTAAGAAATTTTGGAATCTATCATTGTCAAGAGCAACTCGTGACTTACAAATAATTCTCCTACTTTTGAAAACTGTAGGACTTCAAAAAGTTTAAGTGACACTAACAGGCCCCAGTGCCTTTTAGGCTGAATATGTCTTGTTTTACTTAAACTGGATTGTACCCTATGGAGATCTTCAGGATGCTTAAAAAGATGATCCAAAACTCTGCTTAAGTGTTCATTACCATTATCCTTCAAAGTTCTTACTGTAGACCTTGTTAGTTCTTCTGGAGACGAAGAATCACTTAAAGTTTGAATACGTCTTCTTTTTTGTCTTGAGCTCAAATCTTGAAATGGTTTCCTCGGAGTGAAGGAAATGGACGCTTCATGTATACTAGGAGGTAGATTTTCTATATTTTAAGATGGCTCAATGTCACTAATATTACCTTGTTCTCCGTCAATAGCGAAAAAACTAGGCAATGCTATGGCACTGTCTAACCACTTTTCATTATTTTTAATAAAATTAGTGTAAGTATAATTAGCCTCCGTCCATCTACGTTTCATATTAGAAGTATACTTCTGGCAAAATTTTGAGAAAATCACAGTGTTTTATTCATTCAATTGCAAGCCAAGCTCCTGTTTTAGATGGTCACAAAATTTTGTACTATCCGAAAATGTTTGAAGATTCTCTTTTAAAAGCATAAGTCGATATTATTCACAAAATGCTTTGTATCGATCGCAAAGATTTGAATTGCAAAGAAAGATAATTAGCACTGTTAGTATACACTCGAAATTATTCATAAATGCCATAATAGGATCTTAAACTTGATTAAGATATTAAACAAGATCAACTATTTAAGGTCGATACCACAACCACCACAAAATAATATGTTGGTAGCTTGCAGGTTGCTTACAATCTGTATAAGTTACACTAAATAGACATCATTATATAGTCATACAATAATAGTGTCTAATTTCTTTTAAAGTACGGTGACACGTACATCTAGATAACACGTTATCTAGGTATACGAAACAATACAGTCAAAGGCACGAATTTGATAAAAATGTGTTTACTTCATTTGTTATTAAATAAACCGTAAATTAAACAAATATTGTAGCAGGATATATTACCGAAAGTACCTAAGTTCAGCTGAATATATCTGGAGAACGGGGACGTCCGAGGCATAATAAATAAATAAATACCTTTGTAAGCAACATTTGCGAAGTATTTTTTATTTAACTAAAAAATATATTAAAAATTACCTAAAATGCCTAGACCCTAGTATAAACTTTATACACTAGTCTAAAGTTATACATTTCAGTTTACCATAATATATAAACCGTCTCATGGCAATAATAACATAGCCCAAGTGGAATTTAAGCTTTTGACATAACTTACGAACTGTCTGCGCCGAACAAACTTTGTACTCCCATAAGATTCGACTAGTTCTAAGTTCGCAGCTTAGGTCGAAATCAAGAATGATTTACTAACAATTACACGACTATAAACTATAGTTTGTAAATTTAGTAAATTATTACATTAGGTCTTCAAAACATATATAATTTGGTATGAAGATCGACAGCTCGTTTTTTTACATTATTATGGAGCAAACAAAGGATTTAACATTTGACTACTGATAAAATTAAAAGTTAAAAGAGGTTCACCTGATAAGTCTGAAGAGTTGAATGATTAATAAATATAAGATAATATTTTTGAGGGAATAATAAATAAATAAAAAATTGCATTCAATCACACCAATTATCTAGCCTACGTTAAGTTTCATTAAGAAGTTTGTTAAGGATACATAACGGACAAACATACTTATATACTTTTTTGTAAATACATACTTAATTTACATATTAAAAAGCCAGACTAAGACAAATAGATATTTTCATGCACACAAATGTTTGTTTTATCCGAGGATCGAACCCGGGGACCTCTAGCGCAGAAAGCGGGTTTGGCACTCCTTCGCTGAGCAGGCAGTCAACAATAATAAAAGAAAAGTGTCACATTCAATTAATAAAGTATTATTATAATCATAATTGTGTACTTATAGTGTCTGAATGTTGTTCTAGGCAGGATAAACATTCATGTCAGTCATGATCCATGAACTGCACTGTTTCTTTTTTTTATATACAGTTAGATGTTGTCTACGCAGGCGCTATGACGAGCTGCGCTTATATTGCTATAATGTTAAAGAAGTTCCAACAAAACCATATAAGAAACAATACTAACACTATTGAAATATTCCTGGTCAAATTCTTATCTTACACTGCTATTTGAGATCACCTCTAAAAGAATATTATTATATTCAATATCCAACCTTTGATCTGAAGATCGGGAATAATTTTTTACTTCAAAGACTGAGATGAAAGGTTACCTAATAACAGAGGTTGTCTTATGTTTTGGCGCGCACTGTTCATTGAAATAAAACAACTTTTACGGATATCAAACGCGCTATATTTCCACGAACTAAGTTGTAATTGTCCGTAATTTTTAGGTTTTTTAGGGGTTTTTTGATTTTCCCGACGTTTCGGCACCTTTACAGCTGCCGTGGTCACGGGATGACTAACTACTTATAAGTCTACCCTCGAAAAGTTAATTTATTTTCGTTCGGATACGGTTAGACATTTACTATGGCACAAATTATTATTGATTTGATATTTTTATTTAATTGTTATTTTAATTCTTTATTATTAAGAAAAGAGAAAACTAAAGACTCTACTGGCAGTTCACAAATTGGGAGGACCTTCGAAGAAAGAAAACTGCCAAGAAAACTTCGAAAGCGGGCCGACCTCCATCTTTATAAAAAATATTAAAAAATTAGGATATGTTGTCTCCACCTTTACTTTTTTATATTTATTTATCTACAAAAAGAGCTAACCGTATCTTTGGGTCTTGCAGTGCGTGATTTGGGTTGAGACTTTAATTTATGGATAATAGGGTCCCAAGCTGGTGGAATCTTCCACCCATCATCTCTATTGAAGTTTGGGTATTTGGTAATTTCAATAGCCTCACGCAGCATTCTGGGGACAAATTTTTGTTCCTTGGCGAGGATCTGTGGCTTATCAAACCTGATGTAGTGGGTGGGAAATTACGGACAATTACAACTTAGTTCGTGGAAATATAGCGCGTTTGATATCCGTAAAAGTTGTTTTATTTCAATGAACAGTGCGCGCCAAAACATAAGATGTACGTATGTGAACCAGTACGGACTGGAAACCGCAAACAAAATTCGTCAGTTGGAAGATCTAGTAACCAAGCGCGCAAGAAGAAAACAATCCGTTGTCTTCTTGAAGAAATGTCGTGATCAAGATCTCATCCCGTGCTGTGTCCGTATTTCTCCAAAAAATGACATACGAGGGAGCGCCAAGATCTTACAACAGGCAAGCAAAAAGCTACTTATAAGTCTAATCAGAGAATATCATTCCGATTTACAAGTCATTAGTAATGAGATAGATGGTTTGTCCGAAGAATTAAAAATACAACTCAACACGGAGGACTTTGAGAATTGCATTCAAATAACTAAAAAACGGGAAACATCCGAATTTGATAAATGCAAGCGTAGACAAATTTCAAAATATCAGAAATTATACTATAAACAAAACGCGAAACGGAACACAGCCAAAGAAAAAACCACAGACCAAAGATCAAATGAAACCCGTGCAGTTGTCAATCTATCAAAACAAACTTTGGACGAACCTACTTTAAAAGTTTTAAATAAAGGTTTAAACTTTGCGGTGGCACCGAAGAGGATACCGTTTGAGGATATAATCTGCAACGTTGAGGATTGCTTAGTAAAAAACAATATGAAAAAGGAGGATAGCGAAGCTATACGTCAGGACATTTCATCCGTCTTACGGCATAGCCACCTACCGAAAGCAAACCTCCCTCGTGACGAATATCTCGCATTGAAGAACCTGCGAACTAAGACAGAATTGACTATTCTCCGTGCAGATAAAGGTAACGCAACGGTTGTAATGGACACGTCAGATTACAACGAGAAAATACAACTCTTATTATCAGATGAGAAAACATACAAACACGTCAAAAGCGATCAGACCACCAAGATCCTTAAAAAGACTAGTGACCTCATCAAGGAACATTCAGAATCGTTGAATCTTGACGTCAATTTACTTATTCCTTCTTGCCCAAAGCCGCCAAAACTGTATGGATTGCCGAAGATACACAAACCTGATGCTCCACTGCGTCCTATAGTCAGCCAAATTGACTCACCAACTTACAAATTGGCTCGACACGTAGCGACAACCCTCTCACCACTAAGAGGCACCACAACAGCATTTGTGAAGGATTCTTACCACTTCATCAGTGCGATACAACACCTAAATCTCGCCGATGATGAAATCATGGTCAGCTTTGATGTACAGTCTTTATTCACATGTCTACCAGTACAGGACTGCATCAATATTACTAGGAAGAGACTTGAAAACAACAATATGCCTGTGGAATATGCAGATCTACTTGAACACTGCCTAACATCAGGCTATCTCATGTGGAATGATGAATTCTATGTACAAGTTGATGGAGTAGCAATGGGTTATCCTGTATCCCCCATAGTCGCTGACATATTTATGGAGGATTTCGAGGAGAAGGCGCTGGCTTCAGCACCAGTGTATCCCCGGTTCTACAAACGGTACGTAGATGACACTTTCACTGTACTACCTAGAGATAGTGTTTCTGCTTTCCTTATCCATCTTAACTCTATTCATCCAAACATCCAATTCACTATGGAGTTAGAGGCAAACAATAAACTAGCCTTCCTAGATGTACTTGTTATTAGGAATCCTGATCAAACTTTGAGCCACACAGTGTATCGGAAAGCAACACATACAGACAGATATCTAAATGGTGATTCACACCATCATCCTTCACAGTTAGCTACCGTAGGGAAATCTTTGTTTCAGAGAGCACGCGCATCTGTGACGAGCAACACCTGACTGCGGAGCTTCGACATGTCGAGCAAGTACTGAGAAACAACAAGTTGCAAGTACCACGCAGACGTCACAGAAACCGCGCCAAACCAGTCACAGTAGAACGTCAACCTGCCATTTTACCATTTGTGAAAGGTGTCACAGACAAGATTGGGAGAATTCTAAAGCGTGCTTCTATTAATACTTACTTCAAGCCGCCCAAGAAGATCAACCAATTCCTACCACCAGTCAAGTGCAACATACCCTTTCAAGTCGCAGGTGTCTACAAACTGGATTGTGACTGTGGGCTCTCCTACATCGGGCAGACAAAGAGAAGCATAGGGACCCGCGTTAGAGAACATGTAGCTGATGTGAAAAATAGGCGCGATAACAAGTCTGCAGTGTGTGAACATGCTTTTGAGGGACCCACCCACTACATCAGGTTTGATAAGCCACAGATCCTCGCCAAGGAACAAAAATTTGTCCCCAGAATGCTGCGTGAGGCTATTGAAATTACCAAATACCCAAACTTCAATAGAGATGATGGGTGGAAGATTCCACCAGCTTGGGACCCTATTATCCATAAATTAAAGTCTCAACCCAAATCACGCACTGCAAGACCCAAAGATACGGTTAGCTCTTTTTGTAGATAAATAAATATAAAAAAGTAAAGGTGGAGACAACATATCCTAATTTTTTAATATTTTTTATAAAGATGGAGGTCGGCCCGCTTTCGAAGTTTTCTTGGCAGTTTTCTTTCTTCGAAGGTCCTCCCAATTTGTGAACTGCCAGTAGAGTCTTTAGTTTTCTCTTTTCTTAATAATAAAGAATTAAAATAACAATTAAATAAAAATATCAAATCAATAATAATTTGTGCCATAGTAAATGTCTAACCGTATCCGAACGAAAATAAATTAACTTTTCGAGGGTAGACTTATAAGTAGTTAGTCATCCCGTGACCACGGCAGCTGTAAAGGTGCCGAAACGTCGGGAAAATCAAAAAACCCCTAAAAAACCTAAAAATTACGGACAATTACAACTTAGTTCGTGGAAATATAGCGCGTTTGATATCCGTAAAAGTTGTTTTATTTCAATGAACAGAGGTTGTCTTATGTAGATGCTGTTATGATATATTTTTATATTCTAGCTTATTGTCAGTAAATGTGGGTAATGCTGATGGATTTTAATGGATTGGATTTGATGGCTAATAATATACACTCACCGGCACATCTAACCGCACACCCCGTTATTTTCATACAGACATGCTCACTTTGCGACTATATACATAAAAAATGACAATATATTTCTGCAAAGAATTGTATGCTAATGTTTGGGTTAAGCATTCGACTGTCCAATGAGCACTTTAAAGAGTTTAACAAATCTCTTCCCGTTTCCAAACCTTCTTTTAATCAAAGCATCACTTTATATGGCCATATCACATTGTATGGAATCTGATGAAGCATGCATTGAAATGAATCAACATAATATATGGATTTAAGAACACTTTATAGTGCATTTTATAGTACCCTTAAATCCGTAAAAGTGTTTAAATTCAATGAGGACTGTGCGAAGAAAATTAAAATGTACTTATGAAGAATACAATGTTCTGTCACTATGGACAAATACAGTGGTTTCGGTACTCATTCAAAATGCCAATTGGATAGTCGAACGCTTATCCTAAACATTAGCATACAGATCTTTGCAGAAATATGTTGACATTGTGATAAATATTAAACAAGAAAATATACTAGAAAAAAGCAACTAGTCTCATGTCGCCCTGACGGGATTCGAACCCGCATCCTTGGGAGTCCGGCCCAATGCACTGCAATGCAATGCACAGTGATGATCATGATCATGTTTGTATGAAAATAACGGGGTGGACAGTTAGAAGTGACGGTGAGTGTATTATATATTACAGAGAATGGGCATTGGCATTTACAGCCAGTATGCGGACTGCAATTAGAAGCAACTTTCGCTAGGGTCATATAGAAAAATGTATATTACCTCGAACTTCTTCAATCTTTGAGAAGGCTCGATACGCTGCAAATCCCAGCTTGATTTTAATTACTTAACCTCCGTTAACTCACTCTACCCAGCAGTAAAAACATCATAAATGCTTGATCATGAATAACTAGTTCAACCATTTAAGAGTTGGAACGTCTATAATTATGTCATAGGTTTGATTCCACCCATAACAATAACCATTTTATAAAATTACATACCTGCCTAAGTTACATATTTTACTTTACCAAACACACACACATCGTCCATCACAACTACCGTCGCCGTTGGTAAGTCATCACTAAATCGGCGGAGTATATCACCAAGCCATAGCTCGTCTCGCCAGAACGACGTACAGCCTAATACATCAAGATGGAATAGCTTCCGGGAACTATATCGCTGAAATATGGCCAGATTACGCAAATACCTCGCAGATAACTAATCCGTTAAGGAATTTTACTTGCTTTCATGTTGGTATTCGAGGAGCTTCTGCTTCTTTTCAAAGCAACTCTCGCAATAGTCGGTCACGGAATGGGTGAGCAAAAAAATTTATTAGATAGATAGATAATACCTTTATTTGACTCTACATACACATACATAAAATACTGTATTATTATGTAGGTACCTACGTGGTGTGCATCCGGCTGCATTTGCAGTCACCGATCATTGGATCCACGTAGTGTCATGACCCATATCCCTTATCCATCCATAAGGAAGGCCTGTACCCCAATGGCTGATGATAAAATAAGTCTATTTGAAGTATCATAAACATGCGCTCGTATCATGGTCAAACTGTAGTTTTCTATATGTAATTACCGATATAAGTTTTTATCATCTAAGAGTAATTCCTTTACTCATATGTTGCAAAACAGTATTAGCACATAGGAAATAGTAAGTGTAATTCAGTCAGTCCAAATCAGTCCACACCACAGAATACAGAAAGTCTTTTCTGTTTTGTGGCCCAAACTTTCTTTAAATAAAAATTTAACACAGTTCTTTTAATAATGATCAAAATAACCTCTTAATTATTGTAAATAAATATAATATTAATAAAAAATATATATTAACTAAGGAATTTGATTCAATAAAAAACGAATGAAGCTGAATGACCGAGTTATCTCTGAAAATGTTATTCAAAACGGTCCAATTAAATGGACGTTCAATTGAAAAACTTTCCGATTATTATTTTTTTATCAAAACGCCGAAAACTTTTCATTTAAAAAAATTTTCTTCCTTTTGATTCAATATCCAAAGAGATAGATTTTAGGTCATAGACTGACTTTAAATGCGTGGACTACGGGTCATCTTCTCGTAGGAATTAGTGATTTTGCCTCATTACAAATATTCCTTCCACTGGCAACAACACACAACAACCACTGGTACAATAGTTAGGAAAAAAGCCTTTTACAAAATATTGAGAAAAATTAAAGAAAATTTGTATTGCGTAACTTCGTAGTAAATAAAAAAATAAACTATACGAATCTAAACATTATTGGTGTCCACTAATTAAATAGTAGTACAATAGTATTTATTTAGCCCCATTTGAGAATAATCTTAAATTTTCACATTTTTAGGATTCTTTTCGAAAAGAAAAAGTGTTGAGGCAAAATCATAAAATCGTGTTTCTAAAACTTTACAGATCTAGATAAAGGTATGATGAAATATATATCGTATTACCAGATTTGTAACATCTAAAAACCATCCTATAAGTAGTTTTATAACAAAAAGTAGGTACGTACTTTTTCCGTATAGCGTCTTAAACACTATATGAAAAGAAATTAAAGTAGCCATTCATGTAGAAGTTCTTAAATATTTGGAACACAATTGTTTGTAAGAATTTTAATAAACTTAGTATCACTGTCGACCTGTCAAAGAAATCACACTGACCATTGTTCAGCTGCGGAAGTAAAAGAACGCAAGTCTTTTTACGGAAAGTAAAATTGGAATAACATTCGGAAGAAGATCTGAGGGGTGACTGCAATTTAGCTCGAGTGTTCCTTACAAACGGTTCGTAAGACAAGGGGATAGGAATTATCTTTCTTTCTTTTAATATTCTTATTATTACTGAACGCGAATTTTTTTCTCAAATATGAACTTTTGTATAAAATTTTTGGCCATTTTATTGAACCCGAGCGTGATACCTTCCTTACCTATAGAGAGGGTCTAGATTAGTTATATATACTATGTATACTAAGATATTATGTAGTATATGTAGAATAAGGATACCAAAATTGTCTTGAGGGCGGAGATCCTATAATACAGGCTTCGGCTTAGCTTAGGTGCCAGTCTCCTTACAAATTGATGCTTACTTAATTTGTTGAAAACTAACTCTATGGGCAAACAGCTACATTGTATTCTGGGTACGGTATTATGGAGACAGGGAAACGAGTGGCTTATTATGGGATGATTGATAATATAATTGGAATGTGAGTGAAAGGAGATCGGATGATATTTTTTTTTGTATTTTGCGCAATAAACAATATCATTATCGATGGACCATTTCACAATATTGTTGACATCTTTTCGCATCAGGTCACAGACCTCTGCCAAGTCATCGGCTAACATATATGCTTTACAATGTTGAATAACTTTTATAAGGCTATTGAAGTGCATTAAATAGCATAATGGAACGTCATAGCGGCGTTTATAATATTTACTACAATGGAACATAAAACGGCAAAAATATTGTGAACGATTTCATTCCGATCCGATCAAACCTCGCTCTGTTGTTCGGCTGAGCTTCCCGAATGGATTATGGACGGCCAAGTCTGTTCCGCGAAAATTGATCTTCTCCTACATATTATGAATGTATATTATGTTCGATTTTGCCGTCCGGCTGTGCCGATTCATGTCGTGTCTCCGAGTGTGTCGACCGCCCCTAATTGTAACAAACAGTCACCTTAAAATAAAATAAATGCAAGATAAAGACGTATATTTTTACTAATAGGGAACATTTAACAGCAAACTAATTGCACTGGCACCCGATGTATTTACGTCGATATAACTTTTTTCGGTCAGATATTTGAGTTTTGCTGTCATACAATAAAATGATGAGTCCTGGCCCTTCGATTAAGTTAAGTTAGTTTTGAAAGCGCTACAAGCTAGGGACGTTTTGAGTATTGTTCTTTATCAGTATTTATCATAATGATGGATTACAGTATTTACTGAGCGTCTAGAGGGCGCCTAAGCAGCGTGACATTTGGCATAGCTTCCTACTAATATTATAAACGCGAAAGTATGTCAGTTTGTTCGTTTGTTTGTTCCTTTTTGAGGAAAAACTACTGAACGGATTTGGATAAAATTTGGTATGCAAGTATTTCAAGTAGTGGACTAACACATAGGCTACTTTGTATCCCGATATTCCCACGGGAACTGTAACCACGCGGTTGAAACCGCGGGCGGCCGCTAGTGAGTTCATTTATTATAAAGAACCAGCACAGAAAAGTTTATGCATTATACAAACAAACACAGAAATCAACCATTCCACTTTTCAGTCATTGTGGTGGGGAACCCTAAAAAGGGGGTCGTTTTAGACAGAGAGTGAATCCAGGAATATTGGCAACTCCGAATAATACTAATAACGTCCAAATCCGGGTCAAAGAAAATCATTTCGAACCGGCAACTTTGTAAGAAAGTTTCTTCAATATAACGAATTATTGGATTCGCAGACGCCGCGCTACAATAATCTCATCGGACATTCGTGAATGATATCTTTTTTCTTTTTTTCCCCGAACTTCTGACTCCGAAACGGTTCGATTTTGCGTCCATGTACTTTGAATAATATGTGAGGCAAGACGGGCGAATACGGGTTATTTGATTGAAACTTTTTGCTCGTGGTCTCTTTCGATAATAGGTGCGTGGGTTTTGGGAACATTTTTAACGGGAATTGGAGCAATATCCTGAGAGACAGATTAAATTTATTTAGGACGTTGGCGTGTTGTTTTTAGTAGCACGGTATTATTATTTTGATGTCAAATCTGTGTGGGTTTCAGGCTGTAATTCTTTTTATTTACAATTTAGAGAGAGAGAGAGATTTTTTATTTATGTTAAGACCCAACAAAATGTACAGACAATAAACAAAGAATAACGGAAATAGGGCAACTACCAATCCAGAATATGAGGATCTAAAATTACTGTGAAAACAGTGTAATAATGAGAAAGTCTCAAACATTGATGATCTTGAAAGCCAGCTACAGAAATTTTCAGAATGCGTTACTTTTCCTCTACCAAATTCATAAGAAGTCAAGTATTTTCAAGAAACCACTTCTTTGCCTTTATACCGCTATAAAAACACCTTTATTCTGAAATGGGAAATGATTGCCCGAAAGTGGGTGTTTAGGAAGAAAATAAATTCTAATGTCTTGATTCAGATTAAGACCTTTGGGAGTGTAATAGATTGCTTTGTAAATGGTCTTTTTTACTGTGTTATTCAGCGGGCCTACCATCATCTATTAGAAACCATCATGTCATAAGAACGTTTTGTTTTTATTGAAGTTGTCAGATTTTGACATTCTTCTTACTATGAAGGCGATGAGTGAGCGACGTCGTCACAAAACTTCCGTCAAAAACAAGCTTACTTTAAGAAATTCATAGTACGAAATTGCATGGTTGGCCCCCTGAAAGGTTTATTTTACATCATCACAAGCCGAAGATGCATCTTATCTATCTATTTACCAAAGCTGTTTGAAAATATTTGAACCGGCAACAACAGACTTATATCTTAGTTTGTTTGTTTGTTGTCATAATGTTTGGAACGACTCGGATGACACTGAGTTTTTGTAAAAAAAATAAGAAAAACCCAATGATTAACGATCTATACAAACAAATATTAGGTACATAATTTGTAAACTTGAAGCATTTTTTCAAGCATCACCGAGAATTTTACCGACTTCAAAAAAAGAAGGAGTTTATTCGAAATTGATGATGCTCTTCGATATTTGTCTATCCCACAGAATCTTCTCGCTGCATCGAAAAGCTATGCAGGTGTGATATTTCACTCGGACAACTGGTGCAACACTTAATTTACGTATGCCATTCGAACTGAACCCAGATTTTGTAAAGAAAATATAGCGGCATTTCTAATTTATAATTCCTTTCTTTACAATGTTATTTCATTTTTAGTTACAGATGTATTCGAGGTTTTTAATAACCCTTTCGACCGTCTACGAAACCGTAGTTTCGTTACTGGTTTTGAAGAAGGAATATTTTTTCCTTGCACGTAAAATAGTTTCGATGGTACCTAATTATTTTGAAAAAAAAACGAAGAGAGTGTTTGACGACCGAAAATAGAGAGTGTAAGAACTTCAAATGGTTATTTTATTCTTCAACGGCTTAATTTTTTTGTCTCAACGGGGAAATGCTTAGCCTTCATCAAAATACATACCAGATGTTAAGTAATGATAATTCTTAAAAAAAAAAACGCTTCTCTCGGAAGTTTCAACCACTAAGGTACTGGCTATCTTAACAATCTGCCGGAACACAACCATGCTCAAAGCATTGTTATTATGGCAACAGACTTTGATAATATGGTGGCGGTTAGCCAGGTGGACTTACAGCAAGTCATACCACCAACCAAACCGAATACAATATGTCCCCCCACTAGAAATCCAGAAAATCCACGGGATCTCAGGGTCTGATTTAGGCGGTTTTAGACTAGACCACAAAGGAAAACATCTTTAAGTTATATGTCTCGGTCTCATTCGCTCGTTCACCTAATCTATCATCAACTCAAATATACAGCGCAAACGCCGACAGGGCGGCGGCGCCTGGTTTTTGAGGGGAATTGCTTGGTTATCCTATTTTACAGGCATGGTAGGTATATTTCGTACCCGACAGAAGACAACCATGCTACTTTTCAACGAGAGACCGTGTTCAGATAGCCATTCATGAAGATAATCCAATGCAGTGTTAAGAAGGGAAGCAGCGTGTTCGGGATCGCTGCTTGATGTATACAAAGCCAAATCGTACGCGTACTGCTTACAGTACGCGGACGGACGTGACATTAGGACATTGCAGAACGGATTCAGTGACAGCTCGTAACCGTAGTTAAGTTCTGTTCAGATCTGACCTCTAGAAAAGGCCCCTCCAGACTGATCTTGCTGGGTATAGCGAGTTATTAAGAACGTGACGAGAGAAGGTTAAAAATCATATTTGATAGCCTCAAAGGGATACTCAGATTGCGCATTTCCTGCCTGAGTACTGGAAGCAGAACATTATCATATGCCGATGACACATCCAGAAAGGCTCCCGTCACGTACTCATGGTTGGACAGGTCTATCCAGATATCAGTTGTGAAGACACAAAGACTGTCCATCGTACTCATGCCTTTGCGGAATCCGTACTGACTTTTAGCAAGATGGTTACTTTCTACAATCCACTCGAGACGGTTCTTGATAAGGTGCTCCAGAAATTTTTCATCGTACATGGAAGGGTGATGGGTCTATATCCATTGGGATCATTGCTGAGTTTTCCAGGCTTAAGGATGGGGATAATTATTTGGGTTTTCCATTCCTCAAGAGGAAAGCCACTTAAGAAGATGTTATTGAGTAAACTAAGGAATAATTGTTTGGTTGAGGGGCTGCTGTTGACTATAAAGGAATAGGGGATCCCATCTTAAGTCCCGTAAAGTTCTTATAGGGTGATAGTTTTTTCTCAGAAAAGGTCAGAACTACAGTCTGTGTAGGTACCCAAATAGGTGCATTATCAACATAAGTTTTCCTGTTTAATCTGCGGGCTCTCAAGATAGGTCCATATCCGGTCGGTATTTCCACTGACTCCACCAATTCTGCCAGAGTCCACTATACAAGCACTAGGCGAACGATTGCCATTCTTGTAACACTATTCTTGTAAACGACTTATACAGACGGAACGTTGTATCTCACACTCAATCAAAAAGCAGAGGTCCCTCATAATATTTTAACAATTATCCCAAAGAAAAAATATCAACGTAAGCTCAACGTAGTCATAATGGTTATTACGTTCACTTGACATGACAAAATTAAGGATCAGGCAAAGCACGCTTACAAGGGCAGAGATATACCCAACCTGTGGCTGTGGGTTAACATATATGTAAGGTACCTTTGACCAATTTCCTTCATTATACATCAAAGGATATGCGAAATTAAAGATGGCTGCCATTGGTAAAAATTTATGAAGGCTGCTTCATTGTTAAATTGATTATATACTGTTTATTACAAATTACACATTTATTACAAATAGGAAGGTTTGACATTGCACCTAGGTACAGGTAGCTAGGTATGGTTTTTCATGTTGTTGCTGCTTTCGATATTGATTCCCAATAATATTTAATCGCGTTCACCCTTAGAGCGCTTACGCACTGCGTCCGATCCGTGAAAAAACGGATCCAGAATACTCGGACAGAATTTGGATGTCGCTTACGCACTGTGATCCGAATCCGATACGTAATTTCCTATTTTAACACTATCAGTGAAAGGATAAGTAAGGATCTTGGTCTCCACTTACTTCCACCACCACGTAGAACAAATTTATGCCAATTTTTTTTTAATTTTACAACACAAATTGCTTAAATTTCTTCTTTTTTTCTGCTCGACATTTATCTGAACGTCCTTCTGTCTCGCTGCCTACCAAACACCGAAATAATCTGTTGATACAGTCATTTTATTTAGTGGAACATCGTGGACGCATACTTTTCAGTACTTTTGCATACTTTTGGAATCGGGCTTAGCAGATGTAGCGCGCTGGTTAGAGACCAATCTTCTATCTCTCAACATCCCTAAAACAAAATTCGTTACCTTTTTTAAAACACTGCCGTCCAAACCACATCTAGTGCTTTCTGTAAAAGTCCACCAAAGCAACTGTAATGTTATATATACCAGTGACCAAGTGGAAGTCGTAAAGTATCTCGGTATCCTTAGCGATCAAAATCTTAACTTTCATCAGCACGTCGTAGCTTTCTCAAATCGTGTTTGCAAAATAATCAACGTCATGTTGCTACTCCGCGACTCCGTCTGCTACACAGTGCTGCGAATGATCTACTCTGGATTGAGTCAATCTGTCTTAACCTACTGTATCTCGGTTTGGGGAGGAACAAACAAAACCTGGATGTTAAGGATCAAGAGAGCTTAAAAAACTGTGATAAAGGTTATGCTATTAAATTCGGTTTCGATCTATTTTATAATAATGTTGCATTTAAAACTAAAGAAAGCAAATAACTTTGTAGTATTATATGAAGTAACCCGTTTCTTTCGTAAATTGTTTTACTCTTCGATAAAACCGATAAAATATTACAATCCGAATGCCACATAAGCCCACTTCACACCAAAAATTCCGTCAAATATATTGTAACTAGAAATATCAGGGGTCAACTAAATCCTCCACATAAATCATAATCTAGCTCTGATATCGCCGATGGCAATATATTTCCCACTATAAGGGACCTCGCGAACTACGCGGCCGCGACCACGACCATCAGTGGCCGCAACGACCAGATTAACTAAAGAAACTATATGAACGTCGCGCACTTGGCCGCACGACCAACTGGCAGCATACCCGGCCGGCACGACTGGTCGTTGCGACCGATTTACGTATAGTTTGCTATGAGTGGCGAGCGCTGGCGTGAGTGAACACGCTTCGTATCGTTACGCAACTCTATATGACGACGTTTTTTCTGCAATGAGTTTTGACACAGAGTTATTTATTAATGAAATAAAGTTCGGGGTCAGTACAACAACTGCAGTAGCTCGACAAATGACCGCTCGACGAATGGACAATGGCCCGAGTCCAACCGTAGCTTCTGGTCGTGGTCGTGGCCGTCTAGTGCGCGATGTGCCTAAAACTTGCTTGCAGCCAATTGCAAAATGATAAGTTATATATAAGTGACAGTATATAAGTGACACTCAATCAAACTGAATTAATACCCTGTTTTTTTCTAACGACAATTAGGTATATAGATCAATGAGGTACTTACATATAGATAGAACTTATTCCATTATAAACACAATCATGTTTAAATGTATTTATCTTGATATGTTTTTACCTTCCATTTAATTATATTGATTTTGATTCCATTATAGAAGGAACCAATGTAGAAAAATAATTTTAAAAAAGTGATAAAAACTTTTTTTTTATGATTTTGTATTTTTTGCATTTTTCAATGCTATTTTTATACTTATGGTAAATTTTAAATAGAACATTTCCCGTCTGAGAATTCACTTGTGGCCGAGTTAATTTTTCCCAATATTTTTCTATGATGAAAACTTCCTAAACGGTAGGTGAGTATTTTTCAGTTTATGTAAGAAACTCCAAAAAGAATTGAAGATACCGACAAAACCAAGTAAATGTAAAACAACTATTTCGCCTTAATAATTTTCAATGCAAATACCTACGTATAATCAAACATTCCTAGAAGGCAGTTAAAATGTAAATTAAATCAAGCAATATGAAACGTTATTCGGTAACAAGTTAAATCTGCTGCCAAACACTCAACTCAATTTCGAAATGATATACAATCCCCTATTGTGATTCCCCCTGGATCCCCCACAGCCATAAATTCCGTCCTCGTTAGAAGCAAGTGAAATAACACTAAACGCTCCTATTTAATCAAAGATTTACTCTAATTGTATTATACTTGATTTATAACGCTTGGAGAACCTCCAGTGACGCTGAAAACTTAATCAGCTAAAAGCCTTTTTTCTTTCCGGAGATTAAGAAACGAGTTAATTTATGGCGAATTGAAGCCTTTTTTTATTATTTTGTATCTTAATTAGAGCTCTGAAGGCGCTTTGAATATTTCATTTAGGATAGCATTTTAATTATTTAATGGGACCTCGGGCAAGCTGGTTGTGCGAAGAATCGAAATATTTTTACGGCTGTTTTGAATAAAGGAGATTTTAAGTAGGGATGATGTGAATCGGATGAAGGGTATTTAACGTGTAGAATCTTTTAACAAAAGACTTTTCCAATAAAAATTTTGCGTTTAGAATTCCAATATTATAATATATATAAAAAAAATATTTTTATAAAATATGTTATTACATTTTATCATTGAAATTCTCTCTCTGAATCAAGTTGGATCTGAGAACCTGGTTCATGTGTATTAGGAAAGCTCTATGTCCGCCAAGGTGAATATAAATACCAATTATTATTTTATACCTCTACAAACTCGGGAAATTACGTAAAAAGGCTTATCGCTTTTGTCTTCTAGAAGATATACAATAACTATATCTGCCAACATTGTTACAGACTTTGTCATAAATAAAGTCACCTATAAATTTTATAAGTGCTAGATGTAGGTTTTTTATACGAAACCAAAATTTAATTCAATTTACATCTACATACTATTACTTACCAGCTATCCAGAACAGCAGCACTAATCCAAGAGTCATGATAGCACTCCGCTTAATCGTTCCCATCATAAAGTCCAACACTTATGCAACTTATCTAAAATTCATAACTTTCTACACTTCTGTTCACATTACCTACACTGAAACACTTATTCACATTACCTTTATAAGTAGATCATATTGACATTAAATGTCAGTACCTGAAAAAAAAGAGAAATATTAACAAATGAGTGAAATAACAAAATTCCATGGTGTAAAATTCTTTTACAAATATTAAATACAAAGGAATTATATTTCGCAAGTCAAAAAGAAGTTTATTGTATTTCGCAATTCAACTGAAGCAACGTGATAGGTAGAATTAAGGTTTTTGGAACAATTTTGATTTGACTGGAGCTATTATTTTTACACAACAATTGAATTTCAATACGAAACTTTTCGGAGAAATATTTACTTGTAAAATCATAACTTTCATTTGGTTTCCAGGATGTTCCCGATATAGAATAGAATAGAATAGAATAGAATATTTTTATTCGCAGGAATGTGGTACATAACATGATCATAAACTCGTAAAAAGTGACGGGCACATTCACCCAGCTTGGGCATGCAAAAATTAAATTATTTGAATTTACAACTTTTAAAATGATCCATAATGTTGTCTTAGAATAGTAATTAATACGTAATGTCACAATCAATTCAATAAAATTCAATATGGATATACTTAATAACAAATCATAAATAAAAATCTAAAATCTAAAAAATACTAGTATCATCATCTGTAAGTTGTAATCATGGCAATGTCATATTAAGTTAAATAGATAGTGATTCATATAAAATTATTAACAATGTCGATTTACAATAGTACATTAATATACAGATTTCATTTTGTAGTCAAAAAACTCATTGAGATTATAAAAACAATTTTGAATTAGCCACTTTTTAAGTGTATTTTTAAATTGGTTCATATTAAGTATTTTAATATCATTTGGCAATTTATTATACACTCTTACAGCCATCGAATGACTATTCCTAGAACCCAGGGCTGTTCGCATCGCTGGGAGTATTAATTTATTCGGACGTCTACAATTACTATAAGGTCGGGGAACGTCATTTAAACGTGGAAACAGTTTTGGGTGTTTTCTGACAAAAACAGATATCTCATAAATATATAAACATGGCACAGTTAGGGTATTTAACTGTTTAAATAGAGGTCTACACGAGACCAAATTGTCTACGTCATATATGGCACGAACGCATGCCTTTTGAGCAATAAGAACCCTATCGACGTGACACGAGTTACCCCATAGAACTATACCATATCGCAGAATCGAGCAAACATGTCCATAGTAAGCTTGCAGAGCGATTTGTTTGCTAGCGGTTTTCCCCAGTTTCCATAACGCAAATACGTATGAATTAATTTTTTTGCATAATTTGATTATGTGTTCTTCCCATGTGCATTTATCATCAAGTGTTATACCGAGGAACGTAATTTCCTTTGTTTCTATGATTTTTTGACTATCATATGATAAGGTTAGCTCTTTTTTACTTCCATTTCTGCTAGTAAATTGGATAGCTCTTGTTTTGTCTAAGTTTACTCTTAAATTATTATGTTTGAGCCAATTTACTACGAGTTCTATTGTTCTATTAAGTTCTTGATTATAAGTAGCTGCATTATTACATGGCACCACTATAGATACATCATCTGCAAAAAGAACACATTGATGATTTGTGATGTCGGGAAGATCGTTGATATAAAGCAGGAAAAGTAAAGGCCCTAGAATACTTCCCTGAGGCACACCAAAGTTGTTTATTTTTGTGTCTGACTGAAAAGTCCTTAAATTTCCGTTCATGTCTATGTTTGAGACCTCCACATATTGTTTTCTATTCTCAAGATAAGACTTAAGCCAGTTTTGCGCCAATCCTCTAAGACCATACATTTCACATTTGAGAAGGAGCAGATCATGCGAAACAAAATCGAAAGCCTTACTCATATCGAAAAAGACTGCTGTTATTGGCGTTCGTGTATCAATATGTTTAACAACTTTATCTACAAGTGAAAAGGCAGCAAGAGTAGTTGATTTGCCTTTCTGAAACCCATTTTGTTCGCATTTTATGATATTGTGTTTTTCAATAAAACCTATCAACCTTGCCAGCATCGCCTTCTCGAAAATCTTCGAGCAGATTGGTGTTAAAGATATGGGCCTGTAATTGCTAGGAGTACTTTTATCGCCTTTTTTAAACAATGGTTTGACTACGGAAGTTTTTAGGATTTCTGGAAATGTGCTAGAGGCAAGCGACAAATTTATGAGATGGCATAACACTTGTGCTATATCGTCTTTGACGAGCTTAATGATTTTTGTTGCTATACCATCAAAACCAGTAGAGTTTGTTAAATTTAGTGAGCTTATAATTTTCTTTGTTTCATTTATGTCAATAGGATATAGAAATATACTTGAATTATTAGGTTTAATTTTATTCAGAATTGATTTGTCAATGTCAAAATTATTATTATGCGTCAGATTTATAAAATATTCATTAAAATAATTGGCAATGTCAATAGGATTATTAATTTCTTCGGTCATGTTTTTTAAAGCTTGTATAGTCTTATGTGTATTTGTTTGTCCTATTTTATTATTAATTATGTCCCAAGAAGCTTTCATTTTATTTGTGGAATTGGTAATGTATTTGGAATTAGTTATTTTTTGGGACCTAGATATACATTTCTTTAACACTTTATTATAATTATTATACTTGTTTTTGTTTTCATAAGACGGACGTTTATAATAAAGAAAGCGTAGATTTCTTTTGACCACTGTAGCTTTTTTTAAGCCAACAGTAAACCATGGTGGCTATAGCGAAGCCAAATTTAAACATTTGAAGAGATAGTTTTTATAATAAATTTTTTGGTTTGTTATTAAGTTTATTAATTATTGAACAAATTGTGTGTGTACGTTTGTAGTCTAAAGTAACAGTCACCATTTTCAAATACATTATTTATATCATAAAAGATTTGAATAAACTAAAATAAGATCACATGAATTGGAGGGTGGCAGTTTCAGTTACTAAGTAACAGAATGCTATGAATTATAACAAAAACTGTTGAATCATACCTACATCAATGATATTTTTGCACATAAACAGCAAATGGCGGACTAAATGCCCTTAAGAATTCTCTAGCAGTCAAATGGAAAGGATGTAAAGAAGAGATCATGGCGGCAATAGAGAAAAAAAAACAATAGTAATAGCAAAAAATACAGTGGTAATATATATAATCACTCATGTATGTATAGTATATACAACTATACATACATATAACTTATAAAAATACGATACATAGCGTACATGAATCAGAAACGACGAAGTTAGGATAAAGTACACAAATAATGCCCTCGGACCAATTTCTTAACGACAACTTACTAGAGGCACTACGAAAGTGTTCCAAAGTTGTTCTGCTGTAAGGGAGATTTGGAGACGAAGCCAGAAGTATGGGACGGAGTTTTTAAAAGAAGATTGCTGCTGGAGCGAAGATCACGTTGATAGGAGTCACCCAGAAATTGGAACCGAGATTTAGAGAGTTTAAGTATATAATACTTTAATGTTGATAAGTCGTCTAAGTTTAGACGTGCTATTTGTCTCGAGCTACCAACGACAATAGCTTGGCATTTGCCAGCGTTTACAGAAATACCATAGTTGTTCGATCATTCAGAAATCCATTCAAGATCACGGTTAAGTGACGCAACTGCAACAATTAAAATTGTTAATGTCATGCTGCGCATATAGTTGCAGGCCATCGACATATAGATGGAAAGAAGAGGCAAAATGGGCTGTGAAAGAATTGATGAACAATAAAAAGAGAAGAACTCAGCGGATGCTCATCGTTATCGGCAGCTAAGTAGGCAGGTCTCTAAGTCTTTGACAAGCGACCTTCGCCAATTTAATACGAACCGTATTAAAGAGGCTATCGAGCGGAATAAAGGCTCCAAAGTGTTCGCGAGACATCTGTCTATTGGGCAAAGCCAGATGACGAAGCTGAAAACTGACGACGGTCGCATCACTTCTACGAAACCTGAAATCCTGATTGAGATCGAGAGTTTCTATGGACAGTTATATTCCACGCAAACACCTGTTGAAAGCAAGGCTAAAGACCCCAGAGCCAAGCTTACCAGACACTTCACCGAAGATCAGCCTGTACGAGATTAGTATGGCTCTCAAACAGCTCAAAAACAACAAGGCGGCGGGTGATGACAGAATCACTACAGAACTTCTGAGAGCGGGCGGTAAGCCGATACTCAAAGTCCTCCTGAAGCTTTTCAATTTCGTCATCGTCGAGGGCAAAACGCCGAGGGCATGGAATATAAGTGTGGTGATTTTGTTCTTCATAAAGGGAGATAACACTCGTTTGAAGAACTTTAGACCCATCTCACTTCTAAGCCATGGCTATAAGTGGTTTTCGAGAGTCCTTACGAATCGTCTCGCTCGCAGGTTCGACGACTTCCAGCCTCCAGAACAAGCCGGGTTCCGAAAAGGCTTTAGCACCATAGACCACATCCATACGCTGCGGCAGGTTATACAGAAGACCGAGGAGTATAATCCGCCACTTTGCTTGGTGTTTGTGGACTATGAGAAAGCCTTCGATTCGATAGAGACCTGGGCGGTGCTGCAGTCTCGTCAGAGGTGCCAAGTGGACTATAGGTATATCGAGGTGTTAAGGTATACGAACATGCCACCATGTTGGTCCGATTACAGAACCAGAGCACAAGCCCCCTTCAACTGCAGCGAGGTGTGAGACAGGGAGACGTCATTTCTCCGAAACTGTTCCCATCTGCGTTGGAGGACATCTTTAAGCTTTTGGACTGGAAAGGACGCGGCATCTTCGTTTTGCCGATGATATATTCCTTATGGCTGAGACCCTGGAGGACCTGAACAGAATGCTCGAAGATCTCCGTAGTGCTTCCCAAAGAGTGGGTCTTGGGATGAACATGGATAAGACGAAAATCATGTCTAATTCCCTTGTCATACCCACTACAGTTCACGTTGGGAACACTACACTCGAAGTTGTTGACCACTACGTTTACCTTGGACAGACAATCCAGTTAGGTAAGTCTAACTTCAAGAAAGAGATCTCCCGTCGAATCCAACTCGGTTGGCAGCATTCGCGAAGCTCCGTAAAATCTTTGCGTCCGCAGTGTCTCAAGACGAAAGTCTATGACCAGTGTGTGTTGCCAGTGATAACTTACCTTAGTGAAACGTGGTCGCTAACTATGGGTCTGATAAGAAAGCTCAAGGTCACCCAGCGTGCAATGGAGAGGGCTATGCTCGGCGTTTCCCTACGTGATCGAATCAGAAATGAGGAGATTCGCAGGAGAACTTAAGTAACTGACATCGATCGAAGGATTGCTCAGCTGAAGTGGCAGTGGGCGGAACACATAGCGAGAAGAACCGATGGCCGTTGGGGCGGAAAGGTTCTGGAATGGCGACCGTGCACAGCACGACGCTCCGTGCGTAGGCCCCCGACAAGGTGGACCGACGATCTAGTGAAGGTCGCGGGAAGCTGCTGGATACGGACTGCGCAGGACCGATCGTTGTGGAGATCCTTGGAGGAGGCCTATACCCAGCAGTGGCTGAGACGACGAAAAGAGAAGGAGAGATAGAATACCGTTTTGCGGAACACCAGCTTCCAAGTCGCACCAGTCGTACATTTTCCGATCAACACGATTCGACTGACATCATCCCAGTCAATAGCGTTAGACTTGATCGAAAGAACAGTCTTGCGGACTTTATCTTCAGATAGAGGGGTAAATGAGAATACAGGTACTGAACAAGAAGAAGGAGCTGAAAAGATGTCAGAGACAGTTGCAAGTCTAACGTTGCTTGCAAGCGGGGTAACGGAAGAAAAATGCTTGTTGAGTTTATTAGTGGTGAAGGAAGGTTTGTGTGGATCACGAGGTTTACCGACTCCAAGCGTGCGAAAGGATTTCCATATATTAGTAGAAGAAGATTCAAGAACGTTATTGTGAATGTATCGGCGTTTAGCTCTTCTAACCATCTGATGGCACCTCTTTCTGGCAGATTTGAAGGATTCCCAAAGATCGTTGGTACGATGTATTTTATAAATTCGAAACGCACGATCACGACGTCTCATGAGAGTATTGAGGTTCATCTTCAGACTCAGGAATGGCAGAAAAGTCCTCTGGGGTATGAGTTTTTTTAAATTTGAAGTACGATTTTTGTACGAATGTACGAATTATTCCAATACGAAGTTTTCAAATATTTTAATTGATTTTGTAAAACTTTATGTAATTTTATTTTCCACACGTAGGATGGCACATACAGTGTACAACTATAATTAGTGGTACAATATTAGAAGAAAAATCATTTTTAAATGATTTTCCGAATAGAATAAACAGCATAAATTCCTAATAATCAAAGTTTTATTAAACTTCTATATTCAGTCTGATTATTTTCAAGTTACGCCAAACAAAATTCTTTTTCGTTTTGTATGAACTGTTCTGAGTGAGCAGTGGAAATGGAGATCGACGGGTAGAACATGTGTATTGTGTGGATCGCAACATCGCAAACCTGTTGAAACCGCTTGGTATAACTGGATCGGTGGTCGTCTTGCACTTCAGGGAGATAATGTATTTTTCAGTTTTCTACCGAAGACATACTTTCTGCCGTTTAGAAAAGCAAACGATCCTTAAAAAATATGCATTCAAGTACTTAGTACAGACGGCAGTATTTTTTCGTAAAGAAAATATTTATGATTACATCTTTATTTATATTTTTATCTCGAATGCCTTGCTTTTTATCCCAATTTAGCAGGAGGGCAAAACAGGATCTACAATGGAGCAAGCTTTGAAAATCTACAATGGAGCAAGGTACTACTCACCCTGGCTTTGTAAATTGACGGGGTCAGAAATACAGACGCAGGGAGGTAGATTATCTGTCTCTCATTTGCTGAGCGCATTATAGAGATGTTGTGAAGCTTAGAAATAACAATCAAAAAAGGATGGTAGCTTGCAGTTCGAAAATTGGAAGTCTGCTGGAAAATTGGAAGAAAGGGGTTGGAAGTGGAATTATCAGTTGCAGCTCTGGAGTACACTCTTCAAAGCATACTCTGTAAAAGATATTCAAACAGGCAACCAAGCAGCCAAGGTGTGAGAATTGCTCTTCACCAACTTTTTGTCGCCAATGAACCTCTTAGCTCTGCATTGAATTGTGTCCTGTGCAGAAAGTTGGTAGATGCTGAACCGTCCCAGACGGATCAGACTTTAGCTGCCGAAGTTGTCATTCGAAGACGAGTCATGCCAAGAAGCTCAAGAGTTTTGGTGACTGGTACAGATACATCCCGGAAAGTAGGAGTCAGGTTGAAAAAACTCCTTTTTTGCCGTGAACAGACACGCTGGTGTTTTTAAATCGTTGAAGCTGGCGTTTTATTGCCATGGCCAGGATCGTTTCCATAATGCCAGCGTCTCTCAAACTCCAGATATTTATTTCTACCGTAAAAAAGATATATACTACTTGAAATGCAAAACGGTAATGAACAAATCATCCGTCAAAACCTTGTGTCAAACAGCAAAAGTGTTGCGAACATGACACGTGCTCCATTTATCACATGTTCCGCTGCTCACACTAAAAAAACTACCACTACCACTTTCGTTGGCACACAAAATTCAAAAACTCAAAGAAATAGTAAAACTCAAAGGAATAGTTTGTTGTGTTTGATCAGAGTAATATCGTTAATCTACATAAAATACAATTTAAAATAGTGGTTTAACAAAGAATTTTCATATATTTTTTTACTGTCATTAATATTCGAATACTCCGAATTTGTATTACGAAATTCGAAGTTTTAAGGAGGCCCAAATATTCGAATCTTCAGTCATTTTCGAAGTTTCAAAGTATTCGAATTGCAATCCCTATTTGAGATTTAAACTCTTGCAGGTGTTCCCGGATTAGAGTAAGGGGTTCACCGCTTGTGGTGATGTTGCCTTCAATTGAGCTTCCAGATCAGACATCTTTTTGAAGAGCCTCGCCTCGATCGCCTGCTGTATCCCAATTACTGCTGAAATGCTGGCCATTGGTGGTGATGAAGGTGATGTATTGTGTGTAAGATGGTGTGTTGACAGGACAGTGCAAATTAAACACTAATCAGTGAACATACAATTATGCGAACCAACAATATATGATGAATATTATGAATACTACTTTGTCCAAAAATAGTTAATTAATTGCACTTGCATTTTTTTTTATAAATTACTTGTAGAGTACTACTTGTTTTACTCCTTTCGCCAAAAAAGCATATGATATGATAGCATAATTATATCATTAATTTCCAAGAAACATTTTAGCAGCAGAGACGTGTTACGTTAGCATATTTCTTTCACTTCATCTAGGTACTTCAACTACTTTATACTTAAGAAATTTTAACAGAAAATAAGACACATCTCAAAACGAATAAAGAATACGACTTCTTTTCGCTCCAGAACTCCGATACTTAATATTATCAAAGCCCATCGTATTTTCTATCAAAATAACAATAAAAAACATAACGTAGAAAATATTTCTGAAAACGAGATCTTCGGTTATCGACGTTCGTTTTTCCGTCTCCTATATAATTTAGGGAGGGCAATGTATATAAGCGGGGCGTAAATGATTGATCACTATGACATGGGTCCAAGCCCGGAACGAGTGATAAAAAATGTAAGACGAGCAAACGTCTATACAAAAGGGCGAAATAATAAAAATCGACGGTGCTTTATATAAAGATTTGATTACTGTGACAATTTTTACAGCTTCGTCAAATTAATAGAACGACGTCACGAGACAAGTTTAATGATAATACATTGGCACGTCTTTACAATAAAACATTTAGTAATATAATCATACATCTTTGTTATTTCCTTAGCATTTCGTCAGTTTACAAACTCATAAGTTATTCGTATTGATAGATCTCGCTGGATTGTGGTGGTTACCTCAGCATTTTTTGCAATGGTTGGTCGCGGGATGGATGACCAAAACTTTACATAATCGAGTTTCTCCGGGCCACAGTCTTATTTTTATTTTTTTTTGTGAGCGACGGGGATACTCTTAGCCTTCATCATACCTGATGTTAAGCAGTAATAATTTTCATTATTTATGTGACCAAGAGTCGAGACTACACACCTTTTACACGACATTGCTGGAGCGTTGTAATTTTCAAATTTAAAAAAAACGCTCCTGCAATGTTCTTTTTTCGAAAATAATGACAATATTTCCATGCATGTTTGAGAAAAGACTGTTTAGACTGTATCCGGGCTTTGGAAGGCACGATAAAAGCGGTTGGTTCCGCGTGGTAGGTCATGGCCCTTCCTCCAACCATCGTTAAGGAAGCCCGCGCCCCAGCAGTGGGGACATTACAAGAAGTAGATACGTAAAGATTCCAGTAGGCCTAGCATGAAAAACTTTCGAGTAAATATCGAGGAAGTAAAGTAAAAAAAATACAAATTTAAAAATTGAGCTACATTTTTCTATACATTTTTGACAACAGGTCCTCGATACTATTTCGATAGTATTTCGTGCTTGCCCTACTATTTGTCACGATAATTTGAAATAACGCTTAACCTTTAAATATGGACATGTAGTCTCACAGGCTCCTCCCTATATAATAATATGAATATCACAAATCAGCCACTTCCTCGCGCCCCCGGCACTAAGCTTCTCAGTACCTTCAATATTAGTGGCAAAATTAATGTAGATGAAGGTAATTGTGTCGTCGTCGGCGTCAAAATACTTTAATGTGCTTGATTTACTGAGCCGAAGCCTCTGAGACTACACGTTCATGTCAAATGTTTTAAAAATTGTTTGTATTTTTGTAAGAAATGTACAAGAATAATTAAGCTAAGTATGTCAGGATTAAAACGACCAAGCACTTTATCTTAAAAAGGTAAGTATTGTGCTTAGTATACCCATCAATTGTAAATAAGATTTCTGATCCTACCCAAAGAACCCTACAATGTGAAAGTTTGGAAATTTGTATGTTTTGTTACTCAATTACGCGATAACCGCTTAACGGATTTAATGAAATTTGGCACATATATAGTTCATAGTCTGGATTGAAATATAGGATACATTTTATCCCAATATTCCCACGGGAACTACACCACGGGGGTGAAACCGTGGGCCAAACCAAAGTAGGCTATAAATACCAATAGTTTGTATTGTACATTTTTTTAGTTTACTGTATAAGAAGTTACTTTTTTGTTTAATTGATTACTTAGAATTTATAGGTATTTTAAGAAAAAAAGTTTGTTTTTATTTGCTGTTTTTTATATTATTCTCATTATAGTCCTATCATGTCGCCAATAGCTGAAGATGTACCTTATTGTTTCTTAATTCGTTATAATGATTTAAATTATCAAAAAAAAATGAATTTATTTTGTATTATAGAAGCCTATTCATAAAAACTAAGGCACAAATTGTATCCTCATGTTTAAAAAATTGTGTTAATTAATACCATGAAGTAAAGGAGTCTCACAGACTATACGTTCATACCAGTGTAAAAAATCATGTCCTCAATTAAAGGTTAAGGAACTCGATAAGTATGACGGACGGTGAGCGCAATACTTGTTCATCATCATAATAAAATTATCTATACTAATATTATAAAGCTGAAGAGTTTGTTTGTTTGAACGCGCTAATCTCAGGAACTACTGGATCTATTTAGAAAATTATTAGACCATTAGAAAGTTACATTTCTCCCAAGTGACATATGCTATATTTTATCCCGATATTCCCACGGGAACGGGCACCACGCGGGTAAAACCGCGAGGATCCGCTATTTCTTAATAATATTGAAGCGGGACAAGGCCACTGGCGCGGTGCAAGTACACAATATAATAGAGACCTTAGTCGGAGCTTTTAACAGAATACTTATCCACCATTAATACACTGAGAAAATCGCTTCGCTATCAACTTTCATAATGAGACCCTTCAACATTCCATTCGGAACCGAAACCCTCCGGTTACTCGGCGAGCATTAATCTCACACAAAAGTATTCTAACTCGCAACAATCGAAGTTCTCAATCCGCGCCACTTGACAAAGAGTGAGCCGATCTGGGAAAATAAACCGGCCGATATTAGTCTGCACAATACCACCGGCTCAAGTCGGTCCATAATGCCGGCGAGTTAATTAAATAGGGCTTGTTAAGCACTGCGACGTTTTTCAATTGATCCCGGACAGACAAGGGTTAATATCGAATGGGCCCTAGTAATCCGTTTAATTGGGTGAGGTTTCATTTATCTGACTCAAATAGCAGACGTGGATACTGACTTGAGGGTTACTCGACATTTTTATATCAAAACTCAAATTTTACAACAAGTGCCTTATGACCTAAAATTACGGGTCAAGGCAACTTTAATACATATTTTTTTTATTGGGTTTTCTATGTACTGCGACGTTTTTCAATTGAACCCGGACAGACAAGGGTTAATATCAAATGGGCCCTAGTAATCCGTTTAATTCGGTGAGGCTTTATTTATCTGACTCAAATAGCAGACGTGAGTTACATGACATAAAAAAAAAATGAATTTTACGACAAGTGCCATAAGACCTAAAATTACTGGTCAAGGCAATCTCTTTAATCCACTATTTTTTAATTTTTAATAAGGTAATTGCCCTAATCCGGAGTAAATTGTACTAATGCAAAAATGGGATACGAAACAGAAAAATGTACTTATGCCAAAAATAAAACATACGAAAATAGAACCTCAAAAATACGTGACGCACGCTTGGATGTTGAGCAAAATTAATCTTTCTTTTTATAAACGCCGAAAATTTTGACGATACCATCAAAACTTTTAATCCGCAAAAACAGGGATGACACCTCGTTGAACGCAATCAGGGACACATCACGATGGCTATCTAAGTAAAATGGGCATTTTTTTTATTCAACTTTTGATCGTAAATGTTAAAGGCGACGAGTGAATCTCAATGTGATACTAGATTTACAAATGCAGATTATGATTTTAAATATAAAAGCGCGTTACGTGAAAAACATCATTCATATTATTTGGTAACAAAGTATATGTCACCGTCCTTCTGCAAGAACCGATTGTTTGTAAATATTCGATGCAAATTATAAACTGATGAAATATTATAAGAGGACAAATTCGATTTGCAATAAAACGGATGATAATCCTCATTTCTTTGTTATATTGTACGTATGCGTTTGAAGAAAAGCATGCTTTACGCCGATTGGTAGAAATACGTAAAAACTTGAGCTATAAGTAGCTTAAATTTTTGCTGAAGAGTGTTTTTAGTGCTAAATACCAGTTTTTATCAGTTTGTTTAACATACGAACTGAAAATTCATTGAAAATTAGTGAAACGAAGCCTGAATCCGAATAAATAAATGACCAACCAGTACTAAATAACTCTGATTTTTTTTGATGAACAACTAATTATAACTTTTTAATTTTGCATTTTACAATGCTGTTTTTAAGTGATAAATATTAAACAAGAAAATATACTAGAAAAAAGCAACTAGTCTCATGTCGCCCTGACGAGATTAGCTGTTTCATCTTAATTGATAATCAAACATTTGCAACGATGTTTCTTTCGAATGCGAGATATTTCTCTCATATTCTCATACTCCGGCCCAATGCACTAACCACTTATGCTACAGAGACCTATGAGGACACGTCGATTTTTTCTAGTATATTCACCTTTCGATGGTGTTGGCCACCGTCCGTCGTTTCATCAAAGAGAAAAATAATATTCTCGTATTTGAAAGAAACATTTATACAAATATTTGACTATTGATTATGATGAAACTACTATCTAACATTTTTTTTTTTAATTTTGCATTATACAAAGCTATTTATGTGATAATTGTTAAATAAGTAAATATACTAGAAAAAAGAAGGCCTGCATCCATGGGAATCCGGCCCAATGCACTGCTTATTTTTAGTACTTGTTTAACAATTATCACATAAAAATAGCATTGTAAAGCGCAACATTTAAAAGTTATAATTACCTCCGAGTTGTTTAAAATGATGATGGTTAAAAAGGATGCAAACGCAATATTGCTTTCGTAAAGATAAAATATCGTGTTTTACATAGTTTATTGACTCAACAATTAAATTATTTAAAAATATTTGCAGCTTGAGAGTGAAATATTTGCACATTCTACAATACTATTGAGTAGGATATTTTTTTTAACATTAATGAAAGAAAATAATTGACTCGGCCCACAAGTTGATCAGACGGCACATATAAATAATTTCCTTATAAACCATCTAAAATATAACGTTGAAACGTCGGATATAACATAGGTGAAAAAAAACTGTTGAAGGAAATTCAACACTTTTTTTTTCACTGGAATTGCGAAACACATTGTTGAAGAAGAAAAATGCCTCGTTACACTCCAGATGGCAATCTTCAAGCACCATCTAAAGCTAATTCGTATTGTGCTCGGTCAAGCGAATACATATTTTTTTACGGGAAAGCTTTTAATCTCTCCAGAAAATTAGGTGATGACGTCACATGTAACACAATAGCCGCATTATAAAGATCACAACCCAAAAATAGGTTAGAAGTAGTAAGTTCGCTGTCAAGCGTCGTCACCCTTTTAAACCAATACTTGCGCGGTAATTGCTCTACGACTTGTATCACCTTAGCACTCTGGCATTACATTGCTGTCTCTACCGAGCAATAGAGAACTATAATGTGCATTCATTTAGTTCCTGTTAATTGCTACCAAATTGTTTTTGGCGCTAGTGTCATAGCAAAAAGTGCAATCGAAATATATAACCATTAGTAATGATTAGCCAGCAATCAACACGAACCAAATACCATTTTTTTAACGTTCGTGATGATTGCATGATTAGGTATTGCTAATTTTTTGGTAATTATAACCCAGCGGGTGTGTGCTGTGCATAAGAAAGTGACAACGAAAAATTTATGTGATTAAAAAATTGATTGATGTCACTGACTACGGTAGCCGGAGCTTTACATCTAAATAACGTTACATTTAAATAAAAAAAAAAAATTTGCTTGAACTTTATATCGGCCGAAAGATATTTTAATCACAATTAGAGTAATTTGTGAATGGTGACTAGTGGTCATTAATGTCTGTTAATCTTTGCAAAATATTTCATTTCATAATTGTTTTATTAATTAATTTTGAATGGGTTTGCTCTCGATCCCAATCAAGTCGCGGGGGCTAAGACAGAATCCACGGTAGAGCGAGCTAACAGAAGGTACCTTATTCACCATTAAAACTAAACATTATACAGGGTGGAAAAAAGACGTTATTTTAAAAGCTCCCTGTTTAAACTATAAGTTAACCCCGTCACAAAAATAGGTTTTTCTAGTAGTTCATTAAGTTTTAATATTTTTTATATTGTTCATGTACTTAACTAGTTTTTTTTCATATATAAAATTTTTGTGTCATCTATATAGATAAAATGCTGTGCGCAATTGTAATATGACGCAGACACGCATTTGTTGTTCTTGTTAGTTATTTTTTGTTTATTCTTTTGTCTGTTGTCTGCTATTGTGCCAAGTAAATAAAAAAAATAAAAAAATCATTGAAAGTTTTTTATATTTTGAAAATAAATGAATGCTTTCTATACGTAAAATTTGCTATAATAAATATTGAGGGTACTTTCCCTCCAACTACCGTCATTCTTTCCACTCTGTATAAGCCAGAATTCACCTTAAGGATCGACGCTTCATAATTTATCTAAAACCTCATAATGGATTGGATCGACTACATTTTAATTCAATGTCATTTCTGAAACGTTTATTAAAAGAGACAAGTCTTCTCGAGAACGGTCGGCGATTTTACAATACTTGCGGATTCGGATTGCGGCATTTGCGAAATATTTGAGGCTTATTAAATGAACTTTGACGATTGAAATTTTCAAGACAAGTTAGTATAATTATAATTCATTGTTGTCTGTGTTTCACTGGGAGGTTTTTACTGAAACACTTTTAAACTTTTACTATACGGTATTTTCGCTTGTAAACTTTAAGTTCATCATATTTTTTTACGATTTAGTATTACCTTTTGCAACACTTTTCTTCGGTACAATCACTTTCTCACTATAATTAGCTAAATTCATCAAATAATTTGTTTGTTTACAGTAGTTGTTGTATTCGTCCTTTTCGGGACAGGCGAAGGTCTAAGCCATACTGCCAGTTCTTGAGTTTTGGTTTCTTAATCTAGTTTTTTTTTAAAGGCAAAGCCAAATCTTAAGAAGATATAAGTATTTTGTAGGCAGGAAGCTAAATCTTGAAATATTTTTTAGTAATAATCTTGATAATAAAGTATTTTCCTTGTTGAAAGTCATAGCCGAGTTGTTGTCAAATCCGAGTTGTGGTCAAGTCCGAGTTTGTCAAATCAATCAAATGTCCTGTAGCGATGGCGGGATGGTTTTATTAGTTTCTGATATATTAGTAATAGACGCTCTATGTTGAACGCCGAGCAAGTGAAAAAGATATGTTCTAGAGTTTGATTTTCCTGTGAAGTGCGTTCAGTGCATGTAAGGGATGATATGCGCATTCGACACAAATGAGCTTTGAATCTGCAATGTCCAAATCTTAGCCTGTTTATCTGCGTGTAAAACCTTATTTGCAGATAGTTATTGGATGTAGCGAACCAGGGTTTACGGCCAACTTAAATAAGTTGCTGGTATGCTGGTATTAATATTTATTAATACCAGCATGGTATGCTGGTATTAATAAATATTAATACCAGCATACCATGCTCTTTTGATTGGATGATAGTTTTTGACCTTTCTTCGATCCATTGGTTAGTGATTTCCTTTAGATATTCAGGAAGCAGATCTTGCCAAGGAGTTGAAATATGTTTAATGTTGCCACCCAAAGAATTCGTTAATCTGGCAAGATTGTCGGTATTTTCATTACCTGTCACACCGATGTGATGGGGTCCATGCAAATTTTACTTTCTTTTAAATTGCAAAATTTTGTAAATAGTGTAAATAGTGTGAATTATGAAATCCAGGATTTCCAAGTGTTTTAAGCACAGATGCTGTCAGAAACTATAAGAAATCTGCTTTTGTCAGAACACATTACATCAGTTTGTATGTATTTTAAGGCCAAAAGGATTGCTGTGGCTTCAGCTGAGAAGATGCTAAAATTAGCTGGTAAACGATAACAATAATCTTTTCCGTACTTAAAGTTTGTATGGTAGTACGCCGCTGAAACTCCACTTTCTGTTTTCGAACCATCTGTGTAAATTATTTGATAATCTTGCCAATCTGATAACTTATGGTAATTTTAAATAGAAAAATATTGGAAAAAATTAACTCGGCCACAAGTGAATTCTCAGACGGGAATCGAACCCGCGACCTTTGGAAATCCGGTCCAATGCTCTAACCGCTGAGCTACCGAGACTTGCGAACCACCGTCGAAATTCTCCAATACTTTTATATTTTTAATACGCTGTAGGCCAGCGTTGTTACATCAATGCTAGGAATATCCTTGCATTCGAAAGAAACATCTTTTCAGGTGTTTAACGATCGATTAAGATGCAACTGCCAATAATTTATGATTTTGTAATTTTTGCATTTTTCAATGCTATTTTTATACTTATTGTAATTTTAAATAGAAAAATATTGGAAAAAATTAACTCGGCCACAAGTGAATTCTCAGACGGGAATCGAACTTAAGCTAAGCTCAGCGGTTAGAGCATTGGACCGGATTTCCAAAGGTCGCGGGTTCGATTCCCGTCTGAGAATTCACTTGTGGCCGAGTTAATTTTTTCCAATATTTTTCTATTTAAAATTACCATAAGTATAAAAATAGCATTGAAAAATGCAAAAATTACAAAATCATAAATTATTGGCAGTTGCATCTTAATCTATCGTTAAACACCTGAAAAGATGTTTCTTTCGAATGCAAGGATATTCCTAGCATTGATGTAACAACGCTGGCCTACAGCGTATTAAAAATATAAAAGTATTGGAGAATTTCGACGGTGGTTCGCAAGTCTCGGTAGCTCAGCGGTTAAAGCATTGGACCGGATTTCCAAAGGTCGCGGGTTCGATTCCCGTCTGAGAATTCACTTGTGGCCGAGTTAATTTTTTCCAATATTTTTCTATTTAAAATTACCATAAGTATAAAAATAGCATTGAAAAATGCAAAAATTACAAAATCATAAATTATTGGCAGTTGCATCTTAATCTATCGTTAAACACCTGAAAAGATGTTTCTTTCGAATGCAAGGATATTCCTAGCATTGATGTAACAACGCTGGCCTACAGCGTATTAAAAATATAAAAGTATTGGAGAATTTCGACGGTGGTTCGCAAGTCTCGGTAGCTCAGCGGTTAAAGCATTGGACCGGATTTCCAAAGGTCGCGGGTTCGATTCCCGTCTGAGAATTCACTTGTGGCCGAGTTAATTTTTTCCAATATTTTTCTATTTAAAATTACCACAAGTATAAAAATAGCATTGAAAAATGCAAAAATTACAAAATCATAAATCTGATAACTCTTCATAAACCGTCTCTTTGCTTCGGAGATCATGCTATTTCTAATAGAGGAAATTTGCTTAATACAGGTATATTTTTTTTTTATTTTTTTTATTTAAAAGTTATCACAAAGTATTTATTTCGCGTGATGATATGACCAAGGGAAATAGCAACGTCATTTTGTCAAATTTTCAAAATGGCATCTCGTACTACGGATTTGGACGAGGCCAGCCTCCATACAAAAACCTTCTTGAATATCATAAGTTTAGAATATGCTAAAAGGGAAATTATAGTTATTGTTTTGGCAACAAGATTATTGCTCAATCGAGTTTTGTTGTTGATTTTGAGCGTCACTTACATTGACTTATATATTACTAGCGGTCACTTATTATGTATCTCAATAATCATAGGTAGGGAAATGTCGAAATAACACCAATTAAATCAAAGCAGCTTTCAGTGAAAAAAATGTTTTCTCATCCCCACTTCCACTGTCCTTTCGGAATCAAACCGAAAGCGGTCGGTATCACTAGGGCCCCGGAATTTAAATTCAGCATGGACGAGATTTTTTAGGAGCGGAAACCATTTATAACGATCAAATTATATTGGTTTTCCGAATACAAATTTTATTAGAATGCGGCGAAAATCCATTGTACTTTTCTTCACAACAGATGACGCGTTGCCTGTATTTTATTTTACAAATAAAGGATGGAACATATTTGGCTTTCGAATGTGTTGTGACACCATAATATGCATTGATATATGTAAATGATTTTTACCTATTAAAAAAATATACGGAGATTTGAAAATATACAAGGATATACAAAAATAAAATATCTTGTAATGCGCAAGTAAACATATAAGCCCACACAATTTCATTCCATTCCAGGTTTGTACTTCATTCTAGAACGCCATAATAACTCTCGTCGAAGTACATTCACTGCATAAAAGTCAAAGAGTAGGGTCCTATATTATTATGTCGAAATTGTAAAAGTTTCAGCTCTAGACGTTAAACGGTAATAGACAGATTAAACAACTTCCACTTATACCGCAAAACAGCAATTTTACAGTAAAACTGTCAACATCAGGCCTTTTCTTTAATTTATGAAGGAGAGACTCTTGCACCCATTATTCTAAGTCGTTCCTCCAAAACTTACTCGTCCTCGACTTAACGAAACCTCATTGAAAACCTCTTCGAAATACTCCTCGAAATCGGTATTCTAAGTCATAACTCCGTAAGGACCTGGAGGAGCCAAAGAGTACGTAGCCACTCCGTGTTAGGCCTAGCGCACACTACCATTTTTACCCACGACGAGGTTGAGTGGAGTGTAAAAAGGAACGACTTATAATAATATGGGGTTTAGCCTTAGTATTCGGCCAGAGTGCAGAGCGTGGAGCGGGGCGGGGCGGGCAGCGTTCATTTTAAACAAATGCTAACCTTTAGTGGCGTCCTGAGTAGCGGCCGGAGCGTCGGCAACCATGGGCTGAACGCTGCCCGCCCCGCCCCGCTCCACGCTCTGCACTCTGGCCGTACACTTAGCCTTCATCATACCTAATGTTAAATCACTTGCTCTACGAAAATCGCCTCTACTTCGAACGACTTATGGGTGTTCTCCAAATGAAACTGTGAAGCCTGGCGTAGTATAGCCACTGCTTCTTCGAACCCATCTAAATAGCACATATTCACCATTTTCAACATATCGTATACGCTTCCACGAAAATTCCCTGATTTTCTCTCGGAATGTATAGTAGTAATTAGCACAATCGAGGAAGCGCTCGTGGCGGCTTTTGACAGACTGATAGTATTCGATCACGTTTGTTAAGCAACGTTCGGTCCGGTCACGTGTCGGATGGGTGACCGTAAAGTGTCAAAGTCAAAGACACATCTTTATACATTATAAATCAACGCTTTCGGGCTTCGGAGGGCACGTTAAACCGTCTCGGTTCCGGCTGTTGTCATATGATAACAGTCGTTAAGCCAAGTCAGCCTTATAGGCGGCTTGATAAACTCTGACACTAGAGGTGGCTACTAATCCTCATACGATAAGAGAAAAAAGAAAGAGTCGAAGAACTTAGAGTTTTGTTTTAGAAAAGTAATAAAGTTAATAAAATACTTTATTTTTCAAATGAGAAACCTATTATTAATGTTCTATTACTTGTGATACTTTACTTTAGTCACGAGCAATAAATGTAACACTATACAGCCTTGTCACATTTAATAGTTATTTGTTATGCAAGGCTGGAAAGTTGGTTATTTAGCAGCGAGTTACCTCTATTGAAATCTGAGCAAGTGAAGGATACTAGGATTGGATAGGAAAGATTGAACCCTCAACGAAGCGAGGATTTCAAAGGTACAAGACGCTAGAAACTTTTCTGCCGAGCGCAACACACAATTTTTCACCTCACAACAGCGAGGAACATGTATGGTTGTTTCCGCGGTCAACTTCCGGTAAAAAAATCTTTAAACATAAAGTTTAATCTAAATATACCTTATTCTCGTTGTTTGAATGATATAAAAAACTAAAATAATAAAAATGGGAGTCGTTGAAGGGTTTCGTCTCTCACCCAAGGTTGCCTGGAAGAGACTGCTACGTAGCTATAAGGCCTCCTATTGTGTGTTCCTCTTTTTTGTCATTTTCTCTGTATGTGTTTTTGTATCGTGTGCAATAAAGTTTCTATTATTATTATTGCCAAAATGCCACTATAATTTTTCGTCTGCAAAAATAACTTTGTTTTTCATAGTGTTTGTATCAATGACAAAGTTATATTTGCAGTTTTGGAAAATGTGCTATAGGTCTGAAACTACTAAATATATTTCGTTCAAACCAATTTTCGTAGAAAGTTTTTATAAAGATCTACATTGTATGTTTTTTTTTTTATTTTTCACTTTCTTATTTCAAAAGTTAGAGGGGGGGGGGGACACACATTTTTCCACTTTGGAAGTGTATAACTTTCAAACAGTTGACTTTGAGAAAAAACTGTTTTTGAAGCCTCAATGTAATTTTTAAAGATCTAGCTAATAATATCCCACACGTATAGGTTAGATGAAAAAATAAATTTCAGTGTCAGTTCCATGTATGGGGAGCCCCCCCTTAATTCATTTTTTTATTATTTTTGTGTGAAAACCTTAGAGCGGTTTACAGAATACATCTACCTACCAAGTTTCAACTGTGTAATCCTCATAGTTTTGGAATTAAAAGGGTGTGACATACATCGGTTAGGCCGAATCTATAAGGGTTTCGTTTTTTGCCTTTAGGCTACGAAACCCTAAAAAGTACTTTAACGCGCTAGGCCGCAAAAAGCGATTTTCTACGCCTGAACTGATTGACAAAACCTCCTTTTCAGAGCGTGTGAGGTGAAAAATATTTTGATGTATTTTGTGAATAGAGCTTTGTTTCCATGTGTTTCATTGTGATGATAAGGTTGTATAGTCATTTGCCATTCGTCATTAGCAATTTTTAACCGACTTCAAAAAAGAAGGAAGTTCTCAATTCGACGCAATCTTTTTTTTTATGTATGATCGATTACTCGCAGACGGCTGGACCGATTTGAGTAATTCTTTTTTTTGTTCGATGGGTATACTTCCCGTGTGATCATGTCATTGTCATCATTTCAGGATCTGATGATGGTATCCTGGAGAAATCCAGGAACCTCGAAATATTATAGGCACTCCTATAGCGATTTGGATGTTTTCTATGGTAACTTATGAGTATGCTCCCGGAAAGCACCATTTGGGGAAATGGAACTGATGATGAAGACCACAAATGGTCGTCGGAACTATTAAATACTTAGCATTTCACGAAAGCGATGCGATTACTTTAATGGGGTTCATAAGCAATTTATGCTCGACTCAATGCATGTGATGAAGTGGAGCTAGTGATGAAGTATCGGGAGAACTCCTCAATAAGTAACGTCCCTGCGCCGGGAAAAGCAGTATTTTGTAAAAGGTGTTCAGTAGTAGACATAAGGTTATTAACGTAGGCGTAGACAGGACCTCTTCTATCTTTAAAAATTGTGAAACAAAAAACTTATTATAAAAAAAAAGAAAACCGACTTCAAAAAACTAAAAAACAAAATATAAACCATTTGGAGTCGGTGCCAGCCAACTTTTTTTATAAAAAGTTGTTAATGTCCCAATACTGAGGCACTGGCCTTCCTTATGAATGGATAATGAGAATGGGCTATGACCCACCACGCGGTCCCAATACGGATTAGTGGGTTTAAACGACTGCAAGTACAGCCGGTACCAACGGCTTAACGTGCCATCCGAAAAAACGGAACGAATTTTTGGTCACCTATCCTGTGACCGACCGTTGCGAAGGATGCTTCACATGAACCGCAGGTTGTATAGTGTTAACATGTTTTTACTTGTGACTGTACAACATTGTACACCTGCAAAATTCGCACACCGACTCGCGATTGCAACTGACGCTATCGAGTCTGTTCTTCGCCATTTTTAAGGCTGGAATTAAACGACGTTATCTGCTTTTGAACCGGCGGCGGCAGCCATTGTTCGAAACGTCATATTATTCGCAATTTCATGTTTATAAATCCGTTGCGCGGCGGCGCCTTTATTTACGTGGAATCTAGAAGCCGATACTGGACAATCGGCCAGTGTTGTGAAATTCTTTTTATAAATGAAATATTATTATGAAAATTACAATAGACTTTTGTAAAGAGAAACATTGTGCAGTCTGGATTGTTTATTATTTTTTTTACTTCTTTTTGTTTATCATCATCATTTACTGCTGTATATAGGCTCATTCCTTCCTTTTTGTTAAATTATTATTGTTATAATAATGCCGTTTAGATTGATAATTTATTATTATGTTATAACGTAAAAAATCAAAGTAATAATAATAATCAGATCGTATAAAAGTATGATAAAATTGTCAATGCTCTCTATTTATTTAAATACAGATAAAAAAGCTAAGAAGAAGAACATTGTATGATAGAATACAAACTTCTGCTTGATGCAGTTGTTTCAGAAAATTCAGCAAATTCTTAGGTAAACATACCTTTCCTCAATCTATTTTGAACTGAAATTTCAACAACATAACGGTTAAAATCAGTTGGAGATATTGCCAATAGATAAAGGCGATTATCTGCTTAGTTTCCATTTGAGAGCTAATGTGAATCATATACAGTCGGATAGATGTTCGATAGTAATTCATAAAGGCTTTTGTGAATCACTAAGTGCAAAAACATAGTGGGAACCAGATGGAGCGGAGTCACTATGTTTGACTATTATATGAGAGAGAGATAAAAATAACACAACCACTCGGCTTTCAATGTGATTATACAAATTTCGATTTCACGCCAACGACTTCGCAAAACACGAAATTCGTGTACCTATACACGTTTCGTTTTCACACCGACGACTTCGCGAAACGCGAAATTCGTGCGAAACTGCGAAAGGATCGCCATATTCTTACTACTAGAGTTAGAGCGCTTACTCACAACGTCCGCTCTCAATCCGATCCGTATCCCTGAAAATAATAGATTTAGAAAACTCGGACGTAATTCGGATATCGCTTACGCACTTTGATCCGAATCCGATCCGTAACTTCCTATTTAACACTATCAGTGAAAGGATAAGTTAGGATCTTGGTCTCCACTTATTTCCACCACCACGTAGCAATTTTATTGATTTTACAAAACAAATTTCTTGAAATCACAAACATAATCACGAGTCGAAACACTGAGTTTTTGTCAGCCATGTTAACTCGACTCGCGATTTTGATTGTTTAAAAAAAAGTATTGTGCAATCAATAAAAATGCTGCATAAATGGAATGAAAGTAAAGGGAATCTAGGATGCTAACTTATCATTTCACGTATAGTGTTAAAATAGGTTTGTTCATACAAATATAACTATGGTCACTTCGGTCCGTCAAGGCGATTCACGGATGACGGAGAGAAATCGGATCGGATGACGGAAAACGTATGTAGTGTACCGTACCGTATTTTCACGAATTTTGAAACAGACATAGTGCGTAAGCGCTCTTAGAGCAAGCTTAGTCGTCGGTGTGATAACAGGGTTAAGCTATAAGAATGAAACTACTCCTCGAACGATCATACATAACGGACTTTTTGGAGAATTGCGCTGCTAGGCTGCTGCCCGTTTCACTCTGTCATTGCTCGGTCGTCGCTATTTTAGTGCGTGTAGCCTTAATTTCGCAAATGGTAGTCCATACGTCGAAGTGAAAATTAATGGTATTTTCAGAGTACTCCAATGAACAGTATTCAATGTTGCTTGTTCACTCACTATGCAAATGATTTACAGACCAAAGACTAAAGCTTTATTTACTCAATGAAAGCAAACACAGTCAATTATTTTCTGTATTATTAACTTATCAGTCAAAAAAGACATACGTACTGATGAATGATTTGTAAAGATTGCATTTTCAATGTCATCTTCTATGATTTTTAATAGAAAGATACGAGAAAATATTAACTCGGTTCAACAACAAGGCTCGATAGCTCAATATATAAGGATAACAGTGGGTCGAATACTTAAAGAAAGCAACCCTGACTTGTGAAAAAAGTCGGTTGTTTCATACAGTTTAGCAATTAATATTTTATAGAATTGTATTTTGTCGCATTTTCAGGATTGTTTACATAAAAAAAGGTTTTTCGTAATCATAAGTTCGACAAATGATTTTTAGGTTTTAGTTAAGTATACGATAAATAAAAGATGTTTATTTAAAGGTTTTAATAGCCTTACGTAATATATTGGAAATGGGTACAAACATTTTTCTCCAAAACGCAACAACTTACTTTACTAAATCAACTTGAAAAATGTCACATGCGACAGGTACGTGATGTAATATTAACACTTACAATTTTCGTTTTTTTACCATAGTTCTTTTTTCATATTCCAGCTTAAACATAAAATGATGTTTCTTGATTTAATTAGCTTTTGCGTATCTAATATATTGGGAATGGGATCAAAGATTCTTCGTCAAAACGTTAAAACTGCTGTAATTTTATTAGGTACAATCCACATGAAATGATTTGACATTCGACATAAAATAAAAACTACATTTACTAATATAATCTACCAAAATTTCCTATTCCGCTTTAAAAGAGCAACAAAATATTATCAATAGGGCAACGCCAATATTATCTGTCCCCGCAGCGTCGTCGGCCAATTTTACCCATTCATGAATTTACGAGAAGGAAACAAATCAAAACTCAGTACAAACAATAGACGATAAATCTTCAGGGCAATTTGCGATGGGATCTGCGAATCGAGCCAGGTACTGTTATCTCATACCGACGGGACATTCGCTTTGAATATACGTCTTATGAAGTAAGTAGTAAATTTTGTGTGCTACTTGAAATCAAATCACTACGATTCAGGTATTCGTACTGAAACCTTGCCTAGTCTACAAAAATACTAAATTATAACAATGAACAATGAAGTACACAGAAATCAACAATTTGGTGTGCATTTATAGGTTTTAGGTGCCATAATAGTATAATTTATAACTGAATTTATTACAAGAATTCTGATTAGGTGTGTTTTTTTGCAATAACTCCAAATTATCTAGCAGAGTTTAAATAAAATATGTCTCGATTTTAAAGTTGCTTGCATACGAAAAGTTATTCGTAATAATGAGTTCTACTATCCACATAATGGTTTTGAGTAAACATAAAATAGTTGTTTGTCCAAATAAGCTGATCTGAAAGTGTCCTAAATAAAGCATAGATTAGGCATTCGCAACTATTTATAAACTGAGTAAGCGCTACCCTTTATTTTTTATTCGTGCAATAGAAGTTGCAGACAAGACTTAGATGACTTTGAAATACAATTCAGATGTCTGGAATCACGATGCGAAAGTTTGAGATTGCCTCAAATTTCAATCTAACACTTTAAAAGTAATTGACGTGTCTTTAAATGAAACCAACTTGTCGGTTGATGAGTTTTACTTCAATCAGTTTTATTAAAAGAAAATTATTAAACTTGAAACGAAAAGTAATTTAAATTTACTAATAGAGTGGTTGAATTATATATAAAGTGTTGGCGAAAGCATTGATGCATGCACTCTTAGCCCCGTATTAATAAACAGCTCTCAAGTTTGACAGCCATCTTGATCTCATATTTGAGATGTTGTTCTAAATAATAAATAGATCTTACTTAAAAGAGTATGTTTAAGTTCGTGGTATCAACTGAAAGTCGCTGCATTTGGGATCGCTCTTGAAATGGGGATTGCGAGCCTGTTCCTCAAGGTCTGCCGAACCGTGACTTAAGAGTCCGCGCATGGGAAAGTTCCATTTATTTTGAACTTCTACATGCAAAAATAAATCAAGAAACATTGAATCAGTAATTAAAATGAATTTATGTTGAGCATTTCTGTGTATTCAAAAATAAAATATTACACCGTTTTACACTTCTATAAAAACATTATAAGCTCAAACTCCAACTTTAATTTTTTTCATTTACTCATTAGTCTTTTTGTAATTCGTTCCTGGGAACAGGCTAGTGTCATAGACTATTACGAGTATACTGCCTCGTCATTAGTTTGCATCTTTTTCTTAGTTCTGCCATTTAGCTGTGGATGGGAGGGAATCCGAATTCCGAATCAAGCTAACAGCGTGCTAACAATAATCAGTTGAACTGGCGTAGAAAAATAAAGTGTACGTACTAATGTAAATTGTTATTACAATACTTATGTCTAAAATAAGTACTTATGTTTAAAGAAACGCTATGCACTAATATAAGAGAGTACAATTTATGTTTTTTTTTTAGTTTGAGCCATTTACTCTATATGCACAGCTTATACAGGGTATTAAAATACCCATAACGAAAACGAAAACCACATGTTCTACCCATCGTTACTATCATTTTCTTGTATGAAGCCAACCCAGGGAAACTGATAGTTGAGGAGTTATTGAGGTTTAAAGTGATTCATTTTTTGTGAAGGTTATTGTTTAAAGTAACAAAACCGCAATGAATATCAAAACCACTCAATGATACGCGGCCCAGGTCACCTGCTCGTACTCTATAGACACATGCAAACGTTGTTGCTCTCGTTCCATTGCGGGTAAAAAATAACACTCGTTTTTTTACTAAAAATAAAAGTTGTTTCCCAGCATATATTTTTACGTAATATTATTTAGTTTGATCTACACTACCTACACATCTACACTACATACATCACCGGTTTGGTATGGGTTTTTTAACACCCTGTATATGAATGAAACGTCATATAACAAAAACATACCATGGTTTGATAATGCAATCAAACACAATGATACATATCTTATGTGTATACTTATAAAACGTAATACTTTGAACTGTATGGTGCAAATGTGCCTGCGTTTTCGTTTCTAAAAAACAAAAATATAGTCAATCATTCAAAATACACTTAAAAGTGTCGTGTTGCTTTGTTAAAAAATCGTGAACGTAAGATCCTGCTCAAGATCGATCTTATTTGATACGCTCTTGATATCTGACTATTAAATAAATTTTAACTATAATTATATATTAAAACAATGTTATGTAATACAACTATGTTCTTATGGCTTGACGTTTCGGCTTTGTTGCAATAGCCGTGGTCACAAGCAGACTGGCGGCGGTGCGCGGTGTCGTCTGTTCGGGCGGGCTTAGAGATCTTCAGCCACCCTCAAATTGTCACTATTTTTATTTTTATTGTCTTTAGAGATTTCCTGACGGCATACAACATATACAGTATCGGGGTTTGTTAACGGTAAAACTCGCGGCTTACACTTGTTAATCACTGGATTCCACGCTGATGACAATTTAAAAGTGTCCTGCCGATTAAATTTTTGTACTTCTTGATTTCAATCGCTTCTAGTATGATAATGACGATCGGTGGAGAGTATTTTAGGATCATGTAATGCCATCGAATGATTAATTCCAGCTTCCAAAAGATGTTTAGCTACCGCGGATTTACTCGTCTGTCGATTTTTAACAGCTGCGGTATGTTCTTTGACTCGTTCTGCAATGGTCCGCTTCTAGCTACAATCGATTTTATTTACACCCAGAGTCTGAAAAGGTATAAAGGTAATGGCCGCGCACCAACAGTCTGCTTGTGACCACGGCTGTTGCAACATAGCCGAAACGTCAAGCTGTCAGTACATAGTTGTACTACATAACAAATGTCGCGTTTTAGTCCCGTTGTTTTAATATATAATTATAATGGAACGCGAAAGTTTAAAATCTTATAATTTGAACTATAATTTGTATTTTGTTTCACTAATATCACTAACAATATAATATGGTGTACATATCTGTATTGTATACAGTACTTATGGTCATACTAGGTTTTATGAAACTGAAATTTTTTGCCAAAGGATTTTGATCATAATTTGCTAATCCGAAAGAATTAACGTTAATAATTCTGATTACCAAAATTTTTTATTAACTAACTACCAATATTATCTTTCTTCTCTTCTTAATTTAAAAATGTTTACCTCCATTGCGACAAATGTTCTAATGCGTAAGAACACATAAAAAATAAATTAAAAAACTAATAAGACAGAAGTTCAAAAGCTAAATTTAAACTCCGTCCGCAGCCAAAATAATAAGTAGTTGAAGTAGTTTTACGATTACAGAACCCCATAAATCCCAAGAGTATGTCGGGATCGGGAATTAAACTTATTATTATAAACCGGCGGCACTTAAAACGCAAAAGTCGAAAGTCCACTTAACTCGGCGCCGCGCGACTTACCAGATAAAACGACGTAACATGAAAAATGGGCAACGGAGAGCTACTTGAAATATGGCCGCGAACTGTACCGATGTTTTTGTATTGTGATTCGATTTAATGGAGGGCTCTTAATGCATTTTATAACGCGGAACTAATATTTCCTAAAGTGCGCTTTGAACATACATAGTGTTTGATTTTGCTGATTTTGAAAGAAAGAAGAGGTTTTCAGTGAAGAGCGAAAGTAATAAATAATGTTTGATGGAAAGTGTAACTACAGTAAGAACAAGTAATGTCAAATTAAGTACTTATATTGTGACGACCTCCGTGGTAGAGTGGTACATACAGTCGGGGACCTTCCCGGTTGACGAATAGATTTTTTTTAGGTAGCTTTATTTAAAAAAGTTATAGATATATAGAAAACTATTATATCACAAATAATAGAACACTATAACAGGTCTTTTATTTGAATAATTAATTACTTCTTTGACCTTAGTACTTTCCGAGAAAACGTTTCGCCTATAAACTCTACTGGTCAACCGGGATGTGCCCCGATTGTACAGCGGTTGCAAGGTGTCGCCTACTCTGAGGTTCTGGGTTCAAATCCCAGTAGGGGCAAATGTTCGTATGATACGAGCATTTTTACGTGTGTCATGGACGTTTATTATGTATTTCTACACAATTATACTTAAGTTTAAATGTAAAAGAATATTTATTTATATCCGTTACCCTAGTGTCCTGTAACACGAGCCTTACAGTGCTCACTTTGTGCAAGGATATTTGAAGTGAGTGTAAGAAATAAATATTTATTATTATTATTATTGTTATTAATAAAACGACGAAACATGAAAAATTGACGTCAGGAAGCTGCTTGAAATATGGCCGCGAACTGTACCGATGATTTTGTATTGTGATGCGATTTAATGAAGGGCTCTTAATGCATTTTATAACGCGGAGCTAATATATATTAGAGAGAGCTGTGAACCCACTTCGTGTTTGGTTTTACCGATTTTGAAGTGATAATTTCTGTAAATCAACTTAGTGTCAAATTGCATCCAAATCTTTTCATCCGAGTATGCTTTTTTCACACTTTCAAGTATTATAGGTGCGTATCTGTGGTAAATGGAAAGTGCCAATATAAAGGCCATAGAAACTAGGGCCGGTAAACATTACCAAACAAAATGACAATTGCAATGAAAGTGAGGGCAGGTACTGCAGCGTGTCATCACTGATTATGCATTTGAAAACTTTTTATCAAAAAAAAAAATCATAAACAATTAGGTTCATACACTGATAAAAAAAAATTTTTGCTTTTTCCACGGATCGGATCGTGCGAGTTCCGATACCTCCATGTTTTCATTAATCAGCAAGGTGAAAGGCTAAATATTCGGTTGGGTTTGATTTTTCCCTGTAACCAATACATAACAAAATTATTCTTTTATTTTCAATAGATTCCTCTATTTTTGAACTTTTGTATGCTGGATGTTGCCGAGTAAATTTGTCGGAAACTGATAGTACAGGAAGTCCAGAATATATATTGAACATCGGTAAATAGTAGAAAAACGTGTAATAAAAGTCGCTTTGTTCTGAGAAAACTTACATTTTCGAGTGCTACAGCAATTACTAGCAAAAGTCGTATTGATAAATAATAAAATTATCTAATATGTGACAAACTCGCAGACTAAAAACACTTTTGATCCCTCACACACCAGTGTATAGGGAAATTCAGCTCAATACGGCCATAGGAGGCAAAGCGGCCACACCATGTTTTTATGGTAACTAAAAACGATAGCACCACGTTTTCCATTCTGCCCTATTACCAACCTCCCCCCCTGCACCGAGCAGTCATTCGGTGGTGATCGAAGCACACCGGATGCCGCGGCGACGTGAGCAAGGTTATTGGGTTTTTTTTAAATCAATCAATTGTAAGTTCAACCTGTTTTGTTAAAATCTTTACAATTCAATGTTTTTATTGCATGTTTGTATTGTTACTCATCTATTTGGCTTTGTTTGTATTTATTTGTTCCGACATGGGATAAACATTAAGAGCTGAATTGCTTTTTTGAAACAAAATCAATTCCCGTCTGAGAATTCACTTGTGGCCGAGTCAATTTTTTCCAATATTTTTCTATTTAAAATTTACCATAAGTATAAAAATAGCATTGAAAAATGCAAAAATTACAAAATCATAAATTATTGGCAGTTGCATCTTAATCGATCGTTAAAAACCTGAAAAGATGTTTCTTTCGAATGCAAGGATATTCCTAGCATTGATGTAACAACGCTGGCCTACAGCGTATTAAAAATATAAAAGTATTGGAGAATTTCGACGGTGGTTCGCAAGTCTCGGTAGCTCAGCGGTTAGAGCATTGGACCGGATTTCCAAAGGTCGCGGTTTCGATTCCCGTCTGAGAATTCACTTGTGGCCGAGTCAATTTTTTCCAATATTTTTCTATTTAAAAGTTACCATAAGTATAAAAATAGCATTGAAAAATGCAAAAATTACAAAATCATAAATTATTGGCAGTTGCATCTTAATCGATCGTTAAACACCTGAAAAGATGTTTCTTTCGAATGCAAGGATATTCCTAGCATTGATGTAACAACGCTGGCCTACAGCGTATTAAAAATATAAAAGTATTGGAGAATTTCGACGGTGGTTCGCAAGTCTCGGTAGCTCAGCGGTTAGAGCATTGGACCGGATTTCCAAAGGTCGCGGGTTCGATTCCCGTCTGAGAATTCACTTGTGGCCGAGTCAATTTTTTCCAATATTTTTCTATTTAAAATTTACCATAAGTTTAGTATAGTTCATAAATCGTCTCGATTATTGAATTTTTTTACTTAGTACAGCCGTTATAATAAGAAAGGTGACAAGTCCTAAAACAAAGTCTCAGAATTTTTATAAATTCGATTCGAGATCAGAAAACCGTCTTTGTTCAAGAAAATAAACGCATACTTTTCGTTTTTACTATACATAATATGATAATAATTTCAACTTTTGAGATTATTTACTGATATGACTGGCATTACTATCTTTTGGTTACTTCCAGAATGCCCGCCGGCTGCAGATGGGATAGAGAGGTTCGCGTGCCCTACGCCCGACCTGCAGGGCCGCTACCGCTGCATCGACGACCAAGTGCTCTGCGACGGGTTCATCGACTGCCCCAGCGGCGAAGACGAAGACCGGCAGGCCTGTATGGTCTATAAAACGGTACGTAAAATCTACAGTCTTCTTCTTCGTGTCGATGATTCCTTCATATTTTATTGGCCCAGTATATGGCAACTTGAATTGCACTATCGGTTGTATTCATTAGGTCATACGTTGCAGGTGGAGAGACATAGGGGGCACTCCAGAAGGTGCGACATTGTTTTCAAGGGCTCCCCGCATTCGCAATGCGGGCTCTCCACGTATCCCCATTGACGTCCGGTGCGCGGTCGCCATTCCAGAACCTTTCCGCCTCAACGGCCATCGGTTCTTCTCGCTATGTGCCCCGCCCACTGCCATTTCGGCTGAGCAATCCTTCGAGCGATGTCAGTTACTTTAGTTCTCCTACGGATGATTTCTGATTCGAAGACGTACGCTGGGTGACCTTGAGCTTTTTTATCAGAACCATAGTTAGCGACCACGTTTCACTACCGTAAGTCATCACTGGCGACACACACTGGTCATAGACTTTGGTCTTGAGACACTGCGGTAAGTTGGACGCGAAGAATTTACGGAGCTTCCCGAATGCCGCCCCTCCGAGTTGGATTCCACGGAAGATCTCTTTCTCGAAATTGGACTTACCTAACTGGATTATCTGTCCAAGGTAAACGTAGTGATCTACAACTTCGAGTGTAGTATTCCCAACGTGAACTGGAGTGGTGTACCCACTCCAGTTCACGTTGAGAACATGGGAATTTGACATGATTTTAGTCTCATCCATGTTCATCCTAAGACCCACTCTTTGGGAAGCACTACGGAGATCTTCGAGCATTGTGTTCAGGTCCTCCAAGGTCTCAGCCATAAGGACTATATCATCGGCAAAACGAAGGTGTATCCGATTCTGGCCATTAATGTTGATGCCTAGTCCTTTCCGGTCCAAGAGCTTTAAGATGTCTTCCAACGCAGCTGTGAACAGTTTCGGAGAAATGACGTCTCCCTGTCTCACACCTCGCTGCAGTTGGGTGGGATTTGTGCGCTGGTTCTGTAATCGGACCGTTTTGCCATGATCGCCACGCTTGGCAGGCGGGTTGGCGATCGCAGTATGGCCACGTTTGTAGGAGACGCTGCTGCCCGTCTCCTGAAGGCTGAGTCTTTTAGTCGCCTTTTACGACACCCACGGGATGAGAGGGAGTAGTGCTATTCTAAGCCGTTTTCGGTCATTTCATATTTTTTACTGTCTTGCATGAATTTTGATATAGATGTAGAAATTAAAAAAACTTAAATTCAATATCGTTTATTCAGTCTAGGCTGTTACAAGCACTTGTGAATATCAAACAAGGTAAGCCATCGGTTCACAAACTCTACAGCGGGAGACTAATAACGAGAAAGAAGGCTGTTTTTTCTCCCAGTCTTATTAAATACAGAGTCGTCAAATTGAAAAATGACCTAAGACTAGAATAAGGTTATTTTCTATCACAAATCATTATGCAGAAAATTATAACACCAAATAAAAAAATTAAGTAGAGAATCCGGTAATCATAGTCGTAAACAATTTTCAATCACTCTAACAGGTATTATTTCACAAAATCATAATACACAACACTCGTGTCTTTTAAATAATCATGAACAGTATAGTAGCCCTTTTTGTAAAGGCATTTTTTAATGTGATTCTTTAACTTTTCAATTACAAGATATTACTTGGAATTTTATGATATTTGTATACCTTGACCCATAAAAGACCCATGTACCTTCTCTAAGCGGAACCGAGGCATTATAAGTTTATTTCTGTTCCTAGTAGGTATTGTAAATTCCTAGAAATCTTGTTCCTAGAAATGTATATTATTACCTATACCTGCTTCGTCATCATTACATAGTTTTGATAAATGAACTTAAAGGCGATGAAATTAAAATTGAAAAATGTGTGAAAAAGTATTATCATAAATTGTATAAGATCAATATGCAAGTCTCCTTGCAACTAATTCCACGCGACCGATATCTAGGTAACTGCTATTTTCACATAAAACATAGTTAAAGGTAAGTCATTTCATTAGCTTTACTCTTAAAGCAAAGACGAGCCGATTTAATTAACGCCCAGTGACAAAATATCGCTACTCAACAACATAGCTGGGATTCCCCAATAAATTAACTACAGTGCTGTTTGTTAGTTGCAGGAGCCAATAATTCCTAATTAGACGCCGCTGGCGACAATTAGCCGGCTGTTTGCAGCGTGTAAGCCGTTACTGGCACCATTTTACGGGAACGGTCACTGAGGTCACTTTACTATAATTATTAATGGGACTAAAGTAACTTTAAGGATAAGCTTGTGAAGATAATAAGTTTCTTGAAAGCACTGTTTCTTTGCCGATTTTGATTGGTTTTCTCCGGAATGGCGAAGTGTTGAATAAAGCCCACCCCCTTGTTACCAAATAAGGCCCGGACCTTATTACTATATAGACTATAGACTTAATAAGGCCCAACTCTTGAATACTCGAAGGATTGATCTACTGGAAATGACAAGTAAGGGAAATTTTGTAATAAAACAGCGTAGTTTCGGATATGTGTACGAAATAAAAATGGGCCTTATTAAGATCATGTTTTTAATAAGGCCCATTAACAAGCTTTTTTCAACAAATTTTGTCATTAATTTATTTACAATAAATGATTTCTGATTAAAGTTTTTAGTTCTATTATAGGCAATTAACATAATTTCGACGATTTTTAACTTTAGATGCTTCTTATGTCAGATTTATAAGGATTTGCAAAAAGTAGACCTTATTGGGCGCATGTACTTAACAGTTTTAGGGCCGGATTCACCACCTACTAACAAGTTCTGGATAGCTTAATTGATATATCATGTGACAGTTGTTATATTAAAAATATGTCAAATTATCTGCCACATAAGCTATCCATAACTTAGCAGTAGTTAGGTGGTGAAACTGGCCCTTAGTGTACTAAAAAAAATTACTGCATAACAAAGCTTTTAAGTTAATATAAACACATTTATCGTTATTCTCTAATTAATTAACAGCGCTGTTTGTTAGTTGTAGGAGGCAATAATTCCTAATTAGCTTCCGGCGGCACGGCGACGATTATCCGGGCGTTTTCAACTCTGCCCTATATATACCTACTAGCTGTTACTAGCTGTAACATTACAGTCGATTCGATTTCCTCTAAGGATTAATGCCAAAAGTTGTTACGCCGCGATGTAATTTAGTAGCTAGGATTAATCTTATTGAGTGGACTGAAATGTTCAGGTTATTTTTTTAAATTGTAACCGTAATTAAATTATTTTGATAAATCCACCCGCGACCTCTTCTGTCTGCCTCCAGCATGAACACCGCTGATAACGCGAAATGATAAGGCATGCTTACCCCGCTAAGATGTGAGCCAGACATTGCGCCTCTTCTGTGGTCTAGTGGTACAACCACCGGTATCAGACTCAGAGGTCCCGGGTTCGATTCCCAGCGGGGGTACGTATTGTATTCGGTTTGGTTGGTGGTGACTTGTCGTAAGTCCACTTGGCTAGCTACCACCATCTTATCTAAGTCTAACGCCATAACAACAACGTTTTCAGCATTGTTGGGTTCCGGCAGTTAGAGATAAGATAGCCAGTTTCTCAATGATTGAGGATTCCGGGAGAGGCTCGCTTCCATCTTCAGCCTTATCAATATTTAACAGCAGGTATGATGAAGGCTAAGAGTTCATAAAAAAAACATTGACACGTTATCGAGCGACGTACTAGTGTCTATAAAAGCCGCATAAACTAGGATCTAATGATAAAAAAACTAAGCCCCTATCTTAATTGGCCATTGCTTGCATTGCCCAAAACCATTTTTAAGGCGCTACTCGGAAAAAGTATGGACTTGTTGATATAAAACTATAGCACGGTTACAGTTGTTACAAATCTGGTAATAACATTAGATATTTCTTGCCTTTATCTAGATTCGTATAGTTTCAAAAACACGATTTTATGATTTTGCCTCGACACTTTTTCTTTTCGAAAAGACCTCTATAAAATACGAAAATTCAAAATTATTCTTAAATGGGGTTACTTACACTATTGGAAATTGGTTTAATAAGTGGACACCAATAATATTTAGGATCGTGTAGAAGCATTTTTTTTAAATCGCTGTAGTTTTTTAATACGAAGTGATTTAGTGTTTTTTTTTGCCTAATCTGCAAAATCAGTCTCGCTCCCGCGCGCGTCGTTTTCTCATTGCTTTCTCGCTTCAGCATATTTTTTTCGCGTATCGCCTTAATAATTATGAATAAAAACCTAATGTAATGAAAAAAATACATGAGACCATGGCCATGATCATGGACGCGCCCTTTTTTCGATAGTGATAAGTTTGTTTTTCACTATGTGTTGTGTGCTGTACATCAATTTAGGAGTCCTAGAAGTTTATCCAAACAAACAAAGTACTTACCGACTCTGAAAATTGTGACGGACTTTAACTTTTAGTTCATCGCAAAGTTAGGATGGGGTTTTGTTAATCCTTGGATAAATGGCGAACGAAATTACGTCCAGTAAATGAATTATTACTAAGTACTTAGTAAAGCCCTAAATATAGTAAATAGTAACAAGTAAGATCAATTGGTGACCATAAATTTAAAAAAATATTCCTTCATATTTAAAAGGTCTCAGGGGGGTATTTGGACGACCTACGTGGTAGCTTGGTACGTATACCGGTTTCAAGGTGTCGCAAAATCTGAGGTCCTGGGTTCGAATCCTGGTAGAGGCAAATGTTTGTATGATGAATACGAGCATTTGTACCCAAGTCATGGATGTTTATGTATATTTCTACATATATATGTATAATATTATGTATTTATATCCGATACCCTAGCATCCCATAACACAAGCCTTACAGTGCTTACTTTGGGGCTGGTTAATTGGTGTGAGTGTAGGAAATTTTTATTTATTATTTATCAACTCTCATCCACTGGGTATAGGATTTATGAGATCCTATAGGTACCCAACGATGGGTATCGTGCAGCTGATATGATGATGAAGATTTATAGGTAAAGGTTTACTTTGTTTGGGGCTACCTGTTAAATGTGCGTTTTCTCTCATCTCAGTCACATGACACATTCCTGGCCTTCCCTGGCAATAATGTATAATGTGCGAGTTAAATATGCGAAAATAATTATAGATTTTACTTAATTCTGTACATATCAGAAACTACGCAACGTTGATCCGATTTTCTCGTAAAACGGACTGAGTTAAGCTGATAGCGTCACGCGTAACGGACAATGACAGAGAGTTTTGAATTTACAGCAATCGTTTTAACTGTATTTAAAGTTCGATAGATTTATATTAAAAAATCAACATCCAATCATTTTGAAATGACATTCGTTGAATACAAAAACAACTTTAACTTAACGGTTTGTTTGGTAGTAAGACTTGTTCTAAGTTCCCCTGCCCACTCTGGCTAGCTACCCACTATCTTATCTAAGTGCCTACCTATGTAGTCCAACAACGTATTTGCCATTCCTGTATTCTGGCAGTTAGAAATAAAGACAGCCAGTTCCTCTGTGACTGAGAATTCCGGAGAAACGTGATTCCACCTTTAATCTTATCAAAACTTAACATCAGGTCAAATCCGATAATATCTTGACTTTTTCATATTATGATGAAGGCTAAGCGTTTTCCTGTTGCAGAATAAGAAAAAAATGCCTCAATTTCCGGGTTCAAATTCGACGAAATAAGTACTTAAAAATAATTTTGCAGGCAATTCATGCACTCATTGGAGTAGAGCGCTGTGGATGCTTTCAATCCATTACCTTCATCACATGAGTTAAGCTTATTACCTCGTCTGCGATGGAAATCATACGGCTCAGGGCATTACGATAAAATTCGAGCCTTCATCTGATTTTACTCTATCGAAGTTAATAAATACAGAACAGGTACGAGACTTTTCGATTAAAGTACACAAATAAGTTGATATCAGACAAATCACAAACATGACATAGAGAGAAAGAAAAGAAAGAAAGAAAAGCTTTTATTCGGCTAACATCGTTATCATACAGTAACACAGAAAAAGAAACAATTTTCAATGATTATGAAATTAGTCTTCAGATAAGTAGATCCTACGTTATTAGTTTTAAATTCATATCAAATTTACTCAGATAACAAGAATTATGCCAAACTCAGCATTTTAACTTACCCAAGGTTCTGGGCGAAGTGCTATAAAAAACGGATACAGTGCCATCATTTTCTTTAAATCCGCTTTCCGTTCCATCGCAAACGCAAATTCCAAAGTACAAATTCCATTAACGCTGTAACAATGAAAGTCTCTAAGCTACTCAAATCCTGTTGCAAAGTTTCCATCGCAAAACATCACTAAGGGATCTTAAAGGATCCCAATATGCTTAATCTCTGGACTCTGAACCAAGTCCGATATCCGATTAAAACCTGCCTCGTAACTCAAACTCGCCGGCACTAAATTAGTCAGCTGAAGTGACTCCCTCTACTGACGAAATAAGGAAACAAAACAGATCCGATCGTATCATAGATCAGGCCCGAATGAAACTCTCATCTTACTACACTATTTACTAACGAAACTGACACAATTTCTGCTTTAACGCCGAGCCTCAAAGTTGTGATTCGTTTACATAGAAAAGTAGATGACTTCTTGCATCGTTTACATCGAAGATAAGTTCGGATAGGGAGTTTTAGGTCAAAGGAGAGCTGTATATTCTCATATATAACGTATCGAGAGCGTGCCCTCATAAGGCCGGTTGTCGGAATTGGCTATTCTAGTGACGTCTATGGCAGCAATAAACGGATCTGCACAGTAACTTTATTTCATGGAAACATTCGTATTCAATAGCACGCATATGCCAGGCTTTGGCGCATTTACCTGAATGGAGGAACCAGAACGTTGAATTGAGGTTGATTAGTTGTGAGATTTCTTGGTACAACTGTTATTTATATAATACTAGCGGGCAGCCCACGGTTTCACCCGCGTGGTTCCCGTTCGGTAATATCGGAACAAAAAGTATGTTTTAATCCAGATTATCCTATATCTGTGTGCCGAATTTCATCAGTAGTTTTTGCGCGAAAGAGTAACAAACAAATAAACAAACAAACTGACACACTTTCGCATTTATAATATCATGTAAGATTTTTCGGATGCTTAAGGCGCCCCTAGACTCTCAGTAAATACTGTGAACCATCATTATGATACAAACTGATAAATTTTATTTTAATATCGCAGTGAACAAACAAGAAAGCCTTCACATTCAGTATTCATCACGTCAGTATTGAAAAGTTTTTCAACTTTTTGAATATAAAAAAGAAACACTCTTGAAATTAATGTGGCAACCAAAGCTAGCGTGGCTATTGGGTGCCCTTATACGCCTTAAATTTATTGTCTTATAATGAATTCGTTTAAAAGATTTGGCATAACATAACTGTGCATAACATAGAATATAATAATAAAAAAACATAAAACTTATTTGATAAATATGTCACATGAGACAAGTTGCTTTTTTCTAGTATATTTTCTTGTTTAATATATTTTACATAAAAATAGCATTGCAAAATGCAAAATTGAAAAGTAATAAATAACACTTTTTGTGCATAATAATGAATTCGCATAATTTCAATATGCATAACATTATTAACTATAACTTTAATTCTCATAAAATAAAAGAAGCGAAGCTATTACGATGTTAGATATTTTTTGTTTCAGCCCGATAATAGATATTTTGACATGTATATTTAAATGTCTGTTATTAAAACGCCTATTTTGTCTAATGCCTGTAGATCACGTGATAGGTAAGAAAAAGTGTTACTTAAATAACTTAAATTGCGTGGTTGTTTTTTTTTGAGACAACAGAAGTACTCGTTATTATTTTGCTCTTTACATTTATATCATTTAATACTTGTGCAAAGTAACGTTATCCTTATTTCATTTAACCCAAGTCATCATGATGCAATTTACGTTATGCGCTTAAAAAAATTACGTATTCAGTTATGCAGAATAATGTTATGCGAATAAAAAATTATACGTTATAACCTTTTTCCAATTTGAATTAGGAGTATTACTTTATACTAATTAATATAGACCCGTCAGTATTTATCACAATCTGCCAATACGGGATGGAAATATCTAGAAACCCACAATAAATACTGACAGTCGTCAATACACTAGTGTATTTAAGACTAACGATCAGTATATATCACAAAATAAAATAAATAACGATGGATCACAGTGTTTACTTAGCGTCTAGGGGGCGCCTAAGTGTCTAGTCATAATTATGAACATATTGCAGTAGTTATTATTGTTCATTTAGGTACTTAATCATATACATAAATAATTTGTAAGTAAGTATTTAACAATACATGCATGTGATAAATTACAAAAATATTGGAAACAATATAGTCGGCCACAAGTGAATTCTCAGATTGGACTCGAACCCACGACCTTTGGAAATCCGGTCCAATGCTCTAACCACTGAGCTACCGAGACTTCTCGTAAAGTTTCGGTAGCTCAGTTAAAATGTATCATAAGTATAAAAATATTGCATTGAAAAGGCAAAAGTTAAAAAAATATAAAATATATGCATGTGTCAGGATTATAAACAGTAATCAATACCCAACTAAACAAAGTTCTAAACTAACGTAACACTCCCTTCGTAACATCGATATTCAGAACTTTAATTTAAAGCACACATACACATTAATTTAGTGTTTCTGTGAAAAACAGACCCCTTAAGAAGGTTGTATCTTATAATACTCAAAAAATGCTCGTAGAAGTTACATCACCACAAATCTTCGGTCTATGAACAACGGGGACAGTAGGTACTTTATGTCAAGTAATGATAAGGCTGAAGATGGAAGCGTGCCTATCCCGGAATCTTCAACCACTGAAGAACTGGCTATCTTTTCTCTAACTGTCGAACCACTTAATGCTGAAAACATTGTTCTCATGGCGAAAACATGAAGATTCTCTAAAATGAAACATATATGAGGCATTAACGGGTTTCTTTATTATCCATAGTACTTAAGCTGTCGAAGCCTTATTGCATTAACACGAAAGGTCTGCATGCGATGACACTGTGACGAGTACCTATTCGCGGGATTTTAATGAAAGAGCATCGAACCTTGTTAGCATACTCGCATTACCTGCCGTTTTGAAAAAAAAACGTGTTTTGGCGGCCAGTGATGAAACTTATGTCAATCGAGATCTCAGAGTAAGTTATTATAATTTTTTATTTATTTATTACAAACACTTAAATAAAGACAATTGGTTTTCTAACATCTACAGCGCTATAGAAATCTTTTTAGGTTTTACCAAGCACCAGTCAGTGTCCATCCAAGTTAGCTCAAAATATTAGAAAAGTCTAAGTGACGGATTTTGTGATTTTTTAGTTCAAAAACAAAAAAAAAATGAAAAAAAAACCTGTTCCAGTAGGCCTATCACGAATAACTTTCGAGGAGGTATCGAGGAAGTAAATGTAAAAAATGTATGAGATACTGAGCAGCGTTCCTACCGGGCGTAAACGGAACTACATTTTCCTATACATTTTTTGAAATTACGTGCTCGATATTTACTCGATACTATTTCGATAGCTATTCGTGCTAACCCCACTGAGGTATGTATGCTGCATACTTGATGTTTTTTATACGATTTAATTAAAAAAAAATACTTTGTTTTGCTTATTTTTTATATCTTTGGACTAAAAAATCTCAGAAACCGTATAAGGAGTTGAACACGGAAAACTTTTCGATTGTAAATACTTACTTTGTCAATTGGCATACGTTTCATCACTGACCGGTAAATTACGTTTTTTCTAAAATGGCGGAATATACATGTATGCCAGGTATCATACAAAAATGTTCGAAACCCTTTCATGGCGTTTATCGTAATAGAACATTTTCTTTTAAAACTTCCTTCATGTTAGGAACAGCGCGTAAAAGTATATGCGCGTATGTAATTGTTATTTTTAAAACGTTTTATAGTTAATCTAGTTAATAATTCTTCGTGGCAACGATAAGTACGATACTTTTATCACTACTTTAAATAAGCATACAGAGATTTTTATAAGGGACTTACTCAAAATCCCATGCTGGACTGGGAGTGAAAGACTAACATAGGATTTTTTGTATTTTTAATCATTTATTTATTACTGTAACGACGCACACATCGCTACATATGTGAAGACATTGTATATCGAAGAAATGCAGGATCAGCGAAAAGTTCAATTGTAAACACACGTCGCGCAAGTATGACGTCACAATTACGTAAAGACAATAACAGAGAATTTTGTTTTCAATTGAAACATGAATCGCGTTTTCGAAGTTTCACAGCCCGCTGCAAATTTAAACAAGTTCCAACAAAGAATAGTTGGGCCGCGGTCCCTGAGCACTTTTTGCTGAAGATATGGCGAAATGACCTGCCTCAACTAAATTACATTTACATTGTCAACATTTGTCACCTGCTAGCTTTCCATTGAATATAATAAAAGCATAACAGGGAGAGGGTTAGAATATTCGAAAACTGTTGTAGACGATGGGCTGGCAAACCACTTTTTTTTTTGTTTTTTTTATAAAGTACTCTTAGCCTTTATCATACCTGATGTTAAAAGTATTGATAAGGCTGAAGATGGAAGCGAGCCTTTTCTGGAATCCTCAATCACTGAGGAACTGGTTATCATATCTTTTACTGCCGGAACACAACAATGCTGAAAACATGATAAGATGGTGGTAGCTAGCCAGGCGGACTTACAACAACTCCTACCACCAACCAAACCGAATACAATATGTACCCCCGCTGGGAATAAACCCCTGGGTCTGATACCGGTGGTTGAACCACTAGACCACAGTGGCGGTTAGCGGTTCTATTATTTTCGGACACCATCTTCAACCATTCCAAATGTGGCGTCGTTGAGAAGTGGGATGAGAGAGATGTTTTTTTTTTACATTTCGCTCTCAAACTGCATCTTTTTAAATGATCTGTCAACTCCGCATGCGATTATGGTGTGAGGCTAAGTATGTTTGCTACCTAAAATCTTTTACCACAGAATACTTAATAGTACAAGCGTTTACATAAATCTTAGCGCTTAATCGATACATTAATAGCTATAAAACATATAAATCATGATAAAACACCCGCATGAGTTTTGAAAGAAGCACTTAATAAAGATAAAAGTAATGATTCAATATTATCTCACTCAGTAACGATCAAACAAAGCATTAGCCAAGAAAAAGATGTACTATAAAAACTCCATTTAATAAAACTCATTTTGTACAATGTAATAACTACGTCGTACCTTCATTCCTATTACCATTAAGAGCTCATGGGACTATTAAGTCCCAGTTAAGTAGAAGTTTATTCAAGTATTTTAAAATTTCTCTTTTTGTGAATTGAATTCTCAAGACAAAATTAGGTGACCAATTATTATTATTTAACATTTGCATTTTTTTATGATCTTTGGAGAAACTCTTAGCATTCATCATACCTGATGTTAAGTATTGATAAGGCTGAAGATGGAAGCGAGCCTCTCTTGAAAGCCTCAATCACTGAGGAACTAGCTATCTTATCTCTAACTGCCGGAACACAATAATGCTGAAAATATTGTTGTTATGGCTTCAGACTTAGATAAAACCACCAATCAAATATACTACATGAAACAAAATAAGGGCCATCATGTATTTTAAGCCTTCTGGGCTAATTAAAGGATTTAGAGGTTTGCTAATGATAAACTTGGATAAATCATTTATTTTTCCTATGACAAGACGAAAATAATGTTTCTAACAATGAAATGAAATTAAAAGTTATGAGCTTTTTCGAAAAAAAAAATTGTATAAAAAAGAGTTTTAACAAAGAAAATGGTAAACCAATAGTGCAATTATTCTTTTTTGCATTATTTTAGTACCGCGTGTGACCTCCTCGTTTTTTACTTTGAGCCAGATGTTGCACTTTTTATTAGGAATGAGGATTTTTTATGAGGATGGTGAGGAAAGAGGAGGGTATGAACTCGTGTGAGTTTTCAAACTGTCAGGATTCGGTTGCGCGAAGATCAGCAATTCTCAAGAAGACGCGTAGCATGGATTTGGCTGACAAGTGCTCATCCTGCAAACCGGTTATCGTCCGAAAGGAAAACTTGGACTTTGGCATATTTGATTAGAGGACAGTTCTATTCACAGACGAATACAAAGTTAATTTTTTCAGAGTTAATTAGTCCATTAGGGTGTGGAGAAGAGAAGATAAGCGATTTTCAGGTACATACTTGTATCCACGAAAGTTACAGGTTTGAGGATCTCAATGTAATAGTGTAGAAAGGAATCAGTTTGTGGCTAGAACCGAGCTTGTAATTATCTATGAAGGTACAGTAACAGCCCAACGATATATTGAAGAGTTTATAAGACCTTTAGGCCTCAAATGAAGCCACATTAGCGCAACGAATTGGTGCAAGAATCAGTTGATGCACGAGCCCGTACTATAAGGTCTACTATAGAAGCGCTAGACAATGGTGGAATATGGGTGTTACCATGGCCCGCATGCTATCCAGATCTTGAGCCCAATGAACACGATGTGGAATCTAATAAAACGAAGCGTCCAAAGTTCAATCCAATCTCTTCACAACGACAGACAACTCATAAATCTACAAAAGTCAACCTGGGAAGAAACTCCTCACAAAAAGTGCAACATCTGGCTCAAAGTGTACCCTCCAGGGTCCAAGAATGTTTTCAAAAACGAGAAAGACGCGGTACTAAAAAAGTGCAAAAAAAGAATAATTGCACCATTGGTTTTCCGTTTTCTTTGATATAACTCTATTTTATCCAAAAAAAATTTTCTAAAAAACTCATGACTTTTAATTAAATTTAATAAAATAAAATTTAAGGTCTTTTCATAGGAAAATAATAAATTTATCTATTACTTGCAAACCTTCAAACCCTTTAGTTAGCCCAGAATGATAAATATAGTTGCTTTTTTCTAGTATATTCAGTCTAGCATTGATTGATCTGATTGATTGATTGATTGATTTATAGCTTTGTAAAATGCAAAATTAAAACGTTATAATTAGCCCAGAATGCTTAAAATACATGGTGGCCCTAATTTGGCTTTGAGTAGTATAAAGTAAGTTTTCATACTCATGAAAGTAAGTAGGGTAAAGTATCCAGTGCGCCGGCCCTGATCAGTGTCCGGCCCCATCACATCATTTCTGAATAAATTAGGAACGCTCCTGTGATTACAACCCTATAAATAATATTTTTTGATTACCTACAACTTGGGCGCAGTGACGTCTTGCGTTAGTCAATTCTCGAATTTTAGTTAGAATTTGAAAGCGGAGGCGAGAGCAGGCGCGTTGAGAGTCACGTTGGCTAAAAAAAAAATTAGTGGTTAGCCGAATTTGAGTGGTGAGCACAATTATGTTTATCATTTAATTAAAATAGATTTGAGTTTAATGACACAAGTATATTTCTATTTAGCTATTTTTAAACTAAAATCTGTATTAAATTGTACCGTTAAATAAAAAATTGGGGGCCGGTGGATTGGAGCAAAAATTGGCTTTTTCCAGTCTCCGGCCTACCCGGCCGGACACTGGCTTTGATGCATAAACAGATTTATAGCATTTTTAGGCTAACGAGCTCATTATGAAGTTTATATGAACTAGTAATGTCTCTCTTGTTGTCGGGTTCATCTTGTGTCCAGTAATCGGCCGTCAAAATAATCTAAATGAATATTATAGATAACATATCTTGTATGAGAATCTGGTGGCCGGTTTACTGATCACATTAACCAGTAAGCCGGCCTTCAACGAGACTGGAGGCCGGATAACTGGGTACAGTACCAGTGGCCGGCCTTTTTCTATTTATAAAAAAAACTGTAATACCACAATATTTTATTGATAATTCGTAGTTCCTTACAATACGCTTCTAGTATTTTTTTTTATGAAATACGAGTATAATGAGCTATCAATGAAATTATTCAATAAACAAGAAACGATGGGTATGTTATTCGCTTTGAGCAGGCCAGTTTGAGTCAATTTTAGCCATCGTGGATCAGATTTCAATGCAATTTTCTATGAACGTAACATATGTATAATTTTTGTATATCGTCAAAGTAACAGAATGTTTACCCATAAATTAACGTAACGGTTTCCTATTGACTTGTTGCCCTTAAAAAGCATAAAGTAAACATTTGCTCAATATCCTTTCAATATCAAACCATACATTAATTATTAAAATTTTGCAAACTCACAAAATCCAACAAGCAAATCAACATTCCATCGAAATCAGTACTAAAACTTTTCAAACAACTCTAAAAAATCTATTAGCCCGACATGCGAAAAAAATTCATCTGTTAAATACTAATTTGATCCTTATTTCTGACGCGAAAAGGTTCAAAATCAGTCATTGAATTGGGAATAAATTCTCGATTCGTTCAAACAACGCTTGAGTGGTAGGGTTGTCAAGTTGTCATACATGAGAGGTAAGCCAAATAGGAAAACGGAACTTGTGTTTTAACTTTATTATATTAGCCAGAACATTTGCAGCATATTTTGCAAACTTGTAATCACCAACATTAGCCATTTTCATGTCCCACTGCTAGGGCACTGCACTGCCTTCCTCTAAGGTAGATAAGAAAAATGGGCCATGATTTAACGACTCCAAATCTAGCCGGAACCGACGACGGCTTAATTAACCTTCTGAAGTATGGAGGAACTCAAAGTAATATACATTTCATCCCGTGGCTGAAAACGAACTGATTTTGAAATTGGATTAACCGCCACAATAAGACTTAGCCCGCAAATAAATGCTCACCGAGCTCTTATTTTCCCTCCTTTTACCATATGCAGTCTTGAATACTCGTAAAAACGAAACTTTCTTACCGGATTCTTGTCCTACCGACTGCTCTCAGTTTTGAAAGCAAGCCAAATACAATATAATGTATTATATTTCTTAAAGTTATTGATGGCAGCCCTAGTAGAGTGTCAAATAGCGTCATCACTACGCTACGCTAACTTCATTACATAGTTTATTCGAGCTTCACTATATTATGGCGAGAAGTATATCGAGTCGTTCTGCGTGCTGTATTTCAAAAGGGTAGTAATTACTAGCTTTGCGCTAGCGACTCTATCCGCGTGGAATTTTAAAAACTTCTCCGTACGATTTTTATAAGAAAACTTTTATAAAAAAAAACCTTCGACAATACACAAGAAATCAGAATGATATAAGTTAGTGCCGTCGTGAGTAATTTTTAAAGAAGTTCTCCAAAAATGTTGAAATTATTAAATGATAAGTTGAAATTATTTATTCTAACGACAACCTTTGTGATATTAAGGTGCGTCCAGATTATGTAACAAAACATGACTCACAAAACATATTTATTTAACATGTTCTTAATATCTGCAACAATGTTACATTAATTAAACATTTGTAGGCTTGTTATATAACATTGTTTTGTTATAAAGTTATGTTTCTTAATCTGGACGCATCTTTAGACTTCAATTCTACATTAATGCGTATATTAATTAGGGGACACTTGTTATTCAGAGGTATTGTCACATAAAATAACTACACCTGGGTCATTGCTCACCGCTAAGACGCAAAATAATTTTGTAATAATTATTAAACTCGTAGTCAAGTCGTTTACATTGCAATATAATACCGTTATATTTAGTTATTATTTAGCAACTATACCATATTAATATAGTATTCTTTGAGGAACTCGGTCGCACAGTGGTTGCTAATGTAGCGGTTAAGCAAGTTTCGTGATTGCCAGTCACGGTATGGGTGACCAAAAATGTATTATCTCGTGTTCCTCTGCGCTTCGGAAGCCATTGGTCCCGGCTGTAATTGAAGTCGTTAAAACCCACCAATCCGCATTGGGCCTGCGTGGCAGATCATGGCCCATTCTCCTTATCCAAACATAAGGAAGAGCATTTCCTTCAACAGTGGGGACTGGGGACATTAAAATTTACTAATTATATAGTTTTTTTTATGAACGTCGAGAAGACTCCTAACCTTCATCATACCTAATGTTAAGTATTGATAAGGCTGAAGATGGAAGCGAGTCTCTCTCGGAATCCTCAATCACTGAGGAACATCTCTAACTGCCGGAACAAAGCAATGCTGAAAACATTATTGTTATGGCGTCAGACTTAGATAAGATGGTGGTAGCAAGCCAAGCGGACTTACTACAAGTCCTACCACCAACCAAACTGTATTCGGTGTTTTCGGTATTGTATTCAATATTTACCCCCTCTGGGAATCGAATCCGGGACCCCTGGGTCTGATACCAGTGGTGATTCTACCGCTAGACCACAGAGGCGGTTAATTGTTCCCTGTATGTATAAAATTAACAAAGCAAATAATTATGGATTCGAAATTCGGTAATTACTTATTTTATTCGGAATGGACAACATTTCAAAAATATATTATGCAAATTTTCCTATGCATAATAAAACTAGATGTTAAAATACGAGACACGTATATTTTTATTTTAGCATTATATTTATGTATTAAATCACTATTTCAAAACTTGCTCATTCTAAAAGAGCGTGTGCGATCTCAGGAAGTTAAATTGGTAAGGCTGTTGCTTATTTCGGATATAAAAAAAACTGACGTAATTCTTTTAGGTTTCTAATACTGATGTGACAGTGGCAGAACTTAAATATCGATAACTACGTAAAACTTATAATTTTCGTTATTAAACCAAAGCATGTTTTAAAGATTAACACTTTGGTTATGATAAAAATAATAACTAAACATAAAAAAATATAAATTTAAATTTATCATGAACAATATAAACATTTTGGGTATTTAGAATTGAAATGTTTATCAAACCATATACAAACTTAAGGTCTGGTATTTCATTAGTGGAACAAAAAAGAACCACTTCGATAAACACACACAAATTTCTGACCCGTGGTCAACCTGCCTGATGGTCGCGTGGTGGTTTACCTAGCAAACTTAAAAAGTAAATCAATTCAGCAATAATCATAAAAACAATGTATTCCAAAAAACTCAAAACAATCACAAACTGTTTTTTCATAAGGTTTTTATTTTCATTATGTAAATTAGAAAATATCGAATATCGATATCTTAGATTTTGATCGCTCTTTCACTACTTGAGTTGACTGTCATTGTCAACCCAGCCAGAGAGAACCACTATTTTTTTGAATATTAGACAGAAATGCAACGGAATGGCAGGATCAAATGCTTGACCTTCTCGATTTGGACTACATTTTAGTTTTTATTTAAATCTCACAAATTACTGATCAGACAATTCTAAAACTAAAAACTGTGAGCTTATGACACTAAAACCTTGAAATAGTAATTTTTTTATATTAGTGCTTTGTAGAAAATGAAATTTTAATGTTGTCCATTGTAGTGTACTAAATTTTTACACAAACAATAAATAGAACAAAATATTGTTGGTAACCCTCGTTAAGTATCAAATGGCATCTTCTCTATGTTAACTTCATCTCATAGTTTATTCTAGTGTGTTTATACTAGGAGGAATCGACTCCACTCACAAGATGTGAGCATTTTTGTGCCACCATTTTTTTATTGTTTGTGTGTAGATACAAATTTCGTATACTATCAAAATAACTATCTATAACTATCACGACGTTATCTTGATTATTCTGTTGGAAGGCAGGATCGGAGTTAAGCTGTCGGTACCGGGCGCATCTGCAATAGTTAACATCCTCCAATCCGCTTTGGGCCCGCGTGGAAGGTTAATGGCCCATCCTATTTATTACTTAGGCCCATGCTCCTGAAGTGGGGACATATACTAAAACAGACAAATATAAAGGATTGATGGAAAGGCAAGAAAGCAATATGACTACGCATTACTTGGAAGACAAATTTACGTCAATTATTTTGATTAGAATACAAACTACTAAAACGATTTAAATTAAAAAAAAATAGACAATCACACAAGAAAACTCTTTTAAACAAAAAAAGAAATGAAAATCGGTCGACAAATGACGAACTTATTAGCGATCAAACATAAAATACTATTGAACGAACGCGGCTAATGTAACAAATGACGTCACGCGAAGGGTGCGCATAAAATCACGCGGAACGCTTATTTTTTATAATTGTAATATTTAATAATAATCGCCTATAGTTTATTCGAGTGTCAGTGTTGGCGCGCGTAGCTCACAGCACCTCGTTATCTGTGCTATGAATTTACACAAATCGGCTTTGTCTGCGTTATCGAGTGCTGCGTATTTCCCAACGAATAAAATTCGGCCAAGTGCAAGTCGAACTCACACACGAAGGGTTTCGTCTCTCACCCAAGGTTGCCTGGAAGAGATTGCTATATAGCAATAAGACCGCCTATTGTGTGTTTTCTCTGTATGTGTTTGTTTTTGTATCGTGTGCAATAAAATTTATATTATTATATTAAATACACCTACCTACCCAAAATGCCACTATATTTTTTCGCCTGCAAAAATAACTTTGTTTTTCATAGTGTCTGTATGAATAACAAAGTTATATTTAGATATAGCTATAGCTCTGAAACTGCTTAATATATTTCGTTCAAACTAATTTTCGTTTAAAGTTTTTATAAAGGTCTACAGCATATATTTTTTTTAGATTTTTCACTTTTTTATTTTAAAGGTTAGAGGGGGGGACACACATTTTTTCACTTTGAAAGTGTATATCATTCAAACGGTTGGCGTCGAGAAAAAACTGTTTTAGGTACCTCAATGTAATTTTTAAAGACCTTCTATAAATACCCCACACGTATAGGTTTGATAAAATAAAAAATCAGTAACAGTTCCATGTATAGGGAGCCCCTCCTTAATTCATATATTTTTTTTTGTGTGTAAAGACCGTAAAGCGGTTTACAGAATACATCTATCTACCAAGTTTCAACGGTGTAATCCTCATAGTTTTGGAATAAAGTGGCTGTGACGTACATGGATTTGGCCGAATCTTAAGGGTTTCGTTTTTTGCTTTTAGGCTACGAAACCCAAAAAAACAATGTGGCTCCCTACAGAGGGCATATTCAATAGTGTACAAAATCTTTACAACAGCTTTAAGAAGGAGGAAAACTTATGAAGATCTCTGGCAGCCCTAGTGGAGTGTCAAATGGCATCTTCACTGCGCTAACTTCATCTCATAGTTTATTCTAGTGTCAGTGTATGGCGCGCGTAACTCACAGCAGCTCGTTATGTGTGCTATGAATCTACACATATCGGCTTCGCGCCCGTTATCGGGTGCTGCGTATTTCCGAACGTATAAAAACAATGTGCCTCCCATCAAATGTCATACGCTGAACTTGTTTGTTTAGATTATGCGAGTGATTTATTGCTTTGATTGTCATGTAGAACAATTATTTGTTTTAAACCTACACATTTATTTAATATTGTATACCTATCTGGATCCTAATCGCACTAATTTTGAACGAGAAACCCCAAACGTATAATCGGTAACATTTCGGTCATAATTTTTGAAAAACAAAATATAAATTTTCCTTTTGAAATATAATTCAAACTTAAACAGACGACGCGGACGGCAAATGCTCAACGAAAATAATTAAATTAAAATTAAGTTGCCTATAAAAACTACTAGCGTGATACCCTAAATACGGCGTGAAAAACCTACAAGATAATTGCCAAATATAAGGGTCACTGCTCACTATTCACCTTTTAATGTCCAGAGTAACACAAGTTTAAATTCCAATTAATATCTACAACACCGAGAGTCCAGGGCCCTTATTCACTAATGACCACCTAGCGATTCCTTGCTCACCACGCCAATGTCGTACTTGGTTTGCAAAGTTCGTTTTCTCCATGACACTCACAAATTTAATTGTTATTGTACAAGTACATGACACTCACAAATTATATAAAATAAGTTTACGTCAAAATATACGCGTAAACTCCAACACTGCCTTCTGCATACGCGCGTTACATTATAAATTTCTCCGTCCGTCCTCTCTTTAAAATGCAATTACTTTTGATAGAGTTGACCGATTTTGATGAAATATAGCCTATACGGTAAGTTCATACGGACTTTAAACATATAAACAATTCTGTGGACTTAGATCAGTGTGATGCTCATTTAAACACACAGACATACAGACAGACGGATAGACATAAGTTCTTTAAATTTGACATTCAAATAAACCTACCTATCCCCCCACCCCTTGCAAAGTATTATTAAAACTGGTATGTAGTCATTTATTTATTCATGATAGTAAATGGTCGGGGATATTAAGGGTTGGCATTAATCCTTAATTCAACTTAATGGTAATAAACCGCGTTTTAACTTTATTTTCAATGCATAATTAAGTTAGAAACATAGGTACTTTTCTTGATACCTTTAATTCGTCCAAGGTCAAACACGAAAAAACGGATCAAAACATTTATGTTTGTCATTTCCCTTCCCCCGCGGACGTCGTAGTGACTTGACGTGTGCAACTGTGTTTTTCGAAATAACAAATTTATTTAATTAAAAAGTGAAAAAATATTTTTGACTTGGTGATTTGAACTCGGAGCGTCTGGATTTTCTGACCCGTGTGCTTGCCCACACGGCCACGGAAGCGATAACCGTTCGGTGCGAATTTAGCCTTCCCTTTGGGACGGAGTTCTACATACTTTCGCTACGACCGCTACGTGTCGGATTCTACGAAACAGCTACGGATTTGCTGCTGAGTTACGACGTTCCTTTGTCAGCTGCGTTTTCTATAAACTAAAAAACACAACTCGAACTAAAATATGCCACTTAAACGCACGCCTCCAAACTCACCTTTGGTACATAGTGAGTCTGAACCTAATATAAGTCTAGGAAATGAAGATGAATCGTCTTCGACTATGAATGTTGCGATGCGAAAACGTAAGCGGGAAGTAACACAAGACGATTTTATGCAAACTTTTCTGTCCTCAAAAGAGGATCAAGACAAGAAGCTTTCAGCTATTTTGGCGGTCATTGAAGAAGTAAAACTTCAAAACTTGGACATTCGTAAGTCAATGGACTTTTTATCAGAAAAATATGATAAGGCTTTGCAACGAATTGAAGCACTGGAATCTGAGAAAAAAACCACATACAGGCTTGTTCAAAGTCTGGAACAACAAATTGAACAAATGAATATGAAAGCTTTGTCCACATGTCTTGAACTAAAAAACGTTCCCAAGAAACAGGATGAAAATAGAGATGACCTGGTTGCAATAGTTCAAAACATGGGTAAGCTTATAAGCGTTCCAATTAAGACCGAAGAGATCCGAGATATTTACCGTGTTAACGTAAAATCTTTAGAAAAGGCTCCTATCGTGACCGAATTTTCTAGTGTACACTTACGAGAAAATGTCTTAAAAGCAGTGAGAAACTACAACAAATTGCATAAGGAACAAAAACTTAACTACAAACACCTTAATGCCGAGGGAACTGCAACTCCGATTTTTGTTACGGAAAGCCTCACCTATAGGGCCAGAAAATTATATAATTTGGCCAGAGATTTTAAGAAGACTAACAATTATGCCTTTTGTTGGACACGCTTTGGAAAAATATACTTACGAGAAAAAGAAAAATCGTCTTATATACGCATTGAAACGGAAGGGGACTTGAAGAAGTTATCTCTGGATTGACTACTAAGGTTTTCTATTTTAGACATGTTTCTTAATAGCTTCTTTATATTCCTTTTAATTTCTAATGTTAGTCAAGTTTACTTAAATGTTTTTGATTCCTTTGTTTCCAACTATTTGTTAGAATATAAACAACACTTTACAAACACAATAATATGTTCACAGCAACAAGTCACACTTGCAATACTCACCAAATATTATACGTACACATTAATACACGAATATAACTTTATTAATTTAATACACTATATATCGATATCCACTGCTAAATTGATTGAATTATTATATTCTTTAGAGACATCAGCCACTTGTCCATATCACGATAAAGATGACATGCACATAATAACTTTAAGAGCGAATTTTGGAATCACTCTTACTGCTTCTGTATGGTATTTTTTCTGTTCTGCCGATCAATGTATGTTTTTTTGGGGTTTTTTCTGCCACTTCGGTGTTAACACTCGTTTTCTTGTAGATTCGCCGGCCTAAATGACTTTATACAAGACCTTGATGAGGTCTCCGTCTCTGATTCTGTACTTTGTGACGCCAGTGATTGCAGGAATCTGCTCTCAGCTCATGATACATCGATAAATATTATAACACAAAATATCCGAAGCTTGGCTTGTAATTTTGACGATTTCAATATATTACTTGCTCGGTTAAATTGTGAAAGTGACATTATTGTAGTAACCGAATGCTGGCTCTCTTGCTGTCCGAATATCCCCAACTTGGCTGGATATAATCACTTTGTCTCTACAAAATCTCACAATAAAAGTGATGGAGTAGTCGTTTATGTAAGAGATGGTTTGAATGTGACCGTAGAAGAGCCTTTGTTTATCGAGGCTAACTGTCTTGCAATTAAATATAACTCAGAATTCGCAATTTTGGCAATTTATCGTCCACCTTCCTTCAAAAATTTAACTCCCTTTTTTGGATCTCTTAATCAGAATCTCAGTGATTTAAATTCATTCCGAAACTTGGCAATCGTGGGTGATATAAACATAGATATTAAGCCGGAGAGCATAGAGTCGATATCTAATGAGTATTTAAACATAACTTCTTTCCATGGACTTCTTCCGGCACACACTATTAGCACCCGAGGCAAAGCCTGTCTGGACCATGTAATGCTTCGTTCTACCTTACCGGCTCTTACGTTGGTAATAAATTCTACAGTCACGGATCACCAGGCAGTAATTCTTAACCTAAAAAAGAAACTTACCCAACCAGTAATTGCAACTAAGACTAAAACGGATACCAAAAAGTTAGAAGATTTAATGCTGGAGTTGGATTTAAGTGGAATTTATGATATGACTGATCCAAACTATGCTGTCAACTACTTGATCACCCTCTTACAAAATGCGTTGACATCTGCATCCATTACCGCTTTTGTTCCATCTCGTAAAAAACTCCTGAAGCCGTGGATGACCCCAGGGTTGCTGAGGTGTATACGACATAGGGACAGACTCTATAAAAGGTGGAAGTCTGCGCAGGATAATGTAATCATTAAAACAACATATCTCCGATACCGTGTCCACTGTAATGGCTTGCTCAAAAAGGTCAAAAGACAGTTCGACAGGGAAAGCTTTGTCAGGGCTGGCAAAAACAATAAAAAGCGATGGGATGTTATTAAGGATATAACACATATGACAAAATCTAAAACCGGATCAGATGAATTGCTGTCTAGTTCAACCTCTCCCCAAGCTTCGATTAACGAAGTAAATGAATATTTCAGCAATGTTGGTAAAAGTTTGTCTGACAAGATAATTCCTCCCCGTGCTGCAAATAGATTGTCGTTTGACCAATCAAGTACTAGAGATTCTTTTGTTTTGCTTTGCACGGACGAGGAAGAAGTTGATCGCCTAATTATGCAATTAAAAAGCGAGTGCTCTGTTGGGATAGATAAAATTCACAATACTTTTTTAAAAAAATACAAAAATCTTCTTGTTCCACCACTAACGTACATTTTCAATCTCTGTCTAGAAAAAGGTGTCTTCCCGAGTGCATTTAAAAGGTCTCTGATAATTCCACTACACAAAGGTGGATCTAAAGATCAACTTAATAATTATAGACCAATCTCGATACTCCCTTCCCTATCAAAAATTTTAGAAAAATTAATAAATAGTCGTTTAGTGGAGTATCTCGAAAGTAATAATCTTTTGTCCAATGCAAAATTTGGGTTCAGAAGGGGAAGATCTACCAGTGATGCGGTGCAGGAACTCACCGAGTATATAGTGGGAGAACTCGACAAAGATAGGAAGGTCGCCTGCATCTTCATTGATATTGTTAAAGCTTTTGACACGGTTTCAACTAATATTTTATTAAAAAAGTTAGAAGGAATGGGTATCAGAGATGTCCAATTACAACTTTTCGCCGATTACTTGGGTGGGAGGTCACAGTGCACTAAAATTAGAGGATTGATAAGTGAAGAGAGAGTGGTGTCTTATGGTGTACCCCAGGGTAGCATTTTGGGCCCCACTCTCTTTCTCATCTATATCAACGATCTCTGCGACCTGAAACTTTCAAGTGGTAAGGTTATCACTTATGCAGATGACACTGCTTTACTTTTCTCTGCCGAAAACTGGGAAACCGCAATTAATTCTGCTCAAGCGGGCTTAAATTTAGTATCCGAATGGCTTAAAAGTAACATATTAACGCTCAATGCACAGAAAACAAAGTTCATGACATTTTCTTACCGGTGCAATAAAACTATAGAGCTTACACCAATAGTGGCGCATATCTGCCCGGAACCATCTGATTGCTCATGCCCTGAACTCGAAAACGTGGTTGCTTTTAAATATTTAGGTGTTCTGCTTGATAGTAGACTCAGTTTTAAGAATCACATTGATTTCATGTGTGGGCGCATTAGAAAACTTCTTTATGTTTTTAAAAAGCTACGGCATGTGCTAGACTTTAAAGCTTTAAAGCAGGTGTATTTGGCTCTTGTGCAGTCACTCATTGGTTATTGTATTGTATCGTGGGGTGGTGCCTCAAAGACAATTTTAAAATCCCTAGAAATTGTTCAGAGATCAGTTTTGAAGGTCTGCACTTTTCGCCCTTTTCGTTATCCAACTGAATTGCTGTACAAATCATGTGAAGTTCTTACTGTACGCCAGCTGTTTGTCTTACAGACTATCTTAAAAAAACATTCATCTTTAAACTACGCCCCAAACAATGCCTCGAATTCTAGACGCAGTTACAACCTATGTAGAACTTTCCCGGCTAAAAAGACCTCAACACAGCGGTTTTACTGCTTTTTGGGTGGATATTTATACAACATTGCCAACAAAAATCTATCTATCTATTCTTTGTGTAAAACTGTTTGTAAGCGTGAGGTGACATTTTGGCTACTCTCGCTTAATTATAACGACACAGAATCATTGCTATCGATAATCAGTTGATTTCTAAAGTGGAAATCAAGCTGCTTTCCGAATGGCACTCAACATCACAAAGATTGATCTGATAATCCGAACTATCAATGGTATTACAATTCTACTTATGTATTATATTATAACTTATACATATAAATTATTCATTAAATTACATATCTATTACATAAAATTTACAGTTTAAATACAACACAATTTACATTTTAAACCTAGCGGTTATAAAAGACACACACACACCCTCTCCACATACATCCATACATCTACATGATTACTCATCGAGAGGACTAACTAACACTCTTCACTCTTTTACTTAATTAAATATTTTAGTAAGTACTTGTTTCATACTTTCTAAGTAGTTATTTTTTATGAGTAAATTCCTCGGGGTGAGACCTGGTGACCCGTACCACAAGTTTATTTCAAACTTTTTTCGGGCTCCAGATCTCATACTAAACAATGTCTACAGTTATATTAAGCCTTGAAATGGTGTTTATTAGTATGAGATGAATAAAGATTATTTTTATTTTTTTTTTATTTTTTATTACTCATAATAAAAAAAATGGTGTTCAGTGATAATGGAGCCCACGATCAGCAGCCTTACAATTTGAACCAGTAGACCAAAGTCGATTACTCGAAATGGATTCGGTTACAATAGCAATGTAGTCAATACCGGCAAGTTGGGCTGCAGTATAATTTCAGCCATTGGAGTGCCCGGCGGTCATTTTTGAAGTAATTGTCCTCAATTTTATGGAGAAACGTGAACGTTACTTGAACAATTATTAAAAAATGTTTTTGTTATTGTGTAGCTATACTATTACTTTAAAATTTTAGGTCTAAATAGTTATTCAAATATTATTCTCTTAAGCTTACATAGGTGTTGCCAGCCTGCAAAAGTGTATTGTTATTTATGCTACTGTATACTTTTATTTTGAAGTTATACATTTGATTGTAATCAACGTTATGAAATAAAGAATTTTCAAAACAAAACTTGAACAATAAAAACATTCCTTTGTTGTTACATACTTACTTAAAATATAAATTAGATAAACTGACTTAATATTTATTATAATAAAACATTAGTACCCTCGAAAGTCAATCCTACAATCAGCAGTCCAACAATTGAAAAGTAGACCAAAGTCGATTAGTCCAAAAAAGGATTCGATCGTAAAGTCGGCTAAAGTTGGGCTGCAGTATTTCAGATTCAGCCATTGGAGAGCCCGGTCATTTTTCAAGTAATTGTCCCAAAGTTATAGAGAAACGTGGACGTTACTTGAACACTTTACGAGTTTAAAGTTTTACCGTGCGGATTTCCACGAGTTTTACTGCGCAGTTTTGTATCACTTGGACTGCCTGGAATGGACAAACATTTCTTAATTTTGGAGTTCAATTATTGGAATTGAATCAGTGATATACTGGCATGAAGTCGTAAAATTACATTTATAATAATTCCTAATTACTTACTTTAAGGTTTATAATAGCAAGACCACAGCGTGAACGAAATGTCTTATACTGTTTCATCTTTATACAACGTTATTTTGTCTTTACCCAAAACCTCAAAACCATTTGTAGTACTCGTCATAACTTTTTGTATGGAAGAAACTCTGAAATCTCGAAAAAAAATCAGCTGTTTCATAGAATTTTTTATTTGAACTCTGTTAAGATGTATGAAATCAGCTGATCGTGATTTCAGGGTTGCTTCCATACAGAAAGTTGTTCGTAATGATGAGTACTACAAATGGTTTTGATGTTTTGGGTAAAAGTGGTATGGTTGGACTTTATATGGATATGCCACCATGCTTAAAGTTCCGATTTCTATCTGCGACCGGGGGCCTAATCAAAATCTAAGCAAACGGACAATTAGAGTAAAACTTCTGAGCATAGAAGGTCGTCGTCACTTAAGAGGGCCTCAAACAGTGTCAAAAGCTCTAGCTATATAATTGCACGACACGAGTACCCTCGTACAACAAAACACGCTTATACAATTGCGAACAAAAGAGCATCACAGCTTGCGCGCAATTTATGAAATCGGCAAACGAATTGAAGAGTTATTGGGCAAATAAAATATTCCTCAGGCAAAGCCTTATCCAGAGGCTCTCAAATGTAGGGAAACAATATTAAAGTCAAAAACAAACGGCAATCTTGAGAGGCCCCATTTAGCGGAATGGAAAAATAAGACGTACCGACAGCAATGACAATTGAGTTATTAAGGAACCACTAGAGTTTTCGTTTGGGTTTTATGCGGGGAAAATTAGGATGACTTTTTCGCTGTTTCTTTTCGTTCTATACCTATGATATTTTTGTTGTTTCTTTACTTTTTGTACCCGTAGCTGTAAATTTCGAATCATAGACTCCTACTTTCTTTTGGTCAGCATGAATCGATAAATATGAAAAATACATACTTTAAGTAGTTATATTATTATATTTACTTTATTTTAAAACAGTTTATTGCTGAAGTTTTTGTAGTAGCTGTAAAAATACCTTCACAGCCTAATCCGATTTCGATTCTCATTCAACTGATTTTTATCGAAAGTAAAAAGTCACGTTTCTTTATTAGCTCAATATGCTAACGGTATATTCGCTCAAAGCGCCTGCATTACCTCTGGCAAGCCTTTTTATAACAATGAAATTAATGCCGAAGCCTCCTTGCTGGTAATTAGCGACCACTACTTGTGCATTAACGTATTCCTTTGTGTCTCTCTTTCTTTTTCGGCTGTCCTTGTCGCACTGCGAAATTTCGTTACAGGCCCTTGTTACTGTCGGGCAATTAAGAATATGTATGGATATTATTAGTGTGCATTATCTTTCTTCGATTTTAGGGAATTTAATATGTGTATTTATATTTTTATTTCGGATAAAATAAATATTAAGTATTCTTAAAATTAGCTGGCTTCTTATGACTTTGTCCTTTGTAGCATGATGTTAGCCTTGAATAGATTATGTTAGCCTCATTAGTATTAAGTATAAAGTCTGACCATTTCGTGTTAATTTTTTAATGATTGTTATTGATTGTCCCGAGCTTCTCTCTCTTTTAAATTTTAATGTTCCCAAAAAAACTCTCCGTCATTTTAATGCGTTCTACATCCCTCATTCCAATACCAACTATAGGCAAAACTCTTTTATACTACGTGCGAGCAAGTGTTTCAATGCGTTGAGCGAAAAACTTGATATAGATCCATTTAATTCTAGCTGTAACAGTATTAGACGTAACCTTACAAAATTGTTAGCCATCGAGTACTAATTACTTTTTCTGTTATTATTAAGTCACCACGGTGACTCGTGATGTTAATTGTTTTTAGTAATATATAATATTTTTTTGTTGCATCCCTAGATGTAAATCCAATATGCATGTTCAAAATTGTTAACTGTCTGTGTTTAGTTGTGTGAATCTGTAATTGGTTTAATGTTGCTAGTTTAAATGTTATCCATATTTTGTTAACTGTTGATTCGCCGGAAAAAAAAAAAAAAAAAAAAAAAGCAGAATTATCCTCTAGAATCCAATTTGTATCGATATCGATTTTTTCTAGAATTCAATAAAAAATATATTAAAGTAACTAAGTTTTTTGAAAAACTTGGAAATTAAGAACATAATTGTTATTTAAATGCAATTAAATGCAAACTTTACATAAAGGTACTTATACCTCTAACAATCCGCAGTCTTAACTAAATCTTTGTAAATCAAAGTCGCAAGCTAAATGGCGTTTCTTTTTTAAATAAAACTCTTGCAATGACTAAGCGAAGATTAGCAATTATCTCCCGAGAAAAACATGTGGGAGCACTGATCAGGCGAACCCTGTGAAATACGGTGTATTTACATCTTGGATATCAGTTTGTGATACAATTTTCAAATCAATACAATTATTCAAAACATTTAAATAATCGAAAAAACAGCCAACTATCCGATGCTAAACAAACTATTAAAGTTCATCTAAAAAATATTTTATTCATGATCTCGGAACGGGTCTATTGAGCCAGATTTAGAAATCGGAGCGCAGTTGGCAACCGCCGTTGACGGTTGACACACCGCAATAGGAAACAAATAAACTTCAAATTCGAGCGTACGTTCCGATTTCTAAATTTGGCACAATAATAGGCCCCTGTGAGAAACACTTCGACTGCTAAACGTGGCGCAATATACCCCCTGAACTACCTATATGGAAATGCAAAAAACTCCTAACTAAATCTTTGTATCTCAAACTAAAAGGCGTTTCTATTTTAAATGAAACTCTCGCAATGCCGGCGAGAGAAGATTAGCAATTACCTCCTGAGTAAAAACATGTGGGAGCACTGGAGTTTTAATAAATTACGCCGGGACATTATCCGATCAGGCGAACCCTGTGAAATACGGTGTATTTTCCTCGCTCAACTGTTAGGAAAACTTCTTTGGAAACAAAAAGGAATGGCCACTGTTTGTTCTTTCTGCTTTTAAACAAAGGTCGATCTGTCGTGGCGTTTAGTGATTACATTGATGAATGAGTTTGGTTGTTTCTTTCGCTTTTTGCCTTCTATTAATTTGATTAGTAATTATAGATTGAAGATAGGGTGAGGATTGGGGGAAACTAGTGGATGTAGGCAACACAGGACCGATGAAGTGGGTTTTGACGATAACTTTATTTTACAACATTTTCTCAAGCATGCTTGGAAATATGAGCATTATTTTGACAACCTTCTTCGAGATAAATCGATATTGCTAGACTGGCCACATACATGCGAGCAGTGACCGGCAAAAGTTGTATGAAAATCCATATCTGATTACTGATAAAATTTAAAAATAAAGATTTATGTCACAGTCCGAAAACTAATTATAGGTTGTGAAATCTCACCCAGCCTAATATAAAATTCTTATAACAAATAGTTTATTCTTATTGTTTTTATGATTCAATGAACTAAAATAATATAATAAAACCAAAACGGAGTATTATAATTAATTAAAAGCTATTTAAAATAAGAATCAAATATAACAAAAAAGTTCTGATTCGGAACGCATTATGACATATTATTAGGTATTGAATTAAAAAAGTACTTTGCCGCGCTAGGCCGCAAAAAGCCCAAACTGATTGACAAAACCTCATTTTCAGAGAGTGTGAGGTGAAATAGTTATTTGTTATGCAAGGCTGGAAAGTTGGTTATTTAGCGGCGAGTTACCTCTATTGAAATCTGAGCAAGTGAAGGATTCTAGGATTGAACCACGAGCGTAGCGAGTGGTTCAAAGATTGAATTCTGAGCGAAGCGAGGATTTCAAAGGTACAAGACGCTAAAAACTTTTCTGCCGAGCGCAACACAATTTTTCACCTCACAACAGCGAGGAACATTTTATGGTTGTCTCCGCGGTCAACTTCTGGTAAAACATTCTTTAAACATAAAGCTTAATCCAAATATACCTTATTCTCGTTGTTTTAATGATATATAAAACTAAAATAATAAAAAAGGGAGTACTAAAGTTAATTCAAAGTTATTTAAAGTAGGATATATTGTTACTTATTAATAAGAATAAAAACGATTCCGTAAATGTTGACACTGACATGAGGTACAAGACAAAGACAATTTAAAAATAAAGATTTATGTCACAGTCCGCAATCTAATTATAGGTTGTGAAATCTCACCCAGCTAATATAAAATTCTTTTAACAAATAGTCTTATCTTATTGTTATTGTTTTTATGATTCAATGAACTAAAATAATATAATAAAACCAAAACGGAGTGTTATAAATAACTTAAAACAAAATAGTCAATAGTCCGATTCGGAACGCATTATGACATATTATTAGGTATTAAATTAAAAAAGTAAAAAGCGATTTTCTACACCTAAACTGATTGACAAAACCTCTTTTTCAGAGCGTGTGATGTGAAAAAAATATTGTTCGTTGTTCGTCTGATTTCGAAAAGTAGTTTTAATATCCGCGCATTATTTGAGAAAAGTACTATACAAGCCTTGGCCACAACTAGGCATTGGTAGACTTACGTATGGGTGCCTCGGCTTCGCCTCGGCCCCCATTTACACGTTCGTCCATCAATGCCTCTTTTGCTGGCCGCTGCAGTAATGTACTATTCTTTCTAAAGCAGTATTTCTACGCTTTCAATGTTGTCACTGCCGGCTGGAGCACAGACCTTCTTTGAGTAGATAAGGCTAAGGATAGGCCTACCACGCATGATGAGGATTGATAGTTTCTAGTGACTGTTAGATTATGTTTCTGACAATGCATTTTTAGTCACCCTTCCAAAGCTGCCGCCATATTATTACGTATTAAACATCTCGTCTGGGAGTCAAGACTGTTCCGTGATCATGCTTAAAGCAGTCAATAACAGCATACCAAGATAATATTACTTCAACTAACCAACCAAAAAAGAAATAAACCAAAGCAATTCTTTGAAAAAAAAATGCAATCAAAACAAAAGCAGACGCAATCTTACAATAATCTCGACGAGGAAAACAGAACAACAAATCAAAACAGTGTTCGATTGAACCAGGAATAATCCGCACAAGTGAGCCTTTCAAACAGACTGCCGGCTTAAGGCTCGCTTAGGTCTGCTTAGAGTCGAATTAAGCAAGACTGTACTAATCTTGAATTCAACTTTGTTGAGCACACTTAGTTTGTACCCATAGGGTATTACGGTGCGATCCCGCTCACACCAAAGTTTTGATGAAGCAGAATTAAATGGGCAGGCGGTGAAATTGTTGACAAAGTATTTCACTTAGTTTATTTGTATGTAACTGTTCCTGTTTGTTGGAATTGTCGTGTACGATAAAGTACCTTTAATCAAGACCGATGGTCTTTTGTGTGATCATAATTTATATAGTTTTTGTATTTTTTACTAAAATGCAAGTCATACTGAAAACGAAAATGAAAAAAATTATCATGTTTTACCATAACTATCTTGTGGTTTTTTACTCAGGAAATTAAAAGTACGTGGTACCTATCACATACATTTCTTAAACTGTGAAGTAGTATCTTTCCGTGAGAGGGACAGCGCCATTGTGTTTGCAATTGTTTAGGGAATATGTTGTTACAGTTACCCATAATTCTTTTATTATAAATACTTATACACTAGTTATAAAACACCCAGATCAAAACAGACAAGTTCGTAAACACAAATATTGTTTTATGGTCTTATTAATAAACTTTCATACAGATCGTCATATAAGACATATCAGCAGTGGCATGCTACATTTTAAGCACTGTGCTCATAACTGATTAAGTTCACCAGTTCTACGTGCAAAGTCAAAGGGCTGCACAATCTCAGGCATCAGCTTCGTGCCCTGTGTAGGACAGACAATGGGTCGGACAAAGGTCGGACACAATGCCCAGTGTCCTCCTCTTAACTGTTCATTTCTCTACCTTTGTGTGTCTGTCAAAGGTTCACGTTACGAAGTTAAATCTCCAGCTGTATCGCATCGCCTTATTGAAACAGTTCGAAACTTAGTTTTTTCTCTCGCTTACTTCATTTTTATTAATGAACTTGCTACTAATTGATTTTGGAAGGAATGAGAAAAACTAAGATTAATTAATTTCTTGTAACCACGCTCAAAGATAAGTCATAAAAATACTCGCTTTTTTTAATACATGATAGGTATAAAACAACCAGATCAAGACAGACATTTTCATACAGGTCGTATGATAGCCCCCGGTTTCTTTTGATCAGAAACGATTCGTTTTGACTACGGAGTTATATTTTGACCTATTTTCCATAGAATAAAATGTTGCGAAACGATCCGTAAATTACCTACAGGAACCGGGTGTAAGACATTTAGTTCATCAGTTCTACGTGCTAAAGTCATCAAAGGCCTGTAATCTCAGTCAGCTTCGTACCACAGTCTAAACAGTCTTTGCTCTGCCTACAAACGCATTCACACAAATACGCGCCGCTACACGCGCGCCTCCGTGCGCTCGCAACTGTTTTACCAGTGAAAACCAGTGAGATCGAGGGGCCGGCCGCGTAGCGAAAGCGAGCGGCGCGGGTGTGAGTGAGCGTGTTCTATCGGCCGAGTGCAAATACTGTTTATGTTGAGACTGTGTTCGTACCTTGTGTAAGACAGACAGAGGGATGGACAAAGGTCGGACACAGTGGCCGTAGCCATCCTTTTAACTGTTAATATCTCTACATTTGTGCGTCTGTCAAAGGTTCACATTACGAAGTTATCCTTCCCGCTTGACCGTACTATATGTGTAATACTATATGTGTGTGTGTACTCTTGTGATCTGTTCCACACAGGGCCCCTACCGCGCAAGTGTCGTCGGCATCGACATCGACTTCATTTGATAGATGGGCATATTGCTTTGGTAAGTTTTCATTTGTGTCAAAAAGAAGCAGCAATGTGTCACACCCATCTGTCAAATGAAGACGATTTCGATGACGACGCCACTTGCGCGGTACGGCCCCAGGTCGTCAGATAAGTCAGACCAGTTCTACGTGCAAAAGTCACGGCTGCACAATCTGAGGCATCAGCTTCGTACTCTGTATAGGACAGACAAAGGGTTGGACACAATGGCCAGTGTCCTCCTTTAACTGTTCATTTCTCTACCTTTGTGTCTGTCAAAGGTTCACATTTACGAAGTTAACCCTGCCCCTGTATCGTATCGCCGTATCGAAACAGTTCAAAACTTATGACTTTACTTAGTGACTTTCTTTCCCTCTTTCTTCTTGTAATTTTTATAAATAAATGAACACAACTCGCTTCTAATTAACTAGTTAACTATAGAAAAAAGAAGAGTGTGTTTGGAAAACAGTGGCTAATGCGAACAAAATAATTCGATTTTGATTCGATATTTTCCGAAACCATTCAAATTGTCTACTTTTCAGGTGGGTTTCTCGAATCTTTCGCAAAATCTTTTTTCAGACAGTCAAAACTTTAACGCTATCACGCGAAGGTAAGATTTCATCTCATCAATGGAACCATTCAGAAATTAATGATACCTTCTTCAACTAGTATACATAGATCTATGATCTTATCCAACTAGTACTTAGTTCCAGAGATAAACTGAGTGCTGTCAAACGAACAAATTCTTCAGTTGTATCAAATTATAATAGAAAATCCGCGTGGTTCACGTTCCCGCGGGAATATTGGGATAAAAAGTATCCGAAATGTTAATTCAGGCTATCTTCTATCTCTATGCCAAACACCCAAATCAGTTTTGTAGTTTTAGCGTGAAAGAGTAACAAACAGATTTCACATTTTTAATAAAAACTAGCGGTTTCACTGACGTGGTTCCAGTTCCCGTGGAAATATCGGGATAATCCTATATTTTAATCCCGGTTATCAACTGTTTCTGTGCCAAATTTCATACAAATCAAAGAGTAACAAACAAACTGACATACTTTCGCATTTATAATATTATAAGTAGTATATTTAATGTTTGTGTTCAATTACTTAAAAACAGCAGAATGGGTTTGGATGATATTTGGCACAAAGAATGGTTATAGCCTGCAGGCCTACTATCATCTTATAGAATCCATTATGTCATGAAAACGTTTTGTTTGCGTTTTGTTTTCAATACTCCTTAAATTCGTACCATGACCCTGAACAAAGTAAAGTTTTGTTATTCCTGACCATTGAGGTATATCTATGCATATGAAATATCTACAAAAAAACGTGCTTATTTACACTCGATGATATTTTGTGATGGCGTACTTAGCTTGGCAGCTACTGAACATTTGCAAGAAAAATATCGATTTCGAAATACTTACGATATATTTGTATAATGTAAGTTTCGAAAGAAAACTATCGCAGTTCCAAATACTACTACTTATAATCTTCCTGCCAACGCACAAATTAATGTTGTCAAATTTTGAAACACTTCACTCTTTGAAGGCACACAACGAATTATGTCGGAAAATAAGCTTATTTTAAGAGGGTCATGGTGCGAAATAGCATTGGTATGATTGAAACAATACTGCGCAAAGAGATGTTTACATACAGGTGTAAACATAGGATAGTTTTTATCTCGGTAAAACCTAGTGAGTATTCTTTGGTCAAACTTTCCCTAAGAATTTTCCAAATGTCAATTTCAGACGGATGAAGTCGCTGGCTGTTGCTATCATTACCTATATAAAGACGTTCCCACTTATTGTAAACATCTTTACCTGGTCCCTTCCCTTTTGACGTTACGATGAACCCTTTTAAGAGCCCATATGGTTATAGGGGGCGCCACTGATGTTCCATAAGCCACATGGGACTATCTGAGCCAGATAGCTGCAACCCGGGAAATCCCGGGAAATATGTAATCCCTTCCTATATTGTACCGTGTTCATAATTGAAACACGCTAATAGGTTCGGTAAAACTAAACCATGATATTGTTATGATAATATTTGCGAGTTTTCTTGTTGGTTTTTCTCGAAATGACTTAAAATAACTAATAAAGGTTTGAATAAACTTGCTAGAGGAATGAATTTAACATTTGATTCCAAATATTCTTAGCAAAATGTAAGATTGATTATTGACATCAAACACAAACGAATTGAAAATAGGCACGACCAACAAAGAGCTTACTTACGCCAGAACATTTGTTTCCTACAAAAGTTCTCTTAAAACATATAATGACGAAATATTTCAGACACTTTGTAGCGCTGAACTGCACAATTGTCCCGCGAAGTGACACATTCTGCCACCGACAGACAATAGGAGGCAGCACAATAGCCGAACTTTGCCGGACAAAACCACGGTAAATGTATGAGCTAGTGCAGTATCTCATATCGGCATTCCTCCTATACGCTGTATTGTGTGAAGACCGTGCCGTAACGCGGAACACGGAAATGACGCAGCGGAAATTACGTGAAAAAACGCAAATCCATACTAATATTATGAGACATACATACATATACACTCCATAAATCCTTTTCAGGTTTGGCAGAGCATAGCCACACCACAACGATGCCACAATTGGCATTGGTTGGGTCCAAGATATGAATATTATAATATTAGGTATGTCATATTATTATGAATGCGAAAGTAAATCTGTCTGTTGTGCTTATTGCGAGTTTTTTCTACTCACGGTCGATCGTGAGCGCGTTAGGTTTTTGTATGGGGTTGGTGGAGTCCGTGGCGTAATCCGCTAAATGGCAGGCCGCTAATTTAATACAAAAATCTACGCGTTCACTATCCACCGTGAATAGAAAAAACTCGCACTAAACACTATGTACACGAGCAAACCGCTGAACCGATTTTAATATATTGATAGGCAAGTAACTTTCTGAACCCTGGAGATGGACATAGGATACTTTTTAATTTGATAGATGGCGCCCCACGCGATACCATAATTCCGCGAACGAAGTTGCGGGCATACCTACTATAGTATATCTTTTAAACAAATGAAATCTCGCTCTGACTGTTTGGGGCCACGCATGTCTGTGTAAACTGTAAGTGCGCCTTAAATAAAGTAGCGTTACTGCTTAAGCCAATTATGTGCTGTGTCAAAAACCTAGTCGTACTGTTTGTAACTCCTCACGCCTCCGACGAAAATTTTAAACCAGATTTATAGGATTTCTGTATACAGCTTATTGGACGTGCCAGATTTAAACTAAGTTGTACGTATAACGCGATTTCTGCAAGTTAATTTAGCAAATTTTACGAGGGTCCCTGCTAGGAGTGAAGTTTTAAGCCTTATTAACTCAAGGGACTGTATATTGCAATGGGTACAGGCACTTCTTCTTATTGAATTACTGCCCTTTAAGTTTGTGAAGAACCTCTGATTAATTTCGAACGCGATACAGAATTAAATAATCTTCATTGTTCAGTGTTATTCAACTTTAACGGTTTATTGTATGATCAGGTCTTACTCGTACATTGAAGTTTCTGTACATCAACAGCTCGGAACATCACTCGCCAGAGTAGTCATACAGTGACAGCAAAATGGAACAGGGCGAGTTTTGTAAAGATTATTTTTGCACTTTTATTTATACCGTGACTACTACGGTTCAAATAACAAATACGGTCAAATTTGCTGACTTTTGGGCCTAATCGCATCGCAATCGTGTTTCAATTGTAATGTTTTTACACTGTGTAAAATAGCACTACATTTTGAAACACGAGTGAAATACGGTTGTGAGGATACCTTAGCAGAATTGGGCCTCAGATTGTTTTGTTTTTTATTTCAACGATCACTCATCCGGTGAGCTCGTTACTTACCATTGCGATAGTTGCAAAACCGACACATTCGTGATCGTGTCGTCGTCGTATCGAATCGTGAGATAACGCGATTAGAGTTAATCGTGATTAGTGATGGTTGGTTAAATTGGTTATAGCTACTAGGCATGTCATGCTTTTCGGCAATTTATACTTAGATATTAGACATTTTGAACTTGGGCATTTTTGTAATTTAGTGAGAAAACATGATTGATACAGTTAATCGAGATTAGTAATCGCTGGTTAAATTGGCTTTTACGACATTAAGGACAGTCTGCGTGTAGTTGTCATGCTTTTCGACAGTTAAAACTTAGATTTTTAACCGCCTCTGTGGTCTAGTGGTACAACCAACGGTATTAGACCCAGGGGTCCTGGGTTCGATTCCCAGCGAAGGTACATATTGTATTCGGTTTGATTGGTGGTAGGGCTTGTTGTAAGTCCGCCTGGCTAGCAACCACCATCTTATCTAAGTCTGACGCCATATCAACAATGTTTTCAGCATTGTTGTGTTCCGGCAGGTAGAGATAAGATAGCCAGTTCCTCAGTGATTGAGGATTTCGGGAGAGGCTCGCTTCCATCTTCAGCCTTATCAATACTTAACATCAGGTATGATGAAGGCTAAAAGACTCCCCGTCGTTCATAAAAAAAAAAAAAATTGACTTTTGACATTTTGCACCATATTATGGTTCAATTATATCTGTTTATTTGTTTACTGTTTTAAAAATATTAAAAGTAAGGTTGAAAATTTTAAACAGCGAATTAAACTAATCATATCTCCGAACATTTTCCAATGAGTGAACTTATCAAATACCTACGAAATCACTCATTTGGCGCCTTCGACTGCACTATGAATTTCTGCAAGCTTTTGTGGCGCAACATCCCTTTGTTGCGAAGAAACATTTTGCTCAGTTGAGCTCTGCTCAATGAGAATTCAGTCCGGAATTTCATTTAATGACATTTTGTGGATTTATCTCGCCCGCTCATAATGTTTCCGGTCATTTTGTAGTTTGAGACGAGAAAATATTTATTATTAAGATGTGAGTATAGAAGTAGTTAGTATTTTTATAATGATAAGATTATATTGAGAGTGAGAGATAACAATCTGATTTTATGACACATTCTTTTTTAAAAATCAGTTTCTATTTATTGGTCTGATCTAGAACTTTTTAATAGTCGATTCATACAACCACCCGTATCGTTTTAAGTATTAAACAGATTTAGAAATTTTGCAATTTTCAATGCTATTTTTATACTTATGATATTTTTTTTATTGAAAACGAGTCTCGGTAGCTCAGTGGTTAAAGTAGTGGGCCGGATTCCCAAAGATCGCGGGTTCGAGTTCCATCTGCGAATTCACTTAATGTGTCCGAGTTGATATCTTCAAATATTTGTCTATTTAAAATTTATCATCACATTTAGAGTTAGGTACAGTCAAGGTCAAAAATATAGATACATGCATCTTGACAGTATATAAATACTCATCTGAAGTACCATAAAATTGTATTCTTCTAATTTTACATAAATATGTATACAATATTGAAAACATAAATGTGTAGCCATGGGCATTAATAATATGTAAGCAATCGAAAACACAAATTTATGTATTCACATAAGGTACATTAATATGTATACAGTATTAAACTCAACTACAATCAAAACAGGTTCGAAATTTGAATTTTGACAATCACCGAAAAGAGTGCCTCCCTGTCAATGATGTTTGTCTATTTTATTTCACGTCATCAGTCAAGCAAAAAAAAACTTTAATTAGTTACTGTTTTTCATTATTTTTTTAGTAAGGCTAAGCGCGCACTACGATTTTTTTACAACAAATGACGAACCTCTGCACTTGTATACCTTGACTTTGAGTAAATTTACAACTTCTATGTCAAAGTCAATATCATTTATTCAGTCTAGGCTGTTACAAGCTCTTATGAACGTCAAAGAAGCTATGCCATTGGTTAACAAACCCTACGGTGGGAGACCTTGTAACGAGAAGAACCGGCAAGAAACTCGTCAAGGGCTGTTTTTTTCTACCTGTTTTATTTCATACAGAGTCGTCAAATTGAACAGTGACCTTACCATGTCAGTAAGGTCAATTTCCATCACAAAAAAATACTAATTATAATATTACATTTTATGGTTATTGTAACCGTAAACAACTTTCAACTGGCAAAGAAAGATTTATCTATCATACATTACAACATTTCTCGCATTACAAGATTACTGTACTGCAAGTTGTGAGGAACATACAGGTCAGTATCAATTTATTTTAGAAAAAAAAAATAACCTTTAAGCACCACATTAAGATAAGCAGAAGTAGACCCATTTCCGCTGGCGGCACCCGTTCACGAGCATGACGCATGAACCAGCCATCGCTTCGCTCAACCATATTTTAGGGAACGTAACGACCCGCCTCACACGACACCGCCGAAGAAACGTTTGAGTGAGCATGACGTACTTCAGGTACTTATGTTAAGCTGTATAAATATAAAAAAAATACAATAACAACAGCAAAAAAAAGAAAGATAAAAGTGCATTAATGTAAGACACAACCTACAATGTTAGTAGAAGACGCATCAGCTGGGTCATAATCACAAAGCATATTTAAAGTAAGTTAACAAAAAAGAATACTTTTATATAATTGGATATGTCTTATCAACTATTGCTCCAAACCACACGTAGCAATTTTTTTGATGGCCAACACTTTCATAAAAGGCCCAAAAATGAATAGAGCCTGAATGATCTTCTTTCAAAAACGTCAATGAGCTCGAAAATTGCTTGCACCTGTTTTTTTAAACTATAGATCACTAGATTAAAACATTGTTTAGTGATCTATAGTTAATAAAAACTGGTGCAAGGGATTTTCGACCTTATTGACATTTACCAAATTTAATTTGAATAAAACAGCCATGTTAGTGAAAGAGAATATGAAAAAAGCTATCAAATTTCGAAAACGTTAAAAATGTCAAAAATTTCTTGCATCTGTTTTTATTAACTATAGATCACTATACAATGGTTTCCTACCTTCACTTGGTTTTCCGACATAATTTTAATATCCCGAAATCTACGTACATCGTAGTAAGCGCTCTAAGCACACAAATCATACTCGCTCGTTTGCGCTCAAGGATTTCACCACTCGAATCATCACATAAACAAAATGATCTGCGATTTTAGCAGTCGATGTGAACTTGTGAAGGGAAGGAGCAATCTGCGATTTTCAGTGTGAAATTGTAGCAGTCGATAATGTGAAGGGAAGGAGCAGGTGTGAATAATGAAAATCATATCATAGTAGGTAAGCATAGTTCACACTTTCACAGCCGAACAATTATTATTCGCAACAATTAAAATTCGTAGTGCGCTATTTCCATATTTAAAGTAATTTAGATGGTTACATTTTGTGGCAACTTGTGGTGTATATGTCGCAGGCAAATTGACGGCTTGACCGGATAACCTCAAAAATCATGTCATTGTCTTTTACTGCTCCTACTTGTGAATCTTAAAATTTTCTTAATTTTTAGTAAATGTCTTTAAAACAATGCTTTTTTTTGTAAAATGTCATTTGAACATGTAGAATTTGCACTGCTTTCAATATTTTTCACAAAACCACTACTAGAGACCATTTTTATTGATCTGATTAAGAGCGCCGCGCGTAGTAAGAAAAAAAACTAAATACTTAAATTTCCCGCGTTATTTTGTAAACGGTTATTGAATTTTCTATCAAAGGTTATGGCATTTTATATAATGACAAGGCAATTTACAATTTGCCTTCGGCATTTTGCAAAACAGCGTGCGTTTGTAAACGGACGACGCCGTTTGTAAAAGGCGGAATCATACAATTTGCCTGCGACATATACATATCTTTGACCTTGACTGTACCTATAAAAAACTTTTTTATAAAATAAATCAATATCTATATTTTTATAGCATTCAGTACAAACCTATTATTTCAATGCCTACATTCACGCCTTTGTCACCCATATCAATATTTGAGTTATCAAACCCATATTCTGTACACTATAAAATTATCTCAATTTTCCATCGAAATCGTTCACAACAACAGTAGGTACCTATTGAAACAGAATCAAATAAATTAAGCTGGAAACAATCGGATGACGATAAGATCTCGGGTAAACCGACAGGACACGACAAGTTGCGTGTAGCCAATAACTATTATTAAGGATTCAATAGCTATGTCGTATGTCCTATCGGCTATCTTGGTCCTATTGTTTACAGGACTTCTTATGCGAAGATAAGGATTATTGCACATGTAAAGCGATAGTGGAAATATTTCGTTGACAGAAGTTTAAAATTATGTAATCTCAGAACACAGGACAGGAGTGTTGCCATGAAAACTGCTTCTGCGTTTCGCCACAGATTACTAAATAGTTATGGTTTCGCGCTATAGAGTGCCAATTACTACATCAAACCTAAGAATTGTGTTGTGTACCTTTAATCGTACTATTTATTATAATTACTTTGATATAATTTTTTATTTTATTTATAATATTATTACACAACAGGTATAGTAACCGCCTAACAGGAAGGGCCGACCCCACCTAAAGTAGGAATCGGGGAATGGAGAAGAAGAAAAACAGGTATAGTAACTTTCATGTCCATTTTAAAAATATATAAGTATAGTATAGTACAGTATAGTATACTATATACAGTACTGTAGACGGCACATCATGCTATAGATTATGTTGAAATTGAGTGAGTAAGTGCCAAATACTAGACAACTAACATCATTAACACCGAAAAATTAAAACATAGGTTTAACATCTGACGTATTTTCAAAGGAATAAAAGACGCAATCTTATTTTATACCTCCTCCACTGGAAAACATACTCAAGTCGCACACTCGACAGCCAAACGAAACACTTCTCGGCAAAGATACTATTGTGCTTTGTTCTGTCCTAATATAATTACTTCGAGATAAGGAATATTGTCTTCCCTCGGATGTCGCGTGGATGGTGGGCGTCCTAAATCTCATTTGGAGCTAGGGCTGGCAAACATAAGTTTTACAGTACCTGTTGGAATAAGTATTAAGGAAATTTTCATAAGAAAATGAAAACAATTTTTTTTTTTTTCTATCAAAAGCTGTATTTTCTAATTTATTTAAATAGATAGAAAATCTAGATGATTTATAAAAAGAAAAAGCATTAAAATTCAGCGAGGGTTCGGTAAATTAATTTGGGGCACCCCTATTTGAGCTAGATAATTATAATCTTATTATGGAATCTCCTTTGACAAGGGACTCCCAGCGAAGATTATCGAGTAACAACTCTAATTCTTCACCGATATCGATGTTTCATCTCCCTTTATCTGCTCAAGACGTGTTCTGATTAAGGTGGATTATATTTTGGCCGTCTGGCGACCTACTGAGCTTTTGTCGGTTTAATGAATCAATCGTACTTTTCTCGAACGGTTTTTCGATAAGCTCTATTTTATTTTTCTCGAGTGCACCTTATCCTTTTTGGGAAACACGTTTTCGTTGTAAGGGTTTTTGTATCGTTATTTGTTGAGACTTTTTTCAGCTTTCTTTTTTTGAAGAACTTAACTTCGAAGAAACGACATAAATATTTTTTTACGTTATATTTCATAATATAGTCAGACTGAAAGGTATCACCAGATATCTTGATCTAGATTTGGTAAACTACATCAAATCTAGATCAAGACGGATATGAAATATCGTAAAATGAATTTTACGATAGGTCTGAAATATTGCTCTATATTAAACCACGCCGTATCTTCATAAACACCGTTCTAGTAATGTCTTTTATGGTGTGCTAGAATCCGTATTTGATTTATTTGATTTTATCTTTCAAAAGCGCTATATAATATTTTGTGGTCACCCATTGCCAGGCCGATCATTGTGAAAAAATCGCAGACCGAGTGCCCAAACCGCCCCACCAAGCTCCTGCTTGTTTCTTCACCGACATCTTAATAGCATTTGTCGAAATACTAGCGACCGCCCACGGTCTCACCCGCATGGTCCCCATTCCCGTGGGAATATCGGTATAAAAGTAACAAACATTGATCCATCCATCCATCCAAACATCCTCACAAACTTATAATACTTTATAATAATAATTAGTAGGACAGGATTTTATTTACTTATACTTATTTATTTTTTATATATTAAAAAAGGAAAACACAGTCACCCCTAATCGTTTCCACGTGAAAACACATCTTGTTTTCTACAGTTTTGAGTGGAGAGGTGCTCTGGCACAACGCGTTTCGTTACCGAACTGAGTCAAGATAACGCACGGTTTAACCTGCCTTCCGAAGCTAGGTTGAGCTAGAGCCACGGGATGGGTGAGCAATAATTTTTGTTCACCCGTCTCGTGTCCGACCATTGCGAAAGTTGCTTAATCTTCACAACCTCAGACTGAGCGCGCGAGTCACTGCGCCACCAAGCTCCTTTTTTTTTAATGAGCGACGGGAAGGCTCTGAGCCTTCATCATACTTGATGTTAAGCATTGATAAGGCTGAAGATGGAAGCGAGCCTCTCCCGGAATCCTCAATCACTGACGAAATGGCTATCTTATCTCTAACTGCCGGAACACAACAATGCTGAAAACATTGTTATTATGGCGTCAGACTTAGATAAGAAGGTGGTGGTTAGCCAGGCGGACTTACAACCTTCCACCAACCAAACCGAGTACAATATGTACCCCCGCTGGGAATCGAACCCGGGACCCCTGGGTCTCATACCGGTGGTTGTACCACTAGGCCACAGAGGCGGTTAACTTCTCTACTCTCTTCCTCGCTTCTTAACGACCGTTTTAAAAGCATTTATCGAAATACTAGCTTCCGCTCGCGGCTTCGCAGTTCCCGTGGGAATATCGGGATAAAAATTAGCCTATGTTACTTACTCTCCGTCCTTTCAACTAACTTTATGCCAAAAATCAAGTCTATTGGTTGCTTACTTAGTGCGTCAAGAAAGGGCAAACAAACACTCTTTCGCATTTATAATATTAATTAGGATTAGGATTTATTTTATTTTCATTTTGGAACATTCGAAAAATAAAACGCAGTCACCCCTAATCGTTTCCACGTGAAAACATATGTTGTTTTCTACAGTTTTGAGTGGAGTGGTGCTCTGGCACAACGCGTCTCGTTACCGAACTGAGTCAAGGGTCGCGACACGGCAACGGGGATTCCCACCAAAATAATTAGGACAAGCGAAGTTGCCAGATGTACGGAAAAATATATTACTCAAAATCCCTTCTTGACATTTCTTGCATGTATTTTTTTTATTAACTTGTTAAAACGAGAAATGTCGTGTTTAAGAAGAAACCTATAAATGAAATAAAGAACAGTAGTGTTTTAATAGCTTCTTCTTGCGTAACTTTGTGTTCGTAGGTAAGTATTCCAATTTATTTATGGTAGAATCACAATCTCTCAAGTAATAGCTTTTTCTAGCAAATTAACTTTCTGAAGATATTTATGGAATGTAATTTAATTTACATAAATAGGTAGTCGAGGAACTTCCTGGTTAACCAGTAGTTTTTTTAGGGAGCTTTATTTAAAAAAGTAGGAGAAATATAGAAAAAGTCTATATCACAAATAATAAAACATTATTAGTTTTTTTTTTATACAATCACATTAATTATCTAGCCCACGTTAAGTTTTATGAAGAACTTGTGTTATGGATACTAAATAACGGATAAACATGCTTATATACTTTTATTTTTGTAAATACATACATAATATACATATTAAACACCCAGACCAAGACAAATAGATATGTTCATGCACACAAATATTTGTCTTGTCCGGGGATCGAACCCGGGACCTCTGGCGCAGAAAGTGGGTTTAGCACCCCTGCGCCAAACAGGTCGTCGTATTTCATTTAAATAATTAATTAGGTCTCTAACCTTAGTACTTTCCGAGAAAACATTTCCCAAAAAAACTCTACTGGTCAACCGGGAAGTTCCCCGATATTTTGAACAAAAATATAAATAATCGTAAGCATATTTTTATGTAGCTTTATTTAGCCTTAGTGGTCATCGTGTTGTATAACCCTGCATAGATACCGAAACCAAACCAATCTAAATAACCCAAAATATACTTGTAGCACAATAATTTCATATTTATTTTCCAAATTCATCATTTATTTCAAGGCATAAACTGTTTATTCAACCTACATCTCCGGAAATATTTGTTATCTTTCATATTTCAGATATTAGCATTTACCAAAAACGAAACAAAGCTACAAAAGGTATCATATCATTAGTCAACAGAATTATCCAAAACTGCGTAAGATAGAGAGATACCAAAAAAAACAAAATACAATACTAAAACCGACAGCTGAGCGCAAAACACAACAGTTTCCCGACTGGCATTGTTCGCATATTTCCCACAAAACACAAATAAAGCTCAGTTTTGTTAGACAAATGCGGAGCTGTACGAACGACACCCAATTCTTTCATATCTAAAGGCTCCATGGTGATTTGAATGATTTCCTCTGTGCTGGGCAAAACCCCTTTATCCAGAAATATCCGAAGATATCCAACAAAAGGGATGCTCAGTGTTGTACAAGTTTTTCGCGCCTCGGCTCGAACTTGGAAATAATATAAACTTTCGGTATACAAACTCTTTGAAATTAACATTTCTTTCTTCTTGTAGGTAAAGGATAAAGTTCGTATAACTATCATAACTCCGTTTTGTGGAACAGATAGTTTTATTATTATGCGTTTTTTTTCGCTATTGATATTTCGCCGAATATTGTGATCACATAAAAGAAAGATTATTTTCCTCATGTCGTAGTAGTTGCCAAGTGAACTTCAATCACAGGGTTGCTAGGCATGCGATATCGCATAACAATATTGATTAGCATAGCGCACTTGATTGTCTGCACCCTCATATCGACAGCAAGTCAAACAAAATTTTATCATAGATATTTGCGGTTTGAGTTTGCATTCTTACGTTAAGATTTAAAGTTGTCTTTTTGCCTTGAGTAAGTAAGAAAGACATTTAAGGAACATCTCATTTGCGACATTATAAGACAACTTAAGTAACTTCAAAATCTGGGTAAGTAAGTGTTATACACAATTATTTTTTTATACGTACCTACGAGTATATCTTAAGTTTTGGCGCGCACTGTTCATTGAAATAAAACAACTTTTACGGACATCAAATGCGCTTTATTTCACGAACTAAGTTGTAATTGTCCGTATGTTTAGGGTTTTTTTTTTATTTTCTCGACGTTTCGGCACCTTTTCAGCTGCCTTGGTCACAGTCATCCAGTGACCACCGACCGTATTTTTTTTGTGAAACAAAAAACGCGTTGTGCAATATTCTACGAAAAATCCTAGGCATCTTCTCAAGAGATTACGACGTTAATAAATAGACTATTCCAGAAATCCAGTATTTCAAAATGAAACAACATCAATTGTATGAGACAAGACGCACGTCACCTAAATTACTTGTAATAAGACCGGCATTAAGGAGGAATCCGCCAGCATTCGACCATTAAGTGGACCAGATAAAGCTAACGAGAAAAATGCTCGACGTCGTTGAATTTACTTTTTGTTATATATAGCCCCATCTAGCGGTAATGCACGGAGACATAATTAAATCATTTGGCTGATAGCCCTGTTATGATCGAGGATTGAAGACGTTGAGAAAATGTGGAATAGTAATAGGCCGTAATCATTCTTTTTTGCATTTCAATTACTCAATAAAGTCTAATATTTATAAAGTATTGTGGTGAAACGAATGACAAAACAATTTAATCGTGTGAATTCACATTTATCGCATATTAATGCGTCCATCTCTGTTTATAAAGAAATACAGTTATCGACATAATTTATTTTGATGCAACGATATATGTCACGGGACTTGCTAGATTTTGAAAGTTGTTCAAAATAGCACACATTTTGGTATAGTGCGACCATGCCCACGGATGATCCCTAAGACGATTGAAATCTAACAACAGCAGAAAATTGATGAAGAGCTTGTTAGAAATTATGACCATAAGTACATGTATCAATGGATATGTAATTAAAATTCTACTGGAAATGTTATATAGCAATTGTAGTTAAATTAAAGTATTGTTATACGAGGAATAAAGAAATAAAACCTTAGAAATCTTTCAACAATTACTGGAATTTATTAAATAAAAACGACAATTTAAAAATGTTCTTTCAATTATAATGATTATTTAAAACACAACTTTAAACACATAACACATTTAATTAACATAATCTTTAACCTTAAGGAGAACATCAAGTATCACCTCAAATAAAATTAATCGAGAATAACACAGTATTAGAAAAGAATAAAACAGTGACTATTACGGGAGAATAAAACAGTAATAATTAGGGTAGAATAAAACAGTATGGAAACACTTAGCTAGACCTCTAAATAAAAGTGAATCAAGTTCAAACAGTATTAAATTAAAATAGAATAAAACAATATTTAAGTAGAATTAGACAGTATTAAAGTACTTAGCTTTTAGACCGCTCTGCTCGACTCACCACACAAGACTGTTCACAAAATGTGTCCTCCATGCTCAGAGGGAGCCAAAAGAGGAGGGGGATTCTCCCGCCATTTTAACAACTTATCCGTGAAAATAATAAATTTGCTACCGTGGCGCCAACGTGTCAAATTAAATATTTTATGAAAATAACATACTTTAAATAAACTATTTGTACTAACTATAATATAAATATTATTAACATTATTTGTAACTTAATTTAACAAGATACAATACATGTTCAATATTTGTATTACAAAAATGATTAAGGAAAATAACAGGAAGTAAACGAAAACCTGACCATTTGTCAATCGTCTGGCCAAAACATCTTTTAAGTATTTTACTGTTATTAATTATCGATTTTAATATATTGGTTTATCAAAATATAATAGATAAGCTTCAATAATATAATGAATTTAATGTTAAATTCACATAATAATTATTAATTTATTATCTGCTAAACAGGAAATAACTAACTTAAGAATAGTCGTCTTTGTCAGATAATCAAATCACATTTTTTAACAGAATTTGGTTAAATGAAGGAGAAAGGAGAAGAAGAATGTTAATGATTATGTATTCTTATATTAATTTAATGACTTTATAAGCAGTAATTGACAAATAAATTTAAATTTAAAATTGAATATTCTTACACGCTCATGGCGACGCTTGACAGACTGATCGTATTGCAACGTGCGGTCCGGACAGGAGTCGGATGGATGACCGTAAAGTGGCATAACAACCGAGCACTTCCATACTTCGGAGGGCACGTCAAACCGACGGTCCTGGCTGTTGTCATCTGATAACAGTTGTAAAGCTAAGTCAGAGGCCTTATAGGCGGCTTGATAAACTCTGACACCAGAGGTGGCCACTAATTAGTTATAGTTATTACAATTCCAATTGAGCTCGGTACCAAATCCTTTTTAAGCTAGGCAACTTTAAGGGATGAGTCTATTTTGTAAAACTTTACTCATCATTTAAAATAGGAGTAAATGTAATTTTTTTAAATATTATGATAAGTATTTTGATAAATTATTCAACCGTTTATTAATTCTATCTCTAATAACACTCGGTGTAAAAACGACCACTCCATGCATAGTTCCATTACAAAAGCCCACACTACGAATTGTCTTAAAATCCACACACTTTCCCACACTTGCCCATATCTCATTTATCGCCTATCATCCAGACGCATTAATTAAACAACAACCTCTTAAGCTTGGTGAGTTGTCGATAGCACAGCAAATAAAACAAAATAGAATCAAAAATTTAGTTAACGAGTTCATTAATAATCTCTATATTATCTTACTCTGACAAAGACCACTCCAAAGATAGTTCTATCACAAAAGCCACTACGAATTGTCTTAAAATCCACACACTTTGCTTTACATCCACTCTTACCCATCTCTCACTTATCGCCTATCACCCAGATGGATTAATTAAACAACTGCCACGTAAGGACATTTGCTTAGGCGAAGAAATGATTAATTGTAGGTTACAATGTTTACCTGCCCGTGGTACCCCATCAATCTTATTTTAAGCAAAGTTTTCATCGTTTTGTTTAACACCCGGCTAATGTCTGTGTCCATAATGGGTATATTGTATCGTGACTGTCAAAATTTATTTCAATTAAGCCTTCACTAGCTTAAAGTTTAGCTGGTAAGCGTTTTGTTGTTCATGGGTTAATCATACTGTATTTACTGGAGGAATTCGTATTATGAAAATGATTATAATGTTGTTTACGTGAATAGAACTAAGTCTTAAAGTATAAAGTTAAAATATTATAAATAGGTATAAGATTATTTAATAAAGTTACGTATATGTAATAGTAAGTTTAGGATGACATACAGATAGATGCAGGAAAGAAGCTGCGATGATATGGGCACGTACAGAGAAGACTACCTGAGAATCGGTTATCTGGCACTGCATATTTTACTCGGTGGTCGAAAATCAAGAGGAAGACCAAAGATAAGATGGAATGATGTAGTGTTAAAGGATATGAGAAACACCCAAACATATTTTATGTGACCGCAGACCCCTAATTCACAAACACAGTATCCACCTAGGTTGGCACATTATCCACCCGGAGGAACTAAAATCTCGTAACGTTAGGAAGAATCTAGAATTTTTGGAAGTAAAAAAGGTAGGCTAAAAGAGTTGCTGTTACTAGGAGGCGACTCGAGTTACATCTGTAAGATCGCAGTGACTACAGTTCTTAAAGGAGCTGCGTAGTTTCTAACTCTCAAACATAATAATAATGACGGAGATTTAAGCAACTCTGGTGTAGTAGATAGAGCAAAATGGAGGACAATGATAAGTAAAGCGGATTCCACCACCGTTTACAGAAAGAAAGAAAAGAGTTAACCAATGCTCAATTGCGTTTTTTTACGGTAAAACTAAGTTGTGCAGAGAAATAATTGATTTTGCTTTTTGTTTTGCTTTGAAACTTAGATCTAGGGAAGCCAAATAAAATATTTAAAAACATGTATTTTTCAAATAAAATTAAGAGACTTTTTTGTGAATCTTCAGCTGTAATTTTTGCATTATTACATTATATTTATTTATATTACGTTTGTAAAAATCTAAGACGTTTCTAAGAACTTCTGTCTCTAAAGCCGAGTTCAACGAAACTGGAGACGGTTTTTACTTGAGAGTAAACTAAGTAGTGCCCAATTGTGCTGACTGGTTTCACATTTTAGTGTATATTTGTATGATTAATGAAATATTTTATGACAATTAAGAACCTAAAGTAATATTATTAATTTATTTGAATATTTTTCAAACATTAGATTACATTATAAATTTTATTTCAATTAAAGTTATTAAATATTTTACTAACAATAAACATAAGATGGGACGTAGAAAACTCATTTTATTTTATCATAAAATCGGCGTCTTCAAACCTTCATTTTTATCCGACTTCAAAAAAGGAGGAGGTTCATAATTCGTCGATTTTTTTTTTGCAATAATACTTTGTCTGTTGAAGTACCTGCCCCTCATATAATATACAAAATTTAAAACATATGTTTAATTTTTCTATAATAAAAAAAGAAAATATACACTGTAATATCACATCATAGACGTCATAAAGAAGGAAGCAAAACAACTAACGTACAGTAACTAACTGTTATAATAACAATTACTAAGTTGTGGTTGCTTACAAGAAGTTTGAACTTAAAAAAAATAACCCTTTAAAATCGATATTGTGGCTAACTTGTTACTATTTTTAACCGACTTACTTAAAAACAGAAGGAGTTTTATCATTCACCGATTACTCAAAGATGACTAGACCGATTGTAATGACTCAAACGTTATAACAATAGGTTTGTTCCGAAGTTGGTCCCATTTTTTTAAATTAACCAATAGCGCATAAATAGCTAATCGTACTAACATTCACATTGAGAAGTTTGTAAGTTTTATGATTATCTTTTATAAACTCAATGACGCGTAAGACGGCAGAACAGATGTTTTTTTTTCAATAAATAGACCATGACCCGAAGTAGGACATAGGATAGGCACTTTTTATTCCGATAGAAATGGGAGCTTACGCGGGTAAATCTGCATGCGCAAAAGTAACACGTTCACATTTTATGTTTTATTTTTGTTTTTGCATTTTGCAATGCTATTTTTATACCTACGTATGATAAATATAAATAGAATAATATTGGAAAATATGAACTCGGCCACATCCGGTCCAATGCTCTAACCACTGAGCTGTCGAGACTTGTTAGCTCAGTAGTTAGAGCATAGGACCGGATTTCCAAAGGCCGTGAGTTCGAGTCCCATCTGAGAATTCACTTGAGGCCGAGTTGACATTTTCCAATATTTTTCTAATTAAAATTTATTATAACACATTCACAGTTCAATACATAACCACTTCTGATAAAATCTGCACAAATATTTTCATAGAAATTCGATATAATTCTGATGTTTCGAATTTCAACAGAAAATGTTTTAGTTAATTAACTTAATTCATAAAATCCCTAGAAATAGCTATTGTTTGACAAAATTATAAAGATTAGGCTGAGTTGCACCAGATAAAAGCAGATTTATGATTCTCAAAGCTGTCAAATATATACAGGGTGGAAAAAATCTATGGGCCCTGAAGGGGAACTACCTTAAACCCATTAGTTAGCCCATTTTACTGAAAGGAGACATTCCTTTATTTTATAAAAGAAACAAAACTGCATTCGAAGATTTTGAATTTCTTTCATAGGAGCCTTGTATAAAAGTGCTTTATCCGTCCCATTGAGTTTCTATGTTTCCTTTAATTTAATTTACTATGTTTGTTAAAGAGAGTTGATCCTTTTGATTGACCCTATTGATTGATGGTATAAAAGTACAGAATGTTATTTTTCACAGATTTTAGCTGATTCGATTCCAGGGTGTGGGAAGCGTATTTTTAAAAATGTTTTTATGCAGTTGTGTATCTTTTAAAAAATAAAGGAATGTTTCCTTTCACTAAAATGAGGTAACTAATGGGTTTAAGGTAGTTCCCCTCCAGGGCCCATAATTTTTTTCCACCCTGTATAATACATTTTCCCACCTTTAAAGATCTTACCCTACTGTGGATTGCACCACGTCACTTTTAGGGTTACATTACCTTTATAAATAGTATTTTCAAATAAAAATAGTATTTTCCTTTTGTGATGGAAATTGACCTTACTGATATGTTAAGGTCACTTTTCAATTTGACGACTGTATGAAATAAAACAGGGAGAAAAAAACAGCCCTTGACGAGTTTCTTGCCGGTTCTTCTCGTTACAAGGTCTCCCGCCGTAGGGTTTGTGAACCGATGGCGTAGCTTCTTTGACGTTCATAAGTGCTTGTAACAGCCTAGACTGAATAAATGATATTGACTTTGACTTTGACTTTGACTTTGACTTTGACTTTACGCTGTGAAACCCCATAGCTACAATTATAATTACTTATAGACTGAGAATTTCGACAAATAAGAGTAAATTTTGCATATAGTTATTGTTGTCAAAGATAATATGAAGAGACTTTAATGTATTAATGTATTAAAGTCTCTTCATATTCTCTGTTATTTCAGTGTACAAACAAATTGACAATTATAAAAGTGGCCACTATATGATATTATTTAATAATTACTAATTTAACATGTCACTTATAATTATAAATTTAAAGTGGAACATTCAGACAATTCAAATTACATGATGTCAAAATGAAATAAAATTTCAATACAATTCAAATTATAAGATGTCAAAATAATAATATAAGTTAAATAAAATTTCAATATAAATTAAGTACCTAATGTCAATGGAAATGAAGTTGTGTCAATGTAAATTAGGAAATTTTACATTGAGAAAATCATTAATATTATAGTACATTTTGTGAATCAGAAATATATGCAAATATTTCTGAAATTTTGTTATCGTCAGGTTTGTAAGTATTTCTGACAACTTATTGTAGATACGTATTGCCATGCAGTGAACATTTTTTGAATACATTGCCAACCTTTGAGGTGGTGGTGGTATATACAACATTTTTTCGTTTCATCCTCTATAGTTAACATTGTTATTTTTTTTGTTGAATAGAACTTTATATTTTTTTACAAAAGTGGCCATAAATGTTTCATAAATGTATTGACACGGTAGAGGCAGAATATTAAGGTACCGGAATAATGGTTTGCAAGAGTCCAAAGTAACCGGCTCCACATAACGATCCTATGCATTTCTTTTGTAATTTGAATTCCCTGTCAACACCAACCAAGTACCTCCATAAAATAATACAATAACGGAGCACCGATGCTACATAGCCACATGGTATGCTGTCAATGCGGCAGCCTTGGATGCTCTTTCTTTTATTCTCCTTAACGAAAGACGAATCTTTCATGTTTGCTTACTATTGAATCTATATGAGCCTTCCAATTAAGTTGATCATCGATAATTATGCCTAAAAACTTTGTCATAGTAGCTAAATAGAGTAGCTAAATTAGTTACGCGATTATGGAAATAAGATGACATGTTACCGAAAGGCTATGAAAATTTGTCTCTTAAAGTCAGTCTTTGAAACGATAATACCTTGAAAACCTTAATTACCTTCTCATCTATAATCCTTAATTATTAATTAGTGTTCGAAAAGTTTTAGATTTTGCGAAACCCAAAGTTTGTGAGCAAGTACCTATGTGGAGAATGTGATGAGGATAGAGGAAGAGAAAGAGAGATAATTATTGTAAGGATCACAGCAACCGGGAAGAAGCGATCTCTTATTATTCTATCAACTTTTAGTTTTATAACTATTTAGTTGTGAATCACATTTTTATAGGAATATATGGAAGCGTGTACTATCAACTCTATAAGTATAACTTAACTTTTTAATTGTGTTGAAATCGCGAGAAGAACACATCTCGACAAAACAGTTTAGTCGATGGAATGTTGTATATATGCGCGACCCACCTCAGCGGGATAAATGCATGATTATAATATTTATTGTATGAAATATGTTTCATTCCAATTATCCAACGTACCGGTATTTCAAACACCCACCTCCTCCCATTTGTTCTTTGATCGTAATACGATACAAAAGGATTTTCATATTATCCGAGCTTTTAAAAGACAGTGATATTTGAAAATAATATTTACCCACATACCAAAGAGTATTTTATAAATATTCCATCTATAATACAAATATACTTCAATCTGAAAAATACCTTTAATATGTGTAATTCGCATTTTAAAAGCTTTATCATTTGGAATTTAATAAACCGATCCACTAAAAATTAATAAATTAAGCAACTAAAAATATAGGTTGGGTTGCTGAAAAAATAGGTTTAGGTTATATTAGATTGGCGACTAAGTCGCTCACCTAATATTTTTTGTCGCTCAAATTTTTGTTTTTTCGATCGGTTAATTACTACCCTTATTATTATCATCCCAGCAGTTAAAAGTTTATTGAGACTTTTTTTTCAAATAAAATCTACATAATCTGTTTGAAAAAATAAAAAAATATATTCACGTAATGATCTTCTGTAATTTAATACTTTAAAAACATAAATTACTGTAATATTATTACATTTTAATTTGCCTTAACTTAAGAACAGATGTATCTGTAAGTGGAGCCCTTTCATCTTGTTGGTGTATGTTTGAAAATAATTAGTAAATTATTTTATAGGACTATTCTAAGTAGAAACGCAATAAAAATAATTAATCTTAGTTTTTCTATAAAATTACGTAAAATATCTGTTTGTTATTGACTGGAATAACATAAACTTATATAATATTTTTGAATGCAGTCATGAGTCAATGTGCTTGTTTTAAGCACAACAAATCCTATATTTGTTAAAGCTTTAATATATTCTATCGTCGTATTAAGGAAATAGTTTTCATATCAATAAAAATAATCAAATTGGATTTGCCGAGTTTACCTATCGTTATCACCTAAACAACAAAAGTCTTACTACGTCAGCAAAAAAAACACGAAACTTACCTGAACAAAACACAATCACAAAACCACTTCACCACAAATATCTCACAAAACAAAAATCCGTCGTCACACGTCAAGCATTTCCGTAGTCGCGACGCCGCAGCTACGACACGTGCGTGTCGGGACCGCGCTCCGTAGCACTGAGCCCGTCCGTAGCAACTACGTACCAATCCCACGGCGCGCGCAACCGTCTACGAAAACGGTAATTTAAACACATTTATCACACTAATTCTGCAAATTGGACTAAATAATGACGTTTCGAACCACTGTTCCTTACCCCCTCTCTACACCTTCAATCCATAATGACGTCAGCGCCCTTAATAAATTAGTTTAAAGTTGATACGCGGGATTGTTTGGACAACTAAGTGATTCGTAGGCCTCAAGCTAAAGCTTTCAATTTGAATATCGTTGGTCGTTATGCCACGGCAAAGACTAAGCTGTGTTGTTTTGGTAAATATCACTTAACTTGATTTTATAGTCGATAGATTATATTGTATAATGCCTTACATTATTGGGATGATAAACATAAATGCTTTTATTGAAAATACTGTGAAAATACATTTGTACAAAAAAGTTTTAAAATAAGTATGGCTTAACTTTTTTTCATAAGGCAAAGGTATAACTATATACCCATTTATTTCTTAAGTCAATTCTAAATAACTAAATAACGTATCAAATACATAAATAAGTAATAAGCAATCACGATTCGATTACAACATTTGCCGCTTGGGAACCGAACTCCAGACCACGGGTTTCACTGTCAAGGTCACTAATCAAATCAAGTAATAGTAATAGGCCAAATAACTAAGGGTGCGGTTCCACGTCCACTTATATTACATATTTTGGTAGTACAGCTGACTCTGCCTGTATTGTCAAGTGTTACTTTTCCAATAGTCAAAGTCAAAGTTAAGTCAAAGATTTTTATTCAAATAGACTTATAGATAAGTGCTTTCGAATCGTGCCATTCAGGACATCTAGTAACTGATAAGAAGAACGGCCGCAAGAAACTTTTCAGCTTTAACAGAAGCAACAACATTTACAAAGGAACATGTCGTTACCAAACACAAATCTACAATCTTGTAACATATATTATATAAGAGGAAAATTTTCTTATACTCAGTTATTAGAATATTTTCCTTTTATACAATTACAATAGTCATGTTTTATGTTAGTATCACTTCCATGCATTTTAATCTTTCAAATAATCATCTACCTTGTAATACCTTTGCTTAAGAGCGTTTTTAACATATATTTTAAATTTTTGCAAAGGCAATTCAATCACTTGTTGTGGAACTTTATTAAAAAAGGCTGTGCCTTTCCCCAAAAACGAGCGACTGCATTTTTCAAGCCGAAATCTTGGAACGGCAAGCTTATTCTTGTTCCTAGTATTAAAATTATCTTCTTCTTTATAAATAAAACCCAATCTTTGTATGTTAGTCTTCTATGCGTTCCAAAACCATTGATGAGATTGTGATGAAACTTTAGTAAGGTGTTCTGGAAAACCCTCTGGTGGGCCCCAGAGGGTTTCTGGCCCAATTTATGTATTAATTTATACTTTACGCATTGCAACGGATCCCAGGTACAGCTAGACTATTATAAAAACTTTTTGTCTCAGTGCAGACGCGCTCTTTAGTTTCTTATCTATATACTTAATTCAGGTTCGCAAAATTTGTGACGACTCGATAGGGACTTTGGCGCGTAGTACGCGGCCGAGTAAGGTATCAAATTAAAGGTACTCGAGTCTATTTGTTCCGAAAACTATAAAATATACAAAATGTTAAACGTGATGATCACAACTGCAATTAAAGATTTTCGCATAATTTGGAATTTTTCGTCGATCGACGAACCCGAGTATCGGGTTGTAACCGCCCTAGTTAAGCTTTAAGAGCAGAGTTTTACCAATAAAAACATAGTAATGAAATTAGAACACATAAATCCTTTATCCGTCTGTCTACAGTTGAATACACGGAATAGATTAGTGTCTCTAATCGATTTTACAAGTCTCAATCAATCACAGGGAGTTGCAAGTAGTTGAACAGTTCTCATTAAATTAAAGTGTCTTGAGGAAACAAGACTTCAATTTAAATATGTTGGTCTACAACGAAAGAAAATCTGCAAATTGACTATTAGTTACTAAGTTATCACGAACGGATACATGGCATTGTCAAACTAACTTTGTTTGATTATCGGATATTTTTGTTAATATGACCAAAATAACCACGGTTTATGATTTTTTAATTTTTGTATTTTTCAATGCTATTTTTATACTTATGATAAATTTTAAATATTAAAAAATTCAAAAAAATCAACACGGCCACAAGTGAATTCCCATCTGAGAATTCACTTGCGGCCGTGTTGATTTTTTTTTATATTTTTCTGTTTAAAATTTATCATAAGTAACGACGGTTGCTAGGTAACAAAACCCGAGGGCTGATTATCTAACGAAAACTCGGTTCAGTTTCAGTTTCGTCGCTATTTTGGCTGTCATACAGTATGAAAATGTGTCATTATCTTAGGTAAATATCTCAGATAGTCCTATCCATATTAGAGACAGGTTATTAATTTCGGCCGTTTACGGACAGAACTCACTAATAAAGACAAGGAACTCACCAAAAAAGTGGCCTATTTTTGTGTTGGTAGAAGTACCTGATACCTGAAGTATGTTGCCTAGTCATGTTTATTTTTAGTATATTTTGTGGTCCGGGAATCTAACCCGGGACCTCTGCGCAGAAAACACGTATCCCTACCCCTTTGCCAAGCTGGTCGTCGGTAGTGGGTGTTAACAATTACAAATTCAGCCGGGACTAACGGCTTAACATGCCTTCCAAGGCACAGGGAAGCTAGAGATGTAGCAGTGTGAACAATAGACTTTTGGTCACCCATCCCAAGACCGACTTATAGCGTGAGCAACATTACGCTAACTGTCATAAACACAGACCTAGCACGCCACGAATGCACTATTGAGCTACTAAAAATAAAATTTAAAAGCAATACAAGCACATTTCTTTTGAAAGCAATCTCTATGTTTCATCTCTCATTGTTATTGATCTGAACATTAGCTTTATAAAGACATTTTTAGTATAAAGATGGAGAGAAAATTGGAAATAAAGTAGATTTAGAGCGTTATAATTTTAGCTGAAAAAAGCTAAGCATGTTTATCAATAAAGATCCAGCAAAGTGTACTACACAAGCAAGTATGACAAGTTTGCGATCAACTAAGACACTATGAAGAAATACTTTTTTTAAAACCAAAACTTGTCAATAATATTTTTATTTATTTATTTGGCTACTTCAGTATACGTTATTGAAGTTTCAAGTTTTCTCCCTACGGTTCAAATCAGTTCAGCGGTTTACGCGTGAAAAGGTAAGAGACTCCCATTTATAATAATGAAGTCCGTCTGTTGCCTTTTGACGCGTTATACTGTGTTATAGAAGCAGTCCAGTCAAAATAAATTTAAATTCACGTTAAATATCACAGAGTTAATTACTTTTTCTGATTAGTATTTGCCGTTATTGGAAACCCACCTTGCAAACGCACTTCCTATTGAGCATATTAAGAAAACGGACTCTCGATCCTATGACTCCTGCTGATAAAAATGTACAGTAGGGATTTGAGTAGGATTTCATTTGTTTGAACATCCCATACCTTAGATCCAAAAATCACTTTATTATATTGGGAGGTTTCTTCGGAAATAAGATTGTTATAAAGTTCTATTTTATTTTTATGGTAAATTTTAAATAGAAAAATATTGGAAAAAATTAACTCGGCCACAAGTGAATTCTCAGACGGGAATCGAACCCGCGACCTTTGGAAACCTTCCAAACCTCCAAAGACCTTCCAAAGGTCGCGGATTCGATTCCCGTCTGAGAATTCACTTGTGGCCGAGTTAATTTTTTCCAATATTTTTCTATTTAAAATTTACAATAAGTATAAAATAGCATTGAAAAATGCAAAAATTACAAAATCATAAATTCTAATTTTTAAAAAAAAATCTTAAATTATTATTAAGGAATTTTAATATTTTCAAATACCGTGTGGGGCATTCGGGGATAATATTAAAAACGCTCTATAGGTCACTAGTAATTGAATCATTATGGTCCCAACTAATTACAACCAAATCTTTACTTTTTGATTTTTTCTAACAAACTTAATCATAAATTCAATGTAGTGCAAACAACAGTACCGCTCAACTTTTTCGGAGCTACTCGGAACGTCTTTTTCACAATTTTATGTGTCGGCTGATATAAAAATAATCCTGTCTTTCTATCGAAGTTCATGAATCCACGTAGGTATAGTTTTATTTTTTTGCTCTCTCAGCCATTTTCACATTTAATTACAAATTGTGTAAATAAATCCAAATCAATTAATTTAAAACTAAAACCAAAGAAATTCCCATGACAATATTCTGACTTTACTAAACAGAATTATTCTTTTAAATTTATACTCTTTTTACACTATGATCTTCTTTTTAAAAAGATCTGTAAAAAGCGTTGAATCCATGGAAATAATAGGTACTACGTACTAGTACTTAATAATTCCATGGCTGAATCTACTTGGTACAAAGAGTATACTTGGTATTGGTTGACATGACATGTCTTGCATGAAGGATAAAATTGTAAACAGATAACTATCATTGCGATATTTAATAATAAATTACAGATTTTAATTAATTTAAAACAGATATTTTATGCTGTGGGAAGTAACGGGGGCTGTTGCTATTCAAGGAGTTAAAGGAAAATTTTCTAATGGATACCGATATCATGATGTTTTGGGGTAAGTTTTTATTTATTGTCCCCTGTACCACGATAAGTGCGCAACGTTAGCGATAATATCGTTTTGCAATAATATACTGATTATGAATCGTAACTTTAAATTGTTATTGTCAGTAATGCAAGGGTTTTGATTAACTAGAATCTCTATTTTCAATATTTTCCCCGTTTCTAGGCCCCACACGGTATAATAAGTTAAGACAATACATTTTGAAATAAAATTGGACTGTAGAATTAATGCGTCTGCTCCAAATACACAAAAATTGTTAATAAAATAAAACTATTGAAGTTGCCACGGTGTAAATTTCTATGATCAATTATAGTCGTTTAAGTCACATTATACGCGTAATGTAAAATCACCCTTACTTTATTTATTGTTTAGTTGTATTTTTTTTAACCTTTATTCGTTTTTTTTGCAAACCCTTTGCTATTACTGGGGTGACTTTTTAGATATCGTGTTTGTTAGGGTTCCGTATCTCAAAAGGAAAAAACGGAACCCTTATAGGATCACTTCGTTGTCCATCCGTCCGTCCGTCTGTCAAGACTGTTTTTCTCAGGAACGCATCGACGTATCAAACTGAAATTTATATCTAGTAATCAGGTTTACTGTCCCTTAGAGCTGTGAAAAAATCAAACTTCTAAGCCAAAGCAATCAAAAGATACAGCCGTTTATGCCGCAAATTTCCGCAAATTTTCGAAACTCGCACGGGAATCAAAACCTACAGGGTACTTTCCGTGAACTTAGAATCTTGAAATTTGGTACAAAGTAACGTCTTATAGTACAGATAAAGGAAAAATTGCGAAAACCGTAAATTTTTAGTTACATCATATAATAAAATATATTTTACAGAACCCTCGGTGCGCGAGTCCGACTCACACTTGGCCGGTTTTTATTTTTATAATGAGCCCTTACATAAATATTCACTGGTGTAGATTTAAATGCTTTTTAGGATAAAGATATTTTAAATTTTAAACAGCCTTTTAAAAATAAGCTCCAATCAAAATATTGGGTTAACTAAAAAAATAATATAATCAATTTTAATGTAGGTATTAATGTCATTTCTTGAACAAAATAATTTTCCTTTACTAGACTAAAATGAATTATTGGGATACTGTATGCGTGAAGCAAATATAATTGCCATTCTAAGTACCTACCTAAGACTTATAATTTGTTTGAAATTATTGTTTTCGTGTGATCAGCTCCTGAAGTCACTCCTAACAATTTACAATAGTAAATAATTGTTCTTTTAATGATTTTTCAAATATTATCATTATCAAACAAATTAAATATTTATTTATTTTATGGGTGACTAGCGGCCGTCCGCGTTCACTCGCGTGGTTGCCCATCCCGTGTGAATATCGGGATTAAAAAATGCGTTTGTTTTTATCCAGGCTATCTTCTATTTGAGTGCCAAGTTCATACAAATCGGTTCAGTAGTTTTTTGCGCGAAAGAGAAACTAACAAATAAACAGACAGACTACTACACTTTCGCATTTATAAAATTAGTAGGGGTAGGATTTATATAATAGAAAATAGGGTATATGTTTGGTATCGTATCTGTATATATATTATTGCAAAGTTCGGTGTTCTTATTTTTGCAATATTATTTTTCAAGAAAAAAAGGTCTACTGATCGTCTGCCATTATGCCTCAACTAAACATTATAGGTAACCGTTGCCCGAGCCAACATTCCGGATTATCGGGGGATAATCCGAAGGGTGATTTAAAAGCTTCGAGGCACTTTGAATACCCTTCGACCTGGTCGGGGCTTTTACATTAATTTAAAAAAACTTTAAATTGATAACTTAGTAATTTGACAAGAAAAGAAGTGGGATGAGAATCCCAGATGGCGATGGCATGTGGAAAAGAAGAATAATAAATAAACATTTATTTCTTAAAAACTTGTTACAAATATCAACTTATCATGATGGAACAGGAGGGGAACTCCCATAGGTACTCCCTGTATGGGAGTTCATGATTGAACGGCAAATATGTGAATCAAAAGTGAGCAATGAAGAACTCACTAGATACTCTATCATTGGGGTTCTATGTGTTTCTATAGTATTTGATGGAGTTGCAGGACGAAGACGAGTAACTGACGCAGGACCTAAATGTACATTTCTTGATCAAATTGGAGACTTCTTCAACCGCCCCCGTCATCTAGTAGCAATTCCTCTGGTATCAAACCCATAGGTCCTGGGTTCGATTCCAAGTAGTGGTACATATTTTGTTCGGTTTCGCCGATGGTACTTACTTAGTTATATAAATACAACTGTGTGGTATATTAAATCCAGGTATTTTGTCCAAGTTTATTTTAATAGTAACTTATGTAGGAGTACCTAGCGAACTTAACTATTTAATTAATATCTTGATAACAAAGAATTTCCCTTCGTAACTTCTAAGTTTCATATTTTTATAAACTCACAATATAGATGAAGTGGAAATAAGCTTCTCTTCTTCTTCTTAAATTTAAGAGCTGCGCTCTTGTCAGTGGAGTATTTTCCATTCCTCTCTTTTTCCTGTCAATGACTTCACTTCCTGGTACGACACAACATTAACTTTCTCCTTTATCTGTGAAATATAGCTCATTCTAGGTCTACTTCTCCCTCTTCTTCCCTCCATTTTCCCTTCCAGTATGTTTATAATGAAACTGTCGTATCGTAACAGGTGGCCCAGCATCTTTCCCCTTCTATTCCCAATAATAAATATAAATAATAATAATAAATAAGTTTTTTCGATTCATTTCATTATCCTTCGTAAATTTAATAGTTCATTAAAGGAGAACCAACAAATAATACTTTATAAAATAATTCAAAACAAAGAATATATAACTAACATAGGTGTTCTGAGCCGTATGAAAAAAAAATTTATACTACAAAATATATTAGAAAAATAACTTGAGTTTCGAGTCTGGTCTAATGCTCAAACCAGAGCTTTCGGCCGGAATCCAGTATTTCAGGTGCGAATATGGAGACTAGGTGATTTTTTGTGGTAAATTAACCCATAACTGTAGTCTTGAATTATTATTATTGTTTTTCAATATATTTCTATTAAAAATTTATCATAAGTATATAAATCGCATTGAGAAATGCAAAAATTCAAAAAGCATAAATTATTGGCTGTTGCATCTTAATCGATCGTTAAACACCTGAAAAGATGTTTCTTTCGAATGCAAGGATATTCCTAGCATTGATGTGACAACGTTGGCCTATAGCGTATTATAAATATAAAAGTATTGGAGAATTTCGACGGGGGTCCGCAAGTCTCGGTAGCTCAGGGGTTAGAGCATTGGACCGGATTTCCAAAGGTCATGGGTTCGTGTCCCATCTGAGAATTCACTTGTGGCCGAGTTGTTTTTTTCCAATATTTTTCTATTTGTAATTCATCATAAATAAATAATGTTCCTATTTTTAATTTTGTTAAACAATTTGATTGATAAAACATTAATAAGTGATTTGATAAAAAATATATAGATAAACTTAACTCAATTTTAGTTTGGTTACCATTCTAAAATGTCCACGTGACCTACTACTATAGATACGTTACTACTTTTCAAAACTACAGTTAAGGGTTAATCTACTACTAATACTACTACTACTTCTCCGATGGCTATGCGACCCGAAGTGAGTCTTAATCTCCGACACAAGGTGACGTCACTGTTCGCTGTCTTGCGCGATTTCTTGCCAGTCACTATATCAATATAAATATAGTCACTATATAGCATTGTAAATCCAAAAATAAAAAACAGCTTCCTTTTGAAATAACTCAAATAGTTACTGACTTAATCTCACAAGCCTTTCACGTACGTAACAATAGTCGACATACCGAATCGGGAACAATGTATCATAAATAATTAAGTTAAATTTCAGGTTTAACGAACACATAGCGGTAATTAGTGAAAGATCAAAGCGCAACTGTAATTGCCGACCGTGGCTTGCCTGTTGTGAAATTATTTAAATTCATCCCAAGACTAATTAGAACTAAGTTTAAATGACAAAAATGGGTCAAGATTTGTGTCGACTCGGGACGAGATTTTGCAAATTTACAACACAAAGCGCTCGGTGTGTTTATTAAAATGAACGAGTGGGTTTCGAGAAATATTTTATAAAGCAACCCGGATATTTGGATGTGGTAGCTGTAATTTAATTTACGTCTTTAGTCGAAGTTCGTGAAATAATAACTGTCTCCTAATTGTAAGTAATAATTTTATGGTTGAGAAATTATGAATAGCACTTTACTACACACTTGTAGGTATGCCTATTTTCCCACAGATATAAAAGAAGTAATTCGCCCAATGACTGTGTTTTATTTTAGCTATACTGCTTATGGAATAGAGTTTGAGCTAATTACAAAGAGTACTTTATGATTTTGTATTTTTTGCATTTTTCAATGCTATTTTTATACTTATGGTAAATTTTAAAATAGAAAAATATTGGAAAAAATTACTACACTTGTGGCCGAGTTAATTTTTTCCAATATTTTTCTATTTTAAAATTTACCATAAGTACAAAGAGTACGTTAGGTAATAACTTCCAAATATGGCACTAGTCAAGAGAAACGGAAAGGGCAAAATAATTTTAGGCAAGCTTTATGTAGGTTCACATTTATTTCTTCACTAGCTTCCGCCCGTGTTTCACCCGCGAGGTTCCTGTTCCCGTAGGAATACCTATCGGTATAAAAGCCTTTTTAACAAATAACCTTTCAACTAACTCTATGCCAAAAATCAAGTTTATTGGTTGCTTAGTTAGGGCGTAATAAAGGAAGGACAAACAAACACACTTTCGCATTTATAATATTAGTTAGGATGAGGTTAAGTTAGACTCAATTTCCAATATGTCTTCTCCTTTCCCGGGTCTGCTATCTATTACGTTATGACTATAAACGATTTAAGAGCCATCTGATGAACCGTACAAAAATTGGAAGTACGAATCGTGGGTTATAATTATAAAATCCTACTAATAATACAAGTGTGAAAGTTTGGATAAGTTTTGATGTTAATTATTCAATCACGCAAAAACATGGATGAAAGATTGAATACATTTTGTACCGATATTCGCACGAAACCATGTGGGTGAAACTCGGGCGGCAGTATGATATAGATTATTAGTTAATGCAAAAGATATTCATTATACATTTTACTCCAAAATAGAAGATCAGAATCTACCGATACTACTATAAATTTTCTTGTAGTAAATCCAAATATAAGCGGATTTTCTTAAAGGAAACACGCGTTGGGTGTCGGTTCCATACACTAGACTGGAGATTTGCTAATGCTTACGAACAGAAACGCCTCAAGAGCTCAATTCATGGTGACACAGTAAAGGACTTAATCAAGGCTATATATACCTACTCAGGACTAAGAACAATGTAACTTAAAATAGTGTATTCCTGAAGGAATTGCGTCAAATAATATAATCTGTCTAATTTCTGTCAGATTTTGGTGTTTGTTTTTATTTGACCGTCGTCTGCGGCTGTGGAATTTTATATGAAAAACGTTTTTGTCAAATTTTGATCGTTTACCGAGCCCTTAAGACCAATGGTAAGTCCGTTTCAAGGCTAGGCTCGGGTCAGGACTAAGAACAATGTGACTTAGAATAATGTTTCCGGTATGAATTCCGTCAAATAATAGCCCTGGGCCTTAAGACAAAGTAATAATTAAACAATTATAGCCGCGCTAAATCACGTGGTCAATTGTCATCGTGCGTTACAGCAAGTTGATTGGCGGCTTAAGGCGATACTCAAAAAAATATGCTGAAGCGAGATAGCAATGAGAAAACGACGCGCACGGGAGCGACACCGATTTTGCAGATTAGGCAAAAAAAACCACAGAATCACTTCATATTAAAAAAACTACAGCGATTATAAAAAAATGCTTCTATAAGATCCTAAATATTATTGGTGTCCACTTATTAAACTAATTTCCAATAGCGTAAGTAACCCCATTTAAGAATAATCTTGAATTTTCGTATTTAAGTATTAGAGGTCTTTTCGAATAGAAAAAGTGTCGAGGCAAAATCATAAAATCGTGTTTTTGAAACTATACGAATCTAGATAAAGGTATAAGAAATATATTATAAGAGACGATGACGAATTTAGTTATCGTTTCGCTAACCAACGATGTTACTTTTTCTAATCCCCCAGATGATGAATTTTGTAGTAATCTTGCCTAGGGGCCATGGGTTCGGATACCTGGTATCTACGAGTATATCTATTTAGATAAAATTCAAAGTCCTGACTGACTGACTTATATATCAACGCACAGCATAGGGACCTGAAATTTTGCACCTAGATTGTAGATTGTAGTAGACATTATAATATACTGTAGGCATCCACAATTTTTTTAAATTTCACACCAAAAGGGGTGACAAGTGGTATGAAGTTGTGTAAGAAAACTCCTTTATTTTCAAGGGAATAATCGCTTATATTATTATTACATTATGATTGTAAATTACATACAAATAAACAAACAGTGTGTTTTGTAATTTTCCGGAAATCAAACCATAAGGGGGTAAAAATCGACATCGACATTATCGACCGTATTTCGGCTTGCGGCAGCTTTCGATAGCAGTCGTTAATTGCCTGTTCTCCTTAAGCATACATAAGGAATGTCTGTGCTCCAACAATAAGACCAAACACAAGTGCTTTTCCTCTCGTAATCAGATAAGTCTTGTTACTATTTATATTAATTAGTATTTACTTGTACCCTATTCCCTACAAATCTGAGCAGCTTGTGAAATCGGTTCACACAATGCAACCGAAGCATCAAGCGCTTTCCGCTGCATATTGTGAAATACGCAATTCAAATCGCATTAGGCAGGAACCGTATCACGTCTACATTCAGCCGCTACAGCTCTGCAGCATGACGATTAGTGCTGTAACCTGTGGTCTATAAAGATATTGGTCGCGTGAACGTCGGGGTTCTGCTTACACGATGCATAGTGTTTACGTATTCACTAAAACGGGAATTCACGTGTTTTACATAACTTATGGCTTAGTTGTTTTTATTTTTTGATAATTCTAAAAGATAACTATCGAATTTAACTATCTAATTGTATCTTTTTCGGTTTGTATAAATGTAAACTAGGTACTTCGTTTAAGGTAATTATGTAATTGGGTTTATACCCGTTTAATTATCTACTCTATTATCTATTACTCGAGCTTATAATACTTAAGTAGTATAATATACAAGAGTATCCGGTTAAATATAGCCTGTGTGCTACCCATTCAGACAATAGTCTAACTGTGTTCCACATTTTATCCAGATTCGCTCAGCCGTTTTTTCCTGGCCGAGTAGCGAACACACACCCATAATTTTCGCATTTTTTATATAAATCAGTAATATAATATCAGTAAGATTCTGTGATAAGTAGTTTAAATGCTCGTATTGTCATATTCCGTGAAATCGTGTTGATACTCAATACTCATTCGACACGTAACCGCATTTAAAAAGGACAGTAAAAATTTTCGCTAACCTGAAACCCATCGATAAGGAAAGATAAAAGAGGGAACAATTTATTGTGCCACCTTTACAATTACGTAAAAAGCAGTTCGTACAACCGAGACCCATAAACCACTGAGCGCACCCCGTCAAACACAACACACTAAGTCGTTAATTATACTAAAAGAATCGATCGATATTGCTCCATTCACCGTGATGCGCGCAGCTGATCTCATCTTCTAAAAGCCTCCACTTGGCCACGAAGCCGATATTTCTGTCAACCCCTCCTAGCGGGAATTGGGCCTTGATTGTGCCAACATATCGACATAACTTTATATCTACACTGTAAATTGAGAACTCGGGAAAATATGAGTAAAATATAATTTTCCTCCCTTGAGAAAGGTTATTTCATACTTTAACAGGAGCGCTTACAAAACAGACACGTTTTTCCAAGAGATTGAAAGTTTTCAAATAACGCTTGCAGGCACCTGTCATAGAATTTCATAGCCTTTTCATAAAATGTTGCATGCACAATGCAATAGATAGCGTTTTAATTGCGGTTCTATTTTTTTGCATCTAAAGAGCTCGGTAAATAATTCAATTTTTTTTTTTTTTCCTTATGGCTTTCTTCCGTTGTCCCGTAATGAGAGATACACGGTTTTTTTTTATCTTTTTTTTTTATAAAAGATTGCTCGGTAATAATCTATGTTGTAGAGTTTTGGATCCAATTCCTCCTTGAGCCTTTTATAATTCAATTTATTTGTTGATTGATTGATTTTGACAAACATACAGTCAAATCTTTTTCCGATAGTAAAACGCATCTAACCGTAGCCGCAGACAGTCAAATATATTTGACAAACACGAAAATCTAACAGAATTTTGACAGAAAATGTGATCGTTTAAGGAGCGCTTTACAATAAACAGTGATAAGGAAAACTGTGATTATGACGATTCATTATACCTAGCTTCCGTTTCAGCTCATTTCGTTACGTAGGTACTAACTTTTCGAATGGCTAGAGACAATTTATTTTTTTGATACTCTCGTTTTATGACTTCGTAACATTATAACTTTTTAGTTTTGCATTTTACAATGCTATTTTTATATGATAAATACATAACAAGAAAATATACTAGAAAAAAGCAACTTGTCTCATGTCGCTCTGCCGGGATGCGAACCCGCATCCTTGGGAATCCGGCCCAATGCACTATCCAATTATGCTACAGAGACCTATCATTATATTTATTTGTAACATTATCATAAAATAAAATTTAAGCATAAAACAGTTCTATACTTCAACAAATAAAATGTTATGTAAACAAATCACCTATATTAAACAGTAGTTTAAAACGTGTACGTTTTACAAATTATGGGCAAACCATTTATCGCTTCTTATGTTGGCATAGTTTTGATTTAAGGCAAAAAAAATTGAAACAATTGCAAAAATAACTTCTGCTAACTGTAAATAAACAAAATTATACTTCTTTCCTTCATTATTTGTACATCTTATTTTTATTATTTGTTATATCATTATCAAAATTTTCCCAAAATGCCATTGAACCAAATTTTCAAATGGACTTACGCAATTTTATAATTTTCCCGATAGTCCCCAAACCAACACAAAAACACTGGCTTTAACATAAAACTAACTCACGAATGTTTTTCAAGCTTGTGTATCCGTAACCACGCCAGATCGCAGGCAACGGAGCGTGCCATAGAAATTGAATTCAACCCAACATCACTACCTAGAACGCAGCGAGTTGTTTACGATAAAATGGCTGACTTTAGAGAGTACCTATCCAAATTCAAACGAGTGCAATCGTTTTTTTTAATTAAAACAACTTTATTATTGTTAAGTGCTAACATCCACAGGTATCCAGAGATCCAGAGGTTGCAGGTTCGATTCCCAGTAGCGGTACTTATTGTATTCGGTTTGGTCGGTGGTAGGATTGCTAGTCCTACCACCGCGATATAGAAGAAGAACCGCGATAGAAGTCCGCGTAGCTAGCTAACCATGCATCTTATGTATGTCTGTCGCCATAGCACAGCATAGCAATGTTTTTTCATTTTTGTGTTCCGGCAGTTAAAAACTTTGCCTATATTCAAACCTTGTCTATATTCTAAATAAACCTTTTAACCAGCCTAATTTACACCCAAGACAATCCTTCCACTAAATTAAATCAATCCTCCAATTTAGTGAGCCCACAAAAATAAGTGTTCCATTAACACCCAGACACTAATCGCGGGACAAACGAGCCAGCTAATGAATTAGTCGTTATTACCCCGGAGACAATTATAACGTTCATTATCCCCGGAATTAGCGGCCGGCCCGCTAACTGCCGGTTTACGGCCCGCAGTTTGCCAGACCTGTTGACGACTCGGGCGGAATACTCTCTGAAAAATGTAGTAAGTTGTCATTATTAATTGATTAGATTATAGAGGTAGAGAAATTGAGATAGGTGCTGACTGTCGTTAAAACTCGTGTTGCAATTTCAGTCAACGCTGAACAAAAGAAAAATTGTTTGCATGATCACTTCGTAGATATTTTTGGTCTAGCTAAATGATATATATATTTTTTTAAATAATAATTTTATTTAAAGCGTTCCTTGCTAACTGTACTCAAGCATAGATCACTGCTTGAGTCACGTTCTGTAATACGGGCCTTAGTGTCAGTTTAACCAGGGGTATATTTTTCTGATTTACAAATGTACAGTTTTCAGATTTTTTCCTGTACTTGAAGTAAAACACGATATTGCTTAGCAGGCCGGCAAGGTGAGGGTGGCTGATGTAGCAGTTTGAACTGCTGCACCAGCTATCTTCGCGTCTGGACCGTACCACCACTTAACATCAGATGGAGGTAGAGTCATTTACAACCACATTCTAAGACGTTCCTCCAAAACTCGACTCAACGGAGGCTCCTCGAAATCGGTACTCTAAGACCCGCATTACAGAACGTGACTCAAGCAGTGATCTATACTTGAGTACAGTTAGCAAGGGACGCGCCTATACATCGCATGTAGCGACGTCCCTTTCTAACTGCTCTCAAGTACAGAACACTGCTCGAGTAACGTTCTGGAGCCTACGTACTCTTTGGATCAGCGCGATTACTTACGTCAAGATGGAGATATGACTTAGGCCCGTATTACAGGGGCCTGATTCTCGCGCCTTCGACATCAATTAGGGGGCATGTGTGGTCTTCATCATCCGTTCCACTCTACTAAATGGTGCTTTTTGGGAGAAAATGCATGAGTTACAAAAACACCAAAATCGATATAGGTGTTCTGATGAAAAATTCCCTTGACATCTTCAGGATCCCATCATCAGATCCTATCTTGACGATAATGGGAACAACTTGAAAGTACACCCTTTAAAAAAAACATTCAAATCGGTTCATAAATGACCGAGTATTTAGGTAAATATTTATTACTTATTTAATAGTTCCGATGACCACGTGTGGTCTTCATCATCCGTTCCACTCAACCGAATGGAAGCAAATGCACCAGTTACTTAAGGAAACACCGAAATCGATGTTGGTGTGCATGTAACTTTGAAGAGTTTCTCCAGGATCCCATCATCAGATCCTGTCTTAACGACAATGAAAAAACTTGAAAGTATACCTTTTCAAGTTCAAATTAAAAAAATAATTATTCAAATCGATGCGTAAATAACCGAGTTCTGAGGTAACAAACATTAAAAAGAAAAACATACAACCGAATTGATAACCTCCTCCTTTTTTTGAAGTCGGTTAAAAAATGGGACCGACTTAGGAACAAACCTGACGTAATAACGTTTCAATCACTGCAATCGGTTCAGCCGTCTTTGATAAAAAATATACTTATATAAGCGACGAATTGTAAACCTTCTTTTTTTTAAGTTGATTAAAAATGATAAAAAAATCCCTCACAGCCAATTTACTGAGACCGTATTCACTGCACACAAGTAGATTCTTTTGGCGAGCGATTGTGCAGTAATTGTACATCGGAAATTCGGAACGCCACGGTTTCGCGACGCGGTCACCTCGACCACAATCGTATTGGTTGTACAGCGTGAAAATAATGTCATCCGATTGCAATGACGAAGCATCATTATGGGCCAATTTCGCCATCGGCTGATAAGATATGGATAGCTTATTTCTAGACAGCTAATTATACAGTTGTAATATGAAAAATACTAGCTTTCGCCTGCGTTTTCACCCGCGTGGTTCCCGTTCCCGTGGGAACATCGGGATAAAAAGTAGCCTATGTTACTCTCCGTTCTTTCAACTATATGCAATACATCAAATAGATTAATTGCTTAGTTAGGGCGTGAAAGAAGGACAAACAAACACACTTTCGCATTTAGTATATTAAATTACATTAAATAATATATAATTTTAATTATATTATATTATACCAAATAGGATTCGGATGTCTAATTATTTGGCATAATGTTATCCAGTACTTATTATTATTAGACAGTGGTGAAACCGGTCCTTAGTATTTTATAAAAATATCTAATTGACTGGCCCAATGGCGCATTGATACACTCATGAACACTACCAAACTTATAATTTACCTGATGGAGGTATTTTATTATAAAGTAAATTTTCATATAATTTACGTCTGTTTTCCTCTTGCTTTTAACCAGAACAACGAAGATTATGTTGGGCCTCGCTCAACACTAAAAAGTTGTGTATGTCTATGCTTCAGAAAACACAGCGTACATACGTGGATATGTAACTACTAGCACTTCACTGAATGATGTTTGTGGAAGAAAGGCATAGCTACATAGGTTTCTATAATTGGCAAAATTAAAAAAAAACATAGAGGAGAACACAGAGATAAAGGAACCCCGCAGACGGGACAAAGGGTTGGCCACAGGGGTTAGAGGTAAATCGACCCTTGGACCTGGCGGCGGCCTTATCCCGTGCTAACCTAATCCAGCACTGATAAGAAAAATAAGATAAGATAATAGGGAATAAATTAGTCTTGATAATAGAATAATTCACTAATTTACATATTGTGACCATCAAATAAAAATATGGAAAATTCGGATAGGAAGTTGCCTACCTGCTTTCAGTTTTATCTCAAACAGATCGCCTACCGGCACCCAGATAGATTGTGGTTGCGTAGAACCGCAGGCAGCCCTCGTCGCGTCTCGTCTCGTCGGCGTCGCTTGGTGACCGCACTCAATTTTGAAATCTGTCTAATGATGAATATCCCTATCCGGTTATGTTTTCTATTTTCTAGAACTTGTCCTCCTGGTCGTTGGTTGGTAACGGACAATCACTCAAAACTAAATTTTACCCATGCAGGTCCCTATGCAATGGCTGCAAAAAATTATAAATAACTAAAAACAATACAAAATGAAAATCATTTATATTAATTTAAAAACATTCTTGATTGAAAAGTGTAAGTATTCATGCAAGAATTTTTATGTCAAATAGATGTTAAATTGTTTCATTTGTCACAATCTTATTGAATCTATAGTTAGATAAGTTTTGCTAATAATTATTATTACTTTTTTTATTATTATTATTACTTAGCTAATGTTCCTAATTTAAAAATGTGTTACGTTAATAATGTTATTATTTCTAAAAGTTCATTGCCAATTATTATATTTGAGTTAACACTCTTGTTAATTTTTTCATTTAATATTCTTTTATTTATTTTCTTATGTTGCGATACCCTAACATGGTTCATGGTTGGTTCTGTTTTTTGAAGTGAAATCTTCTTTAGCGGCATTGTGCACATCAGAGTTTTGGGATTTTTGGGATGGGTAAAAAATGTTAAAGTCGCGTCAGGACACGTTACCCTGATCGAAAATACCAAGACCGTTGACCTTTTTCAAAATACATAAAGTCTCACACTTAAAAGATCTACGTATATAGTTAATAACAACCAAAAGATCTCTCATTACTACCAACTTTCATGCGGACGTCTAAAGGTTTGTTTTAATTAATCATGTTATGAAACATTGGATGATTTGGAAATGTAATTTAATTTCATATTTTAAATATTGTAAGATATATATGATTCATATTGTTATTATTTTATTTTATGGTTTCTTTGTTTTTTCGCAAGAAAATAAAGATAATAGATGATCTAGCAAATGACGCTCTTGTTAAAAAGATGAATGTGTTAATTTTATCAGAAACTCAGGGTAACGATGAAATAATTGACATTCCGAATTTCATTTTTTCCAGCAGGAGGAGTAGCTATTTATCAAAATATGAACACAGTTCATTATTGCACAAATTATATGAATGTGCATGTGAAATACAACAGCATGTTTAATGCTAATGTTTCTGATATCGGCGATATGTGTATAAGTCGTTGCCACTCTGGTGATAATCAGTTCATTATTATGGTAGCCATTTACATCTCTCCAGATAAATCATTGCGAACTATACTGCCGCACAATTTATTAACGCAGTAAGGAACAACAGCACTGTTTTGAGAAAAAGGCGTTTAAAGTTAAAACAAAGTTAAGGCGTCTCTCGTTACCTATCCATCCGATCTACAAAAATGATATATTTATTAAAAGAGCAAAACACGGCCAATACCTTGCTATACATTTTTTTGTTTAAAACTTAATATTTTGTATTTAAAATAAATAAAACTGTTCATGTTATGATCTAATGAAGTTTTCGGGTGATTCAAATGATGCATGAATGCCGTATAGGTGTTACTTGCTGCATTTATTACTAGGTTCTGCTACTTGCTGCAAATATGTTAAGAGATTAAGACGAGTTTTTAATATTACACCATAATGTATGCACTGTATGTATTTGCCATACTGCATTTATAACTAGGAAACATAAGAAATTTACCTTTACTGCGTTCATGATTTGTTACATTCATAAAGGATATTATGTGTAGCCTACCTATTTACGCAGTATAATCGTAATTACTGCGTTTGTATTAAGTGAAAGTCATCGGCTGTTATCAAGAAAACATAACAAAAAATTATTAAATACCTTACTGCGTTTGTACTATGTGTACGATTTAATATTAATAAGACACAACAAATAATGCTTTAATTTGTCATTTAATGCATTTATGTTAGGTTGTAGCTTTATTAACATATAATATTTAAATATTTTTAAATCCTTAATATTCTTACTGCTCTTAAATTATGTACAACAAATTAAATGTGTAATTTACTGCATATGTTTTATGCTATCTTGGCTTCTATAGGATAAAAAAAATTACGTGTCTTTGATTTATATTAAGCTCAATTTTGCGATCTCGAATAGATAGTTAACTCATTAACGCAGTAAGCGGTACTTACTGCGTTTATAAATTGTGTGGCATGCGGCAGCATACGATACTTCTTGTATGAAAATTTATTCATTTATTCCCATGACGCATCTGCATTGCTTCAAAAAAAATTGGGAAAAGCTTTGATGATTTGCCAATGATTTTGAGTGGAGATTTCAACATAAACTTTGCAGACGATAAAAATCAACTATTAATTGATTTTTTACATAATGAATTTGGTTTTACGATGTCAAATGATCGCAATCTTAGCACAACGAAATACAAAACTACTATTGATGCGGTCTTTATTAGACCTTTAAATAGGTTCGAATCAAAATTGTTCGTTTCTTACTTCAGCTACCATAAACCTATCGTATCAGTTTTAGAGATCAACGATGATGGTTATGGCAATGATGATGGTGAAAGAGTCGTTGAAATTATGGATGGAAGTTGATTTTTCTGAGAGATAAACCTTTTGATGTAAAATAATTGTAATAGTTCGGAAGTGTTAATTTTTTTATGTAATATAAATTGTCATGTTTGTGTACGATAGCGGCGTTATTAAATAACTGATACATAAATGATATTACTTTTATACTGATAATAAAAGCAATTCGTGCAAAATTATTCTCTAACCATTCCAAAATATCAAAAATGCACAACGTTAATATTCAAGTTTTCACTTCTGCCGGCACTCCCGGAGTGCAAACCGTTTTTTTAATGTCATCTATGTATACCACATGAGTGCAAACGATTCGATTTGTTTTGATTTGATGAAGAATGCACAGTGTGAGCGATGGCACACCAGGATACCAGCCACCGCCGCACGGTGCTATCCTAGAGCATAACCCAGCAATGACAGGTCAAAATGTCTTTAATCTTGATGATAATGTACTTGAAGCACTATTTAATGTACTTTTTGCCTTCAATGGGTGCACTGACAAAAAAAAATCTATAAGATTGCCTAGTTTAATCTCAAACAGATCGCCTACTGGCACTCAGATAGATTGCGCTTGTGGGGAACTGCAGGCAGCCCTCGTTGTCGGCGTCGCGTGGTGAACCGCACTCAATTTTGAGATCTATCTACTATTGGATATCTCTTTCTGATTATATTTCTAGTACTTGTGCTCCTGGCCGATGGTTGGTGACGGGTTATCCCATAAATGGTGAAGAACGTACAATGTAGGCGATGGCACACCAGGATAACAGCCACCGGCGCCTGGAGTTGTGCATGATAGTTCAGATTCATTAGTCTTGATATTGCACTTTAATCACTATATATTTTCAAGTTGCCTTCAATGGATGCATCTGACTAAAAACATGAAAATTATATTTAAGATTGCTTAGTTTTATTTCAAACAGATTGCCACTGGCACCCAGATATATTGCGGTTGCGTGGAACCGCAGGCAGCCCTCGCCGCGTCGTCGTCGGCGTCGCTTGAATATATATTTATCCGGCTATGTTTACATTCCTTGAACAAAGAAGATGACGATATTGTAACACTAATAGTGACTTAAAAAAAACTATGGACTGAATGTGTGCTAAAATATATGAGTATAATGGTAACCTGCATTACCTACTTACTTCATTTTCCGACGAGTTACAGAAAGCTACAGCAGGCATTTTTGTATAGTGTTCCATCAGAATCTTTCAAAGCTTACCAATTGTTAACAAGGTTTAAAAAAAAATCTATCCATACTATATCAGCTTTATATCTCTCTTTGATTTTCGTATTAATTAGACAATGGAACATTAGGTATTTGGCAACATACATAATATTTCATAATAGGTACGTAATCTACAAAAACAACTACTATTTTACAATAAACAAATATCCAATTAATATCACCAAATGTTTATTCGAATAGCGAAGTAAACAATAAAATTATCATTAACGATCCTAAAAAGTTAAATTAATAATCCACTATAGCAGCGCTACTCTAAAACATACTTGATCCCTAGACACTTTTGATGTGTGTATTAACTATGTGCGTACAATATCTAAGACAACAAACCAACATTACCTAGCTGATCCCCTTGACTGACCTACAATTAATCAACGCGGTCACGCAATCATGGTGGTTTGACCCATCTTGTGGCATACCATGACTCATGTGTCACATCATGCCTGAAGATTGAACAGGCACGACACGACAAATAATTAAACCATCGGAGTGCATACCGAAAAAGACTCATGTTTCCTATTATTTGCACGAACAGTGTACTTATAACACCATGAATACTACAAAGAAAATCATGTTGAGTGAAACTGAAAAAGTTTTTGATATCACATCACGAGCAATTTATTTTCTACCACTGAAATGGTCAAAAGTCGTGTTCAGTAATTGAAAATCAAGCTGAGTCAAAATTTTAGTTTTCATGTTTTGTCGAGTAATTATGGGGCTGATCTGATTAAATTATAAAAATTCCCAAAAGTTTCTCACGATATTTTACCGCCAATCTTGAATCCAATCTACAGCTTGGGTTCAATATTGGATTTTCCAATAGGAAAAAATGTTCTAAATCAAGAATCTTTCCGAAATTTTCTAGCTTTATATCGGTCAGTCAGTCGCCCTAACGACTAAATACTACATTAACCATCACAAACATCACATATCCGGAATATTTACGCAACCCCATCCAATACTGTTGACATTCCAAATATTAATACTCCGGAATCAGAAATAACATTAGAATAAACGAGGGAGGGAATATTAAAAAAATCTATGGTAAGTCGGAATGGAATCCTGGGCGTATGGCCCCGAGCGAGCCACAACCGGACCGGTTTACGTAGCCAGATGTAAACCGGTACACGAATCCGGGCATAGAAGTTTGGCATTTCGAGACACTGAAAAAAATATAATAAATATATTTTACTTGCATAATTTCTAAAGCTTTTTCATTCAAATAAAGAAATGAGCTTTTAAGCATTAAAAGGGTGCTTTGTAATAGCCGACGCAAAAAGAGAGGGGTGTAATAAGTTTAACGTGTCTGTCTGTGTATCTGTGGTATCGTAGCTACCAAACGGATGAACCGATTTTTGTAAAGTTTTTTTTTGTGTCATAGATAATTTTATGCCGAGTGTTCTTAGACATGTTTCATGAAAATCTGTTCAGCCGTTTGAAAATCATCAGCTCTTTTCTAGTTGAGAACCCTGACTTACTTCCTTATGACCGATCGATTCGAAATTTGGTATCGTGTTACTTCAATGATATTGAAAGTATATGGTAAGGTAACCATTACCTAATCAGCCGTTTGAAGATCATCAGCTCTTTAATGAATGATGAGGGGATCTGACTACCTGCCATATGTCCTATCATTGGTTAAAAAGCTTGAATTAACACTTAAATTTAAAATTTAAAAAACCCCCAACCCAAAAAAATACTCCTAAAAAGTTAAAAATAATATTTAAGTATTTACCCTAATTACTTATTGAGTACGTGCCTCCTTATTAGACCCTTAGTTAGCGACGTTTCACTGCCGTAAGTCATCACTGGCGGCACACGCTGGTCGTAGACTTTCGTCTTGACATTGAGGTAAGTTGGATGCGAAGATTTTATGGAGCTTACCGAATTCTGCCCATCCGAGTTGGATTCGATGAGAGATCTCTTTCTCGAAGTTGGACTTTCTTTACTGGATTGTCTGTCCAAGGTAAACGTAGTGGTCAACTACTTCGAGTGTAGTGTTCCCAACGTGAACTGTAGTGGGTACGACGTCTTATGTATGTTCATCCTAGGACCAACTCTTTGGGAAGCACTACGGAGATCTTCGAGCATTGTGTTCAGGTCCTCCAAGGTTTCAGCCATAAGAACTATATCATCGGCAAAACGAAGGTGTGTCAGATACTGGCCATTAATGTTGATGCCGAGTCCTTTCCAGTCCAAAAGCTTAAAGATGTCCTCCAACGCAGCCGATAACAGTTTGGGAGAGATGACGTCTCTCCGCTCACACCTCGCTGCAGTTGTATCTAGTATCCATAACACAAATTCTTCATGAAACTTAACATGGGCTAGATAATTGTGTGAAAATATTTATTTCTTTATTATTAGAAATTAAAACATGCCAAAAATAGGAGTTATTTTGTCTACTTGGCACTAAGCCTAGGACTAACATTCGAACTTTTGTTTTATTTGAAAGCATTAAAGTTACCCAGCATCAATATTCAACCCTTAGACTACAACGAAGCTGAGCCGCTGCTACAAGTGTATAAAAGCAGTTTCATGTGCCAAAGAATGGTCACCATCATCACCGTTTCAACTGAACGATACCCACTGCTGGTTATAGGCGTCCCCCAAAGATTTCTTCGATGATCGGTGCTGCGCTGTCCGCATCCAGTCAAAAAGTGGTAGGTACCCTAAGTTAAAACCACCGTCTACAAACAGTCTTTGAAATGACGTACCCACACAGATACGCGCCGCTACACGCGCTCTCGCTACTGTTTTATCAGTGACAACCAGTGAGATCGAGGGGCCAGCCGTGTAGCGATAGCGAGCGGGCGCGGCGGCGCGTGTGTGTGTGAGCTCGTCATCTCGGCCGAGTGCAACGACTCTTTAAGTTTAGACTGTGATAAAACCCTCAACTTTTGTACCTTGTCTTAAAGCTTGAAGGAATTTTGTCATTATACAAGAGCAGCTCAGTTATTACAATAACAATTGTCTCAGCCCCCGGCGCTGCCCGTTATTCACCAGGATCATGAGGACTTTTGTCTTATCCCGAGTATTGAACAGATTGACTACTAAAATAGTTTTAACATACGTAGGCCGATTACTTAGGACGTTCTTCGATTGTTATACATAATGTAACGATTTATGAATGAATATAATAAAAATAATAATTTTACGAAAGAGAGGGATGAAGGAGGAAAGGTGGGGAGAATTAATAGAAAATTAAGTGAATGAAGGAAAAAGATTGTGAGGATAAAATAATAATAAATATGTTTTTATTTTCATAATGACTTTTGCCATTAAATATGCCGCATAAGTACTTATATTAAAATTGCTTTTAATTATATAAAAACAACTGAAACACCTTATAGTTATTTGATTATTTCAAATGGCTTAGTTCTATTATAATTTTTGTATTACTAAATGCCATCACAGCGCCATTACGACGATGAACGAGTTGTACGTAAAGTTCGTTCTTTATGGGATCACAAAACATATACTGAGTAATAAAACCAGTGAAAATTTTTTGATAAAACTCAAGATGAAAGTTCCTCTATTTTATAATCCACCACACCTAATTAAAGAAAAATTATGAATTTTAAATTAAAATAAATCGTACCATATTTTTTTATGAATAAATAGTACCTAATATCGTGTAGAATACCTCTTTTCTGTGAAACCTATATCATCTTATTGTAGGTGTACAAGAAATGTAGAATCAGTTTGACTGATATCTGATTTGACCTGCAATCCTTATTAATTGTTTCGTCCGAATTTGAAGAAAATGTTGACTCATTATTCAACTCTCGCACGGGGTTACTTATAAGTTGAAAAGAAAGTTTACTATATTTTAAGTCAGAGACAAAATATACCTAGATAAGTATTGACAAATTCGTATATTTCACGTAAGTTTTTTCTTATTAATACAAGTGAAAAATCAAAATGCATTGTACGATTCATCGTGCTTCGGCATTTATTTACGCCTCCTGAAGGCCGCCAGAGAATTTGTGAATGCAAACAATATATTCTTATGACAAAAAATCAAGTCACTCATTTAATAAAAGTAATCGCAACGTTCATTATCAAGCCACGTCAGTGTGTTTCCACCATCAACAAGCAAAAATTATAAAGCTAGGTACTTCTTTGTCCACAAAAGTTTCTCAAAACCTTTCCTGTGATAAAAGCCTTTTTACTCGTTCAGTGAATTCACTTCAGCAGTGAAGTTCCTAAATTTTTTCATTGTACTTTTTGCAATACTTGTTAAACAGCATAAATAACTTATATCTTTTATTCCACAACCGCCAACGTGAAGTTGCTAACTCATAAATCAAAAAGTATTCAACAGTGCCTAAAAGCTACCGGATCGCCAACTTATGAACCAAAAAAGAACATTATTATTTAGTAACAAGAAAAGTTCTCGAGACGTCTAGTAAGGTATGGCCAAAAAATGTGTCACTTGACACTTCCACATGCTCCAACGTTGCAATATTAATATCGCTGGTAATCTATAAATAGTGGGTACCGTGGAAAATGAACTTAAAACCATGGTAAATAAAGCTGTTTATTGGTTGAAGATGCGAAGCCCCGCTTTTGTCACTTGGCGCAAAACACTTAAGCCAGCGTTATATTATCACCTTACGTGGAAAGCTGTATAATGAATTCAGCACTAGCTTGGAAGTCTAGTATGGTTTCACTATGACTCAATAGCAAGTGTGGCATCATGGTGGCTCTTTCATATACGTTACATTTTACTCTGATAGGTATTTTACGTCCGAAATAGATTAGATGATAACATAAACTTTCAAACGTTCAAAATTTTCTTCACGTTTTACTTTTTGCAACCAAAATTATCGTCCGTTTCCAAGTTCCATTCACCATATTTTATCTTACTTAAACGAATTAATGACAATAATAATAAAACAATATTACACATAAAAACACAGAAAAAAACGGTCGAAAAAAAAACACAAAAGCCGGCTTATTATGTACTTTTACAGAATAAAATCCGCAGGCTGATTATCTAACTAAAAATCGCCCAACAACCAGTTTCGTCGCTGTCATTACTGTCACATCTTCATACAAGCCATAACAGCGACTGGAAATCAGCCCACAGTATCGTTTAGTAAAAGATAATGAAGAGTTTCATTTTTAACCGACTTCAAAAAAAGGAGGAGGTTCTCAAGTCAACTGTATTTTCTTTTTTTTTATGTATGTTTTACCATAACTTCGCCAGTTGTTAACAGATTTTTATAATTATTTTTTTATCTGAAAGAAAATGGTTTACGTGTGGTCCCATATTATTTTTACGAAGATCTGGCTAGTAGTTTTTTCATAATCCTGAAAAATATCAATCACCTTTTGGTAAGTAGTCGTTAACATAGATGATATCATTGTTGTGTATGGGCTGATTTTTAGTGTAAGTAACGGCACATGATGTAACTAAAAAATATGAAATAAAAACATTTTATAAAAAAAATCAAACCGACTTCAAAAAGTAAATAATTAAACTTTTGGAGTCGGTGCTAGCTATAGCTAAGGCCAAAAAAATATATAGTTAATAAAAATGCAATGTAGAATGCCTTGGCTGGCACCGACTCCAAAAGTTTTATTTTTTACTTTTTGAAGTCGGTTTGATTTTTTTTTATAAAATGTTTTTTTATAGTTTGGATCAATCATAGGTAATTTCGCCACGTTCTAACGACCGCCAATCGTGTAACACAAGGCTGGTGGTCCCAGGACAACTCCCTCTCTTATCGTATGAGGATTAGTGGCCACCTCTCGTGTCAGAGTTTATCAAGCCGCCTGTAAGGCCTCTGACTTGACTTGGCTGAAAGTTGATTTTATTTCAATACGTAGTTTAATCATGTACTACTAGCAGCCGCTCACGGTTTCACTCGCGTGGTTCCCGTTCCCATGGCAATATCGGTATAAATTGTAGCCTATGTGTTACTCTAATGTACAAGATTTCATCTTAATCCGTTAAGAAGTTTTTGCATGAAAAAGTAACAAACATACATCCATCCCTCCTACAACCTCACAACTTTTCCCCTTTACAATATTAGTAGATAACAAATATGAATATACTTTTATTATGTAAATTTAATGATAATTTTATTATGTAAAACAGATTATTAACTCTTCTAACTTAAACCTCTGGTTCTCAAGATAGTGGGCAGGTGGTAACAGGTCCCAGCACCCCCATCGTTAGGGAATTAGCCACATTTACAACACCCAAGAGAGCAGTTAAGCCTTGAAGGTGCCACGAAAACGAGTAATTTGACTTTTTTGTGACTAAAAAACAAAGCCTATTTTTTGTCAAGATATGAAATCCGGAAATTCTGCAGTTCGCTTCTAGAAATCAGTTTAAGGATCTCACGTGCTTCCTGCCCAAAAGTCTACTACAATTCGAACAAACGAAAACAAAATATGCACGGTGCCATGACGACGAAGTGAAATGATTCGAAATCGTATAAGCGGAATTGTATTGACTGCTTCTGACAGTCGACGCTGAACAGCCAATTTACAAGTACCTTTAAACAACGTTACTCTCTATCTTTCTCTCTTTCTTGTGTTTGTCTTCTCTGTAGATCGGATAGTTATAGGAGTGATCAATGATATTATATGTGATTGGCAGTGATACACTTTTCTAAACCTAACGAGCGTTACAGCGTTGTAGATCAACAACGCAGCTATCGTGCATGAACATATAAAAAATGTATGTTATCACATAAGTTTTCATTCATGGCGAATGGCAAAGGTATTAAAGGAAGTAGTAATTATATTGCAGAATATTAATAAAAAATTAAACTCACACCTCAAAACTTGCAACTCGTAAGTCACCGAAAATCGCACATTCAGGTGAAAGCGGTTTATTATAGCTTAGTATATTTCGTCAGAGGCGTTACGACATTAAGCTAGTCCCTGATATTTCGAAGCAGTAAATAATTCAGGGGCTTCTGACAGCTTTCAAAGCAACACGTCGCTATATTCTTAGGGCGAGTCTACACCGTAACCGAATATTATTCCACTCCATGGATTTCCCACGGGGTTCTCATAACTGATCCCAGAAATAGCGTAATTGGAGATTGTCGTGTGTGAAAAATATCAGGGGTGCGTTGCAAAATATTTTTTGACACGAATAAATCCGTTGATTTGCACGGAGGCGGCTTAAATTTAGTAATTCGGGTTTCGTTGTGAACCGAAAATGTTTTATTTTTATTGCTACCGGTTACTCGGCCTTTGATTTATTTTTCAAACATGCATATATTGGCATTTACTGTTTGAACGATGTGTTTTATGAATTTTATTACACCCGTAGCCAGAAAACCTAGATATTATTTTTTATTAGCAACGTTATCAGATACGCTTGTACCCTTTATCGTACAGTCACGTGCAATGACATAAAAACACTATGCATAAGCAACCTTGTCACATCACAATATTGAATGACATTTGTAGACAGAGAGAGCTTTGTTTCCGTATGCGTTAATGCGATAAGTTTGTAAAGTGAGTAGGTACATATTGCACGTGACTGTACCTTATGCTAAGTAATGATATGGCTGAAGGTAGCAGCTCCCGGAATCCTTTAACGCTGAGGAACTAGCTATCTTATCCCTAACTTCCAAAATACAACAATGCTGAAAACATTGTTATTGCGTCAGACTTAGATAAGATGGTATAAGATGATAACGCGGACTTACAACATGTCCTCCCACCAACGAAACCGAATGCTATATGTACCCCCACTGGAAACCGAAACCCTGACCCTGGGTCTGAACCCAGTGGTGTTACCACTGGACCACAGAGGAAGTTACGTTTTTGTTTGTAAGAACAAGTTAAGGCGCTATACCTACGGAAAAAGCCTCTACTTTTTGATATAAAACTATAGGATGGTTATAGAGATGTTACAAATCTGGTAATAAGATACACTTTTATTCATACCTTAATCTAGATATACCAGAAACACGATTTTATGATTTTGACTCGACACTTTTTCTTTTCGAAATGACCCCTTGAAAGATTATTCTCAAATTGGGTTAAATATACTTTTCAAAATTAGTTTAATTAGTGGACACCAACAATATTTATCATCGTGTAAGTTTATTTTCTCTTTAATCACTTAGTATAATTATTTATTAATCACTTAGTTTAGTTAGCGGCCGCTCGCGGTTTCACCCGTGTGGTTGCCGTCCCCGTGGGAATATCGGGAAAAAATATATATATTCATAACCAGGCTATCTACTATCTGTGTAACAGATTTCATCCAAATCCGTTCAGTACTTTTTGAGTTAATTCGTTAGAAACAAACAATCAAGTATTATTATTATTAAATTATAATAGTTTAGATAGATAAACTAAATAAGTAGTTTAACGTTTCTCTGAAATAATTAAATACATATATTTTCTAGTTTTCAGATTTATTTATTTTATTTGTTTCAGAAAGGCACAGCCTTATTCATCCCCAATTTTTCATCAGACAACCAGACTTAAGAATAGGTGCCACCTTGGTTATTAAACTATCGACGATATACGAGTTGCAGTAAACTTTTTGATTCGACTTGTTATCTAAATTAATAAATACTAACTTCCGCCCGCGCTTTCATCCACGTGGTTCCCGTTCCCGTGGGAATATCGGAATAAAAAGTAGCCTTTGTTGCTCTTCGTCCTTTCAACTAACTCTATGCATTCTATCTAAACAATCAAGTCGATTGTTACTTAGTTAGGGCGCCAAGAAAGAACAAACAAACACCCTTTCGCATTTATAATGATTAGTTAGGATTCTATATTTTCTACTGGAAAATTGCATCGTGAAAAAGTTTCATGGTTAATAAAACTGAACTTCAAGTACTACGCTGCACAAAGTCAAGAACGTACACATATTATTTTCTCCTAAAATCTTCCAAACTTCAAATTGTTTGAAAGATCTTAATCGAAGATGGATAGCACATATAAACATACCCCAACCCGCAAGGTGCTCCGAAAGTTACATGGTAAAGCTTTTAAAGCATCGGTCATATAGGCCCCCGCGATGAAAAGTAGCCACTTAACTCGTCAAATGCCAATCCGTAGGGCCCAGTGACTTGGACGCGATATCAAAGAATACGAAGTGCAGATGAGACGATATTTACAAAACAAGTTGGAATAAAATAAACCTCCTTCGGAGATGCAAATATGCTGTGTTGTTGAAAGTAACTAGAATATCACGGAATGTGTAACTTATCTATATGAAATATTGAGATTGTGAAAATATTTCAAGTTTTTCCGAAACTTAAGGGTCGTACAACGACGTGATGTCCGTCTTCACAATGCTATACACGTGAAGGTATATCAATTTAACATTACCAATTACCATTATACTTACCAATGTCCCCGAACCCTTTCACCATTAAAAAAGCTTTTGACCTCTCAGGCCCTGGATTATGAGACACAATAGATATTCCGTTGTTCTCTGGACATCGGTGTCCGGTAAGCAAAAGATGAAATATGCCAACTAAATAAAAAATACCATTATTTTGGCCACCTCTTCTGACCCAGACCAGGGTACCATGGATTTCACCGTGAGAACCAGCAGCCTCAGATGTTAGAGATTTAGAACATAAAAAAATTGTGTCACTTACCGGAGGAGTAGAAAGTGTATAAGTAACAGATAATCTTTGAAGAAATCTCAAAATTATTAATAAGTACTCGTAATAGCCACGATCATAAATGACTGAATGGTTCTCAACTGTCTATAAACATTCCGAACTTATCGAATTCACGTCACTTCTATTTAATTTTCGGAGCTAGTCGGAATAGTTGAGATAACTAACAACCCAAATATTTTAGTTATCAAGAAATGTCCTTTGAAACATAGTAACTCACATATGTCGTTGTTCGATAAACTTTGTAATATTGCCTACTATTATATAAATAGAAATCAGTCCCAATACTTCATATTGAACTAAAAAAAAAAAACAAAAGAATGAAGATTTTTCTCATTTTATGCGTGTCACTGAATACTGCACATTGTTTTTTTGATATACAAGAGGTCATGTCAGAAGTAATGACAAAACTCCCCAAAGACTTCTCAACCGCTATCAAGGACATTGCTGAAGGTCTCCCGGCTAAAACCATCACAGTTGTGAGAGGGGAATCAACTAAAATAAGGTATGTATACAATAAAATAACTTAATGTTCGTCGGTTCTCCGAAGGCTTAATTATATAACAGCTATCGCGATCGCATTCAATATCGTATCATCACACCATTAGCAATGAAAATGACTGTCCGTATATACAGTCGTCGTTAAGATTTGTATTGCGCATCAAATATCAGATATAAACAGCTGCAAAATATTGCGATGCGATAGATGTAAGATAACTTACATAACATAACACAATTTACACAATTAAAGTATTGCATTGAAGCTACATAGAATGCCTTTATTAAGCCACACCTCCTACCTTGCTGAGTGGGTGCGTTTCATATTTTGAATCAAATGGACCCTATTTTATCAATGCCTGCCCCTAACAGGCAATATAAAGTTAAACTATTGTCTCGGTGTCTTCATCCTGCGAGATAAACAAATGAATAATTGCTTATAAAAGTTTAAATTTGGCTTCATAGTTGGTTTTAAGCTTAACTAAAATTTTTGCACATTATCAATAAATAAAACAACTTATAAAGTTAATAAATATTAAACAAGAAAATATACTAGAAAAAAGCAACTAGTCTCATGTCGCCCTGACGGGATTCGAACCCGCATCCTTGGGAGTCCGGCCCAATGCACTAACCAATTATGCTACAGAGACCTATGAGGACACGTCGAATTTTTCTAGTATATTCACCGTTCTACGATGTTGGCCACCGTCGCTTCATCAATGAGAGAAATATCCTCGCATTCGAAAGAAACATCTTTACAGATGTTTAACTATAAACTTATAAAGTTGATTTATTCAATAGTAGACAAAATTGCCAACTGAAAAATATTAAAAGAACAGTCACTTCTCTTGGCGTCATTTCTTCTTGTAAAGAAATTATCCTACAGGCAAATAGATACTTATACTTAGCCTAAGTCACTCAGGAACATAAATAGCTTTTCAAAATCCAAGAAGTTCTTCGGAACTGAACTAGACTATAAATATTATAAACATTGAACACTTGTGCCACCGTTTCAGATTAATTTACCGACTACCAATTAAGCTAAAACCCTATTAAGTATTATGAGCAAAGAGAAAATACACAAATACGATTTCTTATTGCTAAGCTTTGCAAGCCAAGTTCAAAAGACATCAGGCACTATAGAAAACAAGTTAGCAGCGCCTGCTAGTTAGCAGGCACAAAATAGACTTCTAAACCACGTGACAGTTGTTATTGTTTTGTAGTGTAGAAACTAAAAAAGTACATTTGACACATGTCCAAGGTGTCCTAAACTCATTCCCGTTGACCGTTTGTCTCTATCTCTTATGGTTTCTGAGATCTCGATGCGTATATACATACGTACGTACGTACGGACGGACAGAGAGGGATTATAAGACTTTTCTAAACTTTAGAGTTTAGAAGTCTAAAAAACCCTAAAATGTATAGCATTTTCTGTTTAATTTAAAATGTAGGCTTATAATCAATGAGTCATAGAAAATTAGTGTTTTATAAAATCGTTTACTTTGAGAATTGTTTGGGTTTGAAACTTTTTTTTAGTAACCCTGACACCATATAGCAACACCAGCCCCATTAACAACGCGTTTCGTTAGCTGATTGTGACCGAGAAATAATACTCACACAATGTAAGACTGAACACGATTTCATTCAAGTTTTTGTAAAATGAGAAACGTGATGATTCTGCCACTGTCAGAGTTAAAAGAAAAGCCGAAAGACGAAATAATACGCTTTTGGCAGTTGTTTGACAGTAACAGTGACAGTTAAGTCATTTTTGGCTGTCAATAGTATCAATGTCATGTCACTCAAATAGTGGTGGCTATCAAAATGGTGTCCGTTTCATCTATTTTCTTCCGTTTAATCAAAAATTAAATAAAGCAGTTAAAAAATTAACATAGACTGTTTTATTATTCTAATAACACGTGTTGTTAATAGGCACTTATATTTATATACTTTTGGGTCTAATATGCCTGATGTCCTTTCCAAAATATGCCCAGCATACGTTAATCCGAATTCACACCTAGATTTGTAGGTATACAGTGTTTTTTATACTTACCTAAATAAACTGGGCATATTCAGAGGTACCATTTGATCAGAATCGTAAAATATTTCATCGAAAACAAATCAAAAAGGTTTTTCCAAATTGTCGTTCACAGAACGGCGCTCTTATCTTTTTGGGTTTTTTTTCTGTTATTTTGAATTCTATAACAGTCGCTTTGGTAGTTCGATGCAGCGGAATGTATTTATCATTATTTTAACATTCGTTGATGCTAACTATTAAGGTATCAGTTATTTAGTTCGATTCAAAGTGAATCTGCAATTAGGTTTCTAAGAGTAGCTGACCGTTAGAGCCTATGTCGTTATATTTCTATAGAATCAAATACGTGACTTAAACTTCCCCCCTATCCTACTAATATTATAAATGCGAACGTTTGTGAGTATGATTGGATGGATAGATGGATGTTTGTTATTTTTTCACGCAAAAGTACTGAACGGATTTTTATGAAATTTGTCACACAGATAGTAGATAGTCTGGATGAAAACATAGGGAACCGCGCAGGTAAACCGCGGGTGGTCGCTAGTTTAGATATGAAATGGTACGAAATCTCGCAGCTTCTACTTCCAATTGTATTCATTTACTATTATTGAACCACGTACCAACATGTCAGCATAACCAAAACTAGCTATGCACATTGTACAGTACAGTCTACAGAACATTCACTATTTTCATTCAATTAATTATTTCGGATAAAAAAGTTATTTGCATTGTGAAACATAGATTTTTAGTACCCAATAATAAGGCAGGTGGAAACGCACCTCTGGCTATCTTATCTCGAATCCAACCCTGGACCTCTAAATGCGCTACCCGTGGTGTTACCACTACTTGTGTTATTAAATATTATGTGCCACTACACCGAGTATGACATTTAGAAACACATGTTCATCAAACATTATTCATCTTTCAGATCCAAAGACGTTTTCGAGCTGCTCTGTCTATTAAACGAGCACAACATTCAAGTTATCAATCTGGATATTGGGACGCAACAGAACCGGGATAAGGTGGGTATAATCGAAGTTCTCTTTGTGTCAGACGACAATCAATCGTTTGATCTCGACCCGCCAGACGTAATAGAATTATTACGGGTACCGAGTCGTCCGATAATGACAAAGGTCGCAGCAACTATCTTGACGCTGGGAATAGTCAAAGAAATCTCTTTGAGACTATTTCCGTTCTGTTATAAGACATCAAGGACATAATATCGCCAGTACCATGTCGGATCTACATTTTGGCGTTTTTCGTTTTATTGCACCATTGTGCTCTAAAGTAGGTGTTATAACTTAAAAAAACTATAACTTAAATTGTGGTTATTCATGGTTTTCTCAAGTTAAAATTGTAGTATCTACAAATACCGTCCGATTAAAAAAGTAGAATATGACACGCCCACCATTATTAAGCGGACGGGGGAGCGGGAGCTACGCGGTTCTACCACTTCCGGTTTTGTTAACGGATCACAAGAATGTTCAGCGGATTAATAGTCTACATACTAGGACATGTTGTTTTTTTTATTCACTCCAGACGATAAGCCAAAAAGATCAGCATGGCAAGAGAAACTGTTATTCTTTACCATTAAACCATTAATAAGTAATGAACTACATTGTCTGTGTTAGTTTTTATTAAAAAGGTAGAATTATTATTACATATCCACGAAAATTATTAGGATAAGTCGATATACGACAGCTTTAATCGCATTTTTATGATTAAAATTGTAGGAAATCGTACTTCCGATATTGTTCACCGTACACTGATTTGTCACTTTTGTCGGTAGTGTCATTTACGACTTTGTTAACTGCACACGTTTTATTTTCTAATTGACAAATGTGTTACTACCTACTTTACTTAATTTTACTTACTTATACTGATTGTGTTTTAAAATTTTTTGGATGTGACATTCCGCACATTGTTAATGGAAACAATTGTTATTTTGCATGTTGTAAGTTACATTAATATATTTTCGTCTTAATAAGAACGATTGCATTTGTAAATAATACATCTTGTTTGGGAAACTTGTGAAACGAATAGATGTTTTCTAGTATTTTTCTGGTAAAAAATTTAACATAAGTATAAAATAACTTTGGTAATACAAAAAAAAACATAATAATATTGTTAATAATTAAGTACTGTAACGGGGGCTTGCTCATTTTTAATTAAAACGATGTTTAACTCGATACTGTTTTTATATTCAGTAATTATATTTGTATTTCACAATATTTGAAATATTTTATTTGACAAGGCAACCATGGACGGTTGCCTACGCACGACGTGCCTCTCTTTCTTAATTTTATTATAAACAAAACCAGCAGCAAAGGCAGTGTAGCCAATGGGTTGGCTCGTGCATTTTCCATTTTGGTAAATTTAAAACATTCTGTTAGACATCGCTTTTGTTATTATTTCTTCACTATCACTATTCACGAGAAAAGACCCCTGTATTGTGAACGATGTTGGTTTTTTTTTTTTAGTTTTTGACCTGGACAAGAAGAACCCGCCCATGGTTCTCGACATCACTAGTTGTGATGTTTGCCAACTCTTTTGTTGTTGTTGCCAATTTATACCGAATATTAATAGTACCTGAAAAAAGATAAAAACATCGTACAAAACACCTATATTGTATAAAAATACGAAAGAAGTTAATACAATAATTTTGTTTCAACTGAAATTTGTTGGCAAATATTGGCAATCCGGATCTTCTTTTAGGAACTTCTTGACATTGTCAGCCGAAAATACTTTCTACTTTTTACTCACATGGCCACTTGACGGAAAGAGACGAATTTTAGAAATACCAGCAAGTTGGAGTTTTCACAGTGCTTTTTATAGAATAAAATAGAATAGAATATCGTTTATTGCTAATACTGTGTACACATAATTTTGCAGGTAATACACATGACAAAGACATACATAACAAAGACACAACAGTATACCCATAACGGATATGCAACATAAAATAACATTATACTAAAAAAAAATACTTTAGCATTGAATAGTAGCACCACAAGTCAAACTAATGTTTGACTTATATTTTTGAGAAAGTTCCATGAAATAGGCTAAAAACACACTTTCTGAAAATAAATTTGCATCTTTGCTTGTTTTCCTTAGGATGAAATTTTGATACGCTTATAAGTATCTATCGGTCTATTTTTCGGGCAACGGCGGTGTAGCGGCCTCCTTGTAGTGCGGATACATATACGATCTCTACAGTACTATATTTGGCGGATATTTCCATTAATATATATTCTCACCCTTTTAATGTCTCACCAATTCAATAATTTCCAGCATTCTATGGAAAATAATGCCTTGAAGAAAAATATGAAAGTGCAATACAAAAACTGCAGCTTGATGAAACTGTTGTAATAATTCCTTATAAGTAATATCTAACATTTGCATTAAATTATTAATTTGCACCTATTTTCAAGTTAATATTTTTTTTTAAATATTTATCAAGAGACCAATTCAACAAATCAGCAATTGCCTACACTACAGTATATCCTGAATTACATACAATTCAGGATACAAAGACAGCAACCGAGCAACCGCCTACTGAAATTCAAGAACAAATGAGCAATGGCCTACTATAATTAATTGATGGATACTGAGTCAACAAACGAGTAATCGCCTACTGTGATTCGGGATGCCTAACCAACAAACAAGCAATGGTCTACTACTGAAATTTAGAATCAAATGACCGATTGCCTACTATAATTTGGGATGCAGAGCCAACAAACAATCATTCGCCTACTGAAATTCCTGACAAGGCTCCCATCATCAACTCTGCCTCACAATAAAAATTGCGAAAATTAATTCTGTACCACTGGTCTCACGAAGGATAAGCCATCATTTTTGGCTAGCGATGACATTATACGGTCATCTTCTCAATCCCACGGTATCTATTAAAAAGAAGCCTTAAGTAGTAGTGACTATTTAACAATTTTAAGCATTAATAGGTACACCTACTTCTGATATTGCTGAAACAGGTATGTTTACATTAAGTCAAGGGTAGGAAAGAACTTGTCTATACAGAAAATAACTCATATTGGGAACACACGAAGTTGTCGACCATTACGTAATTAGGTATAATAATATCTAGGATAGACAGGCAAGTTAGGTAACTCCAACTTCGAGAAAGAGATCGAGATGTGGTGGATAGAATTTGGGAAGCTTCGAAAAATTTTCGCGTCCAACCAAGACAAAAGTTTATGACCAGTGTGTGTTGCGAGTGACTTACGGCAGTGAAACGTGGTCTGTAACTATAGGTCTCATAAGAAGGCTTAGGTCACACACAGCGAGCAATGGATACATCGTCCGAAGGATTGCTTTTGCTGAAGCGGCAAGGTGGAAAACCGCGCAAGGTGGACTCGACGATCTCGTGAAGGGAAGTCGCTGTATGAAGACAATATGGACGTCATTGAGATCTTTGGGAGAGGCCTATATACCCAGCAGTGACATGCGCCTTATATTATGATGATGATATGTTCTATTTATTTTTTATTTGTTTTTAGATATTTTATTTTTATTTTTATTTACTGTTTAGAATATGTATCGTTGATTATTTTCAAGTATTTCTAAACTGATCATATTAGTCAAAAGTATTTTTATATTACTAAAAAGGATCAACATTTCTATGGGTGTATAAAATTTATTAATAAAAAGTTATATACAGATTACAATATTGTTGAACATAAATTGGCGTTACTGTGTCTCGCCTTCGTAACATTATTACGTTTATCGTTTGCTATGATAAATAAGGCATGTTGATTTTGTCTTAAATTATGTAAATTTTCCCACTAATAATGATAGATACCGTACAATGTAGTAAAATTTACGTCCCTTAAAATTTTCGTATGTGGCAGATCCGACAAAAATATTGTTAGTGACTTTTTAGGTATTTAGAATATAAATATGAGTACATCTCAGTAACACATAGAAGCTCTTTAACATGTATTACAACTCCACCAACTTTCATATGCTTCCGTCAAGTAGCAAAAAAGTATGACGTAATCTAAACTTCTAAACGTTCTCCTGTAAAGTAGCGTTTTTTCACATCCGACATTGTTACGACCGGTGATATGTTTCTATTTGGTACAATTTATGCGTAATGATACAATTTTATTGGAATATTTAGCCTTATCAAAATTTTACCTCTATAAAATCCTAAGTTGATCTTTCCGCCCATTATTACCATTTTAGCGTAGCAATCCCTCGATTGATAGGAACTATTAGTTGCTTTAGTTTTCCTAAAGATCTCCTAATTTGGATTAGATCAAACGTAGAAACACCAAGCATAAACTGTCATAGTTACTCGCTGGACTACTTTGAGATTTCTTTTGACACATCATAAAGTAAACTATCTTGTTGGAATCACTTTTTTTAAATCATCGTTTTATGCACCAGCATCTTACGAACCTTGCAGATTCGGTAGATTGTCTGAGTTACTGATACTGCTAGTTAGAAATATGTCTTCACAGCACAAGTAAATAAACAAAGTATCTACCTAAGCCTTTTAATACACGATTAAGTTTCTTAATTGTCTAAAAGTTATCTGGATATGACTTCTTACTGCCGCAATTAACCTAGCTCAAAGAAGTTTCGCCATTAATTAATACCCTATTTCTTTTCCTAGTACTATGGTTTCCTGAAGAAGGCACTTGACGGTTCCGAGGAAAGAACCAGTCTTATACTTTGCGAACCTTTTGAATGCGAAAGCATCCTCTCTCAAGTGAGTTAATATTTTATTAATTTATGTAGAGCTTATATACTTTTAATTTTAATGAAGGTTGCTGGAAAAGAGTATGTGTGTATGTTGTGAAACATAAGTAGTTATAAAGGAGCCTTTGATTACATAACGTTACTGGAAATGTGTTCCAAGAATTAATTGTTTAAGGCCACCTTTTGTGTGTTTCTTCTGCTTTACCATTTTTTTGGGCTATTTCTTGCCCTGTATATAATAACGTGTTTATTAATACTACTACAAACATCTTGGAATTATAGAATAATTATTTTGTTTACTAAAACTTTAAACAAAAGCTGGGTTCCGAAAAAAGTATTCGGCTAATGAATTTATAAACATTCCAGTTATTTATCTTGAATAATATCTTCTCGTCATAGTTTCATTACTGCACTGGTATGAGAGACTATTAGCCCGTAACAATAGATAATTCTGTAATCAGATGCTTTGACCCTCCAATAGTATGGAATAACGTTCAATAGCATTAACGAATAACATGCATGGACAGAGTTGCATAACAGACGGATTACATCATATACAGATGTTTTATCTCACGAGCGCGGGTGAGCCATACTTGTGTAAATTGTACATGCACATTGTCTTTGTAATCTCAGGAGCGCTCAGTATTGGCCGAGTTGCCCGGATGGATCACTACGCACACAAAAGCTCACGTGTTACGCATTACTACAGGTATGGCTCACCCGCGCTCGTAAGATAAAACATCTGTACCTTTCTTAATCATAAGTACGTACTTATAAAGATTTATATACCTACATTGAATAATACTTCTTTGACTTTGAGGGACTATCATCGCGTTTTTGTAGGAAAAGTTAGTATATGAATAAACTATCTCGCAGTGAGGAGCTCGGTGGCGCTGTGATTATCGTGCTTAGCCTGTGACAAGAAAGTCCTTGTCCTGTGAGTCCGTCTATGTCGTGAAGACCATTTTTATATCATAAAATTCTCAATACTTGGTTACCATCACAAAACACGATTAGCACAGGGACGACGAAAACCTTGTTTACATACATCACATTTTAGGATTTTTCTCAGTCACTAAACTATAATAATATACAACTTCCAACCATCATCGTTTGGATCGTGGTCTCTTCGCTACCAACCAGTGCGTATGAAGAGTTTACCATTTGACCTTCGTACAGTGGTTTCCTATCCATCCTGGATGGGAAACCACTCATCCATCTTACAACTTGGTCCTCGTGTTTGTTCAGCAACTAATCTACATCTTAATTTTTCAGCTGACAGAAGCTAATTTGATACATCGCACTATTTTGTATATCTTCTTCTGGCCACGCGGATCGGTCAGTGAAAAGTTCCTCTCCACCATCAAGGAAGCCATGAGGGTCGCAGTCATCACCAATCCAAGAGAAAGTGTGTAAGTACTTTCGAAAGCACATCAAGTGTAACAATTATTGTTCTACGAAAATAGTTCTTATTACACAAGTGCTAAGATCGGTCTCACAATGTCAACCTGTAAAATTTGATGTGCCTACATATTACTGGTTTATACTCAATTATTTGGAGACTTTCACATAACATAACACATACTTACCAAATTTCTTTCAAATCCGTTTCAACCACCTAACATACCTCGTTGTGATTCTGCGGTGCCGGAAATCACTATACATAATAAAGAGGCCCGCAGAGCCCACTTTGTCTGGACGTAAACAAAGGCAGTGGTCCTGATGACATAACTATCTGCAAGTGTTGAGGTAATGTGCTCCTGAGTTGTCTCCTGTGCTAAGAAACTTGTATCACCTCTCCCTGAAAACAAAAAACCGTACCAAATTGTACCAAAATAAAAACCGTACCAAGTTGCCAATGTTCAGTCACTCATTCTTCACTTCCATAATGTGTAAGGTTATGGAAGAAGTACTGATCAGAAAGTTGCTCTCCTCAATGACCGTGAATATGGCTTTTGCCGAGGACGATTCAACTCTCTATAAAGCTCAAGTCTGATCTTGTGTGGAGTATTGCAGCCACCTCTGGGACGGCTCAGCGAAATAACTATTTATGGTTAACTAGCTCTTTCTTTCGCTCAGAAACATCATTCGACAAGAGACCGACTTCAAAAATTCGATTAGATACCGACTTCATAAAATTATTGGTTCTCGTTACTCCTTTTTTGAAGTCAGTAAAAATGCAATACCGTACATACAATAGATAACTGATTAACAAAACAATTAAACAGCAATCTTTCATGTAACTATTGGAATAAAATTACCAAAATTTTAGCAGTAAACAGACAATTCATCTTCGTCATTAGTTAATATATGAACAGTTCGAAAACGATAATCAATATGAACGATGCCACTTGTGACGGCGGGTGATTGCCCAATAATTAATTAATAATGACATTATTTGCCGCTCGCGATAAGCCAGCATAATACCGAATTGAAGTACCTTTAACAAAATAGAGTGACTGTCCGGCGGACCTACCATCAACTATTAAAAACCATCATGTTATAAGAACGTGTTGTTTGCATTTTATTTTTTTGAAATTTTCACAATTTGACACACTTCACACCTTGGAGGCGATGACTGAACAAAACTTCCGTCAAAAGACATGCTTACCTTATGAGATTCGTAGTGAAGTAAAGTACAGTAATCATTAATTCGGAGTTTCACATAAAAAAACATTACAAGTTAAAATGTTTATAAAAGATTAATTTTATTAAATAGGTACATGAAAACATCCGAAAGGCCTTATAAGCTCAGCTTGTATAGTAGCTTATAGCCACAACGCTGGTTTTCAGCTGGACCCATTTGCAAAAAAATCGGCCAAGTGCGAGTCGAACTCGCACATATAGAGTTCCGTCTCTCACCCAAGGTCGCCTGGAAGAGATTGCTATGTCGCAATAAGACCGCCTATTGTGTGTTCCTCTTTTTTGTAATTTTCTCTGTATGTGTTTGTTTTTGCATCGTGTGCAATAAAGTTTCTATTATTTTTATTATATTAAATACACCTGTTTCTATTATAATAATTATATTAAATACCCAAAATGCTATAATTTTTCATCTGCAAAAATGACTTTGTTTTTAAAAGTGTTTGTATGAATAACAAAGTTATATTTGCGGTTTTGGAATATGTGGTATAGCTCTGAAACTGCTAAATATATTTCGTTCAAACCAATTTTTGTTGAAAATTTAATAAAGATCTACAGCATATTTTTTTTTTTTAACTTTCTTATTTTAAAAGTTAGAAGGGGCGGGACATACTTTTTACCACTTTGGAAGTGCATATCTTTTAAACGGTTGACTTTGAGAAAAAACAGTCTTAAAAACCTCAATGTAATTTTTAAAGACCTAACTATAGATACCCCACACGTATAGATTTGATAAAAAAAATCAGTTTAAGTTCCACGTACGGGGAGCCCCCCTTAATATATATATTTTTTTTGTGTAAAAACCGTAAAGCTGTTTACAGAATACATCTACCTACCAAGTTTCAACTGTGTAATCCTCATATTTTTAGAATAAAGTGGCTGTGACATTTTACCACTTTGGAAATGTATATCTTTCAAACCGTTGACTTTGACAAAAAACTGTTTATGTCATTTTTAAAGACCTATCTATTGATACCCCACAGGTATAGGTTAAATGATAAAAAAAATGGTTTAAGTTCCATGTATGGGGAGCCCCTCCTTAATATATATATATATATTTTATTTTTGTGTAAAAACCGTAAAGCCGTTTACAGAATACATCTACCTACCAAGTTTCAAATGTGTAATCCTCATAGTTTCGGAATAAAGTGACTGTGACATACATCGGACAGACAGACATGACGAATCTATAAGGGTTCCGTTTTTGCCAAAAGGCTATGGAACCCTAAAAAAGACTTAAAAAATAAACTTAAATTAAAAAAAAAAACATTAAAAATTTTCTGTTGTGACAAACTATACAACCTACATAAATATTAGGAAATTGCCGATTTGTATGAAGATTTTCAAAGAAAGTTCGTTTTCCATACTAAAAATTTTTGTTATAGTTACCACCGCAAGTGCAAATGCCACAATTTTTTAAAAAATATGAATAATTTATAAATTATATTAAATAAAGTAGTAAATTTTGCAAACAAAAAAAGGAGAACCTTTTGAGGTATTTTTTATCGTATAAGAAACGAAAATAATAACCATGAGATTAATTTATTCTTGATCATTATGATCCTACGAACATGTTATGATCTTAATTTAATACAAAATCAAGCAATAGATTTACCTTTTAATCACAGAAGTAGTAAAGTTCTCTAGAAGTGTAAGAAAAAATGGGCAATTTCATACTTTAACCCCTATTACTTAAAAATAATAAGTGCACGTATGAACATATATATGTATTTTGATATATAATATAACAATATGATTATATAAAACATAACAGTAAATAATCAGTACACACTATAAAAACTAACTGACAACGAATAGGTAATATAATAATAGGTTGCAAATAGGTTTAAAACTTCTTTTAGAAGTAGAAGTCGACTTAAACGCGTACGAGAAGACCAATTTAACTTTAGAAAAAGATAAGGTGGCTTTCGCGTCGTAATTATACCGAATAGTAAAATATTTGTTACTTTACTATTCGGTATAATCACGATGAATGAATGTAGCGTCGAGAAGCTAGTTCAAAGTTTTTCCTCAATTTATGTATGGTGATTCTCTATATGGTGAGTCTGTCTAATTAAATTTAGAAAGGATAAGGGATTCTACTAATTTAAGACGAAGCTCTATGCTTAGATAGCTGTGGATACTATAAAGTAATGTAAGTATAAACAAATAAATAAAACTGAAATGCCTGTTTGTGTTGTCAAAATAACGGCTTTTTAAGAAATACTTACTATAGAATAGAATAAAATAGAAAATATTTTACACATATTAAACTATTATATTTGGTACATTTTAACAAAACCACTTTCATAATTTAATTATTATCCGTCTGTTTGTGAGGATTAATTGGATAATTTTTTTAGGCGTTTGGTAAACACCTGGACTTTACACCGGTACCTGGTATGAACACCGGTTTCGAGGTGTCGCTTACTGTTTATTAACTAACGACCGCCCAGAGTGAGTGATGGTGAGCGAATGACGAGTTGCGTGACGTTGATGCATTCACGTGGTCGTCGACGTAAAGTTATTTGCTGGAATAGTATTGGAGATATTTTCTAAATATTTTGCTTAAAGAAACAAGAAGAAGGCACATCATTATTTTGATATCCTCTACATTATATACTTTTTTATGAACAACGCCGAGACGAAGCCTTCATCTACCTGATTGTTAAGTATTGATAAGGCAAATGGATGCGCGCCTCTCCTGGAATCCTGAACCACTGAGGAACTAGCTATCTTATCTCTAACTACCGGAACACAACAATGCTGGAACTCCGCAGTTTTTATTTTTATATGTAAATAAAAAAAAATATAAAATATGTTTATTTGCTCTAACAATTTGAGGCCTCCTACGATATAGTGATCAGCATCTTCTTTTAAGCCAGACCAGCCTGTGTTAGGAGATACTGCTCAGTGCTCATGTTTAAAGTCATGAAAATTCTTTAACGAGTAAAAAATGACATCGTAGGAACTATAACTGATAAATGCAGGAATTCAGCTATAAACTACTATGCGGGCTCAAAGCAGAGTGGTTTGTGCTAAAGAGCTGCTGGAACCAATGTTATGATAATTTTGGTATCTAGGTAGTTATTTTTTGGTCACTTACTTTAATTCATTAAAATACAACTATTCTGTGAGTAATTAATAACATGTTATTACATATTTATTTATTTATTCACATCACCAAACACACATGATATTAATATACTTTCACAAATGACAGAAATAATTAAAATACTTTTGTAAACATGTGTGCCGCAGCGATGCAAAAGGGCAAATGCTCAGTGATATCTTTGCTCAAATAAGCAAAGCACTGATTTTTAGCGTTTGCCCAGCGGCCCAGCGGCACAATGACTGTGAATTAATAAATTGATTGCAAATTAATTGATTATAATAATAGTAGGTATGTAAATTAAAAAAGTAAAAATTTGAATTAAAATCATTTAAAAATATTTGTGTAACGACAATATCTACATTATAAGATTCGAATGAAATTTAATTATATGAAAATACTAATAATATAGGTTTATTTATTAATGATAAATTGAAAGCAGTATATTATTTTATAGTTAGACTAATTAAACCAACATATTTATTAATTTGTCAAAATATTTAACCAGTCTCATGTAATTTTAGCACTAAATCCGTCTGTGGCACGCGTCAATTATTCATTTTCATAATTATTGACAAACTTAATTGGACCGATATCATTTTTCAATGTGTATTCAGACAGCATATCGAATGTTTTTTAGGGTTCCGTAGCCTAATGGCAAAAAACGGAACCCTTATAGATTCGTCATGTCCGATGTATGTCACAGCCACTTTATTCCAAAACTATGAGGATTACACAGTTAAAACTTGGTAGGTAGATGTATTCTGTAAACCGCTCTACGGTTTTTACACAAAAATAAAAAAATATATGTATTAAGGGGGGGCTCCCCATACATGGAACTTAAACTGAAAAAAAATGATAAATGAATAATCGTATCCAGAATGTCTGGAGCTCAATTGGAATTGCAGTCCGGAACTGGCAGACTGAAAATGCGTAGGTAGCTGGTTCGAGTCCCATCTGGGCAACTTAGAAACTAAGTAGTTTTGTTTCTAATATAACAAATAATACCTATGAGATATGGTCAAAGTCAGAGTCATTACTAGTTTATTTATACAGTAGCCGCCTCTGTGGTCTAGTGGTAACAAATACTAGGTCGATTCCCAGTCGGGTTACATACTAATACGGTTTGGTTGGTGGTGGACTTTTAGTAAATCTGCCTGGCTTATGTACCGATATTTAGAGATAACATAGATAGTTCTTTAGTGGTTGAAGATTCCGGGAGAAGCTCGCTTCCATCTTCAGCCTGGTAACCATTAGAATGTTAAGAGCATATAAAATACCCGTATTACTGAAAGTCGGAAAGACTCGAAAGATAACATTTAACCGCATATCTTTAATGTAATTTATGCAATAATTTGTATCGAGTATATGTGAATGAGCAACGAAGTGATAGCGGAATCACGTTAATCTACATCACGTAACTATATCTATAACGGTTGCTATGACATTAAAGTTTAACGTCATAGCAACCGTAACACATACCATAATAATATAGTGGATGGACACTGAAATGCTTATATGTAATACTCGTAACGTAAAAGTATTAATTTAATTTTAGAGTTGAAATGTGTTCAGATTTATGGTAAATTTTAAATAGAAAAATATTAGAAAAAATGAACTCGGCCACAAGTGAATTCTCAGACGGGAATCGATTCCCGTCTGAGAATTCACTTGTGGCCGAGTTCATTTTTTCTAATATTTTTCTATTTAAAATTTACCATAAGTATAAAAATAGCATTGAAAAATGCAAAAATTACAAAATCATAAAAAATGTGTTCAGATGTTACTTTTTCTTTGTAAAACGAACACACATACATAAAAAATTCATTAACTTTTGTTACAGTTTAAACTAAGAGTACCCCTTCTTCTTTTTCTTCTTCATACAATACGGGCGGTTTCCGCAACCGACGACTCTTTTGCGCCTATTTTGCGTCCGGAGGTTGTTAGGCCGGTTCACTCCAGCCATCCCAGCTAAGCCAGGAATGCTCCCAGCGTCTTTACATCAAAGCCGGCTTCCCGGAGACCGTGAGCCGAGGTACTTAGCCCGGTAGGGGGCTACTCCTTCACAAACCAGTAGGACGTGAGTAGCTGTTTCTGCTTCCTCCATGCAGCCTCTGCATAGTGGTCTGTCCGTGACACCTAAATTGAAAAGGTGCTTGTTAAAATTACCATGACCAGTGATGTTATCAAGCGTAAAACCGGTCTAGTAAGTTTAAGGAGAGCTCTCGATAGACGAGCATTCACTGGCGGTACTGCTAGTTTGGCTTGTCAACATGAATCCAATGAGCTTCAATAATTTTGATGTTATTAGTGTACTCACGAATTCTACCATTAAACCAGTTTGCCGGAATAGAGGCAAACAGTTCCGGTCCATGAGAGGTAGAGTCTAAGCCTCGCTCGCCTTGCTAGCTAGTCTGCCTTATCATTACCGCGTGAATCACTGTGGTCTTTAAACCACTGGACTGTGAGATTGTTAGAAACAACTGCCTTGTTTAGGATGCTGTAGCATTCTCTATTAGGCTCGATGTGCTGCGACTGCCGTTCAGAGCTTGTAGTACCGATTTGCTGTCGGAGAGTAAAAAGTACTACGAGTACCTATAATCATTTAGTATAGTTTATTGCTATTTTTTTATTATATGAGCCAAAATCATCGACCACTGCGATGCTTTATTTTAATTTAATTTTTTCACGACTACCACAACCTTTCATTAGCCAACGAAACAACGGACCGACTTGAGGTATTTCCAAAAAAATAATTTTGCTTCAACCAAAAGAATTTTTGAAAAAAACTGAACACGATAAAATTTAGTACCCTCCACTTGGGTAATAGAATCACAATCCGTTGTATATTGTACAAACGGTCGCCGAGAAAAATATAAAGGTCTGACTACCACGTAGTTTGTAATTCGATTGAGACGAACGCCGATTGAGAGTTGGCCAAAACATATTTTATGAGTGCCAAGGAAAATACACAATTTATTGGATGCGAATTGATAGAGCTACATTCTTATTTGAGCGAAGACTTATTCTGAATCAAGTCTGATGGTTTCAATAAAAATAATGTTTTCGTATTAGCTTAATGGAAGGGGATTATTAACGTACTTTATTGTTTACTTACTACGCTTGCTATTTCAGTGTATAATAAAGCAATAATAAACCAAAAACAAACATAAACCCTTAATGCTTCTTTAGCATAATTATTACTTATGTTTAATACAATTTTACAGTCAAACTATTGTATTGTAGGTATGGGCTCATGGGCGCGCTTGACAGACTGATCGTATTCGATCACATTTGTAAAGCAAAGTTCGGCCCTGTCAGGTGTCGGATGGCTGACCGTAAAGTGGCATTATAACTGAGCGCTTCCGTGCTTCGAAGTGCACGTTAAACCAGTCCCGGCTGTTGTTATTTGATTACAGTCGTTAAGTCAAGTCAAAGGCCTTATAGGCTTGATAAACTCTGACACCAGAGGTGGCCACTAAGCCTCACGCGACAAGAAGTCAAAACATTATAAAAAAATATTATAACTTTTAAATTTGGCATTTCACGAGACTATTTTGGTGTGATAAATAAATATACTCGTATTTATCATATCTAAAAAAGTTTTTTTACTTGATTACCTGAGGAATCTAAAGATATAGGTATACCTGTAATAAAACAACTTATAATCGACAATTTACCCATAGTGATATCGATTATCAATAACAACAATAATTATACTAACAAGCTTTTTCATATACTTAATCATTATGGTTAACAATTGGTAGGAAATATTAATCTACGCAGCATTTCAATTCAATAATCACATCATTTAATGATGTGATGCTCTCGATCGATATCACTGTGGGTATTTTATTGATTATTCATTTTTTTATTTGTTATTTTTTTCTTGGAAAACATTCCAAACATTGATAAATGTCTCACAGCAAGTAAAGGACGTTAAATTGCAGATGAAACGCAAAAAAAGTTTAAAAATATTGCACTTTGAAGGGATGTAATCACAAGAATTGACTTCTAAAAATATTGCATTTTGAAAGGATCTAATCCCAAGAATTGATTTGATGGGGAACATTTTAAGCTATTTAACAGAATACTATTGTTTTACTACTCATACGATCCTAAATCCTCTTAAAGTCATAATAATTTTCAAGATAAATCTTTTCCAGATTTCGTATATACTACAATCAGGCGAAACCCGAGAGACTTCGTCACCTGTTCCTGGTGAACTGGTGGTCAGGAAGGCTTTACAAGTCACCAGTACTGCCACCTGCTGATAAGGTCTACCTAGACTTCAAGGGGAGAATCTTTGATGTGCCAGTTTTACATGTAAGCTGAAAGTCTTCAATAGTGTGGTAGCCATCTTATCTCAATTGATCCCAATCTAAGTGGACCAAACCATCTTACCAAAAACATATCGATGCAATATTTTATGCCAAAACTCGCTAGTTCGCACTGCCAAAAAGTTTTCAGATCCCAAGTAGAGTCGAGCTTCTAACTCTACACGCCCTAAATAATAATTATTATTATTAATATAAATGTTATATTATAATATAATTTAGATAGATTAATTTTATTTTCATTATTAAAAAATAAATTTATATTAAATATTTTATTTGTATCATTATTATTATTATTATTATTAGAATTGTTCTTCTTTTAAAAAATACTTTTATAAACTATCATGGTGTACAATAAAGAATATTTTATCTTTTATCTTTATCTTAAATTCACAAACTCTACACCTTAGTCAAATATGTGGCTTGGCCGTTTCGCTACCTTCACACGGGCGTAAGGTGAAAAAAATATTCAGGGTTCATTACTTTTCTGATACACAATAGTTCTTTTAGTAGCGAAACGGCCAAGCCACATTTATTTTGACTAAGGTGTAAAAGGTGTGAAATTGAACTGTCTAAGCAATATGATAGACGAAAATATCACAATCACAATACCTCTGAAAAGGATTGTGGGCTGGGGCTTAATTAGGGGGCTGTATGTAGCCCTAGCACGAAAAACTTTCGAGTAAGTATCGAGAAGGTATCGTCAAAAAATGTATGCCATATTGAGCAGCGATCCTACCATAACAAATTACAGATTAACAAATACTCGATACTATTTCAAATGTTTTCGTGTTAGCCCTATAGTGCAGGCACGTACACAACGCTCAATGAACGCATGGGACGGATCTTTTTATTAGTAGTCACCCAAAGTAACGTGCGACAATCACGCGGCTGACGCCCCGGCTTGACTTTAAGAAACTTTGTTTTTTTTCACCAAATACGATTCTCTGCGACACCTGTTCGAAAACCCATTTTGTGTGCTCGTAACTCGTAATAATGGAATCAGTGACGCTACCATTATTCAAAGTTATTCAACCATTCTTTTAAAGATTGAAGAAATGAGGCATCGCAACTGAACATTTCATAAAAGTCACGTGTAAGTCTTTCAAGTCCTGTCTTTTCGTAGTTGGACATGAGCCTGAGCGTTTTACGTCGCTCTCCGAAAGTCATACAACAAGATTGAGATCATTCAGACTCGCCATTTGTGTATGAATTTGTCTGTTCCGTCTCAGTTGTTTTCTGCAGTGGATTTATATTCGGAAATTTATGCACTCTGGTAAAATCGCAACAACTTTTCTAGAAGAGTACATGCACACTTATATACATTCTTGTAGACAATGATTAATTTGTTTCATTGCCGGATTTTTGCAAAAAAAATAATAGTAGATTATGCACTAAGGGGATAAAGCAGTATCTTATCTCACGGGCAGCATATTTAATCCTAAGCAAAATTAAGTGTTTTGCAGTTACGATGTTAATTCCCGAGCGAAGCGAGGTAATTATGGTAAGAATCCTGAATGAAGCGAAGGATTCAAGTCTGCCCAAGGCTAAGACACTTTTATCCCCATACTCTGCTTTGTACACCTGCTGTGTATACTGTAAGGTTAAATAAAAAGAAATCATAAAATTAATAAATGACAACTATTTAACAATTCGCGGGAAAAAAAATCGAAAGGATCGAAAATCATCGATTTTTCTATTTAGATATTTAGTTCCGTAGGCAATGCAATAATATTTTTCATATCTGTGACCAAGAGTCAAGACTACACACATTCACAATTTGATGATTTGCCATGTTTTACTGATAAGTAAGACAAAAGACACGAAAAAGCACGGAAATGAAAGAGATAGCTCTTACATTATATTTGAATTCCAATTTCAAATGTTTTCTTGGTGCTAGGGACCTTGAAAGCCGTGTTTTTATTCGAAACTATTTTTGATAGAAGTTTTGTTGACACGATCCTAATTTAAATGTTATCATAATTATACAACATTAGCTCCCTTGGGCATTAATAACTTATTTCAAATTGAGAATACTTGATATTTAATACGTGCTACAGATGCAGGTGGTGTAAAAATGTACCTTAATATTGTACCAGACTTAAAAGCAATCAAGAATGATTACGTTATATATCAAATGTTACCATGAAAACCTTAGTAAAAACCAAAAAGCGAAACATTTTTTTTTTAAACTTCAATAAAGTGCTTAAAATAATTTAGACAATAACATTTCAACAGTCTTGAAAATTGTGTTGAAACAAAATGGAGAGATACTGCCGTTTACATAGCAGTAACCATATATTTGTGTTCCGTCCGTTTAGGCTCCGCCATGGCACTTCGTGAAATACAACAACGACTCCACAGTGAACGTGACCGGAGGACGCGACGACAAACTGCTCTCCCTGATATCCAAGAAACTTAACTTCAGGTAGGATTTGTCCCCTACACGATAAAAAAGGCATTATTTGGGTTGTTATAACATAATTGAACTACCGGGTAAATATATGTGCTCAAGTGGCGAGAAGGAAAGAAAAATCCTAGCAGGTGTTTCTGAGAACTTTGGATTGACAAAAGATTATATATAGAAAACAGATAAATAGTAAATAATAATAAATAAATAATAAACCCTCGAATTTTGACTAACACCGCAATAAAAAATTAAACACATAGAGGGAGCCAGCTGCCTTAAGTAGTGAAAATAAATATTAAAAGGTAGTGAAATTAATTATGAAATCTCTTGATTCCTCTATAAAAGCATACTATGTTCTGTTATGACATATGTATTCCAGCATATTTTTCGACACTTACGCCCGTAATTAATAACAATAACATAGGGCTATCTGAGATATAGTTGATTAGTATATTATTGTTAATATGACCAAAATAACGACGGTTGCTAGGCAAAGATCCCAGTATCCTAGGCAACAATCTCAGATAGCCCAATCCATATCTACAGATAGGTTATTAATTTCGGCCGTTAAAGAATAAATATTCAGTCGCCTATACCGTTATCTGTAACAAAGCGTTTGCAAAAGAAGTAACAGGTGTATCTTCACACGATTACAAAAATGATTTTTTATTATAATGAGATTAAAGGGGTACCGAAAAGGATTTACTTTGCTTAACAGGTACAGGTATTATGATCCACCTGACAGGAGTCAAGGTTCGAGTATATCGGGTAACGGGACATTCAAGGGTACGCTGGGATTAATTTGGAAACGAGTAAGTAAAAGTCTAACTACATTAAAAAAGTTGCACTTAGGACTTTAGTATTTTAAATTACTAAAATACAAAGTCAAGAAAAATCATAGTAATGGTTTCGAAAATTACTATGTTGAATAAAATATGTTTATATTTGCCTTTTAAATTTGTTCTTGTTTCCATCTTTGCAGTTGACTTATCTTTTAACACAGGCGGGTTTTTTAGTTTTTTTTTTTAATATTTATTAATGTGATTTATCGGTTATGATATACTTTTTTGAAATCCTTAAGACCAGCCCTTTAATTTGATAGCCGTATTACAGTATACTATTATTTTTTTTCACTTCAAATAATAGCACCTCACAGCCTCTATGTTGTTTTTTTATATTACTTACCTAAGATCACTTGGGCTGTCAAGGCAAATCTAACAATATCTTAATTATAGAAATCCCTTCAGCCGGTTGAAAGATAAGAGGTAATAAAGAATATTATATTAATATTTTCGAATAAATAAATAAATAAATAAATTACATATAAACAAACAAACATACATAAACACATACACGATACGCGCGAAAAACATTTTAACCCTTCTTTTGCAGTCGGGTAAAAAGAACGCTAAAAAATCATAAAATTAATATCGTTGATTGGAGGTCATGACAGAGCAAAGCTGCTAGAGTCCAGAGTTCATCGTTCGAATTAACTTCTTTTATATTGAAAAAATATTTTTTCCTGGATAGAGGCTATAAAATAAAGTGAGGCGGTTTAGGAATGTACGAGAAACAACCAACATCACAATTTAAATAACACTAAACTAACACAATGTTTAGTATTCGTCGAGTATTAGACCACCATTTGAGATGATACGTTTTCAAGGAAAATGTCAACTGAACCAGACATTATGTATTCTTTTTAAATTCCTTATTTTAATTTGGTGTCTAAAAACTTGACCATCGCCAGAAAGCTGACTTCTTTCTGGGTGACGTCACTATGACCTGGGAGCGTCTTCAGGCTGTAGAATTCTCGTTCATGACACTGGCTGACTCGGGGGCTTTCCTCACCCACGCCCCAGCGAAACTTAGCGAAACTCTTGCAATCATCAGGCCGTTTAGATGGGAGGTACGTAATTCTTGTAAATCAAATCAATTTAGAAGAAGTACGCCATAATAAACTCTCCTACGAATAACCCAGCTTTTTACTTGCTCCTGCCTGATATGACAATATCTTAACACGGAACTCTTGTTTTGTATTCTCAAATAAACAAAATTATAGAAATACGATATGTATGCACGTCTTCGAGCTATTTCATTGTGATTACAAGACCATAGTTGCATATCAACCATAATGGGAAGTACGTAGACTTCTTTTATCTTACGAAGGCACTCTGAAGTTGAAATTCGTTAAATTCGCATACCTTAATGAGGATAAACCGACCAGAAAATCTATATGATACGTACATTACCTCTCTTTTAGGTATGGCCACTAGTCTGTGCCACGGTCCTGGTGACCGGGCCAGCGCTGTGGGTGGTGATAGCAGCTCCATCGCTATGGCAACGCCGCCGGAGAGATCAGCTGAAACTGCTCAACAACTGCTGCTGGTTCACCACCACGCTGTTCTTAAGACAGTGTAAGACTAATTACCTACTAGTTCTAAAAATAAAAAGCATTATTTGTTTTTTAATCTCAAGTCTTGGCCAAAATAATGATTACTACATAGATTTATGATTGGTATTTAAATAAACGTACGTAATATAGTTTTAAACCAATATTTCACTCACTCATTACAAGATATCTTTAAGCTGACGAGATCTATGGCACTAATCTTTAAGTCGCTCATAAATTCGCGTCAGCTTGATGAAAACTTTTCCATTACTATTGTAGTAGTACATTTTTATTTTTTCAAGCATCTCCCGATAATATTTAGATATGAAGTTTTCAATGACAGGAAACTACCGTCTTTATTCCTTAGAAAAGAAGTCACTGAGAAGGAACGAAGGAAAATTCTTACAATTCAATGTTTTACCTCTCAAGTCAACTCATTATTACCTACATTTGACATAAAAAACATCCATAGCTTTTTATACCAATGCTGTATCTCCCCACTCAATCCGAGATCGAACCAGAGTCATCCACTTGTTACCGTCCACTAGATTGTCCGCGCTCTCTATTTTTCGTTCCACACGCTCCGACGTAACCCAATTTACTTCTGGCGGCCGCTTATTGTAAAGTTCCCCTGAGGGATATTTAATGTGCACGAGAAACCGTCTGGTTTTTATCAAGTGTACCAAAAGTCCACGGCGAAATTATTTTTTAATAATATTATCTTCGTTAAGCACCTACGTTTTAAAAGTTTAACAAGTTTTGTTCGAGTTTTACGAATTTGTACTTCTAGTCCTTCGTCAGCAAGTTTTATATGAACCGAATGAATTTAGTCTGCTGAGAATTGAGATAAAAAATTATGAATTGAGATAAAGATGATGAGTTCATAAAGAAATGCCCTTATACAAGGTGACATTATGATTGCCTTCAATGATTTTGATATCAATAAAAGGGTTCACTAATAATTTCCCGTATTTTAAATACAATCATTTGTTTTGCCTTTTTTCACTTGTCATTATATACACAACAACGAATCCCTTTTCAGAGGATTGAAAGTAAAGCTTATGAGTAAAAATGTTGCCACAGTTTCTTTACTCAAAACAATTTTTTCAAATCTATGTGATGTTGGATGATATTAATTTAGTTTTTACTCATTCGACATATCGTCTATACAGCATCAAGTAAAGAACCGTCGAAAACCCACAAGGCTCGCCTAGTTTCCGTCCTCGTATCACTCGGTGCTACCTACGTCATCGGAGACATGTATTCCGCAAATCTCACCAGCTTGCTGGCTAGACCTGCTAGGGAACAACCTATAGGCACTCTACAGGCCCTGGAAGAAGCCATGAGGGACAGAGGCTACGACCTGGTGGTGGAAAGGCACAGCTCTTCATTGGCGATTTTAGAGGTACGTAAAGCAAAATCGTTACAGCTTTGCTCTGTCTCATGAAGGATTATCGTAAGAGTCGATCTATAGAGCACATTCATAAGAAAACGTGCTGCAGTGTCATCATAGAATCTTGATCTCACCGCAATGGCGAACCTGCTTGAAAATTGTTGGTATTTCTAAAAACCCTCTTATATGAGGAAGGGGCAGATATTTAGACTCCAAGCACACGTTAAAAAAGTTTAATAGGGTCGAGTTCATATTGTTTTCAGAACACTAAACTACCTTTTTGTTTTAGAATGGGACAGGTGTATATGGCCGCCTCGCTCGCCTGATGCGCCGGCAACGAATACAGCGAGTGCGAAGCGTAGAAGTGGGGGTGAGGCTGGTGCTCACGCGCAGACATGTTGCCATTCTGGGGGGAAGGGAAACCCTCTACTACGATACTGAGAGATTTGGTAAATCTTTATAAAACTTTCATTATGTTTATAATGTTGTCTAAAAATCTTAAGAAAATCTAATTTACGGTGTGAAATGTACTATGACATTTTACATGAACTAATGATCAGTTGATATAAAAATATTTCATATAATTTCTTTTGACGTACCGACCACATAATATAGCATACGAATCATATAATTTCATTAAAGATAATTATTAAGCCAATTGATATAATAATCAATTGGCTTAATAATCATTTGACTTAATCATTAAATGATAAATTGCTCATTTTATGAAACATTAGTTACACAACACAGGTTATCAAAAGTATGAAATAGAGAGTTCTTATTCCTATATCTATGAGATTTTGTCAGATTGATTAAAAATAAAAAAATATAATTGTAATACTAACATTTTTATAATCGCCCCGATTTAAATGTTTTTAAGTATAAAAACAAGAATAAAGTTATAGGCCGACGAGTCGGTGCTTTTTGCCGACTAGTCGCCGACTATCCGGCCTACAGCTCTAATTATAACATATAAAATTAGGTTATTATTATAACATATAAAATGTGGTATGATAGTTATATAAAGAAAACAATATATCATATATAAACGTTAGGGCAATTGAAAATATGGAAAAGATTAACAAAATTAAAATTAGGTTAAATAAAAATTATGTCATATATTTTTAGTCCAAATAAAAATTATATAAAGCGAACGTTAGTGACATTGAAATTAGATCAACTGTTTTTATGCTACCGAATCGCACCCCTAATTTACACAGTTGTACCTAGCTTAGTTGCTAAATTAAGGCGTGATATTTGCTTTAAGTAATTTTAAGCATGCTTTGTGAGATAAAATTACATGTATCAACTTGATATGATGTCGTAATCAAAGCTAAACGCTTATATTTATCTGCATTTAATTTTTGTGTAATTCGTTTTAAATTCTACGAAAATTTAAATTCTTCTCTTATTTAATTATATGATTAAAATGTAGGTTATGTTAAAATGTACGTCTAAATTTTTGTCTTCCTCTTGAGTCTCTTCCACTTAACATCTTCACGATACCAGTAATATATTGAAGTCTTGCGTGATTAATCCATTTCCCAATAGCCAAGGTAATAAAATTAACGTGTACTTATTGCTCATTCTTCACGTCTGTAATAGGATCGTACAATTTCCATCTCAGCGAGAAACTTTACACAAGGTATTCGGCCATCGCACTTCAAATAGGCTGTCCATACTTGGAAACTTTCAACAATGTGTGAGTACATACTTAGTAAACCTTTTCCTTGTCCTCTAAATATCTGTACAGTGAATTGGTAACTACGTAGATTGATACTTAAAATCGGATAAATGAAGAATGAATCTTCTTCTTTGTGTAAAGTTAACTTGTACTGTTATTGTTGTCGGATCGCCAGCCGTCAGATTTATTTCTAGTGCTTTGCAATATCAAGCAGGTTCTTCGTATAAACAGTTAAAAAAAACGGACGTCACAACAAACAGAACACAATTACTATAACAGATTTTCTTGTAACGAACCTTATAGAGATATCGCTGGTACTTTGTAATGTTATCTACTGGACAGGGATTTTTCACAAACGAATGAATTCTATCTTGCTGTAGAAATATCAAGAACCATTGGTCGCTCTTACATTTTGGAAAAAACAGGTAAAAAACGGGACAATAATGTTGAATATTAACGTTTTAGGGTAATGACTTTGTTTGAAGCCGGTATTTTGGCGAAAATGACGTCAGATGAGTACAAGAATCTCCCTGAAGCATCGAGAAGGTCTGAGCCAGTTACTGAGAGTGATCGACAGAACAGCGACATCACTGGAGACTCACCTGCAGCATCACAGGTACCTATAACTGACTATGCCAAAAAATAATACCCCACTAACACATGACAAAACTGCCCCCTAATTGTCTACTTTTAAAATCTAGTGCAATAGCTTTCAATGGTTTGGTGATTGTAACAGCGTTTTATGGAATTGTGTAACATAATTATAGAGACGATCGCTTTTTTGTTTTGTTTGAATGATATTAAGATGACACTTCCTTTGATACTACTCCATTTATATTTGAAGATATTTGCGTGTGGCAACAATTCCAAATGTAAACGGGTCTCTAATTTAGGGAAAAAAATATAAGCATAATATCACAATCCATAATGTCGATTGTAATAATCATCATTACACATAATAATCTTGAAGCAGATTTTTGTTTGGCATAAGTATTGAAATCCATAAACTCGAACGGCATATTAACTTTAGGCATGATTTTTTTAAGCATAATTATTAGTTAGCAGAATAATCACAATCAAATAATGTTGTTACTGCATGCAAGCAGGCATGCAGACATACAATGGCTTCTCTCACGGCTGCGACACGAGGCTATGTTGCACTCTAGGGGTAGGGCATACAAGACTACGTGGTGTCGGTTTTGCCAGTAATTCGTTTCCGTCACTTGAATTATGTACCTAAGTACAAAATTAGAGATTAAAGATACTAGAGAATTTTATGACAAAAGATCAATAGTTATGCTAAAGAATTTTAGGACAATCGATAGTTATGCCGAAAGAAATTAGGGATTTCATTATTAATGCTTATTAAAATAATGCCATTGATAACTATGCCTAATGAAGTTTATGCCAAAATAAATTTATGCTTTTTGATGATTATGCTTTTTGATGAATATGCCTAGTGAGTGTATGCCCAACGATTTTATGACAAACAATATTATGCGAAACAAAAAGACCCCATTGTAAACATCAAATTAACTTTTTCAATACCTATCAACACGCGTACCGACTCCCGATCACAATCCCTATCACATGTCAAATAGTTGTGGCGCTAAGTTCGTAAATACCTTTCAAATGGCAAATTGAATTGCGATTGATTTTAAAATAATAACCACCTGGTTATCACATTGATCACGTAAATTTTCTCATTTTTTTTCATAAATACTTACCGACAGAAAAGTAAGGGCCCCATTTAACTTGCTTAAAAAATTGTTCGTACCGAGTTAACAGTTGTTTATTCACATGCATACTGATAGAAATTTAAAGTTAAAATGCAGAAGCTTGTCTTTTAGAAAAGTATTTCACCATTCACACAAAACAGTTTTATCAGCATTCACATTTTTTGTTTACAATGTGATTGCTCTTTATACTTAAAATATCAATACCGATTTAATTCACCACTAAACTTCTACAAAAAAATCTAATGGAGGTTATCGACTATCAATAATTAAGTCTTGGTCACTTAGTTTTAGTAACTGAGTGCTTTCAGTTTTTGTCTTCTGCCATTGTGTCTCATCAGTCTTCAAAGCTTCATGTTTATTATTGATAAGTTTCTAAAACTACCTAGTTCGATGCTCAAACTTAATCTTTAGTTGCTCATCAGAGCGTAACTTTAAAGTAAGCAAAAACAGTCCCAGACACACACAGTCAAAGTCGAAGTTTGCCTGAAGCTTATAACTTGCTAAGTTACCAACTAGACCAAGATGTATTGAATATGCAAATTAATTCGCTGAAATATCATAAATAACCCCATAATTTGGGTCCAATCAAAACATAACAATGTGATAAGTTCACTTTGATTTCGTAATGCTTAATTCTTATCTCTCTTCTCGTCGGTCTATATTTATTTTATCTTTACCAAAAACCTTAGGTAGCTCGTAAACATTTGTATCTGTCTTTTTCGTTGAATGTACTTAAAGAGCAAGGAAAATAACCTAAATTTTGTACTTTTTAGTTGTTATTTTCATCATATCTTCTTTAAATAAAAATCCATCCGATGAAATTTCTCCAGTTACCTATGACTTTATTTTAGTAAATGAATTATAATATTAAATTACTTATTTTAGAAATAAAACACACTTAATAATCAACTTTATCAAATCGTGTTTCCATCGAATGAAATGACTATACTATACCCTCAACATTATCAATTTTAATTACATTTTAATTTCAGTGTTTACTTTTCCAAAATTGGATTCTAAAAACGTGTTTATGTGGTTTTTGCCGAACGAGAAATCATTACGTACAAATTTTTAGTATAGAAGCAATGAAATCGAGACAAAACAAACTTTGTACAATTTCAGCTCCGCTAAAATAATAATGAAACAATTGTAAAATTTGTCATTATTCTGAATTTTACAAATTATTTTAAATAAACATAAAATACCTTTGTATTATGAAATTAACCTATCTCCTAACTGCTTTCTACATTTCAGTTGAATATTGTAAAGGCACTTATGTATACTATGCACAATGACATTCGTATCCAAATCATCTATTCCTAACCATTGAGTACTATCCTTGTTTGAACAAAGAGATCTGATGTATCCCAAAGGACTCGTGTCCCATTCTAAGAGCAATCCCAATTCCCCTCTCTGATAAAGACACTCGGAATAAGATTAAACCGTTAATGAATGTTTACTTATCGAAGATACTTATTTTAATAGACGTTTTCATGTGTCCCACAGCTTTTAAAAGCTCGCGCACACTACAGTCGGTCAGTCACATCGCAACGCATAAGTACGCCTAGGAAGCAGCGATCCGCCAATTCGCGATGCCACATCGCGACGCATAAACACGCCTAGGAAGCAGCGACCTTCCAGTGCGTTCGTCACGATGCGGCTCACCTGTAGTGTGCGATAGTTTATATAAAGGTGGGATTCCACCAAAAGCGTGTGCCGTACAAATGTGCGGCACACATTTCGTGCACAAAATCATCAACTACGTAGCTCTATATCCACTGAGAAAGTTTTGATTATTTTTTGTAAGCGAACAGTGCTGCACGACTACTGTATGGCGAACAAATAATGTTTTCGCTCTGACAGCGGAAGCAAAGAGCTACGAGCGCACGCACATTTTGTAAATGTTTACTAAATCCGTCGAAATTTAGATTTGTGCAGAACTCTGTGCAGCACAATGCCGCACTCTGGTGACATTGCGCCTTAAAATGTACGAACGGTGCGGTCCGCTCTAATATACGTCAGTCTTAATTCTTATTACAGGCACAAGGGGAGTCCAGTAAAGGCTTGGAACCAGTCTCATTAAGAATGCTGAGGGGCGCCTTTTGTTTGCTGGGCATCGGACATCTCTTGGCTGGTAAGTCGACATTAAAAGGACGAGCTTAAAATGCCTTTATTATAAAACTCGGAAAGAATTACGACCGGTTGACAGTTATATTAAGCTGAAGTTGGTTGATGAGCCAATTGAGAACGATGACAATTTTACAGGGGTTTTTTTGTTACATTTCTTTGCAGCAAGACAGTATTGAATTACTTAAGTATTGTATAATGAGCGCGGAACATTTCTGTTTGTTTTTAACTGCTGAAAATTACCGTCTCGAATGTTTTTTACTTTATTTAAGTAGATAAACATTCATATTAAATACATTAGATTTTTTTGTGGACTTTCCTTTATTTCAAACTTATAATTTAGTTCCAAACTTGGCAGAAGTTGTCTCAAGTAATAATATAGAACTGTCTTTTCTCAATCGAATTTTTACTAAATATCTATCAAGATTTAAAATCAATGCGAAATGCAAATCCTTCTCCAAACAGAATTTGAATCTAAAAATATCGTTTGCATTAATTTCAGCGTTAGCTCTCGGTGTGGAGATCCAGATATACCGTCGGTCAAAGAGACAGGTCCCCACAGCCTTCACTTCAGAACACAAGCGTCCGAGTGAGAACATGTTCGTAAAGACCAAGAAGACCATCATACGTGTCTACAGACGGGTGTTCAGGGCAATGTGTAGACTAGTGGACAGGGCTTTAGGGCCTGGATTGCACTAAACATAGAATAATAAATCGTAGAGTATCTAGGTAAATATTGTATATCCATATTACAAGAATGATCTATTTAGTTAGCAGACAAAGTATCATTTGCAGTTTTAGACTTTTACAGTTTAACTATAAGAGCTGATTTTATCAGCTGTCGAACAAATAATTAAACATTGTTATCTCCCTTTTAACTGAAAGTAATGACTGACATGATTTTTGATTAACGCTAAACATAATTTAAATGTCATTGCAGTTCAGTCGTTTGTTGAAAGATTAAAGGGGTGTCTTGGATGATAAAGTTTCATTTGGTATAATTTCAATTCAATAACGTTTTTATCACATAATAAATTTTAGTCATAACAACACTTCACCTAATATCTTTTTACATAATGTTAATTTCATTATCTTATATTTTTTTTGTCCATTTTTAGGTTATGTTAAGTTAGTACCGAAAAACGCGCGAGCCGAGCTAGTGCAGCGTGCGTGCCGCGGGAGCGGCCGGCGAAATGCCAGGATTTTTTGTGTTTAAGTACAAAAAATTACGAAACGAAATATTAGTCAATTAAAATATGGTGGCCAAAGGAGCAGGGGGGACGAGGGGGCGCAGTCCCCGCAAGGGGGACTTGGGGGCCGAAGCCCCCTGCCATAAAAAGCTACAATATTGACAAAACAATTGTTGATAGGTTAACTTTGGTTAAAACTGTGATCAAAACAAAGCGCGAGTCGAGCAAACGATGTGATCGTGACGCGGCAGCTGCCGGCGAAGCACGAGAAAAAATATTTTTTTTTATACGAAATGAACGTTAAATGAAGTGATTTTATCTAAAATAATAATTTTTGTGTTTTAAATGTTTATAAATTTGAAGTTTTATAGTGTGTTTAAAGATGAAAAGATTTTATATAAAATGTTCATTCGTTTTAAACTTATATATTTTGAATTTATGTTATTCGTTGATTTTACGAAATGAATGTTATATGAAATGATTTTATATTATCTGTTGTTATATTATTATGTAAGTATTAGACGATATGTCATTATATCATATATTACATACCCAGATTAAAGGGTAACAACGATGTTCTAACCCGACTTTCTAATCGACTGCTGGTTAGCTCTTCGTCAGCTCTTCCGAACTGTATCATAATGTGATTTAACTGTATTTTGAAAGAGTAACTATTTTGATTAATAGAATCATATACTTTATAACCGTAATGAAAACAACTATTTTTAATAAGTGAAGCTTTCTGAAAACCTCTTAAAACGCAGCATAGCCTGCGGTGACATTTACAGGTTGAATATTGAAAGGCATATGAATACTCTACCAAGAATACTGCATATTTAGATCAAAACATGTGGTTTATTTATGAAATATTAGTTAAATTACATTTCATTCCATTCAACAGTTGGAGATCAAAACATATCGAAACAGCTTCAATAGCAAACACGTCTGAAGGTCAAAATTACATATCACCCATAAGTAATACCGCTGAATCTATTGTCATAAAAGTCGTCACCTCTAAAATTCATTCCAAAACTTTTTTAATTACGCTTTCAACCTTCTCACCTTATTATCTTCAAAACGTTAATCCTATGGCAGATTCAATTTGAAAAGACTTAAAAATAAAATTCATTATAACCTCAAATTGTTACGGACCCATGTAATCCCCAATTTAACTTTATGTCTTATTAAATCCTCATTTGGGGTCACTCGAACAAACAGAAAACCGTAATTTGTCTGTCCATTGAGGAGACCCCAATAAAATAAATGCCTATTAGAATAGAGGCATTGTATGTTGGTAATTCTGCTTTTGTGACACACAGCTAAAAAGATTATTTCATTATTTATTTTATGCTGCAAATTTTCCTGCAGTTGAAGCACCAGTAATTTTGCAGCAGCAATTTAATTAAACGAAAATTTTATTTTTTTGTACTTTAAAAGGATTAGCCGTTTTGTATTTGAAAACTCTATAGAAAACCCGTCTACGACACGTTTGGAAAGGTAGGTAAGGAAGTAGGATTTAGATTTTATATTTTAATGCGACTTTTCTACTACTAGGTAAAGTTACTAAAGGGAAAAAACTTTTGAGCCTCTTAGCAAAGCATTGTTATTCGTCTTTTTAGTTTTTAATACTCGTATTTTATATTCTCAAATTACTAAACTCAGAATCTGATGAATGAGTTTGTACCTGTTTTCTTATTCATATTATCGCTTTCTTATGATAAATAATAATAATAAATATTTCTTACACTCACACCAATTAACTTAGCCCCAAAGTAAGCACTGTGAGGCTTGTGTTATGGGATAATAAGGTAACGGATATAAATACATATAATTATGCATATGTAAGTATTTATGTGTAGAAATATATATCATCATCATTCAGCATACATACATTTGCCCCTATTCCGATTCAAACCCGGGACCTCAGAGTTGGCGACACCTTGAAACCGGTGTACATACCACTCTACCACGGAGGTCGTAATTGCGTCGTCTATACCCAAACATAACATTTAATTTCTCAGGTCAATGAAAATTATAAATGAAGAAATCATTTCAGTAACAGTCTCGATTTGCAATAACAGTGTGTCTTCAGTACAAGAAAGGCGGTTCATTGAATTAGCGGCAAATCTCACTAATGAACGTAATCCGCAGCGACATTGAAGTAGCTGTATTACATTCGGAGCCTAGTTAAATTCTAAATATAACTTCAATCATAATTTTAACCGACAAATTAATTAAATTGCTCAGATTCAAATCTATTACTTAAGCTTTAATTCTTGAAAAGTACAACTGTGCCTACTGAAGAAGACGGAACGAGTGGCTCAGAGAAAAGACAAAGTGTGAGATGTTGTTGATCCGATTTGATAGTCTCGTTAGAGGTAAAGTGGGCGGCACCACGGCGGATCATGAAAAACTGTACCTACTGAAAAAAACGAAACGAGTGGATCTGGGAATAGACAAAAGTGTGAGACGTTGTGGATCAGATTTTATAGACTTGTAGAAGATTATTGGGACATATTGCGAGGATGGAATATCACCGAGTCCAGAGTGGAGACCCTGAAAATCACACAAGGGAGGAACCGGCCTCCGTTAACATCAGTTAACGATATTTAAGCGCCTAACCTACAATGCGTGTATATGTGTTGACATTGTGTGTATGAGGGTTAAGGAGATGAATAGGGAATTATTTTTATCGAAAATGTAAAAGGATACTTTTTTTTCTCTTTTGCATGAACGACAGAGAGACTCTTAGCCTTCATCATACCTGATGTTAAGTATTGATAAGGCTGAAGACGGAAGCGAGCCTCTCCCGGAATCCTCAATCACTGAGGAACTGGCTATCTTATCTGTTGTGCCGGAACACAACAATGCTGAAAACATTGTTGTTATGGCGTCAGACTTAGATAAGATGGTGGTAGTTAGCCAGACGGACTTAGAACAAGTCCTACCACCAACCAAACCGAATAGAATCCCCGCTGGGAATCGAACCCGGGAACCCTGGGTCTGATACCGGTGGTTGTACCACTAGACCACAGAGACGGTTAAAATATTTTTAGAAATGCAGAATTTTATCCCCGTTAAACCATTTTGTTTCAATGTGAATAAGTGTAGAGATAAACAGAAATGGTCAATGTAGGCAATTTCTATTATTGCATACCAAAAAGTTGCGCAGTAAAACCAACCGTAAAATGTTCAATGTTAAAGTTACTATTTACAACTTTCCGCTAACAGCACGTATCAACAGAGCGTGGATGTTCCAATTAAATTTATTATTAAAATTACACGACTATTGTTTGGCGAAGCGAAATCCAAATATATTGACGCCCCGCTGCAGCTGCCAGCCCGTAGTTAGTTCGCAACTTGCCTCGTCCAGGCGGGCTTTAAGTAAGAAACTGATTACTCTTAAGTTTAAATTATTTGTATGAGAAACTTACGACCCGCATCCGCTGCAGGGTGCAAATATGCTGAAAATCAAATTCTTTGATTGATATGAGTAGTGGTCTATGATTTTTTAATTTTTGCATTTTTCAATGCTATTTTTATATTTATGATCACTTTTTTTTAATAGAAAAATATGGGAAAAATTCAACTCGGCCACAAGTGAATTCTCAGATGGGCCTTGAACCCACGACCTGTGGAAATCGTGTCCAATGCTCTAACCACTAAGCCACTAAGTCACGGTAGCTCAGTCAGGTCGATTGTTCCGATATTTTTATATTTAAAACAAAAATATATGATAGTGGTCTTTAAATTATTTTGTGCAAACCTGGGGCATTATCTCGAGCTGTTGAGCAATCTTAAAGTAAATTTCAATGATAATACTCGTATATGTGATTGTAATCAAAATGGTGATTCTTCAATATTGTGATGTCAGCTATGGACGGGTTATAAGTACTCGGAGACACAGACGAAGGGAGGGAGTTCCTTCTAAAAGATGTTGAGTAGCGCTTTGTGCGACATTAACATAACATTAATGAAACATAACATGAACAAAAAATCTTCCAAACTGAAAAACTTGAAAAAAACGGACAAACTTTTGAAAATATTTACGACCGCTACGTTCGACTACGTCTTCCAATTGATTTTACCACACTAAAAAATATTCTACACAGACCGCGAGAAAAAGCTTAAATCATTTTACACATTCGGAAAGTGTCACCTCGAAAACAAACACGTTTTCGTGAGAACGTGAAGAATATCAAAATTTATGGGAATTCCTACAAATGGCAATGATAAAAATAGTGAGTTTCAATTAAGAAAATATTACATAATTGATTTGAATCACAAATTGTTTGTTTGCATTCTTCGTCTTGTTTCGTTGGCCTTACTATACTCGTAGTTCTTCACTTTTTTATGAGTTAAGTTTATTTTGGCTGTCGTTCACGATATGAGCTCAACGATAACAAAAAAAACATAATTACAATATCAACTCAATACTCTTTTGACTTGCACCACAAAGCAACATCTGGACTTTACGTAGGGCCGAATGTTTCAAAATTTAAAGTTTATTGGCGACCCGGGCGGCACTGCCGTATATTGTAGTATCGGCAATTTGGTTTATTGTCTTAATATAAACAAGGTGAATTTTGATTGCATCGCATTATTAGAAACGTCACCTGAGAAAGGAGGTGAAATTAGTCCAAAAAACAAAAGTGCCGGTCAACGAAAATAAATGTCTCATTATTATTCTAGGCAGTAGTGTAACGATATTTTTTTGTTATGACGTCAACAGTGTATGATTTTCCAGTTTTGGTATAAATACGACCACAAAACGGATTGATTACGTAATAACGTAGTAACGATTACGTTCGTTTAACAGAATATCGTTTATTACATTAAGACAGTTCCTCATCAGAACGTCCGTCCCACTGCTGGGTTCCGTTTTGTGGTCGTATTTATACCAAAAATAATGACATTTTCAAACTGGAATAACTGCTTGGCCACTAATTGTACACTGTTGACGTCATAACAAAAAATTATCGTAACACTGTTTAGAATAAAAATGTGCAATATATTTTTGTTGGCCGGCACTTTTACTGTTTTGGTCCAACAATGTATGAAATGTGAGTGATCTCCTTTATTTAAGTGGTCATAGTGAATAATGGCCCAGGAGAGATACTTTTACTGCTAAGGGACCTTTATGGTTGGTAATCTCTATGTTTTGTGTTTTCCATGAGAGTTTTAACGTTGTAAACAGATTAATTTTCATGTAAACAATGTTTCACGCGCTTTCATGCTTTTGCGCAAAAGCAAAAGCATCCACACTCAAACGTTCCCTTTTGTATGATTTTTTTTATCTGCCCGTTATCGCTTGAACTTTCAACGCACCAAAGGTAAGATCCCAACGCGCCAACTAACTTTGGTAAACCCATCACTAAATAATCATCAAAAAGCACGATCCCGTAGCGCAGTGGTTCGCACGCTCGACCTGCGATTGTTGAGGTTTCGCAGTGGATGGGTCATGGGATGGTTGACCAAAAATTTACTATCTCGAGCCCCTCCGTGCCTCCTTCGGATGATATTTTAAGCCGTTGGTCCCGGCTGCATTTGCAGTCGTTAAAACCCACCAATCCGCATTGGGGCCATGTGGTGGGTCATGGCCCATTCTCCTTAGCCATCCATAAGAAAGGCCAGTACCACAGCAGTGGGAACAATAAAAATGGCTGATGACGAAATTGTTGTGTTCCGGCAGTTCGAGATAAAATAGCCAGTTCCTCAGTGATGAGGATTCCGGGAGAGGCACGCTTCCATCTTCGGCCATATCAATACTTTACATCAGGTATGATGAAGGCTAAGAGTGTCTCCGCTGTTCATAAAAAAATAATTAAAAAAAAGACATCATCATCATCATCAGCCAAGTTAATGTTGAGTTTAATTTGTTACTGCTGAGGCACTGACCTTGCTTAGGTATGGATGGATAAAGATAATGAAATTCAATAATTACTTATTGTATTATCTTCAAAATAGCCCTTTGTCATAATATATCCCTCGTCGTTTTAAGCGCTGGCTTACTAATTAGGACGAAAGACAAAATGTACATGATAATACTCGTTTAAATTAATTAAAACGATTAAACCTACACACTCGCCTACCTACGGAAGGGATTTCTAAACTGAATAATGGATTTATTTAGCATTGGAGTAATGGTCGTCTTTATTGTCTCTGCTTATACGAGTATGCAAAGACATTGTAAAGATAAAAGATAGTTTGATAATGAATGCACGAAATACATTTTGGATGGGTAAATACAAGACTTTGTCATTTAAAAACTTGATCCGGCCTAGTGCGAATGTAGCTGTACAAGTCCGGGAAAGTTCTGAAAGCGACCGCGTATCAAACAACGCTCCGTGGGTAGGCTGCCGACAAGGTGGTCCGACAATCTGGTGAAGATCGCTGGAAGCCGCTGGATGCGGGCAGCGCAGGAAAAATCTTCATGGAGAACTTTGGGGGAGGCATATACTTACATGTGTCATGTGGCTGAGATAATGATGACAAGAGTCCTAAATTGTAACTCAAGAAGCATCGGCCATCAGAGCCTATTGTTAAGCGTCGTTGTTCAAAATCTACACATTTCAGAGCGAAACATAACGCCACCATTGTTGAAAATTATATATTCGACGCTCATTCGGACGTCATTTTGACACTTCAGACTGCTTCATTATTGTATTCCAGACATATTAGTTACAATGTAGACAAGAATTTGATAGCTCATAACAATACCCTATTAAAAGTGGTCTTCACAATATACTCAAACGTCAATTTATGTCGTCTTGCGAATAATGTTGCATTAAACTTTAAAATCCCAAGTCGTCTCGTGAGCCTTCACAACAATGAAATTGATTGTGTCTCAATTTCCTCTTTCCAAGTCGCTGAGATGAAAATGCTTCTTTTTTGTTCACCAAGGTGTAGGCTAACAGTTAGCCTTCATCATACCTGAACCTGATGTTAAGTATTGATAGTTGGAAGTGCACCTCTTCCGAAATTCTCAACCATTGAGGAACTGGCTATTTTATCTCTAACTGCCGCAAAACAACAATGCTGAAAACAACAAACATGCTGGAAACAACACAACATATTCGTGAATACAAAAAAAAACATAATTATCATTATTCACCTATGTACGAGTAAGTTTTAACATATAAAATAATTTGTTAGAACAATTTTCAAATACCCGACAACAATTCAAATTATGATCTATTACCGAAGTTGTGCCTAATATTGACAGCTAGTCAGCTTAATCGATAAATGGTGTGCCTATTAGTTTAATCAAGTTTAAGACAGCAGAACTCGAGCAAATAAACATCAATAATCGTCGAACTATTAACCAGAATAATCCTTAATAAGAAGGTAGGAATGTCTGTCTCTATCCGATATTTATTCGATTCAACCACTTAATTGTACCTACATACCTATTCAAATAACTGTTCCTTTGAATATTGAAATTTGAGAACAATCTTATAAGTACCTCGGTGCCGCAGTGGTTTTTGCACTCGGCGGCGATTGTTTAGCTGTCGAGCAATTGTTGCAATGGTCACGCGTTGGGGCACGAAAAACTTATTATCCCGAGTAATTCCGCGCTTCAAATGCAAAAACATAGCCCAACAATTGGCTATCAAATACAAAAAGTCAAAATCACCTGTGTGTCCAGCAGGCCTACTATCATCTTTTAGAAACCAATATGTCATAAGAATTTTGTTTGCGTTTTGTTTTTATTGAAGTTGTCTAGATTTGACACATTCCACACTTTGAAGATAATTAAGTGAAGACGTCACAAAACTTCCGTCAAAAAACAAGCTTACTTTATGAAGATCGCAGTAATACACTGCGCTAAGAGATGGCGGTAGGCCCCCTAGGCGGTAGGACAAAATAGGGTATTGTCTTGATTTTCATAATTTCCTTGCAATAATTTCATTTGTCATAATGATCCTCGGTCATAATATTCGTTTGCATTATTTTCATTTATACTAATTACGCATGATATAATCATTTTCTAGCAATAACTCTCATAATTATAGTTTCTAATAATTATAGCATTTGTTAATATGGCATCTCATTTTATGGCACATGAGAGTTATTGCTAGAAATAATGCAAACGAATATTATGACCGAGGATCATTATGGCAAATGAAATTATTGCAAGGAATATTATGAAAAACAAGACAATACCCTATTTTGTTGTATAGTCTGTGAGCTAGCCGGACATCGGATGCCGTAATTAGATATACGATACCGGACGTACGGACGGCCTGGACATTGCGAAGGAATGTTTAATCTAGCGAACGAACGTCTAAAAACATAGACTAAACTAAAGACTTTAAAAGGAAATACGGAATGTGTATGTAGTAACATAAAACAAAGCCCTGAGCGAATACTTAAAAATGCTTGAAATACTATATGATTATCTTTATCTCAACTCAAGTCCACTCAACGTTGGTTGTTCCGAAAATTTATGGCCACAGAATAAATGTAACCTCTTCTTTCATGGAACTATTTTGAATTTTGACGGCTAATTTCAACACAAACTACTATTTTATTTTTCTAGCCTTGGCTGGCACCGACTCCAAAAGGTTTATTTTTTGCTTTTTTAACCGACTTCAAAAAAAGGAGGAGGTTCTCAATTCGACGGAATCTTTTTTTTTTTTTAGTTTTTCGAAGTCGGTTTTAATTTTTTTTATAAAAAGTTTTTTATTTCACAATTTTTTAAAGGTAGAAGAGGTCACGTGCCTACGCTAATAACCTTATGACAACTCCTCATCACCTTTTGCAAAATGCTGCTTTTCCCGGTGCAGGGACGTTACTTATTGAGGAGTTCTCCTGGTACTTCATCACCAGCTACACTTCATCACATGCATTGAGTCGAGCATAAATTTCTTATGAACCACATTAAAGTAATCGTATCGCTTCCGTGAAATAGCAAGTATTTAATAGTTCCGATGACCATTTGTGTTCTTCATTATCAGTTCCACTTGACCAAATGGTACTTTCCGGAAGCATATGCATAAGTTACTATAGAAAACACCGAAATCGCTTTAGGAGTGCCTATAATTTTTGAAGAGTTTCTTGGATTTCTCCAGGATCCCATCATCCGATCCCGACATGATGACAATGGGGCCACATGGGTAGTATCCCCTTTCGAACAAAAAAAGAAATACTCAAATCGGTCCAGCCTTCTTCGAGTAATCGAGTAACATACATAAAAAAAACCGTCGAATTGAGAACCTCCTCCTTTTTTTGAAGTCGGTTAAAAAGCACGGAGATAGCTATCTTCTCTATATATAAGGCCCGTGTTATCCATTCTAATATTCCCCTCAGCGCCATGAGTATAACACCTACAGCCTTCACTAATAGCTTCAAAAATCACAAAAAAATGTAGACGACCCGTAAAATATAATTATTTTTTTAAATTGACCTTATCAAGGTCAAAGGTCAGAAAAACTTGAAAATCTGACGGATTGCACAGGTGCGTAGCACGCGCTTAAGTCTAGTTACATTATATGTGAATGAACGCACAATATCACATAATTCCACTTTCAAATGATTTCTTGGTGCTAAGGACTGCGATACATACAGACATGTTTATATTTTTCGAAGGTGTCTATGAATGTCAATTTTATATTTTGAACATATTTTTGAGTTCTGTTATATTTTTTATGCGTTAACGTATAATTATATTTGTACTTTTTACTGATTTTAGCAGAACCAGATTCAATGTGTAAAGTGTCAGAACGGCTACATGAAACATGTACACTTTTCAGAAATTATTGCTCAAGATGTGGAAAACTGAAATATCTAAGTAGGATTACAAAATTAAGATCTTAATTGGGTTATTCAAATTTAAAATAAGAATGACTTTCATGATTATGCATGTTGAAACATAATAATTAATATTTTATAATTAGAATTTAGAATTACTATTTTTGTTGAACAAATGCTTTTAGAATTATTATGGTTATTTTATTTGATATCATATTAGAATTATATTCTTACAACTAAAGATTTTAAAAACTACAAAATTATTTTCATTATTAGGTCTATGTTTCTTGGAGACAATTTCAGTTATAAGAGTAGTACTTCTACTGCTAAAACACCAATTGTCCTCCAAACCTCATAAAAGTTAGGTTGAAAGTTTTTCGTTTATACAGTATGAAGTGAGTATAGCTTGAGTATGTCATGCTCTCTTTAAACATTTCTGCGGTGGTGTCGTGTGAGGCGGGTCGTTACGTTCCCTAAAATATGGTTGAGCGAAGCGATGGCTGGTTCATGCGTCATGCTCGTGAACGGGTGCCGCCAGCGGAAATGGGTCTACTTTAGTCTGCTTATCTTAACGTTGTGCTTAAAGCTTAAATATTTTTTTCTAAAATAAATTGATACTGACCTGTATGTTCCTCACAACTTGCAGTACAGTAATCTTGTAATGCGAGAAATAATGTAATGTATGATAGATAAGTCTTTCTTTGTCAGTTGAAAATTGTTTACGGTTACAATAACCATAAAATCTAATATTATAATTAGTATTTTCTTTTTGTGATGGAAATTGACCTTACTGATATGTTAAGGTCACTTTTCAATTTGACGACTCTGTATGAAATAAATAAAATAATAAATAGATTGTTACTTGAACATACATGAACTCCAGTTTCGATTTAGATCACAGTTATCCACGGAAAGTGCAATCCTGAGTCTGGTACTACACAGACGTACGCTTGCTTCTTGGATCTGTCTAAAGCGTTCGATCTGGTCTTGTACAACATCCTGTGGAAAAAGCTAGAGCTTATTGTTCAGTTTCAGTTTCAGTTTCTGTTTCTGTTTACAGTTCTGTTTCTGTTTACAGTTCTGTTTCTGTTTCTGTTTCTGTTTCTGTTTCTGTTTCTGTTTCTGTTTCTGTATCTGTATCTGTATCTGTATCTGTATCTGTATCTGTATCTGTATCTGTATCTGTATCTGTATCTGTATCTGTATCTGTATCTGTATCTGTATCTGTTTCTGTTTCTGTTTCTGTTTCTGTTTACAGTTCTGTTTCTGTTTCTCTTTCTGTTTCTGTTAACAGTTCTGTTTCTGTTTCTATTTCTGTTTCTGTTTCTGTTTCTGTTTTTGTTTCTGTTTCTGTTTCTGCTTCAGCTTCAGCTTCAATTTAATATAAGCTGGAATATAAGCTGGCTGTTGAAGATGTTGGTAGTTGGGTTCGAAGTTTTCTCCATTCCAACAGTTATATCTGTTTTCATTTCGATTGGTTGACGAACGTGTGTTTCTTGATCTGGACAGCAATCCACGCCTTCCACCTCGTCTTCCACGTGCACCAATCCGGCCACGGCAAAGAGAACGTTCTGACAATACTGGCGAGGCTGGGGCAGAATCAATTGTTTGATTGTTATCCGAAGAATTGATTCTGAATCTGAATTCTTGTTTATTCGATCATTGGTTTGTGGAATAAAACTGGTGTCATCATCAGACACTTCAGAACCACTCTCAAAGTCAGATTGATTCAAAACATCGGCTATATTTTCCTCTGTCAGTTCTAAAAGAGAAGAAAAAAAATATCTAAACTGTATGTTTTTTTTTTTTTTTTTTTTTTAATTTATTTATCATATAAAAAGCTTTACAATATAATATTATCTATTCGTAGCATGCGAAAAAACCACTGAGGTTTATACCTGAGCTATCGAAAATTAAAAACTAAGTAGGTATATGTAGATAAAATCACAAAAGTCTATTACTAAATAATACATAAACAATAGAAGTAATGGTGTTATAACATATTTAGAAGGTGTTTTTTTAGTTTGTATTTAATATTGCTATGGTTAATACTTTCAATTAATTCCGGTGACAATTTATTGATAAAAGTAGGTACAAGGTAGTTACAAGTTCGCTCGCCGTACGCATTGTTAGCGCGCGGTTTGCAAAGTCGATTCTTGGCAATTGCTCGCGTGTATACAGTGTGTTTCACGGGTATTTTAAAGGAATCGTCGAAAAAATTTTCTTTTAATATAGCGTATTGTACTTGAAACTCGATTGGAAGGATGTTGCAGTGTTTGAGTAGTCCGTTAGTGTCATTTTTAAATTGTTTTTTAACTTTTTGAGAAACTATAGTTTTTAATATTTTAACTTTTAAATTATTGATGTGGTCAAGATAAGATTTATAGGTCCGACCGTAGCTACTGAGGCCGTACTGAATGTAGGACTCCGCAAGTGCATTAAATAACATTAGTTTGACCTTGAAGGGAATGCGGTTATTTAGAATTGTAATATTAGCCAGGAACTGTCTCAATTTCGTACATACATATTCGACATGATGACCCCAATTGAATTTACTATCTATGGTTAAGCCAAGATATACATGATTATCGACTTTCTCTATTTGAGGGCAGCGACAACTGTTCAAGACACTTGAATGTAAACAAGCGTGTGTATGGGCAACCAGTCCTTTTTGAATTACATTGGCCTGTTTGATGTATGGTGATTTAATTAGTAGAAGCTTAGTTTTATTAGCATTTAATACCATACCAGCATCATGACACCATTTTTGTAATCTATCTAGATCGGCCTGTAAAAGATCGTAGATGAGGTTCAGATTACTTCCACCGATAACCAGGCAAGTGTCGTCAGCAAATTGGTAGCATGTGCTGCTTACGATGCACTTACTAATGTCATTAACGTAGGAGAGGAAGTGCAACGGCCCTAAAACAGAACCTTGAGCTGTGCCCTCAGTTACTGCTATTTGTTTGCTGTAGGTATTGTCTATCTTAACCGAATAACTTCTGTTTTTGAGGTAATTTTCGCACCAGCCTAGCAGTGGGCCTCGAACTCCACATTGGTTTAACTTTTCTACAAGCTGATCATGTTTAAGAGTGTCAAAAGCCCGCGAGAAGTCAATAAATAGGGCTAATACTTGTCTTTTGTACTATGATAAGAACACTAAAAGTATACTATACAAAAGACATGTAAAAACCACGTGCTATGAGAGAGTGAATACAAATCATTTTCTAAAAATCTTTCAAATCTTATTATGTGAGCCTATCCCCACGGGATATTCCCACGGGAACAGGAACCAAGCGGGTGAAAACGCGAGCGGCCGCTAGTCTGTTATAAAACATCATTGGTATAGAAGATATAGAAGATTAGCAAGAAGGTCAAATCCCTAGTGCAGCACGGACCTACCTCAAGCAAAACCGACTTTCCATATTCCTCTCGCTTACTTCAAAAACGGCGCATTTAGGTATAATTTTAACGGTCCACAAAGCCCTTCAAATGAATTGGATTCCTCAATTCATCAAATAGACTCGACAAAGTTACGTAATCGTGCAATATTTACGTCACGCAATTGAATTTATGGCTCGTAAATATAGACTGGAAAGTCTACGGTGTAATTAATTCTAAGTGTAGGTACCTGTGTTCACTCTTGATGATTAATTTGTTTGTGACTGTGCCCACCGAATTCTGTTCGGGACTTCGCTAACGATGAGTTATACGAATCGAGACAATTGCTATAAATTTTAATCTTAAAGCTTTGTGTTGATTCGTGAGTCTAAGATTTCTATGAGTCACAGCTTAGAAGAAAACTAGCTTTTGGTTGTGACTTAGTCCACCAAGAATTTTATTTATTTTTACAGAATACATAAACTGTTACACTTAAATGCTTATATAACTATTACGATAAACGTGAATGTTACCATGTTTTGTTGTCGAGTCTCCGATATTGCGGCACAATTGCATGCGCCATGATTCTGTGTTGTGAACATTTGAGTGTGCGATCGAAAACAGTCGTACGAGCGTTGTGCGCAGTAAACGAACAATAAAGAGGGTAAACCGATTCGTCTGCTCCTAACATCCATCCACTAGCATCAACTTCAGTAACTTCGTGATCATGGCGCATGCAACTATGCCAAAATATCGGGGACTCGACAACAAATACGAACGTGGTAAAAATCCTGTTTATTGTAATAGTTATAGTAATAATGACACTCAAAGTTTTTTTTTAGTGTCTGTAATAGGCTGTTTTGTAAACTACAGCAGGGTTTTTCTAGATTAGATAAGGTTTCATGTACATTATAAACAAAATTATAGTAAATACTACATCGTCCAAGTCAACAATGAAATGAAATATATAAAAATGCTCATAACATAAAAAGCCAGTACTTTTTATGTTATGAGCATTTTTATATATTTTTATTATTATTTATTTATCAAACGAAACCAAATTTTTATGGGACCAATTGGCAACTATTCTGCATCGAACAAAAAAAGAATCATGGAAATCGGTTCAAAAATCTCGGCGTAATCGGTGTACATACATAAAAAAACAATAAAAAAATACCAACCGAATTGAGAACCTCCTCCTTTTTTGAAGTCGATTAAAAACTTAAATCCCCAATCGTATTTCAGAAATACAAAGGAGTATTTTGTAAATTCCATCATCATCAGCCCTTTTAATTGACCCCACAGCTGAGGGATTGCGCCTTAACTCTGAGTGTATTTTTGCCAACACTTCCCATAATCAACCATATAGAAATTATTTGTCAAAGGCGCTACTGCCTTTATTACCGCGATTCTCGGTGGGAAATAGTAGTCTTTAGTCATCTCCCATGGTCCATATTTTAATCAGGTATGCAGCGTTGTTTTTTTTTTTTTTTTTTAATGTAAAGGAATAATTTATAATCAGAATTTTACAATACATGGCCACGGCATGACAAGTCAAGAAGAAAAACGCCTTTTTTATCGGGGATCCGCATAATTTACGATCTCGTTAATGCGAACAAGTCTCAAGTTCGATTCCTCGTAAAGATTAATTGTTCACATCGACCACCATTGTTCCAGCTGTTTTCGACGCTTTTCGACCCTTTTATGAAATTCGTGGACCATTGTTTTGGTTCCGGATTTATAAAAAAAAGTTTAAAAAAGTTCTTACTAAACTGCCGAGTCGAAGCCGCAGCCGTGAAATTACTTTAATGCTCGATTTTGGTCCGTATAACGTCGACGTAAAGCTCTCACTTCGAAATTAACAACAGTATTGAACTTCATAAATAAACTTGCACTCTAAATAACGAGGTCACGAGGTTTTTTCGTTTTCTGTCGGTCATTTAAAACTTTCATTAGTGAATTCGTGCGAGCTAAAATTTTCCCCTTTATTTTTCTTGAAGTTGTTTAATTAAATCAGATGTGTTGTTTAAAACGCAACAACAGAACAACGTTGACAGAAAATTAGTTTGCACACTTTCGAACCATTTTAAAATTAACGCTCGCAATTGTTAATTTTGTTTTAAACTTAATTAGGCTAAGTTGAAGTCGAAAGAAGTTACGAGATTAATGTTGGAGCAGTCACTGTAACTTGTACGTTTTTCAATTAGTTACTCCTTTGTGAAGTTTCCTTGATAATTATTTTAATTCAGAAGTTGCTTGACGATCAAGGTCACTCAGGAGTCTTGTAGCAGAGACAGCACAACTTCTTTAAAAAGTCTCTCTTTTAATGCTTAAATATTGTGACGCAGAACGTAGCTTAGATAATAAAACTTGTTTTATGTTATAATCGTTATATTCTGATATAAGTTAATATTTCACAATTTTACAATATTTTATAATACTTTTTTTCTATGACAAGGCGACCTTCTATCTCTACGCACGAAGGGTCTCCCCTTTCTTAATTTTGTTTTAAGCAAAACCTGCCACCAGCAGCGGCGGTGTACTGGCCTGCTTGCAGTGCGGAATCATATACGATCTCCACATTATCCTCCACCTTCTCCATATTCAATATTTATGGACACCCTATTTAAGGTTGGGCTAGGCATGATTGGGTTAGGTACATACTTAAATAAATATTATTCCTATTAGCTGTACTGGCACAGATTAAAATGTTAAATATGCTTTTAATGCGTAATCTGCATAACTTATCATTATCATAACTGCGTGCCTCACAGGGTCCATAACATTCAACTTTCGTAGTACCATTTTGTATACTAACGTTGGCAATAAAGATTTGAGTGTTGAATAATATCACTTCGTTCATTGATTAAGCAAATAAATGACGTCACCTGTCCTTATATCATATAGCGTTTTGACAGGCTATAAAAAGGATCTCAGTTAATTTGATGACATCAACAGCTGACCAATTGAATTTTGACATTGATAGCATTTTTTAGATTTTACCGTACAATTTCTTTATACTACAAAATATATTTACTGGATATTGGCAAAATTCGTGAATTTCATTGCAAGCAGGCCATTAATTAAGAAAGAAGAATTTTGACATTTGTTTATTGTTTCTTTAAGCTTTGACTAGCAGCCATCCGCGGTCTCAGCCGCGTGATTCCTGTTCCCATGGGAATATCGGGATAAAGAGTAGCGTAAAAAGTGCCTTAAAGTTAGCCTATGTTACTCTGCATCCTTTCAACTAAGTGTACGCCAAATTGGTTGCTTCGTAAAGGAAAGACAGACTTTCGCTTTTATAATATTATTATTGATCAACATAATAACATGCAGTCGGAGGCATGACATTATGAATGATTCGACTTATTATTAATTTCTATGCCACCGACTACATGTTAGTATGTTGAACAAAATATTTTTAGATTTGCCTTTTATATTTGAACTTGTTTCCATCCACAGACCTATATCGAGATAGACGAAAAGAGCGCTTCCTGTATGAGAATCAAGCGTGTCGCATTTTTCGCATCTACAATGACGTCACGAGCAAGATTTAGTGATGTGGAAATGTTATTGACGAGCGCTTGCAAGAAAGCACTGAACAATTAACCATTTTCGTTTCTGAGTGACGCGTGTTTTCATGGCAAAATGGTCTCAAGCAGACTGATTTAGGTCGGAAAACTTTGACCGTGGATCAAACTTTTGGCACGCAAGTTAGGTACACTTTTATCGTCTAAAGGTCTGTGTTTCCATCTTTTCAGTTGACTTGTCTTTTGATGCAGGCGGGTTTTTTAAAGTGATAATTTTTAAACTAGAAATAAGCAACTTGTTTCATGTCTCGTATAAGTATTTATAACTGAGTTGAAGCGCTCTTGCCCGCGCTTGACAGACTGATCGGTTTCGATCACGTTTGTTAAACAACGTCCGGCCCGGTCGGGTGTCGGATGGGTGACCGTAAAGTGGCATTACAACGTTAGCACGTTAAACCGTCAGCCCCGGCTGTTGTCATCTGATAACAGTCGTTAATCCAAGTCAGAGGCCTTACAGGCGGCCTGATAAACTCTGACACTAGAGGTGGCCACTAATCCTCATACGATAAGAAAAGATAACCTCCTTATTTTTGAAGTCGGTTAAAAACCGTGACTTAATATACAAAACATATTTTGTCTTGATTGATTTCGAACAAAAGTTTTCAAGAAATAATCGGTGAACGTACATTAAAAAGATACGCGAAGAATTGATAACCTCCTTCTTTTTATGAAATCGGTAAAAAAACAGCTTGGTATGTATTTTTATTTGTTTCTTCTGCAGATAGTTACTATACTATTCTGCATATACTTACTATTTTATACTTATGACAAATTTTAAATAGAATCATATTGGAAAAAACAACTCGGTCACAAGTGAATTCTCAGATAGGACAAGGATAAGAGAATTTCGAAAATTCAAAGCAAAAATTCAAAAATCATAAAGTAAGTACCTATCTCCAGAAGAAACAAATACCTACAATAATACCTACCAAGCTGTTTTTTAATCGACTTTTTTTTTTGTAATAACTGGCCAGGCATTTGACTACCATCTGGTTAACAAACAGGTGTGGTCTAAGTTGCATGCTTACCCAGGAAAAATAAAAAAATAAAGGAGGTTATCAATTCGTCGCGTATATTTTTTAATGTACGTTCACCGATTATTTCTTGAAAACTTTTGAGCATTGGGCCGGATTTCTAAAGGTCGTGGGTTCGAGTCCCATCTGAGAATTCACTTGTGGCAGAGTTGCTTTTTTCCAATATTTTTCTATTTAAAATTTATCATAACTTACTTACTTAATTGATGCAACAATAATAAAGAATTAATCCTACAATACTCGAACCTATTATCGGTAGGTAAACCTTACCTACCTAATCATTTCTTTAAGTAAGTACCTACTCGCCTTTAAGTAAAGAAATGTTTCTGCAGCGCGGCGCCGCGCAACGCATAATCTAACGAAGTATGGCCATACTGCGATCGCAAGCCCGCCTGACAAGCGTGGCGATTTTGGCAAACCCCCCTTTTGGGGGAGGCCTATACCCAGCAGTGGGTGTTATATGGCTGAGATGACGATGACGATGACGATATATATATTATAAAAATTCTGTCCAGACTGATTTATGACTGATAATCAACGCACAACCCAAACCGTTGGGTCTAGAAACTCCAAATTTGGCACATAGGCTTCTTATGAGGTGCAGGGATGCACTATGAAAGGATTTTTCGAAATTCAACCTCTAAGGGGGTGAAATAGGGGATGAAAGTTTGTATGAAAGTCTGTCAGATTTGAAGATAGAATCTTCAAATATTGTATTTTGGGTTGTCGATTAAAAAATAACATTGAACTATCTCGATGTTTTCGAAAATTCTAAACTGGGGTGAAAAGGGGGGATGAAATTGTGTAAGAAAAGTCCTTTATTTTCAAGGTAAAAGTGTTAAGTACTTCAAATTTTGTATTTTGGTTGACGATTGGAAATAACTTTTTACCTGCCTCGGCGTTTTTTAAAACTCCTCTCCCAAAAGGGTGAAGTCATTTATTTTTTTATTAGGCTTATGGTTGCAAATTAAATACAAAAAAAACCCTCTCAAGAAATTAACCCCTAAGGTGGTAAAAAGGGGTAAATAATGTTTAAGTCGATATGGGTGTCGTTATTGAGGTTTTATGGGATGTTGATAGCAAAAATGTCATCGATTATTTTGAAGTCCGATGCGGTGGACATGAATCAACCCTTAATGGTTTAAGAAAAGGGCTTAAAGCGAATTGATCACGATAGCTTTGGAGCATTTTCTACTACTTTTCCATTCACACTTATCTATATTATAAATGCTAATGCGCTTATATTATAAATGCTAAGAAAAGCACGGCTGTCTCACTGTTTCTTTTCATGCGTAAACCGCTGAATTGATTTTAGTGAAATTTGATAAGGATTTAACTTGAACCGTGGAGATGGACAAAAAAATTTTTCAACTTATTTCGTAAGAGTAAGGATGGGATTAAAACAGGTAAATGGTCTAAACAAATTTCCATAGTGCGGCGGTTCGCCGACGTATAAGTTGTCCAATTTGTTAGGCAGCCCCCGTCGCGGACGGACAGATTGAGCCTACGGGAAATACGGGAAGGGATGAATCACACTCAAAATACAGGATCAAATGCGAACCACAAACGGGAGCGACATTAATAAAATAGAAAAAGTCTTTTTTCCGCTCTAAAGTTTAAGTGGGATTTTATAGTGAAAAAAATCGTCTCTAACACCCATATTCTAAGTCGTTCCTCCAAAACTTACTCGTCCTCGACTTAACGAAACTTCATCGAAAACCTCTTCGAAATACTCCTCGATATGGGTATTCTAAGTCATAACTCCGTAAGGACCTGGAGGAGCCAAAAAGTACGTAGCCACTCCGTGTTAGGCCTAGCGCACACTACCATTTTTACCCATGACGAGGTTGAGTGGAGTGTAAAAAGTTTTGGAGGAACGACTTAGAATATGGGGGTAAGTTTCGGGTCAACTAGTGGACTACTTACGTAGTTGTTTTTCTCTAGTAATAAAAGAAATTTTAATTCTAACAATATGACAAAACAAGCTATTAGAATTGTAACCTCGTAAAAATGGTATACGCAAACGTGTTGTTTAAAAAAGTAAGTAGCCTTACTTTTTCATCTCATTTCGCAAGAGGAAGAATGGGAAAAAACAGGTAAGTGGTCTAAACAAATTTCCATAGGGCGGCGAGTTCGCCGACGTATAAGTTGTCCAATTTGTTAGGCAGCCCCCGTCGCGGACGGACAGATTGAGCCTATGGGAAATACGATGGATCACACTTAAAATACAGGATCAAACGCAAACCACAAACGGAAACGACAACAATAAAATAGGTAAAGTCTTTTTTCCGGCTTCGAAGTTAATGTACGGTCAACAGCACATACGGCTTTACATTTGCACTACGGAAATCATCGCTATTACGAACGACGTAAGGGCGCTCTCAAAAACACAGTGTAAAGCCGTAGCTGCTGTTGACTGTACCTAAAATATCATGCAAATCTAACAATATGTCTCAAAATTCAATTAAAAATGGTAACCTCTTCTTTATTCGGTTAAAAATGTGATGATAGCTTTAGAGCGTGTGATTGAGCTCTGAAGTTGATGTGTCATTCCTGAATGTTTATAGTTGTTAAAGTACGACACTTTTGTTAAAACTGCAGTTTGTAAACGAGCCAACACTTCGGGTATGAAGGAACTGTGTGCACTTGTATAAAATTAGTTCAGCTGTGCTGCGCATGATTTGGAATCATAGATTTGTGAGTCCAGTAAACTACTTTTTTGCTTTACTTTTTATCACAATATCCGTTTAAAATCCTAAACCTAACTAATATTATAAATGCGAAAGTGTGTTTGTTTGTCTTTCCGTCACGCCCTAACTGTGCAACCAATCAACTTAATTTTTTTAATAGGCTACATTTTATCACTTTATTCTCACAGTAACGGGAACCACGTTAGTGAAACCGCGGGCGGAAGCTAGTTCTGAATAAGTAGGTAATCTTAGTACGCTGCTAAACAGCATTAGGGTATAATTATTGTTAAAATCTCAATGCTAATTTATCGTAGCTTTAGTGACCGCTTTCGTGCTACGAAATTTAATACTACCCTAGTTTTGGATCAAAAGTGCTACTTATTCTCTGCTTCGGAATTCTATTATAAATCACATCTAAGTCTACCATGTTACGAGATTTTCACAATAAAAGTATATAAACAAAATATATCGCTCCTGTCCAAAGCATTTATTGTACCACTAGCGGCCGCCCGCGGTTTCACCCACGTATTTCCCGTACTCGTAGGAATATCGGGAAGTATCCTATGTTGTAATCCAGACTATCTACTACCTGTGTGGCAAATTTCATCCAAATCCGTTCAGTAGTTTTTGCGTGAAAGATTAACAAAGAACCAAACAAACAAACGAACTGACATACTTTCCTAATTATAATATTAGTAACAAACGAACAAAGTGACATACTTTCGTATTTATAAATTTATAATATTAGAAGGATAACAAACCTGTAACAATCTTCAAAATCGTGTTGATTTTAATACAAATCTTTATTTATTTATTTATTTAGTATCTCCTTGTTCCTTCCAAAGTGAGGATACTCGAAACCTATCCCTCATACTGTAGTGCCAGCGTCCCGGGAATACCTGCCGGTTCCGGCCGCCGTCATCTATATGTTAAACACGATTGTAATTTACAAAACACCGAAGGTCCGCCTCTCAAATCAGGATAAGCGAATTCTGTATCGGCTTGTAGCAGTTTGCTGGAATCGAATCCGAAGGTGATGGGGAATATTTTTCATGTTTCTGGATAGATTCATTTGTATACAAGAAGATTAAACACTCGTACTGGATTTAATTGGTTGTAGTAATAAGTACACATTTATTTTTTTACCGACTTCCAAAAAGGAGGAGGTTCTCAATTCGGCCGGTTTTTTTTATGTGTGTTTTATTACGCCGAGATTTCTGGTCCGATTTACGTGATTACGTGATTCTTAATAGCTACCATTTGGTCCCATAAAAAATTAGTTCAGTTTGGTATAGTAGTTTATATTTTATGAGCATTTTTGTTAAGGCGCTGCTCGGCAAAAGTATGGACTTTCTGATATAAAACTATAGCATGGTTACAGTTGTTACAAATCTGGTAATAACATATATATTTCTTCATACCTTTATCTAGATTCGTATAGTTTCAAAAATACGATTTTATTTGACGATTGAAGAGACCTCTAAAAAATACAAAAATTCAAGATTATTCTTAAATGGGGTTACTTACACTATTGGAAATTGGTTTAATAAGTGGATACTGTTTAGGATCGTATAGAAGCATTTTTTTTTAATCGCTATAGTTTTTTAATACGAAGTGATTTTGTGTTTTTTTGTCTAATCTGCAAAATCGGTCTCGCTCCCGTGCGCGTCGTTTTCTCATTGCTATCTCGCTTCAGCATATTTTTTTCGAGTATCGCCTTAACTTGAACGGTGTAATATACACGATAATTTGTTTATATTATTGACACCGATTACTTAAAGATTTCTGATCCGATTTGCGTGAATCTTTTTTTGTTCGATGGGATATTTGGTCCCATAAAAAAATCATTAAGTTTGACCCAGCATTTTTAATTTATGCGCTTTTTTGTTTACTTTGACGATGTATGACAATAAACAACCACGAAACCTACCTATCGTCTATTTGATCATCTAGAAAAATCCTGCTGTAGTTAATAAAACAACCTACAACAGACACTAAAAAGTAAAAAAGCGAAAATTAGCCTTTTAGAGTCGGTGCCACCCAAGGCATTCTACTTTGCAGTCCTACTGTTTTATTTTTGTTGCCTTGGCTGGCACCGACACCAAAAGGCTTCTTTTCTGCTTTTAAATTTTTTGAAGTCAGTTTTATTTTTTTTATAAAAAAAAAATATTTCACAATTTTTAAAGGTAGAAGAGGTCCCGTGCCTACGCTAATAACCTTATGTCAACTGCCTGCAACATTCGGGGAGCTCCGTAAAATCTTCACGTCCGACTTACCGCAGTGTCTCATACGAACTTCGACTTACGAAAGTCTATGACCAATGTGTGTTGCCAGTGATAACTTACGGTAGTGAAACGTTGACGCTAACTATATGGGTCTGATAAGAAAGCTCAAGGTTACCCAGTGTGCAATGGAGAGGGCTATGCGCCGCGTTTCCCTACGTGATCGAATCAGAAATGAGGAGATCCGTAGGAGAATTAAAGTAACTGGCATCGCTCGAAGGATTGCTCAGCTGAAGTTGCAGTGGACGGGTCACAGCGAGAAGAACCGATGGCCGTTGGGGCGGAAAGGTTCTGGAATGGCGACCGTGCACAGGACGACGCTCCGTGGGTAGGCCCCCGACAAGGTGGACCGACGATCTGGTGAAGGTCGCGGGAAGCCGCTGGATGCGGACAGCGTAGGACCGATCGTTATGGAGATCTTTGGGGGAGGCCTATACCCAGCAGGGGGTGTTATGTGGCTGAGACGACAACTGCGTATCACATTTACAAAATGCTGCTTTTCTCAATGCAGAGGGACGTTACTTATTGAGGAGGTCTCTCGGTACTTCATCATCAGCTCCACTTCATCACAATCGAGCATAATTTGCTTATGAACCACATTAAAGTAATGCTAAGTATTTAATAGTTCTGATGACCCTTTGTGGTCTTCATCATCAGTTCTACTTCACCAAATGGTACTTTCCAGAAGCATATGCATGAGCTACTATAGAAAACACCGAAATCGCTATAGGATTGCTTATAATATTTAAACAGTTTCTTGGATTTCTCCAGGATCCCATCATCAGGTGGATGAAAGTATACCCTTTTGAACAAAAAAAGAATTACTCAAATTGGTCCAGCCAGCTTTGAGAACGAATCGAATAAAAAATCGAAAAAAGAAAATTCCGATGAATTGCAAACCTCCTCTTTTTTTTGAAAACGGTTTAAAAAAAATGGATTTAAAACCCGACTTCAAAAACTGAAAAGCATAAAATAAGTCTTTTGGATTCGGTGCCAGCCAAGGCAAAAAAATAAGAGTACAACATAGAATAGTATACAATATGTACAACATGAATGCCTTGGCTGGCACCGATTCCAAAAGGCTTATATTCGCTTATTATAGTGTTCAGACGTTAAATAATCATTTGGTGGCCTTAGTCCCCATGTCCAGTAATTGCATTGGCGAACGCAGACTAAAGGTAAGATATCAAATTAAACTTATGAGCTAAATTAATGAGCTAGTTTCATTGGCGTAAACAAGATGCAAATGCGTTTCTCCGTCCATCTCGCCACGACACTTAAGAGAGTGGACAAGGATTCATGGAGGAACCGCTTTGTGACAATCAATGTTATAGGAGGTATGGAAGCTAAAATGAGTGAGATATGTACCTACCTACCCTGAATTTTGGTCCTCAGAAATATAAGCCAGAAACCACACGCCATGTCAAGAAGAATTAGGAATGTCAGACGATAGAATATCAAAATGAGCAATGTGTTGAGAGTATCGTAGCAAGCCGGAAAGAAGTGATCTCTATCTATCTCGGGAAATGCCTGATTGTATGTCCGTGATTGTGTGTCTGATATACAATCCCAACGCAATATTAACCCATCCCAAATATCGATACACTCGCAAATTCGCCTATATTAGTAACTATACATAACAGTGAATTAATTTTGAGCTGTCAAAGTGTCCGCTTGCATCTCGGGCCCATCACGGGAGAATTAATCAGACCCGCCGGGCGCACTAACGGCTCGGGTGGCCCGACCTTGCGACCGAGTGGGGCCATAAAGGAAGCGGTAAAAAACTTGAGATTGACAGAATAGTAACTTTATAGGTATTAACACAGACTCAATATTATTTTAATGGCAACACAATTAGTATTTTTTTGCTTTTTTAATATCTTTAATTCATAAAGTATCACAGACCGCAAAGCAGGGCAGGGCAGGCACAACAATGAAATATTTATTCTGGCTTAAAAGTTTCAGTGATATTGGGCGTTCAACATAAAGGAGAGCGCTTTACTTTTGATGTCACGAGCCGAACAAGATGCAAGTGCGCTCGCACTGCAGCCAGACTACGGCAGCCAAAATTTTGCCCCGATGACTACAAACTTTACAGACTACAGACATTTCGTAAAACTTCTGGCTGCTACGAAAACTGTGCGGAGGGTGACAGTAGCCACGTACATTCACCTACACGGGCGAGCAGCGCCTCAGGCTTCAGGCGGGATTCGTGCTTCGCGAAGCCAAGGCAGCCAAGGGGCCGCCGTTCTTATGGTGAGTCATCGCTTCGGTAGCCGATAGTTTCCGGTTACCTGTGCGCTTGGGGTCCCATACGCCGCCTTATGTTGGACTGGTTGCCCAGTTCAGAGTCTCACTAAAGAGTTTATAATTCACATTATTATGAACACTGTTTTACCAAATGTATCGCACGGTATTATGAAAATAATAAAAAAATCTTTTATTTTTTAATTATCTCTCGTTTCCTGGCCCCAGGTCCCAAGGCGCCGTAACACGAGTTAATGCGATCCGTCCCTCCTTAACGAAAGCTGAGAATTGTCGGACATGCTAATGACTCGCATCGCGACGACGTATCGACCCTCACTAACTTCGCATAGAGGGGTCTATTAGTTTTGTATGAAGAAACTCTGTCTTGAATCCTGCGCTGGACTGGGAGTGGTGAAAAAATATAATGTGCCAGCTGCTAGTGCCGATAGTAAAAGCCTAAGTATCAATGGACACTTTTTTCATTCATTTATTTCCAAATTTTACTTTTAAGTTTCCAATATTTTACTTCGCCAAACTGAAATTACAGTTTGTAGGCGTTGCGCGTATTTCTTTTTATTTTATACTTAAATTATTATATTAACTTATTAACTATGGCTCGCATAGGTAACAATATAACTTAATTCATAATTTTAATAGTTATTAATTATTGAAATGATTACATTTTATTAATCAAACTTTAGCTTATTCTTATAAAAACAACATGCATTCCTTTAATTTCTTTTTAACCGACATCCAAAAAAGAAGGAGGTTTTCAAGTCGACTGTATATTTTTTTATTTTTATTTATGTTTCGAGATTTAACGTCGTCAGTTGTCAACCGATTTTAATAAATCTTTTTTTTATCTGAAAGAACATAGTTCAAGTTGGTCCCATAAATTCTTTACGAAGATCTGGCTAGTAGTTCTTTTATAATCCTCAAAAATATAATTTACGTTTTAGCAAGAAGTCGTTTACCTAGATGACATCATTGTTGTGTATGGGCTTATTGACGACACAAAATGATGTAATTACAAATTGTGAAATAAAAAACTTTTTATAAAAAAAAATTAAAACCGACTTCAAAAGTAAAAAATAAACTAAACTAAAATAAATAAACTTTTGGAGTAGGTGCCAGTCAAGGCAAGAAATATAAAAATATATTTAATACAAGTTCAATGGTAGGCACCGACTCCAAAAGTTTAATATTTTACTTTTTGAAGTCAGTTCATAGTTCTTTACTTGGACAAAGTATACCGGCCATTCGAAAACTTCTATAGGCGATGCTGGCAACCTGATACTATTGTGTCCGGACAAAATGGTTGCTGAAAAACTAAGGTGAGTGATCCTGCTGGTTGTCCAAATAAATAAATGAAATAAAATAATAATAGACCTAACCAATGCTAAAGGTAACGTGACTCGTTGTTGCAGTGTCTGCTAATTATATCAAGTTTTACGTTTTGATATCGAGAGCGTCGTTATCGTGTAGTAGCTACGTGGTAAGAGGTCCATAAATTTTATGATGCTCGATCGATGCTGCCAAACTACGTTTTGTTAGTGTTCAAGAGTTGTTAAAAATCATCAATGCCTTTATAAAATAAATATAAGTTGCGGTATGTTTGAAGATCTTATTAAGAATGTCATAATGACGGGACCACAGATTACTAAATAGTTACTACGGGCACAGAACAGACTGGGGACTCTGTGAAACTTTGTTTGGCAGAAACTCTAAGAAAATATATCGGAGAAATACGTTATTTCGTAGTCGGATTTCATATATTTTTCCTGACATTCAATCATTTATTTAAAATGCATTTAGTCTAAATATTTGGCATTTATTTCTATATTTTTATTATAGTTTTTTTAGGTCAATATATCAATTTAATTATACTTAGTCGGGTCATAAGTTCTGTCACTACTTCTTATTGAAGTAAAAACCAATTTTCAATTAAATATATATTTTGTTGTATATGAAAAGAAAGCTTATCTCATAGTTATTACTAAATAATAAAAAATTTTTGAAATTGATGGCACGATTTTCGGTTCGAGCCTTTAACCTTCGCGCTAATCTATCTCTAAAAGCACGCGCCACGTACCTACGAGTACATGTCGATTATGGCGGCTGCTTTAATGAAGGGTACATAAAGAGGCTCCAAACCTGGGTATGCTTTAGCGCAGGTCCTCTCCTCTAGATAGAGCCAAATTTCATAATCCAGCGGATTGGAATCTGGGCTAGAGGATGGCCAATCGTCATGCCTGATGAAGTCGATTTTCGTGAGCGTACAGATAATTTTAGGTTCTTTTAGCTATGTGAAAGCCTAAGTATTGGAAGCCTCTGAAGCCTGCTGGAAGACCCATTGTTGATTTTTTTATGTAGTCTGATAAAGTGGTCTACGACATCTGTCAGGACTGATTTTGATAAAAATTGCTATAGTTTTCAAAGAAAAACACCTCTTTTAGGCCAAAATACGACACTCCTAGCCAAACTATCACTGGCGAAGGGTAATTGGTCTCGCTGGACTCGAGGAACACATTTGCTAGATTCTTCACTGCTGTAGGCTTCTTCCATTGTAAAAAAACATCGAAAATCAGAATCGGGCCTTGCTTATGTCCTGCGTGCCGTTCTAACAAAACACGAGAATATATGTTTTTTCAAGCACGTATCAAAGAGAATTGTATTATTTTTCTACGATTAGCCTATAATCCCTTTCATCACACTTTCTGCGGTCGATTTTCTTTTTTGGACCGGATTACTTCAGATACGCACCTTCACTACATTTACCGCCGCTAACGTCCGAACCGTTAGAGGATGGCTATTTTTCTCTCTCTATGTTTCTTGAATCTTACCCCAATCGTTTAATAGTAGCTAAAGGCAAAGTACAAAGTAATTTTTAAATTTTTAACGAGACTTAAAATTTTACTTGTCTTGTTACCACAACGAAGTAAACCGAGAAACCCCATCCCCATCTCCTTTTAGTGTCCACTCTATTGCAACAAATAAAAAAATGCTTTAATTTGTTTTTATAGGTATTCCTCTTGTGTCTATAAATCGATTAACATTTTTTAATATAGTTGTTGTTCGATAACTTATGGCTCGTCATATAGGTATTCCCAGTTCTTCAGCTACGTCGTAACTACTGATATGCCGATCTTGCTCCACTTTTTCAGAAATGGCATCCATTTTATCCGTAATAGGGAGACCAAAGCGACGTGCATCATCAACATCTTTGACATTAAAATTTTCCGGATTGAAAACGCTTAAACCAAATTTGTGCTACTCTCACAGACACTGCACTTGGTCCATAATCATCGCAATTTTTTTTTCGCAGCTTGCGTTGCATTTTTATTTTTTTGTAGTAAAATTTTAAAATGTATCGAATTTCTTAATTAGATTGTATCTTCATGTGCGAGTTCGACTCGCACTTGGCCGATTTTTTTATGCTACTGCGGCTCACACACACACACATTTTTGTTTTTGATGTATTCATGTAATCTGCAGTTTTTGTTTCAGAATGTGTTATTGTGTGTGTTCTGTGGCATTGTGAAATAAAGCTATTATCTATGTATCTTTATTTCTGAGATATTTCTCAATAAAATATGTGGCTTACAATTATTCTCCTGCTCTACCTGCGCTTACGTTCATGTTTTGCATCAAATATTGAGGCACAACCGACAGCCAAGCTAAAATACTTAGGAAATTGACGCATAAATAGTTTAGCGTGTTTATATAATGCAGGTTTACCATAATATATATACAGTTCTGCACTGACGATGTTTTCATGTACTTCATAACAATAACGTAAAGTACTTAGGTTTTATAATAGTACCTACGCGCAAAAATCGCAAAATCAGTTCGCACAACAAAGACAATAAAATCATTTCTTAAAAATTACTCCATAAATTATAAAATAACAATAAATTTCGCATTAAAACATCAACATAATTCATCTTTAAAATTCAGGACACCGACGACCGTTAGTTTACTACTGATTTTTTACGGGAAAATAAAATATTCCCGCCCGTCACGGCCGCTGTAAAGCGAGCCAATAAAACGTTTATTCCTGACGTCGAATTTAATATTTCACTCACATTTCTTCAACGAAAATCTATTTCTCAATTCTCCCAATTGGTTGACTTAAATGCAAGCAAAATAAGTCGACAAAACATGGACTTATTCGAGTAGAGGGATACCGTTTCGATAGTAAAACTATTAAAAATCACTTCTGGGTGCTTCATTTTACGAAACATGTTAGAAATGGTTTTTATTTTATTACGCGTAAATGGTGGTTTTATTTTATTTACTTACTTACTTTTATATGTAAAATTTACAAAAGTTCAAATTCGACACTATTCCTAAATATTTTTAATTTTATTTAATAAGGTGTGTTTAAGATCCACCAGTCTGTCTGGACGTCTTTGAATAAAAAATCTCTAAATATTAAACATCTTCAATCAATATTGTGTTTTACATAATACCGCTAAATGACAAAATATCAAACCAAAGTCATATAACTAAAGCGTCCTTAAACCTAACCGTTCTTAAAATTCACACCAAATGTTACTTTACGACCTCACGCCTTACGCAAAAAGAATATATTTCTGTGACGTGCGATGTAAAGCGAAGCAATAAACCGCTTATTCCCAACATTCGGCTTAATATTTCACATATATTTCGACAATAAAGCCGCGACCCATGTTTGCTACCCCTGGCCTCGTAATGGCGAGTGGCAGGGGTGCATTATTTCGTTATCCCTTAAGAAAAAGAAAACTTGTGTGTGTAAATTGGAGGGAATTGATACGAGACACCTTTACGCCTTTAGCTGGTGTCAAATAAATATACTCTGACAAAATTCGAATGCGGAATAAACAAATCATTACGCTGTTCGAGCAGAAGTGTTGTTGGGAGTCTGTGATGCTTTGTGTATTTTTATGGATGTACGACTAAGGAATGTTAAATCCCTTACATGGTCTTCTGCAGGTTTTCGAGAAATCACATGTCAAACACCAAAACAAATTAACTATCTCAATAAGTTTTGACTAATTTCAAGCTACTTTTAAGATCGCAAACCTTACAATATTTGCAAGCAGCAAGGGTTAGATTAGTCAGGTCATAGAATGATGCGAAATGTTGTTTCTACCACCTTAATAAATATCTCTACATATTTATACATACAAAGCCTTAGCATTTGTGCCCTATAGCTACGAGTACACTGATAAAAAAAAAGTTTGTGATCACTTAATGATTTTCGTACTAAATACCTATTTTCGTAGAGGGATTATTATAGTAAATCTAGACCGATATTTTTTCAATTTGGTACCATTCAAAAGCTAGAATGTTCAACATTTTGACTGTGGATTTCATTCATTTTCTGGATTATTTTGTTTTAACTATGCGTTTCATGAAGAACTGGTATTATGGATACTAGATAACGGATAAACATACTTCTATACTTTTTTTGTGAATACATACATAATATACATATTAAACACCCAGACCAAGACAAATATACATATTCATGCACATAAAGATTGTCTTGTCCGGAGATTGAACCCCGGACCTCTGGCGCAGAATGCGGGTATAGTACCACTGCACCAAACAGGTAGTCAAATCTAATCTAGCCCACCATTAGATATTCTTTTGACGCAAACCAATTTTCAGGCATCTGATAGTGATATATTTATATAAGCAGTTCATTTTAATAAATCCTGCAATAACTATTGAGTAAGTAGGTACCTACATAATAGAGATTTGGCTCGATTTTACAAAAATAATTCACATACGCGCATTCATTTGGACTACTGAGTTCACTAAAGGAGTTTTCCAAGGTTTGTAAGATCATTTCGAGATTACATTCTGAATTAGTCAAAAATTATATTTAAAATAGGTGAAATTTGGTCCCTATTACTTTAAAGCTAAACTTTTACGAAATAATCCAAGAATCTTCGGTAGTAAAAAGTCGTCTCTATATTTAAATTGAATCAAGTCCCAACGAAGGTCTCAGGAAGGGTTGTTAAAAAGTTGATTTTAAAAACGTAGCAACCAAAAGTCTGAAGGGTAAAAAACTCTGAAGCTAAAAAAACCCCCAAAGCATTAGAGACTTAAAGAAATATTAAGTTAAATCCATCCTTTCCACTCCCAACGGTGTCGTTCTTAAGTGACAAATTCCCGGCGAAAGCTCAGGATTATTTCTGTGGGGGAGGGGGGAGGGTCCCATCAATCACTGTGAATTCGGTATGTTGTCGATAGATGTAAGTTATCTACTGTAGGTCTACGGATATCGACGGAGAATAATTGATTGTTCCGCAGATAGTTCGCTGAGATCGGATACAAGTTTAAATTGAATATGCGTTACGTAATATGCCTTTGTTTCTTTCGTGCAATGTTTTTGGGTTTATTTGATAAAAAGGGGAAGTTATCTACGCGTAAAAATCTATAAAAATATAGGAGAAAAATTCTCTCACTGTAAGGATTTTTTTTAGGTGGGCTATGTAAAGTTAATAAAACTGTGCCACTAATGAGACTATTCAGGGTGTGATTCTTCCGCACCTGAAGTATAGTGTGCTAGAATTTATCACACTACAACAAACAATTTTAGATAAAAAAACTACGATTGAATTGGATAATACATTTATTTCATTCAATAAGGTTAATCCACATAAAAGACATTTTTAAATTCTTATGTTAGAACTTATAAGTAATTGTACATATCAAAACCATTATTTTATATTGTAGTTTCTCAAAGTAGTCACCGCCGATCCTCAATCATGCTTCCAAGTTTAATAGTGGAATAGTGGTAATAGTGGTTTAATAGTGGTTTGTTTCCCTCATTGGTATAAGGCACGATGATCAATCCTTGGTAGACATCCTTCTTGTTGGAATCCAAAAGTAATCAAATGGTCATCATAGGCAGATAGTCCACTTGCCGGTTAAGTTTATATAAAAGGATGGAATGCTACGCCGAGCATGGTTAGGAGAATTACATATAGGATTATTATAATTACACATAGAGGAGAATTACTCCTGAGAATAAAAAAAACATCTAAGATTGAGATGATTATTTTAACTGAAATATCAGTTAGAACAAAAACGTTGATTGGAGAACGGAGAACTGAAACCCTGGAAACACCCAACAAACATGGGTGGTTAGCCACACGGCGCTACGATATGCTCAGATCCACAGACCTATATCGAGATAGACGAAAAGTACGCGCTTCAAACTGTATGAGAGCCTAGCGTCGTACCTACGATGACGTCACGAGCGAGATTTAGTGATGAGGAAATGATGTTGAAGAGCTCTTGCAAGAAAAAACTGAACAATTAACCATTTTCGTTTCTGAGTGACGTGTGTTATCATGGCAATAGTCTCAAGCGGACTGACTTAGATCGGAAATCTTTTTACACGCAAGGTAGGTAAACTTTTACCGTCTAGGTCTGCTCAGCTCTGAAATTCTAAATGTGTGTAAATAAACGCTCTATTTTCCTTCCTAACTCATTTCGTACAGATCCATCAAATTTAAAAGACATTCGACACCATTAAATAATTCAATCTTTATTATATGATAAAAATAAATATTAACCAATCCAACGATATGTACTTAAAATTGGTCGAAGTAAATCGTGCACAAACATAATTTGGTAGGAATTTTAGTGTAATTGGAAGAACATGACAATCTAGATCTCGATGCAATTGCAACTGCAATCGTGCCGGCAACGCTGCCCCGAGCAAATAGTCGGGGAACTTCACCAAAGATCTTGATGGAATGCTCTAAATGTACTCGATAATACTTACCCAGGTCTAATGTTATTAAGAGCTTTGTAAGCGAAATAATAAAATATATATTATGACACAACTAGTGACTGTCGGCGTTTTTACCCATGTGGTTCCCGTTCCCATAGAAAGGGGTTTGAACTTGTTTGTGTGGAGGCTGGCCTCGTCCAAATCCGTAGTATGAGACGCCATTTTGAAAAAAAAACAAAATATGTAGATCAATTAATAGGGGACACACAGAGTAACAAAAATGTAATGAAATATAATGCCCTAAACGTTGCCTGTCACGTTAGCCAGGTAAATTCGGGTTAAAAATGAATAATGCCAAGCCAAAGTATCACCTTTGCATCTTTAACTCCAATTATCACTTACCTGACACTTTACGGCATTGTTATTATTTTTTGTTCATATTTACGTTCCCTATCCATTTATATAATAATTATCTTGCAGCGCGATTTTGAAAAAAGAAAACCTATATAAATGAACAGCGTACACAGAGAGGAACAAAAAATGTTAAAATATATAATGCCCTAAAGTGTCACGTTAGCCAGATAATTAGAGTACGAAATGAATAATGTAACTCCAACTATCTCACTAACCTGACACTTTACAGCATTATGTTGAATCATATTTTTTGTTCATCTTTACGATCCCAATTCATTTATCAGTTTGATTTTTTTTTTAAATGGCGGACCGGTGACGAGGCCAGAAGGTTCAAACCCCTTATTCAAACCTTTCAACCGTTTTTGCGTGATTGAGTAGATAACAAACATCTTAATGTAAGAATTTCACTATATCTTAAATAACATAACGCATTATCTACTCTTTTTTAAACTACAATATCTAACAAACTGGACTTATTCCTGCATTTCCAAACGAACTGGAATAAGTCCAGTTTGTTTACATACACATTGAGATTTTTATTAAATTGTTAAAAATAAGTTTGCTATTTTCAATTTTAAGTTTTAAATTACTATTTAAGTAGGTACCTACTTTTAACCGCCTCTGTGGTCTAGTGGTACAACCACTGGTATCAGACCCAGGGGTCCCGGGTTCGATTCCCAGCGGGGGTACATATTGTATTCGGTCTGGTTGGTGGTAGGACTTGTTCTAAGTCCGTCTGGCTAGCTACCACCATCTTATCTAAGTCTGACGCCATAACAACAATGTTTTCAGCATTGTTGTGTTCCGGCAGTTAGAGATAAGATAGCCAGTTCCTCAATGATTGAGGATTCCGGGAGAGGCTCGCTTCAGCCTTACAATACTTAACATCAGGTATGATGAAGGCAGTCCACCCGTTGTTCATAAAAAAACAAAAATACTAGACGTTTTAAACAAAGTATTCCGACGTATTTTAATACCTATTAATTAACATATCTGTATTGTGAAACCTTAGCATTTCTCTTGCCGGGTATGTCTTCATTCTATTAAAATAACACAAAAATACCGCCCTCATTCAACTGGAGTATGGAACTTAATCAAAACAACATCATGCCGAAATTCAATACCAGCCCTCATAAAGGCGACGTAATGAAAAATATGACATTCCACAGACAAGAAGGAACACAATATATTTTATTCTCGCAATGAGAACCTAAATAATTTAATTTAAAGCTCCGTTCACATAAAACGACCCGGCCAGGAGTCGCGAAAGGACGGTTTACACCGGGATTTTAACTCGACTGAAATAAATTCTCCGAAATCATGTACCTAAGTATTTTTAAAAGCGACTTATATTCGTTACTCCCAACTTTCATTTTGGCGTGGAATGTGGTTTAAGTTTTAATAATTTCATTTGGTTGAGTCAAATAAAAGAGGGCGTTTGTTATTATTTTAATATTCGTGGATTTGCAGCGTTTAAAAGTAGCTTTTATTATTCGTTATTGCAACTGATATTTTAACCCTCATAGGTTTATTATTCTTGCGTTTAATACTTTTGGGTTATCTACACACATGTTACAAAACGGTTACCATCTGCCAAACTACATAATATGATTTGAAATTAAAAAGGAATAAAATTATAAAAACTTGTTTGTATTACTTACCAATTTTAATTTACCAAAGTAGATAACTATGAGTCATTAATTGTACTAAGATATAGCGAAATTATAAGCGAACAGTAAAATGATTTTTATTTTACCAAAATACCCGACCATTTTTACGTGCAGTTACTTTTTCCTTTACCAGGATCTGCAACTTTAACCCAGCAACAGGTAACTCACTTAATATTTCAACGAAAGACTTGAAATATCCAAATTGGCTCAACATTCGACGCACTGAACAATCTGTATCGTCACTTGAAAACTGAACTGAATACTAAACCGAAGGGTTGCCAGCAATAAAATATTTTGAGCTGACGATCATTAAGGGTTGGGACACACCGCTAGGCTTGGTGTTGTGGTCTAGTGGTAACAACCACCGATATCAGACCCAAAGGTCCCAGATTTCCCAGCGGGGGTACATATTGTATTTAGTTTGGTTGGTGGTAGAACTTGTTGTAAGTCCGCGCGGCTAGCTAACACCATCTTATCTAAGTCTGACGCCATAATAGCAATGTTTTGAGCATTGTTGTGTTCCGGTAGAGAGATAAAATAGCCAGTTTCTTAGTGGTTGAGAATTCCAGGAGAGGCGCGCTTTTGCCTTCAGCCTTATCAATACTAATATCATACTTATATAAGGTAAATGCGGTTCCGTGCAGCCATTTTTTTTTTATGAATGACGGGCAGACGCTAAGCCTTCGTAATACCTAATGGTATTGATGGTATAGAAGCACAGAAAAGTGCGATTCCGTGCTGCCAGATTTCTGCCAACCTCAAACCAAGGAAGGGTTGCCAGCAATAAAAAATTGTGAGCGGACGATCACTAAGGGTCGGGACACATCTGGCCGCACGGAACCGCTCTTTCCTATGCTGCTATTCTTTTCTGTCGCTTAGAACTGTCATTAGCTAGAGCGAGAAAGTAAGCGGGAACGCCGCGGAATCAGTTAATTTTTCAAAACCAATGCTCATGGTAGTGATGGCATATCTCTGGAAATGTTACAACTTACTTTACCTCAATCATTACAACCTTGATTCATAAATCTATAGTAAAAGGCATATTTCCAGAGATATGGAAGATGGCAGTCGTCAAACCAATTCCAAAGACAAGCCAGTTTGAATCGGTTAAAGACCTACGGCCCATCAGTCTGCTGCCATGCGCTTCCATGGTCTTGGAAAGGATTGTCTGTGACCAGCTTACCAAATACCTTGAAGACAAAGACATCCTGCCACCCACACAATCTGGGTTCCGCAAAGGCTACGGTACTGCCACAGCCCTGGCAGAGGTAGTGGACAACCTCCTAGCAAGTCAGGACCAGGGAATGATCAGTGCCATGGTCTTGCTCGACTACTCACGCGCTTTGGACTCAATAAATACTACTCTCCTATTATCAAAGTTTTCATACTATGGAGTCGATGCTCAGTCAATAAAATGGTTTGATAGCTACCTTTCAAACAGGCTACAGTATGTTGAGCTTCCTGGTGCAAACGGTGACCAAAACCAATCTGTCCCCGTGACTGTCGCTCGTGGATCCTCTACATCTTGTACAGAGCAGATGTCACTAAAACCATAACATATTGCCATCATCATATGTATGCTGATGACCTTCAGCTGTACCTGTCGTTCCCACTAACAGATCATGCCGTAGCCGAAGCAAAAATTAAAGAAGACCTATCACGGAAATCTGACTGGTGCGAGTCAAACTGTCTGACCCTCAACCCCAAAAAGACAAAATTAATACGGTTTGGCAGTAGACATTACCTAAAAACCTTTAATAGTGAATATCTCACTTTTAAAATCTCCCTCAATGGGGAAATTATAGAGCGCGTGGACAGGGTCAGGAACCTGGGCCTGGTGTTGGCTGGTTCCCTTAACTTCGAGATTCATGTGAGTGAGTGCGTACGTAGCTGTTTTTACCGTCTTAAGTTGCTTTATAAAATAAGACCCTACCTATGCAGCGCGAGTTTACACATAGAACTTTTTCTGTAAGTAGGTTATACGTGGCAAGCCTTGTAAGCACTTCGCACTTCTAGATCCCCATGGATAAATCTCCAGCCACACACGTGCTGAGTGAGTTGGCAATTTACATTACGTGGCATTTTTGACGTGGCATAATTAAATTGTAAGTGACAATGACACTGACATTTGACTAAAGAGTCAAACCATACTGCCAGTGATTTTTTTTTCTCCGCATAATGTATGTATGTATTTATTTATATGTATGTATTTATCTGTTATATTATTAACTTTATACCGATAGTCGTCCTCTTTTCTAAGAGCCCTGGCAGAATAACAGCGCCTCTGTGTTTCATCCTGCCCAACTTGGATGGCACGGAGGCAAATTGCTGAGACAGGGTTTTTATTGACTACACGCATCTTATACCGAAATTAATATATACCTACTTACTCATTGTTTTTCTGTATTTTTTTTTGTTTTTTGTCTTATTATTGTTTTTTTGTTGTGGTAATGTATAATAGTAAGATTTTAATATTTATTTTTATTTTCCTTGTTCTTTTCTTTATGCGTGTGTCACTAAAAGATTTTTTATTCCTTTCTTTCTTTCTTTCTTTCATAATTCAAAATTCATCTGTTAGCGAGTTTATATGTTTGTATTAGTAATAATTTTGATTTGTTAGTATATTCATTTTCTCAAATATTTATTGTATTTGTATAAAATCTAAAACTAAAAGTAATATAAATTAAGTCTTTTGTTTGTGTAATTTTTTTTTATTTAAAGTTTAAAATTTAATTCTGTTCGTGGAAGTTTTTCCGTGCCGATTGTCTGTATATAGATAATTTTATTACATGCGCGGGCCGACTGGGGTAAACCCCCCACACGCCTGCCCGCCGCGCGCCGCCCGCGTCGCGTTGTGCTTGAGCCGCGTTGCGTTGCGGCACAACGTTCGACATAATTGTAAAAAAATAGCCTATGCTTCGCTTTCCTTAAGTATTTCTGTTTTTATATAATTTCACTCTTCTATTCGTGTTGTAAAATTGTATTCTTCTTCGGTAATCGTGAACTGTCTTGCTGTAAATGCTTTAAATCTATTTCTATCAATCGGAGTACTTATTATTCTCAACCGAAGCCCTTCAGACACGACGTAAGTATCCATAAATTTTAATATAATAAATAATAAATAAATAAATATTTCCATACAGTCACACCAATTATCTAGCCCACGTTAAGTATCATGAAGAACTTGTGTTATGGATACTAGTTAACGGATAAACATACTTATATACTTTTTTTTGTAAATACATACATAATATACATATTAAACATCCAGACCAAGACAAACAGACATGTTCATGCACACAAATATTTGTCTTGTCCGGGGATCGAACCCGGGACCTCTGGCGCAGAAGGTGGGGTTAGTACCCCTGCGCCAAACAGGTCGTCAATAAGAATATAATAAGAATAGGGAAATTATTTACGTATTTTTTAGCTTCTGTTGTAAAATATCGAGTAGCTTATGTCGGCTTCGTGAGGCTGTTAAATTGAACGCCGGAGTCAAAATGCAGCTTTAAAGCAATTATTTTTGATAATGATTTATATTCAACTCAATTCAATTTATTTATACCCAGATATAGGTAGAAGGTGACAAGACATGTCATGGAATAAAAATCAGAACAGCTATGTATATTAACATAAATTTGCTGCCAGATTTCTGCCAACCCTAAACCAAGGAAGGGTTGCCAGCAATAAAATATTGCAAGCGGACGATCGCTAAGCGCCGTCATTCGCACGAATATAAATCCACGTTAATATAATAAGAATAGGAAAATTATTTACGAATCCTTTAGCTTCTGTTGTAAAATATCGAGGAGCTTATGTTGGCTTCATGAGGCTGTTAAATAGAACGCCGCGACTCAAAATACGGCATTAATTCAATTATTTTTGATAATGATTTATATTCAACTCAATTCAATTTATTTATTGTCAGATATAGGTAGATAACAAAACCGGAACAGCTATGTATATCAACATAAATATGCATGCGATAAATAATAATAATCTAAATATATATAACTCTAAGGTGACTGACTGACTGACATAGTGATCTATCAACGCACAGCCCAAACCACTGGACGGATCGGGCTGAAATTTGGCTTGCAGGTAGATGTTATGACGTAGGCATCCGCTAAGAAAGGATTTTGATCAATTCTACCCCCAAGGGGATAAAATAGGGGATGAATGTTTGTATGAAAGTCCGTCAGTTTTGAAGTTAGGATTTTCAAATTTAGTATTTAGGCTGACGATTGAAAATAAATATTTACCTGTCTTGGCGTTTTTGAAAATTTCACCCTCAAAAGTGAGAAAAGGGGGATGAAGTTGTGTAAGAATAGTCTTTTTATTTTCAAAGTAAGAGTGTTAGGATCTTCAAATTTTGTAATTACGTTGATAATTAAAAATAAAAATTTACATGTCTCGGCGTTTTTGAAAACTCCACCCCCAAAAGGGTGAAAAGGGGATGTAGTTGAGTAAGAGAAATCCTTTATTTTCAAAGTAAAAGTGTTAGAATCTTCAAATTTTGTATTTAGGTTGATAATTAAAAATTAAAATTTACCTACTCGCCGTTTTTTAAATTCCACCCCCAAATGGGTAAAAAGTGGGATGAAGTTGAGTAAGAAAAGTAAAAGTCACTCATTTTTATTTGAAATTTGGTATGAATGAACATAACTTGAACCGTGGAGATTGACATAGAATACTTTTTATTCTGATAAATGGCATCACCACGCGACATTCTGAGCCCTGAGACATTAAAGTCCGTCATGCGTTGTATTTGAACAATAAATAATTAATCCTATCTTATCCTATCCTATTAATATTATAAATGCGGAAGTATATGTGGATGTTTGGATGGATGAATGTTTATTACTCTTTCACGCAAAAACTACTGAACCGATTTCGATCAAATTTGGCATACAGATAGAAGATAGCCTGGGTTAAAACATAGTCTACTTTTTACCCCGTTACTCTCGCAAAACGGCTAAACTGATTTGAATGAAATTAGGGACACAGTCACTTTATAGCCTGAAGAAGAACATATTATTATGATACTTTTTTGTGGCGTTAAAATATCTCATTCCTATGGGAAAACGTAAAAATCAATGTGAGGTAAAATAGGCGGCGCGGTGTGAAAGTTTGGATGTTCAGGTGTTTGGATGTTGGTTACTTAATCACGCAAAAACGGCTAAACAGATTTAGATGGAATTCGAGACACATATACTTAATAGCCTGGAGATTGGATACTTTTTGACGCGTTAAAATCCCTCATTCCTACGGGAAAGTAAGTACAAAAATCAATGCGGGCGAAAATATATATGGTGCCACATAATCTTAGAAAATTTACTACCCTACTTCCTACTTATATCATAAAATGTGAAAATTTAGATGTTTGGATGATTGTTTCTCAATCACGCAAAAATGGCTGAATGGGTTTGGATGAAAATCGGGACACAGATACTTTATATTATAGCCTTGAGAGGAACATAGCTTACTTTTGTCGCGTAAAAATCCTTATTTTCCACGGGAAAATATACTTCTTACATCGCAACAGGTGGCGTAAGTAGTATTTTTTTAAAGATGAATTATGGAATTAGGTAGGTAAAAGAAAGATATTTCTTTCTTTCACTAAATCTTTCTGAACCAAGTTCTCAAGACCACGCGGACGAATTCGCGGGCGGAAGCTAGTTGATATTATAAAACAATTAATTATCAAAACGTCATAATTATGTAGGTACCTCATTTGAAATCATAAATGTAAAGTCAATTTATAGATATAAATTTTGTTTGTATCCAAAAAGCCATGTTCCTTTGAACAATTTTATTACGATAAATAGAATTACGAAAGAAGCTCAAATAAAAACAAACTCTGACTGGTGATAATTACCATAATATTGCTATAAGTATTTATAATGTGAATATTAACAAAGGCCCATTTAATTTGTTATTTCTTTTTACTTTTATGTACCGGCCAGACGCTCCTTCATGACTGCGCAGTCATGAAGGAGCAAAAGACGGAACAACGAGAGACCGGCCACACGTGCAAGTAAGCACGCACAGTCCGACTGCGGAGTCCTCAGTGTTTAGAGACAGAGCTCTATGAAATGAGTTAAAACCCCCTTCGAGTAAACACTTCCATCGCTCATTTTCATACATTTACTACGTATGTCATCGGAAACAATTTTGACGGACTGCGGACTGAAGCGGGACTGAACGCCCGGCCACACGTGGAGGCAAAACCGTGCAGGCCAAGTTTGCGCAGTCCAAATCTTTAGCATTTCAATTATTACTCAGGCCGCGCTTTCAGGACTGCACGGAATACCGTTATCCCGGCCACACGCTCAGTCTTACTTGCGCAAACCGGTGTGTGCAGGCATGCTTTCAGGCAAGACGTTGTGTGTAGCCGGTACATTGGCTTGAGTTCAAAACAAATGAAAAGCCTTTATTCTACTCGGAAGTGTTAAAAAAAGCTACTTCGCTCCTTGATTTTCCGGCCAGTTTATTTGACACGAACCCCAAACGTGTGCACATACATATTTATTTCGGCGGTGTAATATAGCGAGGTCATCGTACGTTCCCGGTTCTTATTGTATATTTTTTGTGACGAAACCGGCAACATATGGCGGGCGGACCGCGCATTTTAAACAATTACACGGCACCCGCGGATTTAAAGCATAGCAAAGATATTACGAATGGGAGAAATATGTTTCTTTAAAATATGACGTTATTAGGTTTGAAATTTTTGCGTTCGCTATGCTACTTTTGTAAGGTAAAATTTTACACAACTAGAACATAAAAGCGTACTTATTTTTCCTTTTAATAATATAATAATAATAAAAAAATTATCTCGGACAACATGAGATCCATACAGAGGCAAAAAACAAATGATTTTGGTACTTACTTATCTAACACGTACACTGTTTAACGAGTTGCCTGATTAACGGGCAATCGTTCTTTTGGGCTATTACATTTAGGATACTATTAGTACCACCTCTAGTTCTCGCAAGCAGTGACGCAGCATTTTTACGCATTATTGCGTCAAAACCCTCTGTGCGCGCCTCACAGAACATGCCTGAGGCGCTGCAGTATCGGGGCAGCCCCAACAGTACCCTAAATGCGTTATTATATTGCACTTTTAATGCTTTTAGCGTCCTTTGAGTATAGCTGACCCAGAGTGAGCACGAGTAGAAGGATTGACAAAATGCTTTGAACAATGTTATCTTCACTTCACTACTACATCGCGCAAACCTCCTGGCCAGCATATTACTCCGAGTTGCCAAAGCTCTCCGCTCCCTCTCCATGTCCATTTCATCCCGCAAATCATCAGTTACAAAATGTCCCAAGTATTTAAAATGTGAGACCCTCTCAAGCACAGTATTGTACAGCCTTATTGATGGTATAGAGCTCGGGCTCTTTTTTTTTGCTTTGAACAGAACATACACGCTCTTCCTCACATTATAAATAAGTCCGTGTGTACTGGCGTAGTTCTCACAAACACTTAACAGTTTTCTGAGCGCGCTGACCGCCCTCGGTCAGCGCGCTCAGAAAACTGTTAAGTGTATTGGGTATCTGGTCCACTGCTTTGCCAGTTATGTTACCGAAACTTATGAGCAAGCTAAGGAGGACACCATGAAATAAACTAACTTTCTTTTGCATTCGAAAGATACATTTATTTAAAAACTATTTTTTACCAAAAAATTTAAAAAAACATTTTTTTAAACTATTTTTTACAAAACTAATTATGTTGTATTTTTTGCAATTACAATTACAACATGTAAGTATGTGTACTACTTATATTTAGTTAAATCAGTCAAGATTTTTACCGGGAACGGAATGATTTTATTTATAAATATATCATATTATTTTTTCTTTGTGCTCAAAGTTTAGGTGTTTAGAACAAAAGTATAAAAAAAAAAATTTTTTTTTCTTATATTTTTTTTTATTTTATGAAATGTTAGCGTCGATTATTTGGATATTAATCCTACCTAAGCAATAAAAACAAAGAAACAAACTTAAAATAATATCAATTAATAGTTAAAATAACAATTGAGTGTGCACCAAGCTCGGCTCTGGACTATCTGATTATCGCAGCGCTACGATCATTGAAACTATTTGAGTAAAAAAATAATTTTTCGCTTCATTTTGTTCTAAACACAACCTCCCCATTAAGTTTGGGCACATAGAATAAAAACACCCTATATATACCTTACATAATAGTTCTTTTAAATGTTTAACGCGTTGAATATTGTTTTTTTTTTATGCGTTTTTTTTCCTTCATATTTCTTTTCGCAGTGTCTTATCTAGAATAATAACTACATCATAGTTCTATAAAACATGTATGCCCCATTTTACGCCTCTTACCGACGACCGACGCGTTGAAATTGTAACGAGCTTTTTAAGATACCGTATCGTACTTATTACATAAATACCAAAAAAGTAATGAAAACCTTTAAAGTAAGTCTTTACTATTGGAATTAATAGGGAGCACTGAAACATTATTCTTTAATGGTACAAACGGGAAAAATTCATGAAACAAAAGGCTTTAATTTAAAATAAATGTTTTAGTTACAATCATGTAAATTCGCGAATAAAAGCTAACAACAACTTTATATGAATTAAACACATGCAAACATTATATTGATGCTATCCTCATATCCGTCACACTATATTAGATAGATATTGCCTTTTCTGCATGTGACAGTTGACTCTATGTCAGATCGGTACACAGAATATAATGAGAAATCGATCGAGCAAACACGTACACTCAGCAGCAAATACGTACTAATTTGTAATAAAATACTTGCATTCTTTTTGATAACATCTTCCGGACATCAGACCAAATTAGTAACAAATAAAAATTCGGAACATAGGTACAAGAAGTCATTTTCTTGTAGGTATATCAGAGAATTGAAATGTAATTATTGTTAATTAAAATATCAAAATATTATAACAGATGTTTTGTACAGTGAATATCACATCAAACTTGCTAATGTCATCAAGAACTGGTATTAGATCAATATTCAATATTAATTTCGTAATGCATTGTAATGATTTTATTTCGAATATAATAAAATTTAATCAAATTAAGTAATAATTGTATTATGAATTTATATATGTTTCTAATGTTTTATGATATTTCGCTTTCGGTTTTTATATGTTAGTATATAATTATAAATTCAATGTTTTAGTGCGAGAATTTTGATGTTAAATGCCTATCATGCTGTGTACACTTACTTGTGGAGTTGTAGCCTGCGAACATATAAAACATGGAAGCAGTCCCTTCATACAAGCCTCCAATAATTATTGACACCCGTTTCACACATAAGAAATACGCACACAATAGACAAGTGATAATACACGAAAATTATCTACACGTGAAAGCATCGTTAAAAGTGGTGGGTTTAGGTCGGTAATAGGCAGCGTTTCGCTATTTACGCCATTTTGAAAATGACACGGTGCATGCTCTGTGATTGGCAATTTTTCATTCAGCACTGGTGCCGAGAACGAATAGAATGCGATGCATCACTAAATACTGCCAACACACAGCTTGGATAAACTACGCAATAATAATCAAGCAATTATTTCTTATTAATAGATGTTAGTATAAATATATTTTTACTTGTTTAAATTTTTTGATATTATTAGAAATATTGAACTGTTTGTAAAAGGAAAGAATAAGTATATCGCCATCTGGAACGCAAAATAAAATGAGTACGTTATACATATTTTTTAACGAAAGTAACTGGAACTAATATGTTCCAGTGAGACCGTCGTGGTTTCCGGTTTCCGATACACAAGTTAAGTTAGACCAATGTTTAGGACTTTTTTTTATGACAATAATATTTTATTTTATTTCTTGGAAAAGAAATATTATTAGGTATCACTTTTCAAGATATAGATACTTTTTCATGGTGACTAAGTTATACGCACATAAATTATGTAACTTCTAATGTTATACTTATGATTGATTTGATTATATATGATTGTACTTCGGCACGTGACATGAACCTTTATTTTTAAATTGTCTTTGTCAATGTCAACATTTGCAGAATCGTTTTATTGTTATTTAGAGTAACAATTTTATTCCTACATTAAATCATTTTTAATTAACTTTACTAGTCCCTTTTTTATTATTTTAGTTTTTATATCATTAAAACAACAAGAATTAGGTATTTTAAGATTTAACATTTTGTTAAAAGATTTTTTCCGGAACTTGACCACGGAAACAACCTGAAAATTTTCCTCGCTGTTGTGAGGTGAAAAATTTTATGTATCTTTGAAACCCACGCTACGCTCAAGATTCAATCTTTGAACTGGCTACGCTCGCGGTTCATTTTACGGCCTTAATAGTAGTTGACGACTATAGGTTTAAACTTTCTAAAGGAGACACAATTACAGCTTATAAATAGAATTAGAAATAGCTTTACTTTTTTTATTACATGATATTTTAACCAAATACTAACCTTAATTCATAAGTCAAGCGCATCATGAATAATCGACTAAAGTGATTAATGATGATGAAAAGGGTTTGAACTCTTTTGTATGGAGGCTGGCCTCGTCCAAATAAGACGTCATTTTGTTATTTTTTTTTTCAAAATGACGGTGCACGATAATACCTATACAAATGAACAGGGGACAGACAGAGGAACAAAAAATTTTATGATTAATAATGCCCTCAAGTGTCACGTTTAAAACTATAAGTGAGCCGCAAAAATTGTTTTCACCTCACACGCTCTGAAAAGGGGGTTTTGAGAATCAGTTTAGGCGTAGAAAATCGCTTTTTGCGGCCTAGCGCGGCAAAGTAGGTACTTTTTTAATTTAATACCTAAAAATATGTCATAATGCGTTCCGAATCCCACTATTGACGTTTTGTTACATTTTATTCTTATTTCAAATAGCTTTAAATTAATTATAATACTCCGTTTTGGTTTTATTATATTATTTTAGTTCATTGAATCATAAAAACAATAACAATAAGATTAAAATATTTGTTATAAAAAAATTATATTAGGCTGAGCGATGATTGGATTTCGGAACGTGACATAAATCTTTATTTTTAAATTGTCTTTGTCTTGTACCTCATGTCAGTGTCAACATTTACGGAATCGTTTTTATTGTTATTTATAAGTAACAATATATTCCTACTTTAAATAACTTTGAATTAACTATAATACTCCCTATTTTAAAATTTTAGTTTTTTATATCATTAAAACAACGAGAATAAGGTATATTTATATTAAACTTTTTGTTTAAAGATTTTTTTACCGGAAAGTTGACCGCGGAAACAACCATAAAATGTTCCTCGCTGTTGTGAGGTGAAAAAATGTGTATTGCGCTCGGCAGAAAAGTTTTTAGCGTCTTGTCCGTCTTCCTCGCTTCGCTCAGGATTCAATCTTTGAACCCCTCGCTACGCTCATGGTGCAATCCTAGAATCCTTCACTTGCTCAGCTTTCAATAGAGGTAACTCGCCGCTAAATTACCAACTTTCCAGCCTTGCATAACAAATAACTATTGATTCCAAATAATGTGAAATGTTACAAAGGTGTTCTACAAAACTCAATACACACCAACATAATACAAATTATGTAAACGTTGCATACAACGCATTGCATGCTATTTGGCAACGAATTTAATTGCAAACTTTCACAAATGTTGGTTGTGTAACATCAAAGGCTTTAAGAGTAACATTTTAGAGATTTACCATCTGACAAATAACCATTAATTAGAAAATTTTCCGTCTCCCCTAAGCCTATTAACGGCCAAATGCACGCCACAGACCTTTGCTAATTATAAGGCTATTTTTGTTTGGCGAAAACTTGTTTGCATTTTTAAATGAATTTGACACTTTTTTCCTATTTTTATTTTTACTTATTTATTTGTCTTATTAGTCTTTTTTTAGCTATTCCTGTGACTGTTCAAAATTTTCCGAATCGCGTATACTATGCCAGCATTTTTTTTTAAATCACTTATAATTACTGTAGCAACTTAGTAAAAGAAGTAAAAACCTCTGGAAATATTACTTCAGTAAAACAAATGTCTATTAATTTACATTTTAATTGAATACGATTTATAATTATTTAATTATTTTTCTGGTGCAATGTGCGATTCGGAACAGGGTAGAGATGAGACACAACCTGGGGGCCGATTCTTATGACGTGCGACATAAATCTCGAATCGACATAATGTCGAATATTCAGTGTCTAACGAAAATGTCACTGAAATCTCTATTTTTCCTAAAAAATATATTCTAGCATTCGGTAGAGATGACATGTCGGAAGATTTTTAAATGTCTATAACTACACGTTCCGTTTTTATCGATTAAGTGAACTGCAATCGAGATATATGTGTATTAACTTAAAAAGGGCTTTATACTTTATTTTATATTTACAAATATAATTTTATTATCAAATATGATCAAACAATATTACTGACAGTATTTTTATCAGATATTTTTTTGTTACATCTTCATAATAATTTTATCTTTAGACTGTGAAATTCAGCTTAATACGAAACGCGAGTCCTTGTCAGCTGTCTTCACGGAAAACAGGGTTACCAATCAAGCAGCAAAGGAACTATTTTTTGGATCAGAAGATTTAAAGTAATTGAGTTAAATAAAATTAAATTCTGTTACTTAAACTGTGGTGTAAAAGTCAAAATGGTTATAAACTATCGCAAACATTTGCCATCATAATTGATAATAAATAGTTTAGAAATAGAAATAGAAATAGAAAAATATTTATTTTGAGATAGAAATAGAAAAATATTTATTTGAGTTTAGCAATGAATCTTCATCTTTTTCCAAATATCCATAACATTTATTAATATTTTGTTATTTATTATTCTTTTATACAGTACGAAAAAAAACTTCCAATTGTTACCCAAGACCTTGCTCAATTTTGTTTTTTATGGATATTATAAGATTTAGCGAACAACACATTTCCAACGGCAACGAGGAATATCCGTAGGATTTTCGCCAATTTCACCATGTTTTCTATTAATAAATTAATGAAAAGTTTCATACATTTCTATACATCCAGTACATTTTCCATTAATTTCCATTTAATTATTCCTTTGAAATAAATGCAAAACAAAGAAAATAAGACAACAAGTCGACTAATATACTGTCGACATTAGATCTCGATCGCTACCGACCACTCGAAACATGTCGAACGCTAGTAATAGACATATCTCTACCATGATGAGATTGCGAATACGAAAATCTGTTAACGTTCGACATCCGCAATGTTTTTTCAACAAATCTCTACTTCGACATGATCTCTATTGCGTGAGAATCGGCCCCCAGGGGCCAGATTCTCACGGGGGCCAGATTCTCACGCCTTCGACATCTCGAATCCGACATGTTTTGTAGTCAAAAATCTGTAATAAAAGCTCACTGAAAGTAATCTTCGACATTATAGGATTATCAAAGATAATTGAAACTTAAATACCTATTTAACGGTAGTAGCTTTTACTCACTTACATTTTCAATAAAGAAATTAAGGATATAAAAACTTTGATTTCGCGCGAGAATTTCCCCTCAGAATCTCCGCTGTTCATTAGTCGATAACAGTGATAAAGAGATATTTTAAATTTTAAACAATACAAAACTCAGTGAGTTTTTTGCTGCTACAAATTAAATGTTTCTGCTGACATTAACATTGACAACTTAATGTTTTATTTAACCTCATAAATAAGCACATACAATACATTTTATCCAATATTAGGTTTACGTGGGATGATATAAGTTACGCTATGTATCCGGATTCCACGTGGCCGTAAAAGTAGTAAAATATATTGCTATTTTTTTTATGATTTACGGGGAGACTCTTAGCCTTCATCATACCTGATGTTAAGTATTGATAAGGCTGAAGATGGAAGAGAGCCTCTTCCGGAATCCCCAAAGTCCAATCCAAAAGTCGCAAGTCAAGTATTGACTCACAGGAATCATCCAAGTTGAAAAAGACTATAGGTAAATACCGAAATATACCTACTTATCATTTCGTCGCGTGCCGTGTGGTGACGGCCTAAGAATACAAGTGTCACCACTCCCTTACATGCTTGGGATGTCGTAAGAGTCGACTAAGAGGCTCGACGCATGGAACACCTGTGCGAAAGAAGGAAAACTTGAAACAAACCCTCTAGAAACCCGTCTGGCCAGCGTACTAGCAGTAGGCTAATAACCTTCTATGACCGCCACAATAGGCGTAAGCTAGGAGAGGCCTATGTCCAGCAGTGGACGTCCACAGGCTGATGATGGATCATTTCGTCGCATTAAAGATTTAGTAATTATGGACGACAACCACGCGGGTGAAACTAGTAGATTATAATAATTAAACACTTTTTATAGTTTACGACTATAGGTTTAAACTTTCTAAAGGAAACACAATTACAGCTCATAAATAGAATTAGCTTTACTGTTTTCATTAAATGACATTTTAACCAAATACTATCCCTAGTTCATAAGTCAAGCGCCATTTTATGAATAATCGACTAAAGTGATTAATGATGATGAAAAGGATTTGAACTTTTTTGTATGGAGGCTGGCCCCGTCCAAATCCGTAGTATGAGACGCCATTTGTATTCTTTTTTTCAAAAAGTATTTACTTAGGCCTAGGCTACCTTTAATTGCTTAAAGATTTAGCAATTAAAGATAGCCTACATCTTCCAAAAGATCCAACCTGTCTTATTTTCAGTGGTACAGGAACGGAAAAGCTAATAATAAACAGGGCTTTCTAACAATTTTGTATCATTAATAGGTGGATCAGACGCAGTTTAAAATAATAAACAACTTATTGCCCCAAGTTCATCAGAAGGTTGTAATAGCTCTTATCGTTTTATAACATCAAATTCGTCTTGTTAGCGTTATCAATGGAGGTTTAGAGTGCACACGCATCCTTATGGAGTCCAGTAATCCGATCGTATTGCGATCCGTTCCAAAGAGCGATTCCCAAACGCGCTCAAAAGAAATATGATACACGGAGTTTTCTGTCAAAATATAGTATTAGATTGATGTTCACCGAAACACCCTCGGAGGAATAACTCGGGAAATTCGACTCTAACTGATGTTGCCCGCGATACCTCGGGGAAAGAAGTTGTGTAATAAATGTGGGGAAATGTTTTTCCACATGTAAAAAATTCGTAACTTATTGGCGGCATGGCCAGCTTTACACGCGGGTAAATACTGGGAGCCTCTTTTATGGCCAATCGCTGATGGATTTGCTGTGAATTATAAATGCAGGTCAAGGGATACTGGGCAGGTTGACGATCAAAATGTTTAGTGTAAAATTATATTATATTTTTATAATTTTATAGATTAGCAAGCTTTTTATTATGTATTGAATTGTAATACTCACAATACTAAAAATAGCTTACGTAGCAAGTTAAAATTCTGTCGTTTTAAATATTAATCTTTGGTTTCAAAGGCTGCGCCCATAGGAAAAGAGCGATGATAAGTTGTAGTAGCGTTTGAGCTTTATTTCAGGTATTCACTTCACAGTAGTTTTAAAGGTGTTGACAATTCAAGAAGTGGATAGGACTTTTGAATGCTCAATATCTTCATTAAGCCTTAATCGCGAAATATATAATATCCGCGAATAAGTTGGTTTCGGATATTATATATTTCGAGCTTGCTATCGCCATCACGCATCTCTGGACAGGGTATGAAACAAAGAACTTAAAAAAAAGCTGTTGTAGCTGCAAGTAGCTGTCACAGAATATTTAATAATAATAAACTAGCCTTCCACCCGCGACTTCGTCTACGATTAATTAGGTTACCGCGCGGACTTAGGATGACGCATGGTGGTGCCATTTATCAGAATAAAAAGTATACCATCATATACCAAGTAGAGGTATACGCCATCATAGAATGCGCGGAGGCCAACCGCCAACGAAACTACAGAGATCTCGGTAGCTCAGTGGTTAGAGCATTGGACCGGATTTCCAACGGTCGTGGGTTCGAGCCCCATATGAATATTCACTTGTGGCCGAGTTGATTTTTTCTAATATTTTTCTATTTAAAATTTATTATAAGAAACTACATAAATCAAACTTTTCTTATCTTCTCAGATAGCCAGGCAGCCCTCAACACTATCAATTCGAATGTCATAAATTCGAAATTGGTGAAGGACTGTGTCGATAAGCTGAAAGAGCAGGGACAACAGAGTAAAATTATTTTGAAATAGGTACCAGGTCATTCAGGAATCATTGGCCATGAAAAAGCCGATGAACTCGCAAGGCCTCACCTCAGATTGCCCTATCCATATCTACAGATAGGTTATTATTTCGGGCGTTACACAACTTCATCCTCTTATTTACCCCTTTGGGGGTGTCATTTTTAAAAACGCCGAGACAGGTAAATGTTTATTTTTAAACATCAACCTAAATACAAAAGTCGAAGTCAAAGATTATTATTCAAATAAACTTATAGATAAGTGCTTTGGCATCGTAATTTTTTTTTCCTACCAGCCATTCAGGACATCTTTTAACTGATAAGAATAACGGCCGCAAGAAACTTATCAGCTTTAACAGAAGCAACAACATTTACAAAGGAACATGTCGTTGCCAAACACAAATCTACAATCTTGCAACATATTTAATTTAAGAGGAAAAAATTTCTCATACTCAGTTATTAGAATATTTTCCTTTTATACAATTCCAATAGTCATGTTTTATGTTTGTATCACTTCCATGCATTTTGGTCTTTTAAATAGTCATCTACCTTGTAATAACCTTTGCTTAATAGCGTTTTTTAACATATATTTTAAATTTATGCAAAGGCAGCTCAATCACTTGTTGTGGAACTTAATAAAAAAAAAAACCCCAAAAACGAGCGTCTACTTTTCTCAAGCCGAAATTTTGGAACAACAAGCTTATTCTTGTTTCTAGTATTAAAACTATGAACATCGCTATGCTTAAAAAATAAATCGTGATGTTTCCTTACATATACTATATTATCATAGATGTATTGTCCCGCCAAAGTTTGTATATTAATCTCCTTATTTGGTTGGTTGGTCAAAGGTTGTAAATGGCGCGCACAGCTCTTTTTTGAAGTAAAAAATCATTTTCTTTATTGTAAGTGTAACGTGATCAATGCAATCGAAAGCTTTAGACAGGTCACAGAATATACCAATTACGTCTTGCTTGCCGTCCCAAGCCTCAAAAATATGTTTGAGGAGTGCAATACCAGCATCTGTAGTATTTTTACCTTTAGAAAAACCGAACTGATTATTATGAAGGATTTGATTCACTGTTAAATAATAATAATGAAGTGTATATAATTTTTTCAAAAAATTTACTAAGTGCCTAAAATTTGTGGGATCACTTTTGTCGCCCGATTTAAAAGAGGAATAAGCTTACTACATTTCATTAAATCGGGAAAAGTACCTTCATCTATGCATTGATAAAAAATGAAAGCTAAATATGGTGCTATTATTTCAATTATTGATTTAATAACGCTGGTTGATATGCCCCATAAATCTTCAGTCTTTTTAATATTTATAGACCTGAAAGCTTTTAAAATGTCTTCACTATTAATATGCTTAAAATTGAAAACTTCATTACACTTCTGTCACTTACTGAGCCTTTTAGACACAGTAAGCAATATGGCGTTGTCAGTATGACGCGGAATCTCGAAGTGGAACATTATCTCAAAAATGGGTAAATGCGCTGTGTTAATTTGTAAAAATCATACCGGACAATCTAGAAAAAAATCTTTTCACGCGTAAGTACAATTTCAATCTATTAGAGTAGCAATTTTTCGTAAAATAAATAAAATTTGGTATGTAAACAAAATGTAATACGTCATTTCAAAAAGTAATCATTGTACATGTAAATTCTTCAAAGATATTGCATAAGTAATTTGGTTGGCTTATATGTATCACCCATTCAATCAATTGTCATTTTTATGTCGTATAGGGCTTGAACATATCGATAAACATATCGATGTATGTAAATGAACGAACGAATCCAATTTTAATGTAGGAACTATTCAAATTAATTTCAGATTTACAGTTGAACCCCTAACAAGAAGAAATTGGGTGGAAGCGGTACGCATGGATATAACATGGACGAGGTCTCAGGTCTGATGATGGAGCCAGAAGATAACTATAGGAACTCTGTAATTAAACGACGCAACCCTACGAACTTTGAGCTCGTTATATTTTAAATATAGCTTCAAACCTAAAAAAAAAAAATTTGCTTATTTCACCCGCATGGTTCCGGTTCCCGTGGTAATATCAAAAATCCTTCCTTAGTGCTCGCCAATATCGTTAAAAGAACCTGTATGCAAAATTTCAGTTTAATTGGTTTAGCCGTTTGGGCTGTGCGTTGCCTATCAATCAGTCACGTATTAGACCTATATTGTATATTATCATAGTGTGTTGTACATTAACATTTAAAATTTATCATAAGTATAAAAATTGCATTGACAACGCAAAAATTCAAAAATCGTAAATTATTAGCTGTTGCATCATATTTGATCGTTAAACATTTGTTTTTTTTCTCTTTCGAATGCAAGGAAGGATATTCTTACAGAGCGTATTAAAAATATAAAAGTATCGGAGAATTTCGACAGTGGTCCGCAAGTCTCGGTAGCTCATTGGTTAGAGCAGTAGGCCGGATTCCCAAAGGTCGTGGGTTCAAGTCCCATCTGAAAATTCACTTGTGGCCGAGTTCATTTGTTCCAATATTCTTCTTGTTAAAATTTATCATAAATGGTGGTTACATTTATTATTTGTTTCTAACATAGACCTTGTTAGGTCACAGCAAGAATAAATTTAATTATATTTATATTATATAATGTATGTACGTAAGCTTTATTATACTATTTTTTAATCTTTAATTATTTTAATTTTAAGATCGTTTTATTATATTCAAGTAAAACAATCTTAAAACTACAATAAACTATTGGTTGAAATATTCTTGCAATTAGTATTTCAGCTAGTAGTTGCAAGAAAGATACTGCCTTGGCTTTTTCTTAAATATATGTAAGTTATATGCGATGTTTTGTTGATAACTTCTGGGAGTTTGTTGTTTAAAACTGTCATAGCGTATGCTAGACCATACGCTATCCAAACGCTAGTCTACTATTTCTAATTTAGCTTTAGGTTGTGCTAATTTTGTACGGTGGCGTAAATTTTGAGATCTTTAATAAAGTGAAAACAAGTTTATATTTTTTCTTACAAATATGCATATACTAGAGTTGAAATTAAAATGTTTTAGTCTCAACGATCTTTGACAACCCTATAATGTCGATGGTTATTTTCAGTAAGTTTTAGTATACTTAGATTTTTGGCTCCAAAAAAAATGTCGAATACGAGATATCACAGCTCGAGAAGCACACAGGGGACTAATTGTCTAATTTTAAATCTATCACAATCCCTTTCATTTTTTCATTTAAAAGGTTCATATTATACGAGCATCGAGCCACAACTATTTGACCTTTGAAAGGAATTGCAATCGGTTATAAAATTAAACACTTATGGAGGGGTGCTATTGTGTATGTATACCTATACCTATACAAAGGTTCTGTAATGAACTAATTACCCATATTTTGTTTTATATAAAAAAGCTCGAGTGATTGAAGAAGTTAATGTTAATAATGAATTATATTATTATATAAACCAAATATTAATGTTTATTTCTCACTTAACAAGTGTTAGTAAGTAATTTGTAAATCCACCTGACTAGCGACTACCATCTTATCTAAGTCCGTTCCGGCAGTTAGAGGTAAGAAAGCCAGTTCCTCAGTGATTGAGGATTCCGGGAGAGACGCGCTTCCATCTTAAGCCTTATCAGTACTTAGTATCAGGTTGCATGTACTATCTACCCATTTTTCACAAAAAAAAACCCTAACACAAACGCTTTGGAAACCATATTTTATATTTTTTATGAATTTTCATATTATTAGGTGCTTTTTATTTTTCCACGAAATAAACTATTAACTTACTAATTTATTTAAAACACACATGATTTATTAAACTCAATAGGTTCATTCATTCACTCCTTACTTATCGTGCTTTTTATTTTTCCACGAAATAAACAATTAACTTGCTAATTTCTTCAAAACACTCATGATTTATTAAACTCAATAGGTTCATTCATTCACTCCTTACTTATCGATTACTTCAAGCACTACTGTCATTATTTGACATTAGTGATCGCCCCTCATCCCCGCAAGAATTGGTTGATCGTGATTTCATACATTCTTCTCGGGTTTCGTGTCCAGTTGTTAATTCGTCCAAGAATTATATATAATAAACTAATCTTTTTTTATACGTACATCATCATCAGTCATCCCGTGACCACGGCAGCTGTAAAGGTGCCGAAACGTCGGGAAAATCAAAAAACCCCTAAAAAACCTAAAAATTACGGACAATTACAACTTAGTTCGTGGAAATATAGCGCGTTTGATATCCGTAAAAGTTGTTTTATTTTAATCTTTTTTTTTACTTTTTTATGGAATTTGCTCAAAGGCGCCTGGTATGCCCGGTAAAACTTTTCTTCTTCTTCTCCTTCTTATGGTGGCACTCCATAACTGGAAATTTGCCGTGAGTTTGCCGATTTTGCCCTTGTCTCTCGCTGGTTATTCCGGTCCATTCTCGTATATTTGTCAGCCAAGATTTCTTCTGTCTACCAACGTGACTTTACCCTTTTATTTATTCTTTCCTTCTTCTTTTGCCCTACTTTTAGACCTTTTCTAGAATACCTAATACAGACAGGTGCCCCGCAGTCAGCACGATAAGAAATTAGTTTGATATTCGGCGCAGTCGCCGGCCGTAAAAATGGAAACCGCGCAATATTACCTCGTTACGCACAGAAAACCCCGTAACGTTCGAATGTCGGTCAGTACTTTACGATTGGGGCAGATGTCTCTACGGCTGAGACGTAAACTGAAACGTCGCGGACACAGATTAAAAAGTTAGATCATATTTTCGCAATTGCTTAAAGTTGACTGGCAGATAATACTTTTAGTATTAAGTCCGCCTTTTGTACGTAAGTAACTGTGTGTTTTGTAAAATAAAGTTTAAAATAAATAGGTACTTTATTTTTGCTAGCTAGGCGATAAGAATATTATATACCTACTCTACGAACTTATAAAACGTATGCGTTTGTTGCCCGTGTTACTACCAAATCTACTGCGTTTTGTATAACAACGTTTATAATAAATAAATAAATACTTTATTTTTTTATAATACACAGGCTAGCTAGGCGATAAGAATATTATGTACTTACCTACTTTGCGAATATATAAAACTTATTTTATGATTTTGGAATTTTGCATTTTTCACTTCTATTTTTATACTTATGATAAATTTGAAATAGAAAAATATTGAAAAAACATCAACTCGGCCACAAGTGAAGTCTCTTTTTCTATTTTTTTATTTTTTCAATTTAAAATTATCATAAATATAAAGCGTATGCGTTTGTTGCCCGTGTTACTACCAATTCAACGAAATTGTGCAGTCGTGTTTTGTTTTGATTTGCAAACCTAGATCTATTTATAAAATGAATTTTATAATCTGGGGGTTACTCTCGGGTAATGGAATCGAGTTCACGTCATGATCGAAGAAATGCCAAAACGGTACTATGGAAACCATAGCAACCATTTTCAACGTACCAAAATAACAGATTTTTGAAGTTGATTCGAGCCTAATGTAAACTCGATTCCGTCCAGAGTAAGAGGGTTAGTCTGGGCTAGTTTGAAATAATACGCTTTATTTTATCCATCATCAGAAATTGTGTTTATTTTATAGCACAATGTAATCATTACATTTGAAAGATGCATTACATTGTAATGCATCTTTCAAGGGAACAAAATTCAAACCGTTTTCAAGCCAGATTCACAAGTTTTTTTTTATATTAGATTTATTTTATGTTATAAAATTTAAAAAAAAATATTACTTTTGACTTTTTACACTTGCTAAACATTTTAAACTGTAATACATATTACTTTGAATTACAGATAATATTCCCAAATGCAGCTTGATTTCCCTTAAAAAAAACGAATTACCTATTCTTTCTTGTATATTTTAGTTTACTGAGAGAATCATCTGTATACAGCTAGGCTGTGGTGTTTTGGAGATACACGACTAGCGACTCCCAGGTCGCGTAAAACGAACAGCTTAAGTTCTAGACTGCAGAATGTGATCCTGTCTTGTGTCGCATTGAACGGAAGTGCACGCCGTTAGGGCGCAGCCGACTTTAAAACTTGTATGCAAAATTGAATTTTATTGCATCGACATAAGAAAACAATACCTCCTACTGAAACTGTGTGTGGAAACACGATAAAAGTTAAAGCAATCGCATTCTTTTAGTTTCATTCTGGAACTGACCGTTTCAAAAGCTATGTCCTTACAATGTTAAATGATTTCAACAGTACCTAGTTTAAAATACTTTATTACATACATTGCAATGTTTATATGAGAGATTACCATTAAAATTTAAAGTACCTTAATAATAAGTTGCAAAAACACTAAGCAAGTTTTCTCCACTTAAGATTTTCATAAAATATTACTCACTCTATAACTCGAATCTAATAATTTACAGAGCCAGTATACCTACTTGGCGACCTCAAAACGTTTAATTGTCAATAAATTTTATTACCAGATCCGAGTTTCTGACACCGAATAAACTTCCAAGTGACTTCGGGCGACTTGTAATGCACCCAAGTCGGGGTACAAACTAATAAACGAACAGAAATTCGCAATCCGGAATCCGTTAAGAATCCGGCGAGTGTAGAGCCCGCGGCTAATGGAACGGATTCCGGATCCGGTTGTCGGACCCCGGAATGCCGGTAGTCGCGTAATTAAAACTGCCACGTCTTTTCACTGATACCCGCCACCTGGGTAGTGGACCGGGAGGCGCTCTGAGAAATCACGGCAATTTTATTGCTTACACTCTATTCCTGTTTGCGAAAGGGAACTCTAGCACGAACAACTTGCATATTCGTATCGAGTACGTATCGAGCACGTACTGTCAAAATGTATAAGAAAACCTAGCTCCGTTTACGTCCGGAAGGAACGCTGCTCAATATGTCATACATTTTTTGACAATTCGTTCTCGTTAGTTTTTCTGCACGTGTCTTGGTGCCGATAAACTTGGTTTATAATAATGCTAAAATAATGTATCAGCCAGGCATAGGTACACATTGTACGGTCAACAGCTAGGTAGCAGGCTTTACAAAACTGTCAAGCTTCTCCAATCGACACATTTAAAGACTTTTCAGAATTTAAATCTATTGTCCTACAGTCTCTGAAAAACACTTAACACTACAAATGTAGAGGAAGAAGGTTGTAACTCTAATGATTAAATATTAAATTTAAATATTTCTTACACTCACTCAATGAACCCAGCCGTAAGTAAGTATCAATAATATAATAATATAAGTATTTATGTGTAGAAGTATATATATAAACGTCCACGACTCAGGTACAAATGCTTGTATTCATCATACAAACATTTGCCCGTACTGGGATTCGAACCCAGAGTAGGCGACAACTTGAAACCGGTGTACAGTCAGGGACTTTCCCGGTTGATCAGTAGAGTTTTTTCAAGGAGCTTTATTTAAAAAAGTAAAAGATATATAGAAAACGTTTATATCACAAATAATAGACAATAAAGAAATTTCTTTAACCTTAGTACTTTTCGAGAAAATGTTTCTAAAAAAAACTCTACTGATCAACCGGGAAAGTCCCCGACTGTACGTACCACTCTACCACAGAGGTCGTCGTAATTATATTTAGTCACTTATTCCTAGAGACTAACAATGTTAATACTTTTTAATTATTTCCTTATCTTAATAGTGTTAGTAATCTTACTAAGTAGTTACTTATTTAGTGTTAATAGTTCTTCGCTAAACCAATCTAGCTCCTGGTCTATACCAGACCGTCTGAAGTAGTTGTGAAGGAATTTGGTTCCATTTCACTCGCAAATAGTTCCTACCTAATTTCACTCAAATGCTGTGGAAACGTAAATTAATCCGTATTACGTATATTTGGGATCGCTTACGCTGCTATTTCTTAGTAACAACATTCGGTGAGTCGAGTAAACACCTGACTATACTTCAGCCATATTACGGAAATAATATTTGTTAACAAACATTTGCGCATTTTTCGTAATTATTCCACAAATACACGTTTCAGTGCCATTATCATACTTGGACAACGTACCTAAAGAAGCTATTAATGAGATGCACATATTTTGAAATCGTGTAATAAAAACATACTTTTGTAGTTAAGTATGGGCTGTTTGTTTACAAAATATTAGGGGTTTTGTATGCAAGTGCGAATTATATAAAAAAAGTTGAATAAGTTTATGGGAGCTTGGCTTACTAAATGCAAGAGGGGTTGGTATCTCTCTCCATATAACCATGAACCATGATTAGTAATAGTTTGTATTCTTAATATCACGAGTTCACTATGAAAAGAATCCCAGAATTTTATTTATTGTTTCGTGGTTTATTTAAAAGTTAGTCCAGTACGTGAACCTTCAGGGTACGATAATCAAAAACGAGCCTAATAGACAAACATATTTGGATAAATTCCATTTTAAAATAATTTGATTCCATGGCAATCCGCTAATCGATAAATAATAATCAATAATTAAGTACTGTGAAAAGTAAAACAATTCTTAATCACATACAATAAGTATGTATCATAAACTTATTCAATACTCATCAAGTCATTGTTTATCTTGAACAGGACACAAAGGACAAGAGAATAGATGTCGAATCAAGGCCAGAATAATAGAACTGGTTCCTTTAGAAGCTGCTGAGTCAATTACTGAACTGAACTAACTCATATTAAGTCAGACGGGCGCAGGTGTCGTTAACTATGGATTCCATTATTTCTATTCTTGTCCTAACGTTGCCCTAAGTTTTGTTCTAGTGTCTTCTATTAAAGGCCAAAGTTGGCCAGCTTCGACTCATCAATGAGAGGAATATCCTCGCATTCCAAATAACCGATTTCAACAACGTGGAAAAGTAAGATATTTAAACATGTCTCGATAACTTATTTGGTTAAAGCACTGGGCTGGACACACAAAGATTGCGGGTTCGAGTCCCACCTGAGCGATATCGAGATTCGAGACTAAAGTCTGCCTCCCGAAGATGGCACATAAGAGGGGAGCTGTAGTCGCCTTCAATATTCGAAAATAAACTCTATAACTATAGAGATAATTTTAGTTCCTAGATTCTAGTTTATTTTTATAGTATTATCATAAAAATAATAAAAAAGCTCTTTAATTATTTCCATTTTCACTACAAAAGTAGACTTGTCTTTGTAAAATACATAATCTATTTCCAATTAGAAACGACATCACTAATATTTATCCCGACACCATCGACTAATCAGTTTATTGTTTTCTCGAAGAATAACAAACGTAAAAAAGTGAAAAAAAAACAACAACAAAAAACCGACAAACAAGTGACTTTGATGTGTTATTTACACTTTGTAATCTCTTTAACGACGGATTAGTACAAAAGAAGTGAAACTTTTAATGAAGCTTTTGCCCATCGCGCCGGGTCGTAAACGTAAACAAACCTTTCAGAGGGACTCTTGTCTAATACGAACAATACAGGTTCACACAATACGTGAAAACTAAAAGGAAGGAAGTACCTTGATCGGAGTACATACACAGACAACGAACTAATCGTACGTCAAACACAAAACTTTTGTTTTTATTCTTATTCATATCAGTGTTGTATCTAAACGGGCGTTATTCTACTAATGATAACTCATAATCGTCGTTGTCATCAGCCATTTTTAGTGTCCTTACTGCTGGGGCACTGGCCTTCCTTGTGGACGGATAAGGAGAATGGGCCATGACCTTGGACGAATTAACCACTGGACGCGTAACGAGGACCCCTCTGTCACTTACCCTGCCTTTTAGACATAGTAAGCAATATGGCGTTGTCAGTATGACGCGAGATCTCGAAGTGGAACATTATCTCAAAAATGGGTAAATACGCTGAGTTAATTTGTAAAAAACATACCGGACAATCAAAACATTTTTCTTTTCACGCGTAAGTATAATTTAAATCTATTAGAGTAGCAATTTTTCGAAAAATAAATAAAATTTGGTATGTAAACAAAATGTAATACGTCATTTCAAAAAGTAATCATTGTACGTGTAAATTCTTCAAAGATATTGCATAAGTAATTTGGTTGGGTTATATGTATCACTCATTCAATCAATTGTCATTTTTATGTCGTATAGGGCTTGAACATATCGATAAACATATCGATGTATGTAAATGAACGAACGAACCCCTAACAAGAAGAAATTGGGTGGAACCGGTACGCAGGGAGATAACATGGACGAGGACTCAGGTCTTAGATAACATCTAAGGTCTGATGATGGAGCCAGAAGATAACTATAGGAACTCTGTAATTATACGACGCAACCCTACGAACTTTGAGCTCGTTATATTTTAAATATAGCTTCAAACTTAAAAAGGTGCTTTTTTCACCTGCATGGTTCCCGTTCCCTTGGTAATATCAAAACATCCTTCCTTAGTGCTCGCCAATATCGTTAAAGGAACCTGTATGCAAAATTTCAGTTTAATTGGTTTAGCCGTTTGGGCTGTGCGTTGCCTATCAATCAGTCACGGTATTGTTTTTTAGTATTAGACTTATGTTGTACATTATCATAGTGTGTTGTACATTAACATTTAAAATTTGTCATAAGTATAAAAATAGCATTGACAACGCAAAAATTCAAAAATCATAAATTATTAGCTGTTGCATCATAATTGATCCTTAAACATTTGTTTTTTTTCTCTTTCGAATGCAAGGAAGGATATTCTTACAGCATATTAAAAGTATAAAAGTATCGGAGAATTTTGACAGTGGTCCGCAAGTCTCGGTAGCTCATTGGTAAGAGCAGTGGGCCGGATTCCCAAAGGTCGTGGGTTCAAGTCCCATCTGAAAATTCACTTGTGGCCGAGTTTATTTGTTCTAATATTCTTCTTGTTAAAATTTATCATAACTGGTGGTTACATTTATTATTTGTTTCTAACATAGACCTTGTTAGGTCACAGCAAGAATAAAATTAATTATATTTATATTATATAATGTATGTACGTAAGCTATATTATACAATTTTTTCATCTTTAATTATTTTAATTTAAATATCGTTTTATTATATTCAAGTAAAATAATCTTAAAACTACAATAAACTATTGGTTGAAATATTCTTGCAATTAGTATTTCAGCTAGTAGTTGCTAGAAAGATACTGCCTTGGCTTTTTCTTAAATATAGGTAATTTATATGCGATGTTTTATTGATAACTTCTGGGAGTTTGTTGTTTAAAACTGTCATAGCGTATGCTGGACCATACGCTATCCAAATGCTAGTCTACTATTTCTAATTTGGGTTTAGGTTGTGCTAATTTTATACGGTGGCGTAAGTTTTGAGATCTTTAATAAAGTGAAAACAAGTTTATATTTTTTCTTACAAATATGCATATATCTTAAATGTAAGAAATGAAAGAGAAAATAAAATGTTTTAGTCTCAACGATCTTTGACAATCCTATAATGTCGATGATTATTTTTAGTAAGTTTTAGTATACTTAGATTTTTTGCTCCAAAGAAAATGTCGAATACGAGATGTCACAGCTCGAGAAGCACACAGGGGGCTAATTGTCTAATTTTAAATCTATCACAATCCCTTTAAATTTTTCATTTAAAAGGTACATATTATACGAGCATCGCGCCACAACTATTTGACCTTTGAAAAGGATTGCAATCGATTATAAAATTAAACACTTATGGAGGGGTTGCTATTGTGTATGTCCAATACAAAGGTTCTGTAATGAACTAATTACCCATATTTTGTTTTATATAAAAAAGCTCGAGTGATTGAAGAAGAAGTTAATGTAAATAATGAATTATATTATTATATAAACCAAATATTAATGATTTTTACTCACATAAAGAGTGTTAGTAAGTAATTTGTCAGTCTGCCTGGCTAGGACTACCATCTTATCTAAGTCCGTTCCGGCAGTTAGAGGTAAGATAGCCAGTTCCTCAGTGATTGAGGATTCCGGGAGAGGCGCGCTTCCATTTAGTATCAGGTTGCATGTATCTACCCATTTTTCACGAAAAAATCTCAAACACACGCTTTGGAAACCATATTTTGTAGTTTTAATGAATTTGAGGGATTTTTTTAATGAAGTTTTCATTATTATTATGTGCTTTTTATTTTTCCACGAAATAAACAATAAACTTATTAATTTCTTTAAAACACACATGATTTATTAAACTCAATAGGTTCATTCATTCACTCCTTACTTATCGTGCTTTTTATTTTTCCACGAAATAAACAATTAACTTACTAATTTCTTTAAAACACACATGGTTTATTAAACTCAATAGGTTCATTCATTCACTCCTTACTTATCGATAAAAAAAATATCGATTACTTCAAGCACTACTGTCATTATTTGACATTAGTAATCGCCCCTCACCCCCGCAAGAATTGGTTGATCGTAATTTCATACATTCTTCTCGGGTTTCGTGTCCAGTGGTTAATTCGTCCAAGGCCATGACCCACCAAGCGGGCTCTATGCGTATCGGTGGGTTTTAACGACTGCAAATGCAGCCGGCACGAAGCAGGTAGGAGCTCGAGACAGTAAATTTTTGGTCAGCCATTCCGTGATCGACCATTGCGAATATTGCTAAACATAAATAATCGCAGGCCGAGCGCGCGAACCACTGCGCCACCAAACTCCTCATAATCGTATCTCAGATATACAGGGTGGAAAAAAAAGACGGTAGCTGGAGGGAAAGTACCCTAAATATTGATATAAGCAAATTTTACTCAAAGGAAACATTCCATTATTTGTAAAAACAAGTTGAACTTCATTCAAAGATTTTTGCTAAGTCACCTGTACCGGGAATTGGACCGGCTTAAATAAGAAAAAATACGTTCTGTACTTTTATGGTACCAATCGATTGTCTTAAGTATAAAGATCAATTTAGCTTAAGAAACTTAGTGTCTTAAAGTATAGACAAATCTTGAAAGGCATGATAAAAAACTTTGTTGACACATACTTATTCATCCATAGAACATGCTCTCATCGCCTTTTATGGTGACTATCAGTCCAAAATGTTAATTACCAAAAAATGCAAATCGGTGTATTGTTACTCTTATTTCGATCAACATAAAGATAAGAACTCAAATTTTCTTTTAGTTTGGTACCTACTTACTGTAAATACAAGTGTTTAATAAAGTATATTGAATGTATTGTTACTCTCATTTCGATCAACATAAAGATAAGAACTTAATTTTTCTTTTAGTTTGCTACCTACTTACTGTAAATACAAGTGTTTAATAATAGTACATTATTGCAAAGGCCGTGAAATAGGCAATTGCAGGAGCCGTAGGCGAGGACTTCTCTAATACGAGAAAGGCAATTGCCATTTCCGCCGAGGCATATATAGTGCTTTTCTCAAAAGAATGCAGGGAAATAAAACATACTTTTTATATTATACATTTAATAATTACTAAAAGAAAATCAAATTCATTGCAGGAGCGTCTTTTTTAATTTGGAACAATACAGCGCTCCAGCAATATTGTATGAAACGGCGTGCTGGAGTTGTTAAATACTCTTTGTAATGTTCCAAATTCAAAAAACGCTCCTGCAATGGATTTGTTTTTCGCGTGTTCTTTTTCGAAAATAATGACAACATTTCCATGCATGTTTGAGAAAAGTATATTGAATGTATTGTTACTCTCATTTCGATCAACATAAAGATAAGAACTTCAATTTTTTTTTAGTTTGGTACCTACTTACTGTAGATACAAGTGTTTAATAAAGTATATTGAACTACTTTGAATTTTAATTCTCCTTTTGTAATGTTATGCTCAACTTAAACATATTATATCACTTTAATATACCTACTTCATACGAGATGGAGGGCTGATAGCCTGAGACACAGGTATTACTTAGTTCAGGTATTAGTCATATCCATAATCTGTTAACTAAAGGTCACTATTAAAAAATGTATTTTGTTAATTGTTATGATTATGGTGAGGATTAAATGATTTATTATTATTATTTATTAATCTTTTATTTTTCTAGGCTTTGTCTTTGATTAAGTACGCTAAGTTACTAAAGTTAAATTGATCTTCATACTTTAGTTTTTAATAATTCTGCCTCATTGTATTTTAATATATAAACCAGAACTGTTAAATTTCAACAATATCGAATCTGTTGTGTCAACTTGGGAAAGAACTGACTTCTAAAACACAAGGTTACCTTACTAAGAAGTCAGGGCTTTAACAGTTTTGTAATATTTAGATAGTTGTTGCAATAAACTTTTATTTTTAATTTTTCATACTTAAGACTATCGATTGGTACCATAAAAGAGTAGGACGTATTTTTCTCATTTAAGCCGGTTCTATTCCCGGTGCAGGTAGGTGATTTATCAAAATCTTTGAATGCTGTTTAACTTATTTTTGAAAATAAAGGAATTTACCTTCGAGTAAAATTTGCTTACATCAATATTTAGGGTACTTTCCCTCCAGCTACCTTCTTTTTTTTCACCCTGTATATATTTCAATTTTGGTTCTTGACCCACTGCAGAAACAACAACTGCGTACTTAAAAGGAGACTAAAATTAATCCACGATTTAAATACGATTTTGACTCGATATTTTTCTGATGGATACGAAATAGGAGATTCGTCGGAGAAATATGTATGTACGCGATAACCAAACTGAAGCATTACAGAGTCTTTAAAAACTACTTTTTTCCGATATTACTGTAAAGTGAGCATGTATGTACGAGTAATGATAGGTAAAATTACAAGTTATGCAAAAAAAATTGGAACGTGGTGTTGAGTGTATTTATATAAAAAACTACCCATCAGTTCTGAAACTCGCCTAAAACCAAATAAACTTTTTGATTGCTTATTTATTTCATGTGGCAATAAGCGAAAATCCTTTAACACGGAAAAAAATCATACTAAAAGTAATCAACAACGTGTTTGTTTTTACTTTTTTATTGCTATTCGTATATTTTAAAACTAAACAAGGTATTTTAAATAGTAATTTGATAGGCAAGTCTGGAAAATTGGATTTCGGGGCGAGTTACCTCTATTGAATCCTGAGCGTAGCGAGAGTTTCAAAGGTAAGAGACGCTAAAAAAAATTCTGCCGAGCGCAACACACAATTTTTTTATCTCACAACAGGGAGGAAATTTTTTAAGGCTTTTTCCGCTGTCTACTTCTGGTAAAACCCTTATAACAAATCGATTCATCTAAATATACCTTATCTTGTTGTTTTTATGATTTAAATTACTAAAATAATAAAAAAGGAGAGTTAATTCAACGTTATTTAAAATAGGAATAAAATGTTACTTATAATAAAAATAAAAACGATTCCGAAAATGATAAGACAATGCTATATTTCTGCTAATGATAAATTTTAAGTAGAAAAATATTGGAAAAAATCGACTTGGCCACAAGTGAATTCTCAGATGGGACTCGTACCCACTACCTTTGGAAATCCGGTCGAATGCTCTAACCACTGAGCTACCGAGACTTGCAGACCACCGTCGAAATTTCTTTCGTCGAAGTTTTTTTTTTTTGCTATAGGTCAGCGTTGTTACATCAATGCTAGGAATATCCTTGCATTCGAAACAAGCATCTTTTCAGATGTTTAACGATCGATTGAGACGCAACAGTCAATTATTTATTATTTTTGAATTTTTTGCATTTTTCAATGCAATTTTTATACCTACTTATTAGAAATCTTCAATAGAAAAAACATTTTATAAAAAAAAAAAAAACCGACTTCAAAAAGTAAAAAATAAAACTTTTGGAGTCGGTGCCAGCCAAAGCATTCTACATTGCACTTCTATTAACTATATTTTTTTTGGCCTTAGCTAACTAGCACCGACTCCAAAAGTTTTATTTTTTACTTTTTGAAGTCGGTTTGTTTTTTTTTATAAAATGTTTTTATTTTAGATTTTTTCGTTACATTATGTGCCGTTACTTACACTAAAAATCAGCCCATACACAACAATGATGTCATCTAGGTATACGACTACTTGCCAAAAGGTGATTGATATTTTTCAGGATTATGAAAAAACTACTAGCCAGATCTTCGTAAAAATTATATGGGACCACACATAAACCATTTTCTTTCTGATAAAAAAAGAATTATAAAAATCTGTTAACAACTGGCGAAGTTATGGTGGAACATACCTACATAAAAAAAAATATAAAAATACAGTCGACTTGAGAACCTCCTCCTTTTTTTGAAGTCGGTTAAAAATGGAAATAATCAACTCGGCCACAAGTGAATTCTCAGATGTAACTTGAACCCATGATCTTTGAAAATCCGATCCAAAGCTCTAATTCCAATATTTTTCTATTTAAATTTATCTTAAGAGTCAGACATAGCACGCAGTGTGTTGCCTTTGCCTCCATTACGGAATTATCGCGGACGGGCTGCGGGCAAAAGTTAATATTATATCCACATAATAAATGAGCGCAACTCCTTAACCCGCTAACCTCGTGTCATATTTGATTAATAACACCAACCAACAATACTTAATTTAATTTTCAATGTAACCAAAGCAACATTTAGCGAGTCGAGTTAGTTGAGTCATCCCCGACCTAATGCTTTCGTTAATGGTCCAAGTTTCAAGTTAAATGCGAGGTCTTAATTAAGTTCAAGTTATAGGTTACCAGTTCATTGTAAGTAAGATGCAATCTTCGGTTTAGGGGCATTTAGTTTGAGATTGAAGATACGATCACTCTGACATTAATGAGATTGTCGAACAAACATCGGAATCAATCTATTTACTTGATAATTGTTGAAGTTTAAACTGGTATCTCTTAGGCGAAACTATAAATAACTTGTACCAACGAGCTGTCCCAAACTGTAATTTCAGATAAGACAACGATGAACTTACTATGTGTCCGTAATATTAATGTTTAGGTATTGCAGAAATTTAATTTCGAGATCAACACGATAGTGAAGCGATCTTATGTTGGAAAAAATCTTATACAAAATAATTTGCCTTTTTGTGTTGCTTGATTGTAGCTTTTCCTAGTTATCTTAAGTTTTCAGCTAGATTTTCGACTTAAAAGTGAAACGACTCGTAGTTGTCCAAAATCGGTTGGTAGTAGGACTTGTTGTTAGTCCGCCTGGCTAGCTACCACCATCATATCTAAGTCTGACGCCATAACAACAATGTTTTCAGCATTGTTGTGTTCCGGCAGTTAGAGATAAGATAGCCAGTTTCTCAGTGATTGAGGATTCCAGGAGAGGCTCGCTTCCATCTTCAGCCTTATCAATACTTAACATCAGGCATACCTGATGTAGACTCCCCGTCGTTCATAAAAAAACGTAAATCTTAAATGAAGTGTGAAGTCAGATGACCTCCACGCGTGACCATTGCTGTTCATTTTGCATCTTGTCGGCGATGTCTTGTGCTGGATCTGCTCTGCCTTCTTCGCCTAATTATTAATGTTTTTGATCAATAATGCTGCTCTTTTGTGCAGTGATAGTGAGTTGCATTTACCACGAGCGAGCTATTATATATCTTCGTAGGACTTAATTAAACCTAAACTGGATGTCAGGCGTGCTCTCAATGCGCCCGTCGCGCGCTGATGAATTGCAGCGCGCCCGCACTGCACTAATTCGTCACACGCGTCTAATCACGGCAAACTGTCAATATTTGAATCTATGGCGCTTCTGGCTTGTCTCAAGAACTAATTCTAGAAGAAGTCTGATTAATATTATAAAACTTCTGTATCTGAATCTATAATAATAATAATAAATCGTTTATTTCCATAAAAGATACCTTTGTCTGTTCCCCACACTAGGCATAGCCTGTCCTGTGGGGTAATCAATATAATCAATAAAAGAACCGAATTCAAAACTAAAAAGCAAAAAATAAGCTTTTTGGAGTTGCTGTCAGCCAGTCCATTCTATATGCGCTCTTATTATTATTTTTTTTGCTTTTTAGTTTTTGTAGTCGGTTCTTTTAAAGTATTTTTTTTTACAGGTTAAACTGAGAACCTCCTTTTTTTGAAGTCGGTTAAAATCAGTCACAATAATATCATCTACGTAAACGACTATTTGCCAAAACATTATTTATATGTTTAAGGATTATGAAAAAGCTTCCATCCAGATCTTTGTAATTAATATACTTAAACCTTCTCCTAAATGCAACAAAAAATACTTTTCTGAAAACCGCATCAAAATCGGTTCAGCCAAACGCGAGATAATCGTGACAAACATACACATGTACATACATACAGGTCACCGAGAACCTTCTTTTTTTTTAGGTCGGTTCAAAATATCGGTCAGATATCCTTTCGAAAGGATATCTGACCGATATTTTAAAGCGAGCAGGAGATTAGATGCGCTTGAAAGCTGTCTTATTTATTTGATATATATTGTACGTCAGTAGATGACAGGTTACCTTCGACATTTTTGTCTGAGCTAAGGTCAAAGCCGGCGTTGGCTCAATCCGCGTGGACATGATCAAAGTATGCTTTGACAAAGTAGCTTTAATCAATGTTTAGGTACGCAAACGTAACTCAACTCTTAACCCTGTTTATCCTGTTGCATAAAAACGTAATTTTAATTAATTGTAACATTGGCGGAACACATGATTCCTTTCAGTGACATGCTTGATTTGTGGATCTATCAAAGACAGTAGGATAATACAGTAGGTTTTGTAAACGAAATCTTTACAGGATTTCTTTGCCCACCCTTTTATTAAATGGATAAAAAAAAATTAAGCGTTTAATCTTTTCTTCTTCTATTGCCATGTCGTCGATTATATCTAAATTATTTTTTTCCTTTTTAACCGAATTCAAAAAGGAGGAGGTCCTTAATGCGGTCGTATGTTTTTATTTGTAGAACCTGCAATTGCGTGGAGATTTCCGATCCGATTTGCGTGATTCTTATTTTATTCAAGTAGCTGTTACCCGCAACTTCGTCCGCGTGGAATCCTTTTATACATGTATTAGTTTTCTGCCCGCGACTTCGTTCGCGTAGATTCTACATGCCAAATTTCAACTCAATCCGTCAAGTACTTTGAGCTCTGCGCTGATAAGTATATCAGTAATTTTTGCCTTTTATATATTTAGATTATTGTCTGGGATGGAAGTACTATGGCCGATAAATTGATTAAGTACTTACCTAACGATTTGTTAGCTTATGAGGTTGGTCAGTTGTAGTAATAATTAACAAAATTCAGTATACATTTTGGGAACCGGCAAAGCTGTTGAATTTCATTTGTTTTTGGCAAAAATACTGATCAAAGATTTTCACAAAATATAGGTTTGTTTATTTGTTTTTATGTTTCAACCATGAGCCTAATAATAATAAAATAAGTCACTTTTACTTCTAAATTAAAGGATTTTTCTTACAAAACTCCATCCCCCTTTTCACCCCTTTGGAGATGGAATTTTCAAAAACGCGGAGACAGGTAAATGTTTATTTTTAATCCTTAACCTAAATATAAAATTTGAAGATCCTAACTCTAAAACTGACGGAGTTTCATACAAACTTTTATCCCCTATTTCACCCCATTAGGGGTAGAATTTCGAAAAATCCTCTCTTAGTACACCCCTAGACCTCACAAGGAACCTATGTGCCAAATTTGAAGTCTCTAGACCTAGCGGTTTGGGCTGTGCGTTGATATGTCAGTCAGTCAGTCAGTCAGTTTCTTCTTTTATATATTTAATAAAAGAAGACAAAGAAAAGAGATACTTGCCATTTGGTCCCATAAAAAATACTTTAGTTTGGCCCGGTACTTTATGCTTATGAGCATGTTTGTTTACTTGGACCTTGGATGATGTAATTTTCAAAGTGAAAAAAAAATGAGTGGTGCCAGCCAAGGCTAGAAATATATATGTATAATAGAAGTGCAATGTAGAATGCCTTGGCTGGCACGAACTCCAAAAGTTAATTTTTTTACTTATTGAAGTCGGTGTTTGGCAGAATTCAATTGGACGGGAATTCTGTTGAATCCCATTCGTTCCTTATGGATGGATAGAGAACGGGCACCCACCACGCGCGCCCAATGCGGATTGGTGGGTTTTAACAACTGCAAATGCAGCCAGGACCAACGGCTTAACGTGCCTTCTGAAGCACGGAGGAGCTCAAGATTGTATTTTTTTGGTCACCCATCTCATGACCGACCATTGCGAAAGTTGCTTAACCTCAACAATCGCAGGCCGAGCGCGCAAACCACTGTACCGCGGGCTTCTACTAAATAGAAATGAACAACTAAATAGAAATGATAATTACATACTAAGGGCCGACTTTTCAAATGTCAGATAGACAGCTATATAACGTTTATTAAACAGATAAAACCTCTGATTTTCAATCATCAAATACGGAATAAATCTATCTGACTCTTTGAGGGCCAGATAACGGCTTATTCCACCGAGAAATAGTAAGTTCGAGGTTAGTTTTAGTATCGTGCTTTCTTTTGTTGTGTTAAAATAAAAGTAAAATAAAGGTAAAAATACAGTCCGTAAAACGTAGTGATTATTACCTCTGTGACAGTACGTTCCGAGGTCAGTTTTCGTGATTTCTTAAATAAAAATCAATGAACTTTCATAATAAATGATTATAATACACACAGACCCCAGCTTTCTTCTTGAACTTATGTTCAAGTGAATAGTGAGGGTAATTGAGATACACGGCTTATTTCAATTACCCTCACTATTCACTTGAAAATTAGTTCAAGAAGAAAGCAGGGGTATGTGTGTATTATAATCATTTATTATCAGACGGGGTCTATATTATTCTATTTATTATAGACGCTATCTGCGTCTCCGTTATGAAGAAAAGGTGGGGCTTCGCGGTCTCGAGGTTGTGATGGACCGCGTCGAGGTTGGAGTTCAGACCTCCGATGTTAGTGAGGTGCACTTTGAAGGGGAAGAATTGCTGCTGTTGTTTAACTTTTTTCCTCTTATTAGCTTTTTTCATTGTAGGTATATATAAATATATATACCTAACATAAGCACAATAAGGCTTGTGTTATGGGAAACTAGAGTAACGGAAATAAATACATATTATTATACATTTAAAAGTATTTGTGTAGAAATATATATAAACGTACATGACTCAGGTACAAATGCTCGTATTCGTCATAAAAACATTTGCCACTACCGGGATTCGAACCTGGGACCTCAGAATTGGCGACACCTTGAAACCGGTGTACGTACCACTCTACAACGGAGGTCGCAAAGTGATGGGGGAAACATAGGAAAAAACGAGACATCGCTCAGTTTATCTAATGTACTCCGACCCATTACCGACTATTGAAGAACTCATCTGGAGACCGCGGGGACGGCCGTCCCTCCCAAAAATGGCCAACGGGTCTTCTCGTCCAGTCGCCACACTGGCACGGTGGAGCATTTCGGGATTTTTCGACTGATGGCGGGGCAGCCTTTGACGCGTGGCTGGCGCGCTACTTGGGCCCCCAACTATCAGCGGTCGGTCAACGGCAAGGCCGTGCCACGGATCTCCCTACCCTCCACGCTGAGTTATTCAGTAGGGGTTCCATGCTGTTCCCCAATGGCACTGGTTCACCCGCCCTAAGACGGAACACGGCTAGGCCGCTTGGCGTCAGGTTCTGGCGGGAGGGTGGTAGCAATCCAGGCGACCCTGTGAGAGGTCTAACACCGCAAAGAGGGATCTTCAGCCGACGGCACAGGCTAGCTGGTGCTATCGTTGCCCGGGGTGGGCCACTTGGAGGTAGATCCCAACCATCCCATAATAATATAACTGACTGATAACTCTTATCGGAGCATTGAAAAATCGGCCATTAATGGCTCAATAACGCTAGTGTTTTATTCAGTATAAGTGAGTTGCATGTTCCGCGAGCGTGCACTATAATTCATCTTCGTGGGACTTAATTAAACCTGAGCTGGATGTCAGGCGCGCTCTCAATGCGCCCGTCGCGCGCTGATGTATTGCAGCGCGCCCGCACTGCGCTAATCCGTCACACGCGTCTAATCACGGCCTTAACCACTGACTACTGCTGAATACTTGGAAATATTGCTGCTATAACATCTTTTTTCGTTTTTTCTGGTTAATATTTTATTGGCCTTACTATAAATATAGATAAAAGCTAAAAAGCAAAAAATAAGCCTTTTGGAGTCGGTACCAGCAAAGGCATTCTACTTTGAGCTCCTATTCTTTTATTTTTCTTGCAATTTTTTTACCCCAAAAGGCATTTTTTTTGCTTTTTAGTTTTTAAAATCGGTTTTTAACGTAGTTTTTTATTGTTTATTTAACCTTTTTAGTGTCTGTAATGTGTTGATTCGTTAACTACAGTTAGGAATTTTCTGAATAACATTAAGTTTCATGTACATTATAAGCAAAGTAAAAAAAAAACACACACCAACCGAATTGAGAACCTCCTCTTTTTTGGAAGTCGGTTTAAAAACACAAGATGTATATAGTACACCACACAACCTATTTCAATGTTCAATGATAAATAAGTTGTTCTTTTTTATTGACTGGAGAAAGGAAACAAAGTAAGACATAGTCAATCGTTTAAGTGACTCGGTTTGGAATCACTTAGTTAAGAGAAAATCTGAATAGACTTTCCCCCTAACTTTCAGATATGAAACGAAATACCTATCTAGAAAAAGCGTATTCTTAAGTGGTAACCGCTTTGTCATGTGTATGTGAAAACATAAGAACTCTGTAATGTTTGTGGATACGGATGCAAGACCACTGTGCTTGCACGGCATATAAGTCGTTCGTCTCTATTTGTTCATATTTAAGTGCTTAAATCGCAAAATCAGCTTATCATTCTTGATTATGACGGATACGGACCCGATACCCGGAGTCCACCCTCGCCACATATCTTCTCTAACACTAACGAAAATAAATAGGCAGCCAGTTGTCAACTCCCAAAGTAGCTATACTGCCAATAATTTATCAGTATCCATCCGACCCGAAGTTAACTAATGACTTAATTGTGATTTGTCGTGCCCGGCTGACCTGAGCCTGCCCGCGGTGTCCCTTTATAATAGAGTTCAAAATAACGCACAAAATCTCGAAACTTCTGTCCACTCTGGGGGTATGAAAGTTTAAAGAAGTATTCGTGTTTTGAACGATGTTTTGTAACTAAGTTTGTTTTATTCCGGAATTGAGATTTATATTGTTATGGCTACCATACCATACACACTAGATTTTAAATACGTATTAGTGTTTTAGACAGTATAATTAATACGTTTAAATCTTTGATGAAATCCAGTCTTGTCGAGAGTCCCTTGTCGAGCATACGAATCTGGCACTTCAGGCCGTCTCAGATTGGGGCAACGCCAATCTTGTCAGTTTCAATGCCACTAAAACATAGGCTTGTTTATTCACTGCAAAACGGAGTCCCCTGCAATTGACTCCGACTTTCCAGGGTGTATCCTTACCGATAACCGAAAATCTGCAACTTCTTGGCCTGAACCTGTCTTCCAACCTGAACTTTGGCAAGTACATTGACTCCATTGCGAAGTGTGCTGCAAAGAAACTGGGCGTCCTCTTTAAGGCTAAGCGATACTTCATTCCGAATCAGCTGCTCCTTTTATACAAAGCGCAGATTCGGCTGTCTATGGAGTATTGCTGTCACCTGTGGGATGGCTATGCTAAGTATTAGCTAGAGCTTCTGGAATCGATTGAAAACGTGCCAAGAAACTCATTGGAAACTCAGCATTGGCCACGGCGGAACTTCAGAGACTCAGTCACCGCCGCAAAGTTGCATGTCTCTCGGTCTTTTATAGGATACACTTTGGAGAGTGTACGAGAGAATTGCACGACCTTGTTCCTCCAGCCCCTTTTTCACCATCGCGGTACCAGACGCAGGTTAGCTTATCACCCGTACGTCCTAGACATTCCAGCGATCTGTACCAAGCGCTTTGCTGACGCGAACCGCTAAAGAATGGAATGCGCTGCCTGCTCATATGTTCCCCGATTCCTACAACCTTGGCCTCTTCAAGGCGAGAGTGAATAGGCATTTCGTGGGCAAGCATGCAACACCTTAGACCACATCCTGTTTGTTAAGCACGATGGTGGTCAAATGACTGCCCAGTTATTACAAAAAAAAAGTATTGTAATGAAGAAGCCTATGTAATTTAGATCTTAGAAGGTTCAAATTAAATTATGCGTTAACGGTTACGAAAACGTTATATTCGCATTTTGTAGCCATCAAATTATACAATGACTTAATTATGAACTACACTACACTTTTTTATATTTCTCTCGGTCTGCTACGCTACTATTCTCATGATCCAAAGCACTCTAGAAGTTGATATAATATCAACTTTTTAGAAGGACAACGTATGTTAGAAAAAACTTAATTGAAATAACATGGCAAGCTAAAGGCATTCGTTATAAAAATTAAGCTCATCGGCATCACGGCTTACCGAGTTTATTTTTAGAAAAGATCAAAGTCATGTTAGAGTAATTCAGGGAGGTGCAAAATGTCTGATTTCCTCAAATTATCCCACTGCTTCTCAGGTTGGCAAAACGGTGGCAGCCATTGTAGTAGGTTAACCATAATCGCTTTTTAAATTTGTACTTTGGATTATTTGCCTCAATTCTAATCTAGTGTGGGTAGTAATCTAAAATCGGGGATAATATTAAAAACGGAGACTATATCTATAGGTCACTAGTAATTAAATCATTATGGTCCCAACTATATTAAAGGTAAGGTAAATTCAATGTAATGCAAACAACAGTACCGCTCAACTTTTTCGAAGCTACTCGGAACGTCTTTTTGACACTTTATGTGTCAGCTGATAGAAAAATAATACTGTCTTACTATCGCACTTCATGAATCCACGTATATTGTTGTGGTATTGTTTTTTACTGGAGTGTTTTTTTTTCAAACTTAAAGCCATTTTCACATTTAATTACAAATTGTGTAAATAAATTCAATTCAATTAAATTCAATTATTTAAACTGAAACCAAAGAATATTCTATGACAATATTCTGACATTACTAATCAAAATTATTCTTTTAATTTTACACTCTTTTTACACTATGATCTTCTTTTTAAAAATATTATAATGTAAAAAGAGTAAAATCCATGGAATTAATAGGTACTACGTACTAGTACTTAATAATTCCATGGCTGAATCTACTTGGTACAAAGAGTATACTTGGTATTGATGGAAATGACATGTCATGCATGATGGATAAAATTGTAAACAACTGTTTAAGCAGATGGCCATAAAGCCAAAGCTTTCAATAAAAAAAAATTGTAAATAGATAACTGTCATTGTGATATTTAACAATAAACTACAGATTTTAATTAATTTGAAACAGAAATTTTAAGCTGTGGGAAGTTGCGGAGGCTGTTGCTATTCAAGGAGTTAAAAAGGTAAATTTTCGAGTGATATCATGATGTTTTGCGGTAAGTTTTTTTTATTGTCTCCTGTACCACGATAAGTTCGCAATGATAGCGATAATATCGTTTTGCAATTATACACTGATTATGAATCGTAACTTTAAATTCTTATTGTGAGTAATGCATGGGTTTTGATAAACTGGAATCTTTTCAGAATTAATAATAATACTCTAGAGAGTCTCTATTTCAATACTTTCCCCGGTTCTAGGCCCCACACGCTATATTCTTTAGAAATACTGTTGTACTGTACTGTTACTTTGTGTTTCATACAATAAAACAAAAGGAGTTAATCGTCAAACTATCCAAATAAAATAAAGAGCTTAACAAAGTTTTCAGATGCTTCATGGCCGGTTTCACCACTTACAGATAAGTTCTAGATAGCTTATCTGGCAAATAGTTTGACATAGTTTTCATATTACAACTGTCAAATCATCTGCCAAATAAGCTATACAAAACTTATCAGTAGGTCAGTGGTGAAACCGGCCGTAAATATTACTTTGTAAGTATAGATAGTTAAGGGGCCATACAAAGCCAAATACACATTTTTGATCAAGGATTTCACATAGTATTACTGGATTTATCGGCCCCAAAAAAATACTGTAGAAAGTAGACTATAGTACTCAGTTATGTGATTGACAGAAACACGATTGCTAAAACTTTTCTCGATAGAAAAAAATCGTAAAGTTACTTCCAATTTTGTAGTTTTTCAATGCTGTGTCAACCGCTATTAATTCTTTAGTCTTAAAACTATTATTAAAAAATACCTTAGCTAGTTGTCTAGTTTTGTGATTGACGGATTTTTAAAATTTTAAGTAGTTCATTAATAATAAATTAAAAACCATAATGTCGCTTACGTCGATGTTTTTAAAACAGACACCGGTGTTTGCATCTCTTTCGCATGCGTTATTTCACCGTATTTCTGTCTGATTCGCTCCTCGCTCTTCAGTCGTGAGTGCTCCATTGAGACGTGTGGACTGCGCTTGCCTTACGCTCCGCGACGATTTCGCACGTAGATTATTTAAAAAATCTATTTGTGTAAATATGGGAAATAAAAGTAATATTAAAAGAAAAAAATGCATTCAGAGAAAATTACTTGCGCCGATTATGGAGTTTGCTCGAAGGTATGTATAATTTTATTAATAATAATGTTAATATTTAATTAATCATAACCTAGGTATAGGTAATTATAGCAAACAGAGATAAAAAAAAAGCTTTTGTAGAAAGTAGACAAGTATTCGACGAGCAGCATATTAAGATACAAAACTGTCAAATATCTTATAACTTTTTAATTTTGCATTTTACAATGCTATTTTTATGTGATAATTTTTAATCAAGTAAATATACTAGAAAAAAGCAACTTGTCTCATGTCCCGTCAGGGCGACATGAGACAAGTTGATTTTTTCTAGTATATTTACTTGATTAAAAATTATGTCAAATATCTGTCAGAAATCAGTGCCAGTTTTAATGTTTGAAATTGATTAAAGATATTATTTGACTGTACTTTTTAGGTAAAAGTAGTAATTTATTATAAGTAAATACATAGTATACTTTTTTTAGTTTCAGGCACAAACAAAAGGGGGGGGGACAATTGCCATTGACCCCCTCCCCCCCGGCACACAGTTTTACGTGCAAAATGTTTGCAATTATGAAATAAGCTAAGATTGCCTCCTCCCTGAACCATATGACTGATGACCACCTGAATGATCAGAATTTATTTTCTTTATTTCCTCGGGCTGAACCTGTTTCCGGTTTTTATTTCAGAGCCGAGTCTAGTAGTAACAGCATTGTAACAGGTAGCTCAATGTTCAATTCTGATATGTCGGTGCAGGAAGCTACGAATGGCGAATGTATTAGTCCCAAAAGGTATTTTAAAATACTCAATACCTTAAAAGTGCTTTGGTGCATGACAAAACAAAACAGTTCTAAAATGTATTATTTTTCTGTTTTTTAGAATCGTATTGGCAGATCTTACAAACATAATTCCTGATGTTACTTCTACTTTAATTAATGATGAGCAGCAACAACATTTAGATAATGACAATGTGAGGGCTAAAATGCAAGTAAGTTTGCAGACAGTGGTACCAGTATCGAGCGAAATAAAAGACTTAGACTTAGACAGAAGGTAGATCTATTCGTGTGCTAATAACATCAACCCGCAACAATCAACAGTTCTTCCGTGACCATGGCGCATGCAACTGCGCCGAAATATCGGAGTCTCAAATATAAACAGGTACATGGTGTAAATCCAGTCCTAATTTATTCTAGTAACTTCAATAACCAGGGAAATTTAAAAGAAGATAAGCTTGTAAAATTAATAATACTTATATTGTCGAAGACATTATACAACCCTACATGTTTTTATTGTTAGACACAAATACATGTTATTGTCTCTTTTTCAGATCTGAGCATAGAAGAAACAAAATGAAAAATAATGATGGCAATTTAATTAAAAATCCACCTGACATTTGTAATCTATTTGTTATTATTATATTGACATAATAAATAAACAAACGAATAGTAATTTAACATGTAATAATAACCTGACATCTGATCAAAATTTGACATTTAATAATAGTAATCAATCTAATGAGACATCTAATCATAACATTAAATCTGTAGATAAAACTATATTCTTATATCCGACTACGCAAGAAGAAATATTCAAAATTATAAAATCCCTAAACAACACAACATCAACTGGTTTCGATGAATTGCCTACAAAAGTGTTAAAATATTGTGCATTAATTCTCTCCGATGGCTTGTCTTATCTTATCAACCTTTCATTCACTAAAGGCAAATTTCCAGAAACATTGAAGGTTTCTGTCATAACAAAGATGACTCAGAGGCACTGGATAATTATAGACCAATAGCACTGACTCCGGTACTTGCTAAAGTGTATGAAAAAGCAATGCACGGAAGAATTTTCGAGTTCCTAGAGAAACACAACATTCTCAACCACGAACAAAATGGCTTACGCAAAGGAAAATCCACTACACTTGCAGCATTTAACTTAGTAAAAACTGTAACAGAGAATATAGACCAGAACATAGACACAATAGCGTTTTTCTTTGATATGAGCAAAGCATTCGACTTTGTCTCGCATGACATTCTCCTGTACAAATGCGAAAGATATGGTTTGAGAGGGGTAGCATTAGACTGGTTAAAATCGTATCTGAATAATCGGCGTCAATATGTAGAAATAAAAAATATAAATAAAAATAATGAAGAAGTATCTTTTTGCTTGACACATGCGGTAAATAATGTAGGTGTCCCTCAAGGCACGATACTACGATCTACCTAATATTACACATTCATATCGCAGAAACCAATGTATCCGGGCTATATGTGACGTTCCTCCAATGACGTCCTGTAGACAATTATTTCCACAACTAAATTTGCTTACCCTCCCCTCTATACAGGTACATATTGGAGTGTTGCATTTTTGTTAAGAAACATTCCCATATTTTTAATTTTAAAAATATAGATACCTGTAGATTAGCGAGAAACTATGGTAAGTTGATGTTACCTAAAATGCATACAAGGTATTATAAAAGGAATTGTTATCCTAATTGCATATTTTTTTTAATAAATTACCAAAATCAATAACGGAGCTTAGTTTACCTATATTTAGGAAAAAACTGCAAATATGGTTAACAAGGAAATGTTTTTATTCAATTGAGGAGTATTTTAATTAATAAATTAATAATTAAAAAATGACATAAAATGAATTATTATTATTATTAATGACATTAATGCTATACAATTTTATTTTATTTGCAATTATTTACCGTAATAATCATTTCCTTTTATTTTATAGTGACATTTCACATGCCCTTTGTTTGGCAAAACGGAAGATCAACATTGTAAACGACCATCTGTAACTTACTCTGTTTTATGTGAATAAAGATGATTTGATTTTATTTGAAGTAGTTCATTGTCCAATTTTGATCTGACGTTGCAAGAAAAAAATACGGATGGCGAATGTTGTCGTCCCAAAAGGTTTTTAAAAATACCCTTATAGTTGTGTACTGTGTGAGTATGCAAATTGAAAAAAATTAAAGAGACGACTAACTTTGGGAGACCTTTATGCTACCGAAACTGAAAGACTTTTATATGCAACATGTTTTGCCAGAATTAGTGGATCCTCGTCAGACTCGAAATATGCCCTTAAGGTGGTACGACTTCCATACAACGCACATTGCACATTTATTGGTTCATCATACCTTAATAATTCATAAATACATGCGCAACTAACTCGTTTCAGTTATTTGTTAGCGCGAAATAACAAAAAAAAAATTACGTTCATACATAAATCACGAATAGATAACATCTTATAATTTAAATAATTCTATGTATGTGTGTGTGACTCATCGCATTTATATACCTCATGTATGAAAGTACATTTATTTAATAATTTCTCGCTAACAAATAACTAAAACGAGTTAGTTGCACATGCTTTTATGAATTATTAATGTATGATGAACCAATGAATGTGCAATGTTTGTTAGTATGGAAGTCGTACTACCTTAAGCAGTCCGCTAGTAAATGTAAGCAAAAATAAACGAAAAGGAGCAATATCAATGAGTATTGAAGCTAAACGTAAGAAAATGTAAATAAAAAATTGGTTGCTTGTTGAATAGTTTATTATTTTTCACGCTTCCTTCTTACATGGGTTTTGGGTATATTATAATATTTTTTGCATTTCAATATTAAAATCACGAATTAATAAGAAAAAGTACAAATAGTTTATGATCTTTATGTTGAGCATATTAATTAGTATAGTAATTAATTATTATTGAGAGACGTACTGAACCCCTGTCAGAACGTGTAAATTGTGTTTTTTTCATATAAATTTCACGTAAGCAAACAAAACTCACACTAGGCATACAGACCAATGGATCCCAAGATGGTTATTAACATAAGTAAAACGAATAATAATGCGGGAGGTTCACCAAACCACATTACAATACAAAATGTAATGTCGCACATTTTTTATATATTTATTACTTGTATGTTTATTATTAATCCTCAGGTTACCTAAGGATTACCATAATAAAAAGTACTCATCTCCTGTTTTTATTCGCGCTACACTGTTGCCAATCTGAAACAGAAAAAACATTATAAATATTATTAAAACACGTAATTTATAAAATAAATAATAAACAGTACTCACCAGGAATATCTATTTGAATGCATTAAGTATGTGTATATACATGCGACACTTGTCTCTGTTTTCTTCATTACACTGTGCACGTAAACTCAAGCGAACTTTGTTCTCGGCCTGCGATAACGACACGCGCGGAGCTAGTTGATAGCGGCATAGGGTGCGGGACGCGCGGGGGAAATCCTTATTTCTTCTAGCTTTGTATGGGCCCTTAAGTATTTTTATCATTTTCATCAACGGACCAGCAAATATTGCTTCTTGATTTCGCGCGTAGTAATTTTTTTAAAGAAATAAAACACAAATCGATTATGTTCAATCTTTTTTTTCACAGATTTTGAGTAAGTATCGAGGAGGTAAAGTAAAAAAATATATGAGATATTGAGATGCGTTTCTATCGGACGTAAACGGAACTACATTTTACCTATACATTTTTTGACATTACGTGCTCGATACTATTTCGATAGTTTTTCGTGCTAACCCTACTGTACTATGTTTATGATGCTTCAACTAACTTTTTACTTTATTTGCTATAAGTCTCAAAAAGCGTAGTGTGGCCACCCTACAAAGCGCGGTCTCAGTAATCGGATCACGTCTCATCTACTCTTTCATTGCTTAATTTACAAATGTAATTGAAGTAAATCTTCGTTACAAAAGTCCTTTTTTCAGCGAACCCCGTCGGCCGCAACCGCAACCGCCTTATCTTTTGAATGGTGAGGCGGATTCAGGGAAAGAATTTGGGGTGTGACCGGTTTTACAAATGGACTCCTTATATTTATATACGAGGGTATTTACTAGCTTTTGTGCGAGCAACAAACATTTTTTGCAGGTTTAAATAGATTTCTTAAGCGTTACAAAATCTTTGAGAGTTAGGCTTATTATTTCATTCGGTGTTAACAAACTACTTATGGAATACCTATGAAAGAATTACTGAATTTAGTTACTTTTGAATAGGGTAGAATAATAAAGATTACAGTCGGTTACAAAACCATAGGTATTACAATACCTACTCAGCTACATAACATGCAAATATTAAATTAAAATAATTGACGCTAATAAAAACAATGTTATTAACAATATAAAATTAGTATTACAAATGAAAAAAATACTAATGGGTGTCATAAAAATTGTCACAATTTAAGGCAATAATCATGGGTAAATAAAAATGTCTAAATAAAAGAATTAAAAATAAAGCTACAAAATGACATTAAAATTAAATGTTAATACAAATGTCTAGTTTTTATAATTCACAAACTCCTGGACCAAGAAGAATAATTTATCCATAGCCATCTATGCAACGCGGTCTTAAATCTATTAAACGGCATATCTTTAATGGCATCTGGGATCTTATTATAATTATGGTAAATTTTAAATATAAAAATATTGGAAAAAATTTACTCGGCCACAAGTGAATTCTCAGACGGGAATCGAACCCGCGACCTTTGGAAATCCGGTCCAATGCTCTAACCGCTGAGCTACCGAGACTTCTCCGAGACCGAGAAGTTTTTCCAATATTTTTCTATTTAAAATTTACCATAAGTATAAAAATAGCATTGAAAAATGCAAAATTACAAAATCATAAATCTTATTATAAATTGAAATACCCGTACAGAAACATTTTTTTTCAAACGTGCGATTTTTGAACCATATCAATGACCAACTTATTACAGTTTCTGTATTTCTGGGAAATACATCCTTGTTCAGTGTTTGGCAGTCGAAAATTTCATTTGGTTTGCCTTTACAAACTTCGCCATTTCAAAAATGTAAAGTCAAGGTAGTGGCAGAATATTTAATGACTTATAGAATGGCTTACATGACATATCGGTGCAATGCCACATATAGCTCTGATACTTTTTTTGGGCAAAGAAAAACTTTGTACCTATGTCTGTACTGTTTCCCCTGTGTAACGTAACGCAGATTCTACATAATAATATGCGAAGTATGCTGTTAGGGCAGTTTTTTTTGTAGCAACGTTTGGTAACTTAAAAAGAGTGAAAACTAATCTATTGATTTTCTTACATACCTTATCAATGTTGATTTTCAGATTTCGAAAACTATCGCTTTGTCCCTTTCATATCCATAGACTGCTTTACCGACATGAGTAGAGCATCCGATAGTTGTCAAAAACGTTGACAGTAAATGTCAACTCGTACTAAGGGCTTTGTAGATGGCGGGCCGCTAATTTCATACTATATCTACGCGTTCACGATCGACCGTGAGTAGAAAAAAATAGCACTAAGCACTCTGCCTGTGTGCCAATCATTATTTATTTAGCAATTTTTGAGTCATTGAGCAACAAAATACCTTTTATACTTTTTATCCTTATATTCCCATGGGAACGGGAACCACGCGGGTAAAACTAGAGGCGAAAATTAGATACTTTATAATAATAGTACGAATTTGATATTCATAATTTTGATATAGGTATTTAAGGCGACTACCACCAACTGATATTAAACACTTATTCCATTTCAGTCATTCGTTTGAAGTAAAAGTGACAGAGCGATATTTTAAATACATTTAGAGCTAAACGTATTTAATTTTAGTTGCTGAAAGTCCGCCTTAGCGTACCTATTAGATTGTTTACTTATTTACATTACAG